>JAJTTW010000015.1:0-600000 GCA_036971245.1 Arthrobotrys sphaeroides | reverse complement strand
TAGAGCACAGGAGTATCATGGAACCGCTCAGGCATATCATCCGTCACAAGAAACGGGCGGTGAAGTACTATGAGGCTGAGGCGACAAAGATCGATGTTGACAGGAGGGTGGTGAAGATTAATGATTTTTCGGATATCAAGGGGAATGTTTCGGAGACTGAGGTGGCGTTTGATTACCTTGTTGTTGGGGTGGGTGCTGAGAATGCGACCTTTGGTGAGTCTCTTTCTTTTTTTTTCTCTTTCCTTTTTTTGTCGATTGATAGGTATGATGTCGACGGTGGTGGATCTTGGTGGTGCTATGCTGTTTTGGTTGCTTCCGATTGGTCGGGATGGCATCCCCCATGTGAAAGAGTGATAGCTAATCCATGGGTGGTGGTTTGTTCGGAAAAATAGGTATTCCCGGGGTTAAAGAGCACGCGTGCTTTCTCAAGGAGATCGGGGATGCTCAGCAGATTCGGAAGAGGGTGATGGATTGCATCGAAACCGCGACATTCAAGGATCAGACGGAAGAAGAGAAGGACCGGTTGTTGCATATGGTATGCTTTCTTTTTTTTTTTTCCCACTTCCCTCTGCTGTTTTGGGCCTGGTTACCACTTTTGGAGCGACATACGGAAGAACCAGTTCTTCGGGTTTTGTTCCGATGGGTTTTTTGGTTTTGTTTTTGAGGGGGTCCGAATTCACCCGTGCTGGGATTATAACCGAGCTAACTATTGGGGAACACTTGTGAAGGTTGTCGTTGGTGGAGGTCCGACTGGTATTGAGGTTCGTAAGCTCCTTCAGTCCTTTTTCTCTTCATGTGAAGAAAAAGCTGGTCGTCCTTTAGGGCGGTTAAGCTCTTTTCTTTTCTTTTTCTTTTTTGTTGTTTTATTCCCGTGCTTTTTGTCGATAAGGCTAACCGAATGTCCTTGTTGTAGTTTGCGGCGGAACTGCAGGACTTCTTCGAGGAGGACCTTCGGAAATGGGTTCCTGATATTACCGACAGGTTCAAGGTGACCTTGGTGGAGGCGCTGCCGAATGTGAGAATATCCTCTTCCTTGATTTCCCGAACTCCCTCGGTGTCTCCCTGTCGAGTCCTGAGCATGGCGTCATGCTCCGTTGTTAAGGTCAGCGGCTAACCCACGTTGTCCTGTCAGGTCCTGCCCATGTTCTCAAAAGCCTTGATCGAGTACACCGAAAAGACATTTAAAGATGAGAACATCAGCGTGCGAACCAAGACCATGGTCAAGAAGGTGACGGACAAGAACATCGAAGTCGAAGTCACCAAACCCGACGGCGCCAAGGTTAGGGAAAACATCAACTATGGTCTCCTCGTCTGGGCGACCGGAAACGCCGTCCGCGGCGTGGTCAGGGACCTGATGGGTCAGCTCCCCGCGCAGAAGAATTCGAGACGTGGGTTGGCGGTTAACGACTACCTCGTCGTCGATGGCACAGATGGGATCTGGGCCTTGGGCGATTGCAGCGCTACCAAGTACGCACCCACTGCGCAGGTAGCCTCGCAGCAGGGGAATTTCCTGGCCAGGTTGTTCAATTCCATGGCGAAGACGTTGGCTGTGGAGGATGAACTCAGGGCGTTGGATCAGAGACTGCAGAGTTCGACGGATGAATCTGAAAAGGCGCTGTTGACTGCGGAGATCAATGCCAAGGGGAGGAGTCTGTCCAAGGTTAAGCAGTTGTCGCCTTTTGAGTACTCGCACCAGGGGTCTTTGGCATATATCGGTGCGGATCGGGCGGTGGCTGATCTTAACTGGTTCGGCGGAGTGGTTTCGTCAGCGACGGGTGGGGAGTTGACGTACTTGTTCTGGAGGAGCGCGTATGTTTCTATGGTGTTTAGTTGTGAGTATTCCCCTCTGAATTTCTCCGATGGGTATAATGGGATGGCGAGGAGTGGGGATGTGATGGGCTAATATGGTTGTTGCGTTTTCCTTCTAGTGAGGAATCGGATACTAGTGCTCACGGATTGGTTGAAGACGAAGGCGTTCGGTAGAGATGGTAAGTTTTTTTTCTTTCTTTCCCCTTTCACACCCGTTTGTCCACCTTTTGGTAGTTGCATTGCTTCGATATGCAGGTTTTTAGCTGACAGTGTTTTTCTGTGTGTGGCGTGATAGTGAGTCGAGAGTAATTCGCAGTTTGTGTTGTCGTTCGCTGCTGTATGGTCGGTGGCTGAAGATGGCGGGGTGGTTGTGTATCCTTTCGTCCGTTTTGGTTGCAGCTTTTTTTTTCCCCTTTGATTCTTTTATTACCCAAGCTTTTTTATTGGCTTTATTATTATGGTGATGATGGTTTTTATTCGTAGGAGAGAAATCAGTAATTTAGTAAAAAAAGAGGAATTGATCGATGGAGTTTTTGTGGTAATGGACTTCTTTTTTTTGGGTCACCTATTCCATTTTTTTTCATGTTCGGATTACCACCGGGTTTTCTTTTTGGTTGTGATTTCGTTTATCCGGGCCGTGAGGTATATCCGGGGTTTTTTTCTTCGGAATTGGAGAGGGTTGAGGTGGTACAAATAGGATTCTTTTGAGTGCCGAGACCGAAGTTTTCGTTCTTTCCTCTGTGTAGGCTTGCCGGTGACGACAGTTGGTTTTCGTCCCGAGGGTAAGGAATGTAGGATTCATTTTGTTGCTTCACGGACGGGCGGGATGGGATGGAGGGATTGATCGGGTGGGTATTCCCTATCGGTTGGTTCGATCGGGTTTGTGGGGTTTGGACTTCGGAGCTTGAAGGTAGGTTGATTGAGGGCGGAAGAATATTTATCCGGGGGTGGGTTTGGAGGGTGTATATATAAGTAGTTGGGTGTATGCTGGGTATGTTGAGGAAGTTGGTGTGTCGGTTTGTTGGAGTGTAGATCAGTCTCGTAACCTGTGTAGATGGGGTTGGAACGGGAGGTGGCACGTGAGGGAGGCTCTGTTATTTGGGTTTTTGGGTTTATGAGAGATCGTGGGATCTTGGTCCGTGGACTTGGTGGGGAAGTAGCCGGTGGTAGATATTTGATGCAGCCTTGCCAGGTATCGTGAGCTGTGAGGAGTGTGGTGTTTAAGCTTTGGGAATTTTTCTTGTGTAACGATCGAAATTGTTGGATTATTTCCGGAATTGGGGTTTTTTTCTCGAAACGGGTGCAACGAATTCTGTCGGCCTTGGGAAACCCCGAAGGGCTCGGGGCAACATCTTTGGACTGCAGGGTGATTAAATTGCTAAGAATTTTTGACCGTTCCGAGACATTTCGATTGAAGAGAGTTAGATCCCGAATGCGAATGAGGTTTAGCGTGCGGATTGTTAACCCGGCGCAGGATCGAAAGGGCTGGGGGGGATCGTCTATAGAGCTCACCTTCTCTGCAGGTGGTCGTCTTCTGTCGGAGATTATCATGCTAGTTTCCCGTTCGGAGCCTGGGAGGTCAGGTGAGCATGCATCGGAAATGTCGGCTGCAGTGCGAGGTATCGAAGTGGTTAGGGGGGTGAATCCGGCAACTAGGACTTTGGCCGGGGAAGCCGTCGATAATGGGGATTCAGAATCTGCATGAGAAAGTTTGTTGGCGGTGGTGGCGAATATATGTGTTGGTCGTGTGGTAGTTTCTGGCGCCCTGCAAGAAGGTTTGGGACCAGCGCTGGTAACCGAGACCGGGGTGCTCGTCCCGACAACCTCGCAGGAGTGTTTTTTTTTTTTCTTGTGTGTGTCTTACTGGTGCAGGGGCAAGCCGGGATTTCACTTGCGGGTTGGCGAAACTGGGGCCTTTTGGTTGTGAGAAAGCGTGTAAAGTACCGATAGGTATCTCGTAGACGGTTCCAGATCCTCAGTGTGCTTGCGGCAAAGTTTGTCGGCGGGTGAGGAGCATCAACATAAGACCAGGGATTAGAGAGATTTCGAAAATGGAATGGCTCACCCAAATGCAAGGAGACTAGCCAATCATGCTATCCGGGAGACGTTTTGTCTTACCATCGACAAATAGGGTCGTAACGTCTGTGATTCCGCGTCGTTCCTCTCATTTACGGTGAGAGAGTGGTGACCCATAAGAAAAAAGAAGGAAGCGAAAAAAGAACCCCACATGCTGTGACTGACTATCGAAATATGATCAAGAGAAAAGGTCCTGCCTTGTTTTTTTTTCCTTTGCGCGAATCTTGGTCCGAATCACGAGGGGTGCCCTTGTTCCTTTCGTTTTTGCAATGTTTGTGACCAGCTGTGTCTGCGTGTGCAGTTGTCGTTCGTGATATCCCGCCAATGGGATGCCAGTTCACATTTCCCCTTGATGCCAATCGCTTCACTTCGTCACGATGGTTTATCATAAAGGAAAAAAAAAGTCTCCGACACACAAGGCTTTTGCCTGCGAATGAGCGGTAGGCATCGGGTCAGTGATAGTCCCGGTCTGACGTTGATATCGATCGAGATGATGATTTGGTATCAACCACCACCCATCGCAGAAGTCCGGGTTTTGAGGTTGCGTGACTTGGATCAAGATGGCAAATACTCATCGAGCTCTTTGGCAATCACATCTCAGACTCCACGTATTTCGGATCGGAACTTGCCTTTGCGGCTTCGCCGGCCGACGTCTGTTGTTTCACCCTCGGTTTGTTGACAAGGTTGGTGTAGTTGATCCCAAAAAAAGACCCAAAACCTCGCTTGTTCAGCAATTCCCGACGTTCTGAATTCAGCCCTAGTCCGGTCTAGTTTCCATCATCAGCTCAAACAGAAGGTTTGGACGAAGTGGAACTTGCCTTACGGATTTTTTTACTTTTGCGGTTTGTAATGAGATCGTTTCCCGATCCTTGGTACGCGGCGTCCCCCACCCTTCGACAGGTCGACGGCGCTGGTAGACGGTCCTTTTTTTCTGCTGTCTCGCTGGGGAGTATGCATGAAGGTTGTACTCGAATTTTCAGATGCAGAAGAAGGTTAAAATCTCGGAACCGGCAGCTTGGGCCACGGTACCCTGAATAATGCAGTGTCTCGTTTAGTCAGAAGTGTGAGGAATGGGCGACCTTGGGGGATACCCCACTTTCAAGCTCCATGCATCCATCATTTTTCCTGTTGCAGGATCGTGCTCAATGCAATGCAGCGTCGGACAAGGAAGAAGAAAAAAGGAGCTTGCTGGAGAAAGTGTATCTTTCTTTTTTTTTTTTTCCTTTTCCTTTTTTTTTTTCTTTCCTGGCCAAGCCCCGATCGAAATAACCGGCGAGGTACCTTCCGAGCATAGATTGGTGATGATGTACCGCCGACGTAGCTATAGTGTGAGCCAGGAGGGGGTTGGAGATATAAGGTACCAGCAAGCCAGCATTTATGCAGGCTAGCTGGTAGCTAAGCTATCAAACCTTACATGGGACCGACGCCTCCACTCTGATAGAGAACATTTTCTTCCTCTCCAGGCATAGGGTCAGAATCTCCGCATTTTAACACCGGTATCACGATCTGGAGCGTGGCTGGTAATCGATGAACTATTGAAGAACTAACCGGTAAGTCGGAGTCAGTGACTCGTGAGCAATTGGGAGTATACTATAGTATGGTCGCATGCAATAGCATTAATGCTTTTATGAAGCAAGATAGCTATTGGTTTTTGGAGGGCTTTCGACTGTCCGGCTCTGCAGCTGACCCTGTCCGGCGGCCTTAGCTGTGCGACTATGCAGGCTACAGGTACCTCGACCTCGATACCCTGAGCTTTACATACGTCGAGAGAGCTACTCGTTGGTACTTGCTCAAGTACTGACCGACCTGCCCCTGGTCCGGTGCCGCGACGGGTGAAAGAAAAAAAACTGTTGAACCTCCCTGTTATGAACCAAAGCACGGTCAACCTTGGCCGGGAACCTTGGCGGTGCATTTCGATAGCGGTCGATGCTCGAAGATGGACCTGCCCAGAAGCTGTTTAGTACCTTCCAGACAGCTCGTGGGTATCGACAAGAGGCCGTATTTAGCATCGAGACAGGCAGCACTACGCTATCAGGTTAGTTGAGGATTAGTTGGTCTTGTTTGGGGGGATACAGCGTCAGACGGCCAGACTAAGACAAGAGGCTAAGACCAAGACGAGCCGGTGGCAGCACTGCATGGCCGTGCTCTCTGAGTGAGACGAGCCAGCTGCGAGGTAGTTTAGCGGCGGTCGATTGGGACGTAGCGAGGTTCCGACGTCCCTTGCTCGAGGTACATACGCATACTTCCACTGACCTACAGGGTACCGGACGGGGGCCATGTCATTGGAGTTCGAGTTTCGAGTTTCGAGTTCGAGTCTGGATTGAATTCTCCTCATCCACAGATACACCTTCCTTGGGTTGCTTCCAGGTGGAGATTCGGATTCGTATACATGGCAGATTAGCTCTGCAGCGTAGCACGGCTCGCACACTCACTTCTCACTCGCCAAAGATTCGCACTCTTCACGATCTCATAGATTGAATTCTAAGGGGGGGGATAAGAAGGGGAAAAAAAAAAAAAAAAAGAGCGGACGGAGTCTGGAGACTACCGGTGTCCGTAGCTACGGTTCCTTACGTTCTTACTGACCCGGGCCCAAGTCGAGGACTCCACCTTTCCTCCATCAATCAATCCTCCCATCACCTGCTCCCTCGCACTACATAGCTCTCCCTCGACCGTCACAGCAACACCATCAACACCTCCAACACCCTCTCCATCAACACTCTCACCTGCTCCCTCAACACCTTCACAACCTTCACACCTCCATCACCCTCATCACCCTCATCACCTTCATCATCCATCCTCTTCAACCTTCCGTCTCCCATCCTCTAAACCTCTTCTTTCCATCTCTCCCTCTCTCAATCGTACGTCCTCCACCACCCCCATTCCCTACCTTCTGTTTGCTATCCTCTCTTTCGTTGCTCGGCTCCTGCTCTGCTTGCTTCTGCTTTGCTTCGCTACCTGCCATCCCTGCTGCTTCCCCGTTGCTTCTGCTGCTCGGTTTCCCCCCATTCCCACCTTCTTCTCCTCAATCCAGGCCTCTGCACCGAAGTACCTGCTCAGTACTCTCACCTACTGACTTACCTTGCGTACTTGCCTTGCCGTACCTACCAACTACCCAGACTTCTTGCCTGCTCCCCCTACCGTCTGATAGTTGGTTAATTGGTTTCGCTTCCCATGATACCCTTATCCCTCCCTTATCCCTACTTCTCCAACTCCTCTTCTCCTGCCTGGCCTTCCCTTTTTCCCTCTCTACTTTTAGCTCCTGCTGTACCACTACTGCTGGGGTGTACTGTACTTGCTTGGTCTAGTGCTTTGGTTCTAACGTTTTCCTTGGCTCTTGTAACAGCGTCCCTAACGAACGAACGACACGACCACCCTTTCTTTTACTTCGCTGCTTTCTCTGCATCGTCACCTTCAGCTTCCTACCCTTCCATTCTTTTATTGTCTCCTTCGTCATTGCTTCTTTTCCCTGCTTAAAAGTGCGTATCCCTCCCGTCCCCGCTTCCCTTCCTCCCGAACGGACGCCATTCCCTTAGCCAGCTCAGTTTCCTAAAACGTGTGCGGAGTAGGGCTTCACGGATAGACATCCAACCAACACCTACCTCTCCTCTACCAAACACACAATCCTCGATATCTCAGGTAAGCCATCCCCTATTCCGTCGAATCCATTGGTTTTCCCATCGGATTCGTTCTTTACCTCTCCCTTTGGTTCTATCCGATTCCGAGCTTGATATCGCTCGGCTTGTTCTTCACAATTGCTAATTCGCTTTACTACCCGTCCTCCCTGGCAGGTCTTACCCTAAGATATCCCCGTATCACCACCAATGGCCGACTCAAATACTAGTGTCGCCCAACACCCTTCCGGCGCCTTTGATGGCTCTGGTAACCAGAACCAGGGTGGTCCTTCAATGGGACCCCCCTCCCTACCCCCGGTTATCATCCCTCAAAACACCAACCCAATCCCTACCGCGATCACGTCGCCCATGTCGGCCTCTGTCACTTCTCCTACCTCCGCTGGTGGTTTCGTTCGTAGAGCCGCTCCGGAACCAAACAAACGTGCCCTGTACGTTGGAGGTCTGGATCCCCGCGTCACCGATGATATTCTTCGTCAGATCTTCGAGACAACCGGCCACGTTGTCAGCGTGAAGATAATACCAGATAAGAATGTAAGATCCTCAACCTTTGACGCAATGATCAACGTTGCATGTGCTATTTGGTTCGTGGTGATCAACCACGGGTCACATGGCCAGTAACTCGGAAATATCACCCATTGGACGATATCAGCTCCATGTATCAGGTTTTTGCAGTATCGAGGACAGTTCTAACGTATTCTCTTAACACAAGGCAAAGGGATTCAACTATGGATTCGTCGAGTATGATGACCCCGGTGCAGCCGAACGTGCTATGCAGACCTTGAATGGTCGTCGTGTACACCAGTCTGTATGTCACACCGTCCCTCGCCCACCACTATCAATCTGACGACTAACGCGATAAAACACAGGAAATAAGAGTCAACTGGGCTTACCAGTCTAGCCAGGCTGCTAAGGAGGATACGTCGCACCACTTCCATATCTTCGTTGGTGACTTGTCAAATGAAGTCAATGATGAACTTCTCCACCAGGCCTTCACAACCTTTGGCACCATCTCCGAGGCTCGCGTCATGTGGGATATGAAAACCGGCCGATCCCGTGGATATGGATTCGTCGCTTACCGCGAGCGTTCCGACGCTGAGAAGGCCCTGTCTTCGATGGACGGCGAATGGTTGGGATCGCGTGCTATCAGGTGCAACTGGGCCAACCAAAAGGGTCAACCATCGATTTCCCAACAGAGTCAAATGGCCCAGATGGGAATGACACCCACTACTCCGTTCGGACATCACCACTTCCCCACTCACGGTATCCAAAGCTATGACATGATTGTTCAACAGACCCCACAATGGCAAACTACCGTCTACGTCGGCAATCTGACCCCATACACCACTCAAAATGATCTCGTCCCTCTCTTCCAGAACTTTGGGTACATCGTTGAGACCCGATTCCAGGCTGATAGAGGGTTCGCTTTCATTAAGATGGATACGCACGAAAACGCAGCCATGGCGATCTGTCAACTTAGCGGGTACAACGTCAATGGGAGGCCATTGAAGTGCAGCGTACGTAAATACGTGAAATTCTCCCCTAATCATTCAGATTACCATACTAACGAATTAAATGGACAGTGGGGCAAAGATCGTCCACCAACCGGACAGTTTGACGGATACTCACCTCAGGGAGGTCCTCAGACTCCTAATTTCCCCAACTCACCTTTCAGTAACTTCCCACAGTATGGTGGACCCGGCGGACCGATGAGTCCTCAAGGAGGACCTAACTCGGCTGGCGCCCATCCAACCTCTCCATCCCAGGGCCGCTGGATGGATGGGAACAACCAAGGTTTCAACAGCCCCCACGGTCCACCCCAAAGCTATAACCAACAAGGCTTTGGTCGTGGCCAAGGTGCTGGCCAAGGTGGTAACCAACAAGGTTGGAACAACAATTCTGCTCAAGGAGGATTCACCGGGAACGGGTTCCAGCAATCTGGGTTCCAGCAACCACAACAGCAACAGCAGTAAACGAGCTAGCTGGTGCTTGCGGACCGATATTCATTAACGAACCCGCCTCGTGATTATGAAACCGCCATTCGTCTTTTTCACTTCCAAGCGCTTACATTCAATGCTGAACGAACAAAGTCAGTATATAAAGGGTTAATTTCTTAGCGAAGGACAAAACTGTTACATGAGCTTAGTTTTTCTGCACTGTTTATGTTTCCTTTCGGGCAAATGTGATTATCAAAATGCTGTTTTTCGTTTCCTTTTGTTTCCCTTTTCTCTTTTACAGGCATTTGCATCTGTATGGGACGTTACGGCAGACGTACATGGCAAAACGGCAAGGCTAAAATCAAAACGACGGCATATGTCCTGGGTTTTCCTTCTCCCGCTTTCCTTTTCTTTATTCTTTAATAGCGTTACAAAATTTCATATCGTGGGTTCATTACGTTTCATTCACAAATTGTCTTTCATTATGGACAGCGGTGTTATCGTTTTTCTTTCCCTCGAAAATGCGTGTGAAGAGATGCATTCTCCTTTCGATCTCTTTCTGACGGCCGTCCACTGCATGAAACCAAAATGAATTTCTGACTGTTTTTGTTTTAAAAAAAGAAGAGGCTTTTTCCTTTCCTTTATCGTTCTAGAGCTCCCTATGAGCTCCTTTTACCAACCCTTCTCTCCTCTTCTAATGCTACCGCTACCGCTTGAACCCCCCTCTATACTACCCTTTCTTGTTTTTCAAACTGTTAATATTAACTATGTGCGCCCTTCAAAGCTTCTCTCCTCCTTTTGCCCCCCTCTTTGTCTTTGAATAGCAGAGCAAGCATGCATATACCAATCCAGTCCCTTTCTTTTAAGACCTCAGTCTCTCCTTTTTTTCTTTCTCCTCCTCCTCTCGGCCTCTGAGGTGGCCATAAGCATGATGACTAAATAAAATTTCTGAATGAATAGCGTGTCCTATTCCATTCTTTTCGTTTTTCTACTGCCCGTTTCGTTACCCTCCTCTCGATTATATTAACCTACTTCACTTTTATTCGACTTAGAAGTCTGGTGTTTTGCCCGAGTAGGAGTTTTGCTTCACACAGATATCCCATAGGCCTTGCTTTCCCCGCGGTCGTCCCTTTTTCCGAATTAATTCCTGTTTATATGACTCCCGCCAGCGAACCCGAGTCTCTGTTACTTAAATTCTAGGAGACGCATGCATCACTTTCGTTTGCTCGGGCGTATATGCAATCTCCTAAATCGATACCCAAAACGGGGTGGCAATCGTCCAATTACAATAACCAAATACAAATTTCTCTAATAACCACCATCCTTTTTTGAAATGGATTTTCTTTGATGACTTATATATCTGACGTACGAAACCGTATTCGATTGGATATTAGAAACTTAAAGATTGCGAGTGTTTTATAGTCAATGTGAGACGGGTTACTGAATGGTTCCTAGAGGTAGATAGCTAGGGAGCTCTCCCGGATGAATGGCTCTGATATCTTGCAGCTATAGTACACGTGTATATTTGCCTAACGAGAACCGCTTCAGCTGGATTCCCAGCCAAACGGAAGCGGGAGTCTCCTAGGGCCAGTTAATACCCGGAACTCTCACCCACACTGTCTTTTTTTCCTGGTACAAAGGCACGAGACACCATTCTTTGGTCTAGCGAATCGGAGATCTCCACCTTCTCCATGTCTATGTCCGATAGGATTCTTGGTCCACCTAGATGGGTATTACACATGCTACTGTTAAACTTTGCAGGGTGCTATATATATGTATGTGTACGCATACTAAGGTGTGTCGATTAGGATGAATGAATTCCGATTTGGGGAATCTTACGGAGTTCTTCCTATTCATTTCCTCCTCCTCCTCCTTCCTTTTTTTTTTTTGCGCCACTTTTTTTCGAGATGGATCGAACATGGAGGCTAGATCGTTATGATGGCGGTGATCAGTTGAACACTGATCAGCTGAGTGTCATACTAGTACTATGCATGTGCGTATATGCAGCCCATTGGGCATTTCACACTCCCGTCTTACAATTTTTTTCCCTCCACATATTCCTCCCGGAATACTGGAATTCTCGGAATACCGGTCAGATGCCATGTCTCTCCTACGACGCCACCGAAGCCTAAGGGAGTTAGAATAATTCTGTCAATTTCGAATGACAGGCTCTCGAGCTCTCCGGCCCGCCAATCAATCGGATGAGACATCTATTACGGTGGAACAAAAAAAATTAAAGCTTTTGCGGTGGGGTATTTTAAAAATGTGCATTTCGTTGTTCTGAAGAGGGTAAAGAAATCCTGAGCACCTTTTTTAGATCTTCCAATCAGAGGGTATATCACACTGCAGCGGTTTTTGATTTGGAAGTCGCTCGATCGAGATATTGGCAGTCGCAGTCGCGGTCAAGAGTGGGTAGTAGGTGATCATTACTTGGATGGAAAAATGCAACAGTGTGTTCGTGTTGCAGGTGGTATTTGTGCCTAATATCGTTAAGATTCGCCGCATCGTTACCCTGTGCGTGCGGCGATCGGTCTTTTGATAGGCTGATGGATTGGGTAAAAGTTGAGGGTTAGTGGTTACACAGCGATATAAGGTGGTTTCTTCGATATAGGATTTTCGTTGCCCCCGATCGAGATGCTACCGGGTTGGTAATATTAATATGCATATGGACTTGATTAGTAGACCTGCGTCGTGAGACATACGATGGTACATTTCGGGGTACTCTATCGATTTATCTACTGCTCAGCACGGCCTTGTCTTAGGATATCACATAATCCCTCAAGATCAGAGCCACATTCGCCTCGAATACGAGGTTCACAGTAGTAGACCTATAGGCATCCGAGTACAACGCCACACGGAGGCTGTATATATACAGATTGCACCCCCCCACTAATTGACGCCGAGTTCTTCGTGCCCCAGCCAATATCCTCCCTTCTAACGGCTATAGCATACTCTTCAATGACTCTGAAAACGTCGGCTTCCGCCTATCGATCTTCCCAGCCCATGACTCCTCACCGTCGACCCGCACACGGATCAAAGCGTCTTGCATAACACTTGCCAGTAACGTTCCATCCGCACTCCATATTCTCGATCTGATCAACCCGCGACCTTCACTTGCGCTATCGCCCGTCTGCTCTAGAATCGTCCAGGAAGATGGGTTCTCGTCATCGTCCTTTTCGGTCGAGAAGAGGAGTTTGTCGGGGTTGGCGTGGAAGATGAGGGTGTGGGAGAGGGAACCTGTGTGGATTATATTGTCGCTGGCGTTGTGGGGCCCGGTGACGGCGAACATGCCGTTTCTATCCGATGCGTACTAGATTTTTGAACCATTTTTGTGGAGCTTTTAGGAGGTGGTTTTCGTTTTTTTTTTTTTTGAGAGTACAGGTTTGTGGGATGCGAGGTGGGGGATACTACATGTACATGTAGCTCGCGGATATGTCGAGATTGAGGAGTGGATTTCGGGGGAGGACTTACGATGTGGGTACATATACTTAAACACGACTGTTCCTCCGACGGGAAGGGGCCCACGGGCTTGTATATTTGTACCTGTGATGAAGAAGTTAAAAAAAAGAAAAGAAACAATGTCACGGATTAGCCAGCTTCCTCCAGGAAACAGAGCTAGAGTAAATCAAGGTTCGGAAAATTCTTCTTGTGTATACGATGCTCATTTTCGCAGGGTATCTGCAGACGTTGTGTGACGCCAACATACCTTTCGATGCTCGTGCAGCGGTCTCGATTTATTCTCCTCTTCCACATCGACCTTCCTAAGATCGACTGCCGTGTAGTATGGTTTCATACCCTTACGCTTTGTAAACTCGATCCAGCTATTTATTATTTTTGTCACACGGTGTTAGATCATAGATCCCCCCCGACAAGATGCATCGATGCACTAAAACCTCGAATGCCGGAGTAAGGGACCCTAAGCTTACCAGGGAACATCCACCGCCGGAGCGATCTCACACCCCTTCGGATTCGACACCCACTGCTTCAACTCCCTCGGCGGCGGAACCTGGCTTTCTAACCCGCGCGGTTCCACAGTTTTGAACGACACGATGGCGACGAAGATGATTTCTGATTCGAGCGGACGTGGGTCCGTGGGGCTCGGTTGTCTGACTTGGACATATCTTGTGCAGTAGGTTTTACCTTGTCGGACGGTTGAGACGGTGTATATGAACGGGATCTTGGGCTTTCCGCCTACGAGGAAGTGGCCGGTTATGCTCTGCGGTTGGTTATGAAGTAGTGAATCAGAGGGCCATTATGTCATCAAATAATTCCCGTTCGAAGCGTGGTCTACGAAGCATCTTCTCTGCAAATTCGAGGAGGGTCACAAGGAAAACCAAACGGAATGTTGGATTTTGGTGCAAATGTGTTGTGCGACGATAAGCAAGAAAAAAACCACATTCCAACCTCCCGTTTTGGCGCTGTGGACAGAAATGGGGGGGTAAAAACATACATGGCAGTAAAAAGACTTATCGACAGTCTTGTATGCCGCATACGCCGACTGTCCCAGCAGATGACCCCCATAGACTCCATATATCGGTACGAAAGCAGGTCCCTTTTTTGTTCAAATACACGAGAGGTCCGTATTAGTGAATTGCACCCCGCAGCTACGCTTTTCCCAGGACCCCCAGCTGGAAATTTCCTTTCCTTTTTGTTAGGTTTCGGTGACACCGAAGCCAACAATTGCTTGCCCGCAGGAATAGCGGCAGGGGGCCTTATCCAAAAGAGAGAGGAGGGAGAGAGGACGGTATTGAAACATACAGTTGATTTAAACACCCGCCTGGTTCCCGTTGGCGCCGCTGCGTCATTGATATCGCTCGACGTGGGATTAATATCCGGCGGCGGCGGTGATGATATCATAACCTCCTGCAGAGCCATCGAGTCTACGAATGTCGCGGGAGGAGGCATGGTTTATTTCTTATTTTTATCGATGGCGCTCTTGCTTTTCGCTCTCTCTCTTTTACCCAAAGGCAAATCTCGTTCGAAGCGATGGAAAAGTTGCGACCACCTGCAGCCCAATTGATCCAAAATTATATCGGTATCTATTTCGTCGAAGGGAATATTGGAGATGTTGATATATGTTCTAATGCCAGTTGGGATCTGTCCCATCCGAATGGGGTTTTCTGAAGTTTAAACACCCTTTCAATTCTCCCTCCTTCCACAACGGCAGTGGGGGAAACAAGTCGCCCTTTTGCCTTTTCTCACCAAGAAAACTGCTAAGTATCGCTGTGGACAAGAAATACCAAGGTTAACATGACCGCCACTTTTTGGCTTGTGGCCTCGGTTCAAAATTCCCATCGGCTATCTATCCAGCGAAGACAACGACCAATACATTTTGGTATGGGCGACTTTTTGGTTCTCACCGACCACAAAGCCTACCAGTTGAAACGCCTCTCTTACGGGTTTCTGTTAAACAATGCCCGTTTAAATTTATAAGTTTTGTATTATATTCGAGCTGACTACAGGGTTTGGGGAAATATGGTTGGCCAATTGACGGCTACAGAAGCATGATTTCAGAAAACGAAAAACAAGCCCGTCAGATTCTTTAAATTTGGCAAATTCGGGATTACCACTCTTTTCTGTCCAATCTCTAGCGAACAAGGTCAGGATGATTGAATGCTGCTGCTGCTGACGATGATTGATAATCCCACGGCATCGAAGCCTCCGTGAGATTGGAAACACATAACAGCCAAAACGTAAGATCTATCTGACATGGGGAACCATATATTCCGTAAACTACGGTTGGTGAACGAAATTGACTTGTGTATAATTTTGGATGTTGTGGGTTCAAATCTGCCATTTTGCTTGGGCCAAAGCCCAACAAGCATGCTCAGCCAAGACATATTTTGTCTCAAAGGAGGCAAAGCTCTCGACTCTCAGATTGAGCGGAGCCCGTGATCGTTTCTAAAAGTGTGGGGGGGAAAGGAAGGGTGACCCGGGGCCAAAAAACCTCACCCCAATGCAACGGCATATCCAGACCGTCGGGATCCCAATGGAACCCAATTTCACGACTCTCCCGCTCGCGAACTGAAGATTTCATACATGGACATACAGATTTTCGGGCTTCCGCTATGATGAAGAGGAGAAGGGAAGAAAAAAAAAAAAGCAGTTCATACCATATCCCGCGGATGCTTTTTTTGTCCACTCTTTTCGCATGTTTCGTTCCCCCGAACCAATGTCATTCCATGCCGGGACATCCGTAACACCCGTGGCTTGATGTTCCAGGCATGGACTTGGGATGTATTTTTTTCTATTTGGCTATATCCACTTTTTTTTCCTCTTGCTTCACCCTTTCAATATTCTTGCCTTCTTTTTTGTGCATGTCGAATACCCCCTGGTCTCCCTTTTTCGATTTCCCAGCCGGGGTTTGGATAATAGTAGCACGTAGCCACGCACGTTTTTTTCTCCCATCATGTTTTCTAGTATTTGTTTTTTTTGGTCTTCCGCACTCTGTGCGTCTTCCCCTGGATCGTGGATACGGGATCACTTGCCCGGCCGGGGGGTAATGATCTTAAAGAAAGAAAAAACAAAAACCTCAAAATATTTGAAGACGTAACGTTTAATTCGTATCAGAAAAACCTCCCTAACTTCGCAAAGAGTCTAAAGCCGAACTACGGTCCCGTTTAATGCAAGGGAGCTGCTGCAAAGTCCTTGTTGGAACGGCGGTAACTAAGGTTCGAAGTTCGAAAGCAACCCCCGGTCTAGAAGTTAAGACCTTGCAGTTAAGGTCAATCAGAAGTATCCGATACCTCTGTGTGTAAAAATTGTAGATATTAAGATCTAGTTCGAAAGTAAAGTTAGCAATTAGTGACGATTATAGTCTGAGCGGCGTTAAGGAATGAAACGTCTCTAAGGCTATAGAAAGGAAGGATGGCATTACCGTCCATCTGGAATAGAGCGGCTACAAAGAACGGGATTCTCCATTTCCACCCCCTTCGTCCATCGAGAAAAAAAACAACTTATAGAGGTCTGATTGGATTGGGGGGAGGAGTGAACTTCACGAAGTTTGCCTATACTATATGTGAAGTATCCTTTGTGTATGCAACCGAGGCCGTTCTATGGGTTTGTCCCGATTCCGCATGATACATACATACCATTAGCAAGACTGACTTACATGTTCCTGCCTTTCTCGTCTGCATATTCGGGAAAAACAAGCAGCAGAGCAAGCAAGCAAACCCCACCTTCAAGCATTTCGCTTTTGAGACCAAAAAAATTCGAGAGGACTGTGCCTCGTTTTTGCTATGTTGCTTGCTTTGAATATGTGATCTTATGCTGGTAGGAAAGGGAGGTGAGAGGATTGAGAGGGGCGCTCACGAGCACCCCCAGCCGGGGACGCCCCTCTTTTGCTATCCCTACCCTATCATATCAATATCTTCGTTTCTTTTTCTACATTCTTGAATCGCTTATGCTTTTCGATGTCCTTGCTTGGCGGCACACACCTCTTTTGTTGAATGAACATCATCACATCGAATTGTGTGAGAGAGAGAGGAGAGGGGTGGACTGGCGCATAAAAATGTCTTTCCTTCGATTTCATTGTCATCATCATCGTACCGAATCAATCCTCAAAATGCAACCGGATTTCCCGAAAATATGTGAGCTGAATTAAGGAGTTTTTTCACCACAGCCCCCGATTACCATACCGTGTAAGGCCATTCTCATGACACGCTTGAGCGCGAGCTCACATCTTTTCTTGTGCTACTATAGCTGTATTAAGATCTATAAGCTAAACCCGCTAATTTGTTTTTCCGCAGTACTCCCTTTTATACATCCTCGATCGTTGCTTGAAATTCCAAAAGCAAGGTCACGGTGGATTTCCAATCGGTACCAGAAGCAGTATACGGTTTCCACAACCGAAAGAGAGTTAACCGCACTATTCCCTTTGTCAAAAAAACAAGCCATCGTAGATCTTATAGGGCCTTATAAGGGGGCTGCTGTTATTGGAAACGTGCTAATACCGAAACAAAAAGTAAGAATATCAGGAAGGACGATGCCTCGGGATCAAAGCGTGCGACATCATCATCACAAAATCTATAGAATAGTCGTTAAGAAGCGAAAACGAGAGAGAGAGAGAGGTCTTAAGCCCGAGCGAATCGGAATACTGTAGACATTTGCTTCTTTTCGTAATCATGTGTCTTGGTGATTTTCTCCCCTTCGGTTTCTATTTCTAAAAAAGTAATACTACATACATTTTGTCCTGGCCAATACATATTGATATCGTGAAAGAGCACACCTCCAAGTACAGTTCCTTGAATAGCTTTTCGGGTCTATTGTCTGCGAAACGATAAACGAGTCGATAGAACACGGCATGAGAGTAAAAAACGTAGAAAAGTGGAGAAGCGGAAAGCTTTAGAAAATAGAATATTAGAAATTCCTTTCATTTGTAAAAATGTGCCACGTCTCGCACGTCTCGCACCGATGATATAAGAAAAAAACACTTGTAGTCCGATAAAAAAAAGACATCTCCCGCCTTTCCTTCCTTTTGCTCTTCTCGACTAGAATATCTCGAATATAGAGGGGAGTATAACACCCTTGGTAGTAATAATAAAATACAATATTGTATGTGCAAAGCAACAAGTGTGGAGATACGTATCGTCCAGCAGGTGTTCAACAAAAGCAAGATAATCACATCGTGCCCCGCCCCAGTTTGAAACAGAATACGCAAATAGAAGATAGGGAGAGAGAGAAGCTCCTGTAAAGAACGCCGTGTGCCATGCCCAAAAGTGCAAAGGAGCAAAAAAACAGAATCAAGAAGAAGTAGTAGTAGAAACATATCGTGCTGGCCTGTGCTTGTGTATTCAATCTCTGAAAAGTCGAGAAGAAAGAGAGGAGGTTAAAAAAAGAAGATCAAGATATTATAATCGAAATCATAGAGCAGAGCAAGTTTATTGTGAGGAACGCCGCACAAGGCTGTTCACAGCCAGTTTTGTGAAATAGAGACAAAGAATTGAGAACGCCATTTGTAAAAAGAGAAAAGCAAAAAATCAAAGGATATCGAGCGGAAAGAGCAAATTCTTAGGATTCGAAGTTTGGTGGGAGGCTCCAGTTGGTGGATTGTGGCCAGTATTCGGTTTGCATGTATGGGACAGGGCCTTGTCTGTACTCGTTCCTAGCCTTGGTGAGGGGTTGATACTGCATCTGGTCCTGACCGAGATGTTGAGCTTCTGTGGTCTGCTGAGGTACCAAAAGGGCCGACACGGTCCTAACGGGTCGGTATGGGGACTCTCGGCTGGTCAGGAAGATGGAAGGGGAGTTGTTATTCGTGTAGGCAGTAGGAGAGTTGTTGCTTGAGCTGAGAGGATAGGGTGAAGTATGCCTGCTTGTAGGATATGGTGCAAGGCTGATGCTCGTAGCCGGTGCTGGAGGAGCGCTAGTGGTAGCCGGAGGAAGCTGGGCGATAGGAGGGGCCCAAGAGCTAGTCGCTGTCTGCGATGGGGCCCATACGGTCGACGAGGAGGGGTAGACGGTTGACATGGCCCTAGTAGTGGGGAAGTATGGCTGCACTTGGGGTTGAAGGGCTGCCGGTGGAGTTGGCATGGGCGCATTTGGGTTGATTGGGATTTGCGAGGCGTATGGGTTGGGCGAAGGGGTTGGAATCGACAAGGCTGGTGGGTATTGTGCCATCATGGAGGAAGATGACGGGCCAGATCTCGACAGCCGCTTAGCTGGTGGATGCATGCCAGTGTCTTCCAACATACGCTTCCTGCTCGACGGCGCAGCTCCATCGTAATCCTCGCGGTACCGTTGCAAGATCGAATTGTTCTTGGGCGAGACATTGGCGACGGGAAGGGCAGGAGCCGGCAAAGCGGGGTGATAAGTAGAGCCAGGCGAGTGAGAGTTGCCGTATGGTGGTGAAGCGTGGTTCGAGTGAGGTGGCGACGGGAGCGATGGTGGAACGGTGCTGGTGGGCGTGATGGAGGAGAACTGGTGGGATGGGCTAAGCTTTGGGATACATCGGGCACGATCCCAGTACTCTCCAAACTTGCCAAGCTTGACATGCCAGTCCTGCCACTCCTCCGCAGAGGTGAACAGGCTATATCTCATATTGCTCAGGAACTCCACCTCCATAACATGGATCTCACCGACGGTGATGCCGGAAACCTCGGCCCAGGTCTTGTTGGTGTAGGTATTGTCGTCCAAGAATTTGTTGCCAAGCATCAGAGCAACCGTGAGCAAGCGATATTCGCTTCCGACCTTCCCCTTCACAGATGGATTCAACTTCTTGAGGCGGTAGATGAACAACAGGGCCAGAAGGATGACGTTCTGGGAAACCTGCGTGGTCGAGAGGATAGTGGCGACCCACTTCTTGAAGGCCATCGACGGAACGGCATCTTCGATGAGAGGGGTCGTCGGGGTGACCTTCGTTGTGGATGAAGCGACCCGGGCAAGGTCGTGAGACGATTCAAACCAGAACAGACAGGTGATCTAGGAAGTATCTTATTAGCAACTTGATATTGTCATAGTTTGCAGAGGAAAAGCAAGTAAGAACAAACCTGAGCTGCGAATTCCGCCAAGCTGCCTTTGCTCGAATTGATCGAGGCTGGAACCGTTAGCGGAGGCACCGCTGTCGACGACCTCCTACCCCGTGATGAGCTCTCAACCTGCTGAGCGAACGATCCTCGTCTCGACGGTGGAGAGGATGCCGTCCTCTTTATCAGCTCCTGCGATTGAGAAGACGCTCTGAAGCACTCCGACATGCTTGGTATCGACGATTGGGAATGGTCGTATTGTCGGTACTGGCTCCTGGAGTTCTGGACATTCCCACTAGTCGGAAGAAGTGCTGTCGAATAGTCCACCGAATGGTTGCTCATCGTGCCTTCTGATGGAGGAGTCCTCAGGGATTCTCTTGAGCTGTATCTTGACGATAGTGTGCAGGAGGAGCTGGGAGATGGAATGGAGAAGATGCGTGCCGACTCATTCGTCGCTCGGGCATAGTAGTCCGTCGACCGTGTCCTGCTGTCGACCGTGTTGTATGCTGAGTTTCTGCGGCCGGAGAGTGGGAATGGAGGTATGGAGTCCTGAGGGTACGGTATGGCGGAGTTCATGGTGAAGTTGGCAACCCCGAGCATGAGGGATGTTATGTCGTAGTTTTTGCTGGCTACTACCACCGCCGCAGGCTCTGGATACCTGCAGAGATTAGATCTATAGCTAGGACGGATTATATATGGGAAAGGAAAATCCGATAAAGAAGGGAAAATTGGTTTCGCAATTAGCAATCCGTCTTCATATGAGTTTGATTCCGTGGGGAGTCCAAAAATAGGGTTGTGAAAGACGGTGTCTGTCGGTTCTTTGTTCTACGGGGCCCTTTGAAGCAATATATATCAGGGAGATCTGAAAACGCCCGCTTCAAGTCCCGTGTCCTGCAGTAGGGCAAAGTGTCCGTTTCACCAGTTAAGTGAATGATGGCGGGAACGAGAGCAGCTATACGAGAAAACGTGGTAGAAAGGCAAGCTGGTTAACGTTCCAGAGTCCGGTTTCGATGGTGATTCCTTTTTAGGTTTTCACGGGTGGTTGACTTGATTTGATAGTGCCTTCTGGTAGCCGTAGGAGAACCGGGACGGGTACCAGTGTAAACGGGAGCAAGATAAAAGTAAAAATGTCGGATTAGGAGTATGTATGGCTGGCACAAGAAAAGCGTTTTCCCGTGTGTGTGTGATAGATAGATAGATAGATAGTGCTGGAGAGGAGTGTATTGGTCTCGTCTTAATGCCCTGTTGAAGCTGCTGGGAAGGTTCCAATCCGTCCGATGTCGTTAACCAAGACCCGCAAGGTTTGTAGTTGTTTGCAAGTTAAATGGAGGGATTGATGGGTTTAATCAAAGTTGGATTGAGCAAGTTGAACTGGATAATTATTATCTGGCCAAGGACGCACGAGAGTATTTTAGTGAGTACTCTGGATATATTAATATTCAGGCTGTGGGGTGTCGAAGGAGTTAAGTGAGGAGATACATACCATTAGAAATTGCTTGTGGTGATGACTTCACAAAGGCCGGCTCCACGGATATATATCAAACTGCTCAGGACATATATCTAAGTCACTAGCACGAACCGGACTAGCTTCGAACACGCAAGGTCGTCAACCTCAGGTGGGCTGCAATTATTAACATTTCCCAACTTCCCAGGGCTAAGTTACATATGTCCTGTGCATACAATCTGTAGGTACCGGGGTCCCATCCCCGGAATGCGAAAAAGAAATACCCCTCCATGAGAGAGAAAACCGAAAAGTCAAAAGCAACCAAACAAACTTTTTCTCTGGCTGACAGTCCCTTTAGTTTCGTTCTGCTAAATGCAAAAAGAGGCGCTGATTGAAAACGGGTTAGTGCCGGTCTGGGTCAGGTCAGTCCGCCGTCTTCCAAGATAGATTGATGGATGGACCGCCCGATCTCTAAAAAAAGTCCTGCTGTTCCTGCTGATGTCGTAGTGGTAGTCGTAGTCGGAGAGGTGCATATCGTATCCTTTTCGTCCTCTCCTTCACCTCCTCCAGTTGCATTGGATACACACGGACCCAATCAGAGCCGATTCGCTCCCACGCAAGGTGGATCTCTTCAGTTGAAGAAATTGAGAGATGCGTATCTCAAATCGAGGAACAGAGAAGAGTGAGCGGTAGATCTCCAAACCATCCCGGCCTCGACGTTGATTGGCGGCCTCTTTTCGAATTCTCTTTTGCTCTTTTTTTTTTTTTTTTTTTTTTTCTTTCTGCCTGACCTATTCGAATCTTCGTCCATACCGCTTCGTATGTAATGTGTGTAATATGACCTCGTTTCGTTGCAATCATGTTAAACTCTGGCCGACCGTATGAACCCAAGCTGAGAGAAATAATCCCAAGCGGAAACCTGAGAGTTTCAGAGCGTAATAATCCCACATCGGCGGCCGGAGTTCACGACGAACACGGTAATTATGGACGAGCGCTACCCCCCGGGCAAAGGACAAACGCAACGTTTTTTCTCGCTGAACTTCCCAGTTCAATCCGTTGCAAAAGTTGCAAGGTCATTCTGATCATTTCTCGTTCGATGAGACCTGACTACCTCCTCGTGCCAGGCAGAGTCAGTGCTAATCAATCCTATCGCGAATATGTATAATTAGCCCACACACATAGCCCATAACGAGGGCCTGTTAATAACTTAGCCCATCTCTGAGGCAGGAGTTGGATGGAGGTGTGGTCCGAATGGGAAGTCAAAGTGGATATTGGATTAGTTTCCATGCCGTGCCGTGGGGATTCTAACCGACCGGGGGTTGAAGGGGAGGGATGGGGGGTGGTCTGGAATGCCCTTTTGCTTCTCCTTATTTCCTCACGAAAGAGAGCATGCCTGCTGGGAACTGTACGTACTCTGTTGCAGCCTCCCCAAAGGCCTCCCTTGGCTGGGCTGGCTGGCTGGCTGGCCCGACCCTGGCCAAGTTACGCACTTCGAGGTCTTGAGACACTCGCGCGTTAGTCCACCACCAAGCAAATCGTCCATTGCTTCGAGGCGGTGGTCAACGTGCATAAAAAACGATACACTGGCTAAGGCGTAAGAAAGCAAGTGCACCGATTTGGTACAGGTACCGGCCGTATACATATATCCCATCGGCTTCCTACGCAGAAAATGTAACTTCCGGCATATCCAAGCCTCCTCCTTACGTTCCTCGACTTCCGGTCAGGTACATTTTGCTGCTCGAAACTGGGTCAAGCTACTGTTTGTGGCCATCTCTTTCCGTCCTCAATAGCTGCCTCAGAGATATGACCAATCTCGAATGCCACAAGTGGGACAAGGCGCGCGACATGGTTAAAGATGCTTGGACGGACATGTACATAATAAGATGTAGTAAGGGTTAGGCTTGCGTGTGAAGGTCGAGAAGAACGAAAAGAAAAAAACGAAAAAACGAAAAAAATAAAATAAAAAGCCACTAACATGAAAAAATGGGGTTTAAGGAAATCTTCCCACAGACCCTGTTTCTGGAAAAAGCAGGATACGTGCGTCTTGCTTGCAACAGAAGTCTTGTCTATTATCAGACCAATCGTCGCCGGTGCCCACAATCTCAGCTTGTCGCTGGCTAATTCTGTCCGGGGCCGGACATGCTGAGTTGGTTAGGTGTGATATTGAACTTCATTTTCGATTCGCCAAGTAACGCAATAACCCCAAGCAGGGGAGATACAGAACTTGGAGAAAAAGGAAATAATGTCACTTGCGAGCTGCGTTGAAGGCACTCTTTCCTTTCCGCCAGGGAAGGATGCGCTCTCCGCCGTGTGTGCGTGTCATGATGCTTGCGTGTGGGAACCTAGGAAAGCCACGGCCGCCAAATCAGACAACGTTCTCTTGTCGATGGCGGGGGAGTAAAATACGAGTGCAAAGGAGACATTAGGAAAAATAAGAAAAAACAAGGGTAACGAAACCATACGTAGAAGGAAAACCAGCTTTGGATGGAGCTAAAAGCGACATTTTGTTGCAGTTGTGTGGGTGGGTACGTTATTACGGATCGAACATGTAAAGTCGAGCGCTCGTCGACGACGACTGGCAAAAAATGCAGGCATGTTGCTCCTCCAGGTCGTCAAATACAGGGTTCGAATGGGTGAAATTTTACCTTTGGAGCCTTTCTGTCTGTCTCATGCAACTTCCAATGCACCCTTGGCGGTGGAGGGACACAATGCTCACAAGCGAACAGTCCGTCTAGCCTCCTTTGAAGGGCAAAAAGGAGAGAGAAAACGGCATGGGGGTATGATGATGATGCATAACTTTTGCCTTGGACTCCCTAAGCTTTTTTCGATCGTGCAGGGCAGCAAAGACCCGAATACCCACTAACGCAGACATTACTGGAGCGAGCAAGTTACAGGACCATCGAGGAAGGGTTGCAAGGGGTCGCTCACTCGTGATTTAGAACCCAGCAAAAGAGGCCGAACCAATTTGCTTGCAATTTCAGTTAGGAGGCTGGCCGCTTTCCGTTGTTCAAGCCGAGACGACATCGATGTGGGCGGAAGGAATGTGGAACGAAACCCAACAGCTGACCCTTCCTGGGAAAGCAGCTCGATCGAGGGAGCGAATAGGATGTGCCCGTGGCAGCCCACCTGGCCAATAGCCTGTTGGAGTTCTCGACGGTCCCTTCGACACACCGGCATGGGAGCTTTGGTCTCTGGCCAAAACCCTCTCCTTGTGCGAGATGCAATCCTGAAAGAAAGACAGACCAGCCGTGTTGTTTGTCACACAGGCGTTCTATCAAGCAGGTGGCCGATGATTGGCTTCGACGTCCTAAACCTCGAACGTGATCCCTCCTCGAGTGGAGGCATTTTTCTTTTGTGGGTAGCGGTGGTATAGTGGTAGCAAGCCAAGGTATGGAGCTAGCTGGGGATATCGGTGCATAACTTCGTCGAAGACCTCTCTCCGATGTGGAGATGGCCTCTTTCTTCGTCGATATTTGCGTCCGAGTACCTGTCTTGGGAACTGCTACCCTTTTGCTACCTTCCCACATTCAATCCCCTTTTTTTTGCCAGCGAGTAAGGGAAACATCCCTTGCCCGTCGGGATTGGGGGCCAAAGGTAGCGACTTGGTTCTTTTTTCCTGATCAAAATTGTATGATACTTCGCAGTATAGCGCCTGTGCAGCTCTGTGGGATGGCTTTGAGCTCGTTAGCCCTGTCATCGAAATCCAATTCGGGGCTGTTGGAAGCCAATAAGTTTCTCGAAACAACCTGAAGGCAAACGTTAACATCCCGTTAGATTCGGGATCCGTCGATGCATGATTAATTCTTTTTTCTCCTTCTCTCTCTCTCTCTTTTTTTTTTTTTTTTTTTTTTTTTTATTTTTTTCCTGTCCGCCTCGACAAATGCACAGCGAGGAGATACCCAACTGCGCCGCGAGTTCCATCGACACTGCAGCCAACCTTCAGGAAGAAACAGAAACAAACCGACTGACTTAGTCCACCGTGGATGACCCGATCGATCACAGAAATGCGACTTTGGTTGGAGTGCATGCTGCGATGTGGTTGGCTGGATTTCAGACCAGAACCAGACTAAAGCCCAGAACGGGATGTGGGAACCGCCATCCATTCAACTTCACCGGAAAGCGTGTGTGTGTTGTGGCAGAATTCGAGACGGTTCACAAGCTTCCAAGGCTTCCATTTCGAAATAACTCCATCCGCCATGATGCAAACACGTAGGATCCGTGTGCTATACGGGGTATATGTGTATGCAAGCGCTGTTATAACATTTTCGAGCGCACGAGAAGGAAAAAAAACGAACGGCATGACAAAAAAGTAACCATTCAGAACGCCGGACGGAAATCACGAACCAACCGCGGGAGGCAGCTGCATGTTAGATGGGGTGGAATCTCGATAACTCGGACATCAGACCGCGGTACATTGCAGCAGCTCACACCGCTCACGCCTGAGTTTCGAAATCAAGTGCAACGATCGAGATGGATCGCTAGCACTGACATCCAAACATTTAAAACCTCATCTAGCATCGCACATCAGCTAGGGGTACCGGGTGGGATCACATTCCAATCAGAACGCAGGGCCGGTCAGATTTGATTGAGTAAGTTACGTAGACCTCGTCAGACGATGCGATATATAACTTTTTCGGCATTATCATGCACCTCTCGTCCAACAGGTGATACTGGGGCTTTCCGATGGTGGATTCGATATATCTGCATACGACGGAAAGGAGACTTTACGGACGGGCTATCGGATATGCCTTTACACGCTTTAAAATTTGTGATATTGAGTGAGCGTTGGAGAGGGCTGACCCTGGGCGGGTGTCCGGGTATCATGGTACCTGTACCCGGTCTATGGCTGCCACTTAATGAATCCAGCATGCTTCGAACATGTTTAAATGTTTGTGATCAAATGACAAATACCAATCAGCGTCGACGGTAGCATCCCTCGTTGGACAAATCAGGAAAAATAAGTTCGAAAAGAAACAACAGCTTGCACTTAGGGTAGTTGTGAGGACATCAAACCTTGCATTGCAGCCCACAATATGGCTGGCATGGACTTATGTACCGGTCGACTAACACTAAACGTTGGGGATAATTAATTGACCGTTCGCAGGAAGCAGGCGGTACTTGTTTGAGCTGTTGGCCGATTACATATATCTCCATGTGGGCTCTGGGTTCCCCAGGTTGTTCCGACCAATAGGCTGAAGTCTCCTCGCCTTTCCTCTGAGGTCGTGGTGCTTGCGTCGACCACCACCCCGGTCCAGCTCATTCCTTTTCTTATTTTCCTTTCCTGCGTCGGATGTAGATGGACGCGTGATTCCAAGGCGTAATGGGTAATTACCTGTTCTCACGAAGGCGGGCGGCCTTTTGCCTTTAGCGGACCTCAGCAGCCTGGCAAGCAAACAGCGGAATAGTGAAACCTTGCTTCGCCGCGTCGGGTTGCGCTAAGTTGCTGCTATCTTCGGCTTACCGATGCCCGGGCTGGTTTGCTGATGGATCACATACCAGGCGAGTGGTATCATCAGCGTCTCCGTTATGACGATTTGCGAATTAATTGAATTTTGCGGCGCCCCTGCAGGTGCGCTCACCTCTTTTTCATTTTTCGTTTTTCGTTTTTTTCTTCTTGTCTCGGATGTAAGTTGAAGCTCCGTAGGGTACATCTACATCATACATGAGATCTCTCTCGTGGGTCCGGAGAGGGACCTAAAAGAAAAATCTTATCTCGAGCAGGTGCATCCTTGAAGAAACGAACTCCGGAAAGGTATTCGAATGCGGACAAGTTAAGCGATCCTCCAACTATCATCTGGCCCAGTCGGCGAGCAGTCGGAATTCATTATCACAGTCAGATGGGTTAAACGCTTCCCTCGAAGCTCCTTCTTCAAATGCACGAATTCCGCCCCCCTCGAACACCGTGCCGGATTCCCACCCAAGCAATATCGGTTCAGAATCAGATGTCGCAATGCAAAACGGAGGTAGATGCAAGGCCCCAAGAATATCCACTCAAACCTCGAAAAGCCGATCTTCCAGCCGGCATATCCTTCAGCTTCCGAAACTTCTCATTCGTCTGGTGGTGCTTTGATGTGTGTCAAAACCTCAAATATGCCGCCTGCGATGTTTTTTGTATTTTGCATATATCGTCAAGGAGCTTTGCCACTAGTCCGTTCGTAGCCCTCCTCCATCTTCGACTGTCATGTGGATGGCGAAACCGTAATTCAATCCAACGAGATCCACTTTTTTTTGGTGGCTCTTTTGCCTTCCCGGAACGCGTAAAGTGCTAAAAATGCCTGTGCTTCTCGTGCATCGTGCTTGGGATCTGGGTTTTGGCCTCTTGGATGACTTTCCCATGCTCGGAAAGAGGTGGGAAAGGAGGGGCCGCGATACATGGGAACAAATGCCCAGGCCATGCCGTATGATAAATTACCAGACGTATCTGATTAAGTGCGGTGAACCCAGCTGCATAACCAGGCGAGGCAAGGATAAACGTATTATAAGTGTGGGCTTTTTAACGAAGAACGAAAGCAGCCTGGACCGTTTATGCTGGTTCAGCCAACCCTTCCAAACTGGCTCACCACCCTCACGCCCTCTCCTTTGAACAGAACAAGGTCCCCACACTCGCTGGACTTGCAACGCGGAGCATCCCATGGCCACGGATGGTGGGATGATGGCCGTCGGTGTCTTGGGACCGCAGTAAGTAGGATCCATTTGCCGGAGTTTGTTCCATGCACAGCATATCCTTTCAAGTTATTTGCTACAGCTCCAATCTCCACAATAGCCGATCCCTCTGAGTGTTTCCTAGCCGCTGACATGCCATATCTGGCTATTGTATTGGGCTCCAACATGATGCTTTTATGATGAAGCGGGTTTCGTATTACGACCGTGATCATGGGAGTCCTTTTTTTTTCTCTTGGAAGATCGCATGCGATGCACAACCTCCGCGCTTTTTTTTTTTGACCCTTTGAATATTCCTTTTTCCGCTTTTTTGTGAGGTTTCTCATGCACGAGTCCTATGCGTTATCTTGGGTTTCTTTTCGATATGTTGCATGGTCCCCTTCGGTTTTTGCCTCAAGCTTCAGCTTTTGATATCACATTCGCATCGTGGAACCTTGTATGGGTAATTGCTTAGCTTCATCTCGAAATATCCACTCAAAGCTAGCTCGTGATCTGGACCATTTGCAAAATGTTGACAATGGCTTTTTCCTCCCCGGTATCTTAGGCGTCGACTGTCGTGGCAGCGTTGCGACATCTGCACTTGGCTATCGTACTTGACCGAGAGGTGATCGCGATCCACAATTGAATTTGCATATTTGAGGGATGGATGGATGGGGGTCGTCGGAACGGTTAGCTAAAAGTCTCCAAGAAAAGCCGTGATGTATGCATCTACTAAGAAAAGTTACGAGACAAGCATTTAAGATTTTTATTGATTATACAGGAAGTAACCGCAAATTCCCGTGAGGCTGTTGGGGTTACGGATGGGGTCGGACGAATCACAGAACAGGGCTCAGGTGGCACTTCAACGTCATCCATTACACGACCACTTCCATTTCGACCGGCGTGAAAAAAAAAAAGGTTGGCGATTATGGGTTCACCGGATCGCCCAGCTTCGCCTTTCCAACAATGGCAGTTCTCCCCATGAGGCTGGTCTCGAACTCGGCGGAAGGAGGGAAAAACTTTTGATTTGCTATGGATCGCCAGTATTCCCTATAGCCCATCTGCAGATGAGCAAAGTCTGCAGATGCATAGCTCGTCGTCGTCGTCGGGGCGGTCATTAGGCCAAGGATACGCTACTGAGAGCCCGGTCTTAGTATTTTTGAAGGTTTTTTGATATCAAACCTTCAAAAAATTTTATCTTTGGCCTCCTCGGAAGCCTAGGTCACCTGGTTAGGCCCGTCCTATCAGAGTTTCGAATGTCTCAATACTTACATCTCGGAAGACATGGAAGCTGCAGGATGTCAGGACAAGACAGGCCGGACAGGCTTACTCTTGTGCATCTCGCAAGCCACCCAGGCAATGTAATGTAGGCAAGTACTGTCGACAGTAGATTGACATATTAGGCCGCATACGAGCTACGCTCAATCCTTTAGACGTACTGCTATCCCTTGCCTCTGCGAGTATGAATCATGTTGCTGGTACATGTACACGGTACCATAGCATCGTTGTAAGCCGCTGCAGGACTAAGAAGAAAAAAAGAGTGAGAGAGAAAAGAAAAGAAAAGAAAAGACTATCGCAGCTTCCGAACGTAAATGGCCCGCCGACGACATGCATAGACGAACAGGGTAAACATCTGATCAGTAACAGCCATCATCCCTCCAAAGGGAGAGGTCCACTCTGGTGCTGCAAGATCGGCAAGAGCTGAGAAGCCCGAGGATGTTGAAGACGTTAGACGTTGACAGGGTTATTGTTTAGCTCCCCGTCCGTCGAGATCTAGACAGATCATACGGCCATGGACAGGGTCGGTGAGTCCTAAGTAGCCAGACGACGCCAGTTCTTCGATGCTCGCAGCAGACAGGATCAGTTGAGTCCTTGCATGCAACAGGAACCTTCGTGGAGGTGCAAGCTTCGTCCGTTTCTGGGTACTATAACCTGCTAACGTTAATGTCAGTACACACATACACGCATATTCCATCCATCCATTACACACGTCGACGGACACACGCGCTGGTTTTTTAGCCAATCTCAGGCATTTTCCGTTCGAAGGTGCTGGATTGCGGGCGAATTTCCAGCCCTCCGTCGACAGGTAATGGCGCATGATATGATAATCGTCGCTGCTTTGCCCCGCTCGTAGGATTTTTTACTCCCTCACGTCCAACATCATACATACCATTGCATGCCTCCAAGTAGCTTACTATCCCATACTATACTGCCTTCTACTCCCGCCGAAGAAGGCGAGAGAACAGAATCGAACAGGAAAAACAAAAGAAGGGCCGATTTGGAGGTTTGTCGCGGTGGCACCGGACGGACTGGTTACAACCGTCGCCGTCGAGGTTATTAGTAACCCAGGCCTAAGCTCACCGGACTGATTCCCCAAAATTATCTCCAAACCGAGCTCAGCCAAATCCTGAACTCGAACCTGTTCCACCATCGACACCCACAACCAACCAACCAGGGCTTCCTTAACCACCTCCGGGCGTTTCTTTTTTAACACTAACCACCTCTTGCGAGTTCGAGAACTACGGCTTCCCCATTCTTTTCCTTCTCCCAAGGCCGCTTTGATGGCACGGAAACGGACGTTGCTGTTAGTTTTCATCCATGGCTTCAAGGTTAGTTGACATCAGCCGCCTCAATTGATCTCGAGCACGACAGCCCACCACCCCTGGAGGGATAAGGTACTCCACACAACCTTTTCTTTCTTTCGGCGGCCATTTTCTGATCATTCCCCATGCATATTCGACTATAACCTTTTCTTCTTCTCTCGCCGTTGCCTGCTTGCATTTTTACCCTTCCTCCTTCTCCTCGTTTCTCCCACAAGATGCCTAGATTAGTGCCTTGATTTATCAATTGGACATTTTAGCTAAAAAGTTACTTATTCCACCTCATCGGATTAGGGCGGCGATGACACTTTCGGTCTTTTCCCTGAGGTATTTCTGCCGAGAATTCAGATGCACCCCTTGCACGTCCTCGTCCTTTCTCACCTCGAAGGTGGATCTATAACCCCCTAGACCCATCTTCAGGGTGCAGATAACTACGGATGTCAAGGTCTTATATCAAAGAAAATTATAATAAGTGTGAAAAGCAAAATTCTTGGGAACCTCGTGGGCTAAGGTTTATACTTTTTTTCGCACTTTTCCCTCGGCTGTCGGGATGTAACAGCATCTACAGCAGACTTTACAAAAGTTCCTTCCGAATATCGGCGTGAAATCTGTCGTGTACCCGAGATACGAAACTAGAGGCAATCTACCTGCGGCTGTGAAGCGTTTTCGTGAATGGTATGGAGAATCCTCTACCCACTTCACCCTCCCTCGCTCGCCTACTGGAACCTACCCCCCCTTCCATCATGAGCCCGCATATGTCGTCGTTTATTTCGCTCGCCCTCTCCTGTGCATGCTGCTGCTGCTGCTGCTATTTCTCTTTACACTGCGGTGTGATGACCAACAAGGCAGCGACCGGAACTAGCCTTCTGGGGTGTGATATCCAAGAATAAACGATTCGACGGGGAGCCATGACACCAACCGCTGTTGCAAGTGAACCACAGCCCTTTTTTGTCAAAAGGTCACTCTAAGCTTGAAAAAAGAGCTGTGCCTTCTTGCGGCCAGCTTCGTCAGGAGAGTCGTCCACGGGTCTGGGCATGGAGGGGAGGGTTATCCTTTTTACCCGGATTCTTGAACAAAAAAGAGTTCCTGTTGCATATTTGCACCCTTGAGCTTGACCTTAACCTGACCTGGGAACCACACACGTCTGACTTCCTTCAAATTGACGTATTTGGAATGTTAACTCGAAACCCGAGAGTCGTAGGCTCCAAGACGTCGTCCTCGACACCGAAGATCTCAATGGCAACCGGTCGCTGATTGATCCGTCGGTCAGAGTGGTGCTGCTGGCCCACTCCATGGGCGGGATCGTGGCCGCTGACACGCTGCTTTCGATCCTGGATGACGAACCCATAAGGAAACAACCAACGTCTCCGTCTCCGTCTCCATCATCATCGTCGTCGAAGGCCGTTAGCAGGTCCGGGAGCAAGTCCGGTAGTAGGTCCGGTAGTAGATCTGGTAGCCTGTCCGGCAGCCTAGATCCAAGGAAGAGTAAACGCTCGTCGTCGAAGCCGCCGTCACCGACTGGGAAGGGACATGATGTATTGAATGATGAACGGATGATGTTTCCTGCTATCATCGGCATATGTGCCTTTGATACACCGTATCTGGTATTGTTCCGCCCGTGATGAAACTATTGGGAAAAAGGGAGAGTTCAGCAATATCGTTTCTTACATTACGTTGGATGACACATTAGGGACTCTCACCGAGCATGTTCGCCAACAGCGCAGAGAACAACTTCCGTGTAGCCTCAGACGCTTTCACGACCGTCTCAAGCATCGCGAAAACCCTCGGGTTCTTTGGGTCTCAGGAAGCTGCGCCTGCTGCCTCAGTTGCCACGTCCTCATCTGGCGCGCAGGCCGCAGCCCTCCCCGCCACTGAAGCAGCAGCAGGTGGCGGCGGTTGGGGTTGGGGAAAGTTAGCTCTTGCTACTGCTGCGGCGACCACTCTGACAGCTGGCGCCGGAACTGCGGTGTACATGAACAGATCCAACATCACGCAGGGCTTCAGTTGGGTCACGTCGCATTTGGAATTTGTGGGCGTGCTGTTCAATTCGGATGAATTGAAAGCACGGGTCATGAGAGCTTCCTCCGTTCCCGGCGTTGGAATCGCAAACTTCTATACCGTCCTTGGGAAGGGTGCTAAATCCGCCTCCACACCTCAGGGTAAGATCTTAGAAGTCGGCGGAGGAGGTCTTAGAACCTTTTGCTCTCTGCCACCGAAACCGAGGTCTGGTTCGACTTCAACGCCCACCTCGCCATCTTCACCTTCCTCCCCGTCTACGCCGAAGGGTAAAGCCCCCGCTCCCGCTGGGACCGCGGCATCCTCATCAGATAACAGAGGAACGGCGGATATCGACGTCGGAAGTCGTGATCTAAGAACCTGGTGGTTCACCCAGTTGAATGATAAAGCACCGGATGAGGTTAACGCGCACATGTTTATGTTCACCGCTGCTACGAATCCTGCGTATAAGCAGATGTTGGATGGTGCCGGGAGACAGATTATGAGGTGGTCTATTAATTGGTACGATTCTCGTGATTAGGTTTTGGCACATCGATCTTGTGAGGTCTTCGGTGGGGACCTTGGTTTATGCTGGATCGTAGGCGTGGATGTGCGCGGTTTCTTCGGTGCTTTTCTTTTATATTTTGATAGGGGCGTGCATATAGAATGGCTTTTACCAATAAAATACTTTATAACGGCAGTATTAAGCATTCGAAGATATTTAGAACCTCGTAAACGTTTAAATAGCCCTGATATATACGGTCCTAGAGCTGTATTCGCAATCCGAAATGTTTGATAGGACAATATCGTCCCTACCCATAGAATAGAGGGCCGCTGGGTCCACGCTCAAACCGCGATATCATTGATCCTCCAGATGACTACCACCGCTCGATCTCACCATCCCGTCAGTCTCGTCACCAGCTGCAGCCATCCTATATCGACGCAGAAGAAGTATCTTCCGGTGTTGAATCCATATTATATTTTCGTTCCCGCATAAGCATAATAGCTGTTAAAACCTATATTACAAACCTCAGAAGTGCCGGAGGAGAGCATAACTCTCTCTTCCACGACGCCATCGAATTCTAGAAATTCTCATATTTTAATTATTACCATTTCCTTATAATAACCCCCTCCAAAACCAATCGGATATACATCCCTTTTACCCCATCTACTCAGTAGTATAAGCCGCATACACCCCCTCCTCCATCAACGTCTCCAACTGCTCCAACCCATCCTCCTCCAACTTAATCTTTGCAATCCACCCTTTCTCCCCCTCAGGATCCTCATTAACCAACTTGGGTTTATCATTCAATTTATCGTTAACATCCACAATGGTCCCCGTAACGGGTGACATGATATCCGAGGCAGATTTAACGCTTTCAACGGATCCTATGGAGTCGTCTGATTCGACTTCTGAATCGATCTCGGGGAGTTCGACGAAGACTACTTCGCCGAGTTTGTCTTGGGCGTAGTGCGTGATTCCGATGGTGCCGATGAGGGTTGTTGTGTCGACTGAGATCCATTCGTGGTCTTCGGTGTAGCGTTTGATTACTGGGTTTATGGTAGGGTGGTTAGTGGGGTGGTGAAGGGAGGGAGGGAGGGGGTTTAGTAGGTAGTTACTTTCGAATTTTGTAGCGGTTCTGGAGAATTGTCTGCTGCTGCTGCTGTTCAATGGGGATAGGATTCTGATCGGAGTGATGGCGGTGGCTCTTAGAGGACCCGAGGTAGCGGCAGCAGTGACTCTCGGAAGAGCTCGCGAGACGATACGGAGAGCTGATGCCATTGTTGTAGTATTTTAGATTTGTAGAGGGTTTTATCGTAAACGGGAAAAGGGTCTGAACGTGGGGATTCAATGGGTTTTCTACGGTATGGCGGGGGAAAGGGATTCCGTGACGTCGGAGTTTTCTTTGTCAAAGTTTCTAGTCCGTCAGTCCCCAACCAGCTGTGGAAATTTTGGTGTTGGAATCGGGTCCGTGGTGTGTTCTTTTTATCTTATCAGCGAAATCTTGATGCTTCTCTTCCTTTTTTTTCTTTTTCTTCTTTAAACGTCCTAAGCTTTTCAGGTTCTTCCAGAACTTCACCCATCCCATCGCCGTCGAACGTACAGACCCAGGCCAAAGAAATAATGCTGTACGAACTTCTGGCCGCCGTAAGTCCCCCCCCTCCCCCTATAGCTCCAACCCACGCTAACACCCCACAGGTCCGTCCGGGCAGCATAATGGAAATCAAAGAGTCCCCCCCCTCAAACCCCATACTAACCCCTCCTATAGAGTAATAAAAACCGTCGGCATGCAAGTCCTCACAAACGGCGGAATAATCCGCGGCATAAACAACTGGGATACAACCTACCTCCCCAAAAAGACCAGAAAACACCAAGCAACCCACACGCAGGGTCACTACTTCCTCATGCGCTTCGATTGCGACCCATCGACTCAAAAGATTGTGAGGGAAACGCTTGGGGTAGATCCCAGAATGCTCAAGTTCTCGGTGGTTAAGATGGGAAATGGGAAGCTGGAGGATATAAGTAGGGTTAAGGGGGAGGTTGAGTGGTTTCATTGATTTCGATTATTGGGGGTATCACGATGTGATGGTGAGGGGGATGGCGGGTGTACATATTTTATCTGTATCATATAGAATCCATGTGGGGAACCATGGATGGCGTTTATTTGGACACAACATACGGGGGACTGTTACATATATTCCGACCTCGAGCCTATTATAAGATTATAAGACTCAATCGACCCTATATCTGAACATCTAATCCTCAATAGAATCGCGAGCACCATACGAAATTTGAAAGGGATCATGGTTGACGTGGGATAGGAAGTACTTCTCCTGCCGGCGCGGTTCATGAAAGAATTCAAGCATCTTCGACATAGCTTACAAATTCCGGCCCTCAGCCGCCCTCAACTATAAGGATAGTCTGCAAAAAAAGATGTATAGTAATAAAAACCAAACTCGTAGGGAAAGCCCTCACAATAGAAAAGAACATCATAAGCGTTCGAAGAGAAAGAATAACAAAAGGGAAAGAAAAAAAAAAGGAAGCATAGTCAAAGGTCCCCAAGAAGAAACATCCAAATAATATAGGAAGAGGAAGAAGAAAGAACCGCAAGAAATGCCACCTGAAGCGCCGTTAACAATGTTCTTTTCGTGAAGCGAGAGCAGGAAACGAACGGGGGGAAAGAAGGAAAGAGAAGAATACGAAGAGGGGGAGAAGTGAGAGATGTCATTCGTCGCTAAACTGTATTCTCTTTCAGGGCAGCGTGTTTGGCTGTTCAAGATGTACAGAGAGGAGTGTTGAAACAGTGAGGGATATGAAAAAGATGCGGGGCTCTCGCTTTCACTTCGTTTCCTCAGTTTTCGGCGGGGCTGTCTTCTCCCCTGTAGCGTCGTCCATAGCGACGTCTTCGTCGACGAGTGCATTCTCAGAGGTGTTCTTTTCCGGGAGGATCCCAAGACCGACGCCAGCGACAGTGTTAAGCTCCTTAGGCCTTTCGAATCGAACGATCATGCAGCTCAAGTTGTCAGTCGAGAACCTAGCTAGGGCGTGATCAACGAGTGCTTTAGATGCGTCCTGGGGGTCCTGGATAGTCCGGACGAGATCAACGGCTTCCTGATCCGAGCAGACATCCCATAGCTGCCGAGAGAAATTAGCCTGCATATCTTTAGAGATGTTGGGTGCGGATTACTTACCCCGTCGCACGCTAGGATGATGAATTCGTCGAGGTCAGGTTGAATGACAGTTTCCGTGGTGTACGGGTGGCCGGTAACCAGCTCCTTGATGTATGAGTCTCCCAATGCTCTAGTGACGGCGAGTACTCCTATATACACACAGGTTAGCTATCTTGAAAACTGGGCGTACGAGCTCCGGAAAAATAGCCTTACCATTCACTCGATTATTGAGAATAAGACCGCCAGCGTTGGCGACTCTCTTGCCCTCGTTCTCGTCGCTGCCTTTGTGGTCGTAGCTGAGTCGCAGGGCCTTACCCGAGCGACAAAGAACAATCCTGGCATCCCCGACATTCGCGGTGTAGAGCATCCGAACGCGTTTTGTGGCTTTCTTCTCCGTGGTGATCTTCTTCGAGCCTCCCGGGGATTGGTCCCCTGCGGAATCCGATCCGGAATCGACAGGTCGGTCCTCCCATTTCAGGACAGCGCAAACAGCCGTGCAGCCGCTGTTCTTAACGGGAAGGTCCTTGAGTTCCTTATCAACGTTCATAAAGGTCTGGTCCAGGAGCTCGGGCATCGTCTTGTTGTCCTTATTCCTACGAATGCAATCCTCGAGCAAGTGATGGAGTTTCTTCCCACACCAGTCCGCGGCGAAGGTTCCGGCGTGACCGTCAAAAACCGCGAAATACCCATTGTCCGATTCACCGGTGGTGTTTTCATCCAGACTAGAGTATAGAACGGTTTTATCGATATCAGAGCACAGATTCGAGTTCAGCATGCAGGCCGGCGGGGCAGGGGGCAGGAAGTTGTAGAGATATGAGTGGGTATCTTCCATCGTCCGCCTGCACCGCCTGTTCTTATCTTCCGACACGCCTACGCGAAATGTGTTCTTGGGCAGAGGACGCGAGTTACCGGCGGCATTGTTGTTTTCGGTCTCGTAGGGAGCGACGGAGCCACCGGGTGTCCTTGTGGGGCTCGGTGGAGGGTGTATGACGTTGAAGGATCGCTTCGATTTGTCTTCCAGCCCCGCCGCGTGCGACAAGGTACTTTTGGCGGATGCCATGAACGAGGATACCGCGGAAGCCGAGATTCTTCGCGACTTTTTTTCCTGGGGCGGTGGGGTGGAAGGCTTGGAGGTTCCGTTGGACTCTTTCGAGGGAGTAGGCGGTTCGGAGGGAGAGGATTGTGCCGTAGTGGTGTTGGTACCGCCTAGCAGCCTGGAGAGGCCGAGAGAAAGACGTTTGCTCGCCAGCTTTAAGAACGGTTGATGGGACGCTCCCGGCAGGTTAGGGTAGGTTTTTTTGGGGATGGTGATGAAGGGAATACTATTACGGTATACTGTGGAGTATAGTGGGATGGTGATGACGACGACGAGGGAGAAGGACGATGGCGAGGACGAAGAGGATCTGTGGGAGGGCCTTATTTGCTTGAGGGCCCTGCTCGCACTTGACCAGTTACTACCTGGGGTAATAACCACTGCCACTAACGGAGGCGTCTCACGCTGCTCAGCTAATTAAAGTCAGCCAGACAAGGTCGCTTGGGTGCTTGTTCTCGCTCGCTTGATTGCTTAGGCTGTGCCTTTCGGTGCTGACAAAGCCGTGGTGGATGAAACTATCCAAAGTGCTCCAAGTACCCCGAGTACCTGAACGAAATGATTCTTTGAGGGGGGTCTTTTCGGCTCCGGATGGAAGACGGACGGATTGGATTGGGTGAGATGGATTGTAATCGAGCTGGCTGGGACGGAATCAGGTCAGGAATGCCGACCGGTGAGTGGTAAGCACGCAAGGAAGTGTGTGTATATATAGCAGAGGATATCGACGGTACGATGGACTGGACGGGTTAGCCTGGATGTGGATATGGCTAAGCAGGTACTTTATACAGGCGCGAGCAGGGGCCAGGTTTGAGGGTAATTGGGTCGACGTCGACAGCGAGCAGAAGGCAGGGACAGGTAACGGAAGACAGGAGAATGGAAGAGGATGGAATCAATGGATAGAATCACGAAAGGCGAAGGTGGCAGCTGGGAAGTGCCTGATAGTGGGTACAAAGGAAGAGAAGCCCCGCTGAGGTCCGGTCGACGGTGGTGGTGATGATGGTGGGAGTTTGGTTGAGCTGTGCCTGATTTCCAGCTGGTTCTTGTCAATGCAGCTGAGGCGAGGCTGCCCGCCAAAAATAGCCTGCTGCTGCGTTGCCTGTGCGTCACTGCAACACCTCGCAACGCACATTCCAACACATCCCACAAAATATATCCATTCTCCACACCGGATTGCGTCGACGGGGATGTAGGACATGTTGATATCGTTAGGACTACCTGTGCCCGGGTTGAGTGTGATATGATAATACACCGGATAGTGATTAGGTCCACCTGCCTCGTGATGGCCTGTGCACCCGATTGATATATTTGAGAATTACTACTCCACGTAACCTTGGGGGTCCGAGGAGTATGTTACGACTCGTGCGCGTCCTCTGTCATTTATCACGTAGAATGCCTATTTGAAAGATGAGATGGTACGGAATTAAGCTCAAGTTGCCACCATGTCCAAAAACTGTATATATGTATCTAGAAACGCGGTCTTCGCCGAGGCTCGAGAGTAGCCGGGGAGAAGTGGTTCTTCTCGATGCTATTCCATAATGCCCGGCTAAATATAGTAGTAATGGCCTGAAACTGATACTAGAGTGGTCTAGAAACTACCTAGCTAGATCATTATAACCCTGTCCATCATTGCGTGGGGTCGGGCCCAGAATCGGTGCTCTGGTGCGCATGCGTCGAGCACGCGATTGATACCGGCCTTTCAGTATAAAGTCTAGGGGATCAATTATTTAGCCCGCCGAGTATGGCCACTTATTGGACGGATTTGAGACGGTGTAGCAAGTGAAGAATACACGTGCTGGCTGTACTTAGGTACAGCTGGCCAGAGCGTTCTGATGAAAGGTTACTATATATATCGTTCTTTCGAACTTGGGTTTACAACCGGGAAGAGTGATATGTCGGTCTGGAGACGAGCTATCATGACGCACCACCTGCTTGGGTCTTGTGGAGCAAATAACAGAAATCGATTTGTCCATAATGGAGGATGGCCCTTCATACCAAGTACGGGCGGTGTAAGGCACAGTGTAGACTCGGGCGACAGCAACACATTATTTCTCAAAATACAACAGACTCGGTAACTACCCTCGAACTCGGACATTGATTGTTGGAATAGCATACGACGTCGGTGGCCCATTGACCCGAAGAACTGGCGCTTCCGTGATAAAGAGATACATGACACATGACGGAATTCCTCGAGTACATTTGATTAAGGAAAGAAGGGGACTAAAGAATCAAGAAACGGCCAGGGACACCGCGACAGCATTACCAATCCCAGCTTCCGACGTCCCATCGACTCCTCCTCTTGCGCAACATCTAGCTTGGCCCTATAGTCGCATTTCCGCTTAGTATTCCTCCTCTTCCTCCGGTTCTTCTTCCTCCTCTGGTTCTTCTTCCTCCTCTGGTTCCTCTTCCTCCTCTGGTTCCTCCTCCTCCTCCTCTTCCTCCTCTTCCGGTTCTTCCTCTTCTTCCTCTTCTTCCTCCTCAGGCTCCTCTTCCTCTTCCTCTTCTTCTTCCTCCTCTTCTTCTCTTCTTCCTCCTCTTCTTCCTCTGGTTCTTCCTCCTCCTCCTCCTCCTCCTCCTCCTCCTCCTCCTCCTCCTCCTCCTCCTGTTCTTCTTCCTCTTCTTCCTCCTGTTCTTCTTCCTCTTCTTCTTCCTGTTCCTCTTCCTGTTCCTCTTCTTCTTCCTCTTCCTGTTCTTCCTCTTCCTGTTCTTCCTCTTCCTGTTCTTCCTCTTCCTCTTCCTCTTGCTCTTCTTCTTCAGCTTCTTCTTCTTCTTCAGCTTCTTCCTCTTGTTCTTCTTCCTCTTGTTCCTCTTCCTCAGCCTCTTCTTCAGCCTCTTCTTCAGCCTCTTCTTCAGCCTCTTCTTCAGCCTCTTCTTCGGCTTCTTCTTCAGCCTCTTCTTCGGCTTCTTCTTCAGCCTCTTCTTCGGCTTCTTCTTCGGCTTCTTCTTCGGCTTCTTCCTCTTCAGATGCTTCCGCTACAGATGCTTCATCTTGTGCAGATGCTTCTTCCTCTTCCTCCCCTCCAGACCCTAGCGCGCTCTCGATCTCTTCTGCCGCCTCTTCGAGAGCAGAACCTACCTCAGACGCTACCTCTTCAATCGCGGACCCGACCTCGGATGCTAGCTCTTCGGCTGCCTCTTCGATCGCGGACCCGACCTCGGATGCGAGCTCTTCCGCTGCATCTTCAAGTGCAGACCCGACCTCAGAAGCTAGGTCCGCTGCCGCCTCAATCGCAGACCCTACTTCAGATGCTAAGTCTGCCGCCGCTTCGAGTGCAGACCCTACTTCGGATGCCAACTCTTCCGCTGCCTCAATCGCGGACCCTACTTCAGATGCTAAGTCTTCCGCCGCTTCAATCGCACCTCCTAGTCCAGCTGCTAGTCCTCCAATTGCGGACCCTATCTCACCTGCTACTTCTCCGATTGCGGATCCTACTTCGGATGCTAGCTCCTCTGCTGCGTCTTCGAGCGCAGATCCGACTTCAGATGCCAACTCTTCTGCCGCGTCTTCAATAGCAGATCCTATTTCAGATGCTAGCTTCTCTGCTGCATCTTCAAGAGCGGATCCCACTTCAGATGCTAAATCTGCTGCATCTTCAAGAGCGGATCCCACTTCAGATGCTAAATCTGCTACCGCTTCAAGTGCGGATCCCACTTCAGATGCTAGGTCTGCCGCCGCTTCAAGCGCGGAGCCTACCTCAGATGCTAGTTCTTCCGCCATGTCTTCCAGCGCAGAGCCTACCTCAGAACCTAGCTCTGACGCCAAATCTTCGAGCGCAGATCCGATCTCAGATGCCAATTCTTCCAGTTCAGATTCCAACTCGGACTCTATCTCAGACCCTATTTCTCCGGCCAACTTTTCCAACCCCTCTCCTAGCTTCTTCGCTGCCTTTCCAGCCTTCTTCACCGCCTTTCCGGCCTTCTTCGCCCCTTTGGCGCCCTTCTTGAGATCCTTTTTGACTTCTTTCCCCTTCCCCCTCACCGCCTTGGCTGCTGTCTTTTTGGCCTTTTCACCCGCTGCCTTGACAGCTTTAGCTTTGCCCTCTGCTTTCTTGCCTTTGGCAGCTGGCTTGTCAGCTCCAAGGCCTCTGCTGGTGGCGCCCTCAGCACCACCTTCTGCCTTTGATGCAGCCCCTGCTTTTGGTGCAGCTCCGGCTTTTGGTGCAGCTCCAGCTTTTGGTGTAGCTCCGGCGGCTTTTGGTGTAGCCCCGGCGGCTTTGGGCGTGGCTCCAGCGGCTTTGGGTGTGGCTCCGGCGGCTTTGGGCGCGGCTCCAGCTTTAGGTGTAGCTCCAGCTTTGGGGGTAGCTCCGGCGGCTCTGGGAGTGGTACCGGCTTTGGGTGCTGCTTTGGGTGCGGCCCCAGCTTTGGGTGCGGGTGCGGCCCTGGGAGTAGCACCGGCATTGGCAGCCCCAGCCCTAGGAGTGGCCCCAGCCCTAGGAGCTGGAGCAGGCTTGGGATGTGCGCCAGCACCTGTGGTAGGGGGTGCGTGTGCACCAACGCCTGCAGCGGAGGGGGGGTGTGCGGCACCTGCGGTGGCGGGAGGATGCGCACCGGCGCCTGTAGTAGAGGGGGGATGCGCACCGGCACCTGCGGCAGAGGGGGGCGTTGGTTTTGCTTGGGGAGGGGGCCTGGTAGTGGTTGGTGCGGCAGTCGGACGGCTTGCTTGAGTACTAGGTTTTGCAGTGGCAGCAGGGCCTGGTGGTCCTGTCTGACCGGTCTGCCCTGCGGCTGCGGCTGCAGCTGCGGGCTCTCTCTTTGCTGCCACAGGCTTCCTCTTTAGTGCCGGAGGCGGTTTAGCTGCACTACCTGAAGCGGCTGATACTGGAGGAGGTCCAGCCGTGATACCTAAAGCGATTGGTGCTGGGGGCGGTATGGGGGGACCACCTAAAGCAATTGGCGCTGGAGGCGGTATGGGGGGACCACCTAGAGCGATCGGTGCTTGGTACGGTATGAAGGGGCCACCTGGAGCGGTCGGTGCTTGGTATGGTATGAAGGGGCCACCTGGAGCGGTTGCCGCTGTGCCAGTGGATGCGCTGCTCACCGGCCCGGTAGCGACTGATCTGGCTGTGGCCGGTCCTGCCACAGGAGTTCCCGTGGGTTTAGGTGACGCAACTGTAGCTGGGGGTTTCGGGGACCCTGATGCCGATGCCTTCACCGGAGCGGCTTTGCCTGGGGATGTAGGGCCTGGCGAGGCAAGGTCTCTGGAGGCTGGAGTTTGTTCCCGCGGCAGAGTCCCAGATACTGAAAAGCCAGGTAGCTCTGCAACCGTTGGATGCGCAGAAGGCCCAGCACTCGAGCCCTTAGCTTGCGCTACCGTGACTGCGGCGAGGCCGGTGACTGCAGCGAGGCCCACGGTTGCGGCTACGGTTGCGGCCTTTGAAGACTTTGCACCCGCATCGGCACTCTTTCCTGCAGATTTCTTCGGCGAGGTAGGTATCGTAGCGACTGACGCTGAAGCGATTGGCGCTGCGGCCACTATCGCGCTCGTGGGGGTAGGGGCGGCCTATATTCATTCGGCCGGATTAGCAACTAATACAACAAGATTCGGATGGGACGATACCCGCATATTCGATTGTTCAGAAGGGGTTCCACTTACCTCCCTCGATTTTGGGGTTACAATTGGAAAGTCTCCTGGGAGTTCGACTGGGGCGATTTCGACTGGAGCGGTCTGAGTGCGCTTTAGGCTTCCTGCCTTTGCCTTGATGGGCTTCTCAGTGCTGGCGCTAGCCGCCGTAGCTGCCGTTTCCTTCGTAGGCTTCTCGGAACTAGCTACTTTTTCCTTGACGGGCTTCGCAGTTATCGCCTCCTTGGTGGGTTTATCGAGGCCAGTTATTGCATCCCTAGTAGTAGTAATATCGAGACTGGTTACCCTCCTCTTGACGGCCGCCCCAAGGCTGCCTACCCTGTCCTTGGAAGAAGTTGCGTCAAGGCTGACTACTCTTTCTTTAGGGGCCTTCTCAGATTTCAATTTTGGAGACTTCAAAGAACCTGGAGATTCTGGTAGCTTGGACACCTTTGGTGATTTTGGAGACTTTGGAGATTCTGGCAATTTTGAATACTCTGGCAATATCGCGGACTCTGACAATGTTGAAGCTTCCGCCAAGCTTGCAGACTCTGCCACTTTCGAAGTCTTTGGAGATTTGGCAGTCTTTGCTGACTTCGATACGCTGGCGGACTTCTTCGGCTTCGGGGCCTTACTGGGGTCGAATGTGGCACCGGTCTTAGACGCTATAGCCGCATCGAGTTCGGCTCTTTTCTCCGCCAGAGGGCTCCAGGATTTAGTCAAATGCAATTGATCGATATAAAACGGCTTCCCTTGGTCCTGAAGCCAGTGCCAGGCGGCTTTTGCTTCCGTACCGACAGGAATAGACAACTTGACCGGGTCCGCCGAAACCCTCTGGGCGATAACCGGAGCGATCTCTCTGGCAAACTTCGACTGAATCTTCCCATAAGGAGGAGGACCTGAGAACCTCTCAGTTCCCGCCTGAAACGCCAACGGATAAGTCTTAGGCGACGCCTTCGTTTCCAACCATCGTGCAGGTGGACGGGTAGTCCCATCTCCAGCTCCAACCGCGACTACGAATGAAGACCAGACGTTGAAGCCTTCCGGGACGACGGCGGCGCAGCACTTGATACAGAGCTTGCTGGTTTCCAAGTAAGTGATATTTTCGCCCGTGCTTTGGAAGAACCCGAGGCGGCTTGGGAAAGGCGAGTTATCATTCTCGACTCGGTATTTGGGGAAGTGTGCGCAGGTGTGTCCGCGGCCGATGAGCTTGGTGAAGAGCTGCTCGGCGGATCCGGGAGGATAGGTCGGGATGGCCTCTGAGCCGACAGGATTGGTGCCGTAGAAGGCGTCGGCCTTGTTTCCGTTCATGTCTCCCTTTGGTATTTTGGTACTGACTTTTGCAGACATTGTTTTCAAATGAGCATTGAAAGACGTTTATTCGAAGTTATAAAAAGCAGGAAGTACTGTTAAGATTGGATTTTTTTTAGGAAAATTGAATTTAATATTTTTTATCGTATGCAATGGTATGTATGATACTGTAAGATGCGGTAAGATAAGATCAATTGCAGTACCGTGTAGATCGGACGGGCTCCCAGGCTGGTGTTATAATCGCTATGTCCTAAGATACCCAACTATTCCCTCACAAGCCCGCCCGCTTCCCAGCCCTCACAGTCCCGATACTCCAAATTACAACGGTGTTGGCGGTCGACGGCACACCATTGGCGTGTGGTACAAAGCTCCTCCCTGCAGCCCCAGCCGACAGGGGTGCCAAAACGGGCGAAGTGCTCATGCAGAGTCAAGACCTTGGATCCTGATCTCCCTGCGGCTAATCCTTGTCCGACTCACAATCCCCTGTCAGGATTCCCCTCCGCAGAGTCTCGGGCCAATAACGTCGCGAAGTGTGGACAATGCGGCAACCCCGCCCTATGTGAAAAAAGACAGCAGGAATAGACGAAACGGTTGGATCCTAGGATATCCTGCATGGGAGAGGGTCTTCATCCGGAGGGGTGGGTGGTCATTCCATGCACTCTGCTGGCCAGAGGAATTGCAGTCTACCTGCCCGATCCATGCGCAAGCTCGGTGTAGCCAAATGTGCTCACAATCTCGTCAGCCTGAGATGGTGGGTCTTTGAGCAGGCATTGTTTTGCTGGGTACGTAGGATAGGGTATGCATATACCTGGGTGGCATATATTATTCATTCCCGTTCACCAGAGTTGCGGGTGAGCTTGGTTCCCTTGAGTATACCAATTGCCCAACTTTTTACAACTAGCCCACTTTTTTTTTTGAACAGAGAAATAATTTATTTCATATCGATATCGGTGTATCTCATCTTGAGCTTATCCAAGAAAAATCAGAAAGCGGCACGTGGGGCTATTTTTCCCCCTCTATCTTCAGTCTATACCTCTCTATTTTCAATCAATACTTCCCTATATTCAGTATATTCTTCTCTTTCTTCGATCTATACGACTCTCATACCCCTCTCTTTTCTATCCATACCATAATTTTAAACCTATAAACTGTTTTTCAACGGCTGTTAGCAGCGAAATAATCAACAAAAATGGAGGAATTTGCTGCTGGTCCATCAAGGAACTCCAAGGAGTCCGTCCGGGTTTCAATATCCATGATGCCCGCCTTCCGTGCAAACTACATCACAGAAGCGGACCGTAAACGTGCCGCCGAGTTGATGCATCAGCAGCGAGTGCAGGACAAGAAGGAAAAGAAATCAAAGAAGTCCGAACCCTTCACATGGAAAGAAGCGAACCCCGTTCTTGCAGCGCTCGTTGCCGATAAGAAAAATCCGGCGAGCCCGGGTCTCGTGCAAGCTCTGCTCGAGGATGGCGCGAACGTCAGTATCGCTGTTCAGAAGAGTAAGAGTTTCTTCAAGAAGGTGATTCGGACGGACCAGAAAGAACAGCGAAGCGATCTCCTCGCACAAGCTACTCAGAACTGCGGGCCAGAAGTCGTCTGGCTTCTGACCCAAAGCGCTGATGAGACCGCGAGGAACGAGGCCTTGCCCTACGCTATTCGGCAGAACAGTCCGGCTAAAACCCAGATATTAATCGTCGCCGGAACGGACGCCCGTCCACTGTGCACCGAGTTTATGACATCGGTGGAAAACCAGTGGGAGGAGATGGTCCAGGTGCTTCTTGGGTCAGCGACGAAGGGCGCTTGCCAGACTTGTCGCAATAAAGGCCTTGTGAGGGCCACTGAAAAGGGTTCCATGACGTTGTCGCAGATGCTCATCGATAAAGGTGCGGATGCGGACTTCGAAAATGGATCTGCTTTGCAAAAAGCCCTTGGAGATAGCAGGGAGGATCTCGCCAATGCGATTGCCGCCTGCGGTAAGAAACCATCTGCGAAATCCCTTGACATCGCTGTTGATACCGCGTACGTCAAGCTGGCAAAAGATGAGGAAGCGCAGTTCCGGATGATTGAGATGTGTCTCAAGAAAGGCGCGAAGGGCAGCAAGACAGACGAAATCCTGGTGCAAGCGTGTAAACAGGGACAGGCCCGGTTGATCGATATTCTCCTTGCAAACAGCGCCTCCGTGGATCACGACTCCGGTGCGGCTCTTCAGTTCGCGGTAACCAGCAAGCAGCCCGAGCTGCTCACGACTCTACTCCAAGGCAAGCCGTCCAATGCAACCATGGCGGCTGTGATCCCGTACACCATGACTTTAGAAGTTTTGAAAGAAGTCTACACGCTCATTGACATTCTTCTCTCCGCCGGCCTTCGGGGCGACTCGGTCGCCGAAACTTTGATCAGAGCTATCGAAACCGGTATACCAGGCGGCACTGATGCCGAACACCTTGAGCTCATCCAACTTCTCTTGGGGAAGGGGGAAGCCAACGTCAATCTTCAGGGTGGCAAGGCTATCGTGTTAGCGGTATCCCAGCAGAGAGACAACGTCTTAGCCCTACTCCTCCAGCACATGCCCTCCGTCGATTCCCTTAATACTGCCTTCCCTTATGCGATAAACATTGCGGACGCCGCTCAAAGGCTTAAGATTGCAACGATGCTTCTGGAGGCCGGAGCCAGGGGCAAAGTGATCGATGATGCGCTTGTAGTGTCCGCGACAACTGGGAAAGATGGTGCTAGCCTTACGTCCGTCATCCTCAAGCAAAGCTCCGTTGACTATGATGGCGGCAGGCCGTTGATCAACGCTGTTGCCTCGCGCTGTCTGGAGCAGATGAAGGCTCTCATGGTCGGGAATCCATCACCGGGCACGATCACTGCCGCGTGGACCACTGCGGATGCCGTGGATGACGACGATTTCCAATTCAAGGCCTTCGAAGTGCTTCTCACGGCCAGTGTGGATCCATTCCTTCAAGATAACTCGCTCGTCGTTGCTGCCACGCGGGGTCAGCGGGGTCTTGCTATTTGCAATCTCCTGTTGCATAACCAGGGCTCCCCAGACCGTCTTGATGCCGCTGCATTGGTAGCCGCCGCGAAGGGCCTTCATTTGGACACGCTGACCCTTCTTGCACCGTTTGTGACACTACCAGCTTCTTTCCTCACCGCATTCGATGCCTTTTCAGACGGAGAACAGTGGCTCCAATCTCGCGGGCTTGAAATCGTTCACTTCATGTTGGAGCATGGCGTTTCAGGTCCCGAGGTCGATGCAACTTTTTGCAAGGCGGCCAGACTTTATGAAGCGGACGCTCTAGAGCTCCTAGCTACATCGATCAATCCAGAGGTGGTGAATGTTGCGCTCGTCCTCGTCACGCAATCTACCGAAGATTGGTTATCGCCTGACAACCGCAACCTTTGGCTCGTCCATTCTCTGTTGGAGTGGGGCGCTGAGGGTGAATCTGTCAACGTCGCATTCCTCAAAGCGGTCGATGCGCACTGTCGGGGAGTTACCTCAGACGAACTTATCGATACATTCCTAACCGTCGGAAGCAAAGCCGACGTCAACTTCCAGGGCGGAGCGGCGCTCCAAATCGCGGTTCGATACGGCAAGCCGCTGTTGTTGAAGAAGTTGGCTGCCGCGGGTGCGACTCAGGAGGTTATGACATTGGTGTTCGCCGAAACGATTATAGCAGTTATCGAGGAAGAAGACGTCTTGATTTCTCTCATCGACGTCCTTGCGAAGAACAAGGCGGCTAAGCCGGATTATAGAATCCCTCCAGAGGGATACCAACATCCTCTGTTCGCTTGCTTAGCAGCGCATCCAAAATTTGCCAAACTTGTTACGAAGTTGATTAAATTGGGATGCGACACTGAAGTCGAGGTCGAAAGTTTCTTATACGACGATGAGCAACTTGAATCGGAACCAGCCACCGTGCTTGCCTGGGCTCTCAGCCAGGGAATGTTCATTGACTCCGCGGCGATAAGTGCGCTCATCGACGGTAAAGGTAAAATACAATCCCTCCCAGATATAACGCGCAGACTCGTATAACTGACTTGTATCCCGTCTATAGCGAACATAAACTTCACCTCAAAGGTCTCGCACACGACAGTCTTAATCCTCGCAGCCAAAAACTCCCGCGGCGACATCGTAGCCAAACTCGTCAAAGCCAAAGCCAACCCCTCCGTTAGAGACCGATTCGATAGATCCGCCCTCTTCTACGCATCACGCATCGGAAACCTCGAGGCCGTCACCGCGCTTATAAAAGCAAAGGCACCAATCAACGACGGTAGTCTGCAGGAGGCAGCTAGGAACCTCCACAGCGAGGTGGTAGCTGCGCTCATTAAAGGAAAACACAGCCCCAACTTCCCCAGCAGCAAGGAGCAACATCAAGGTCGAACTGCGCTTCAAGAGATGGCCCTGATGTGCGATGCATCTGGTAGTCTTGCGGCCGCGGAGACAACTATCCAGGCTTTGATGGGAGGGAAACCAAAGGTTCTGGAGAAAACTAGGGAGAAGAACGCCCTCTTCCTCGCATTGGACAATGCTCATCCGGTACCTATCACAAAGGCTCTCCTTGACAGTCTTATGTGGGAGTACATCAACCAAGCGGACAATGTATACGTTGAAGTCGATCCCGAAGTCGGAACGAGATATTATTTCTCGCCTACAACCTACGTAGCCAAGGGATTCTCGCAGGGACCAGAAAGCGACAATAGAATGCTCCTGGACTTGCTACGAGACAAGCGCTGCGAGGATCGGTATTACGCCGAGGAAGGCGCGGAACAACCCGAAGGTGCTATAGGTGTGCCGAAACATATCCTTGACGCTGAGAAAAAGAGGAAAGACCACGAAGACAAGCTTCAGAAGAAAGAGATGGAGCATCAAATGAAACTTCTGCACTCCAAGCAAGAAGCGGCAGTCAAAGATGAGATCGACCGGTCTAGGCATGAAGAAAAGATATTCCGCGAGGAAGAAGCTGCACAGCAGAAACTAGATCTCAAGCAACAGATGCACCAGCAGCAACTCATCCAAGAGGCCGAAAAGGCGGCGCAGAAGCAAGGCATCATGAACAGCACCAACGACCTAAAGATCAAGATGCAACAGCAAACCGACGAGTCTAAGCTTCGCGCCCAGAAAGCCCGCGCCCAATTCGAGGACGCTCAAAAGGTTCGCATGGCGCAACTTAAGGCGTTGGCCATGAAGCAAGAACAAGACCTCAAGCTCGAATTCACGCATAAAGCCAATGCTCAGAAACTCGCACTAAAGGACCGGGAGAACAAACTTGTGGCGGCAGCGGCCGAACGTAAACTCATAACGGCACGACAGACGGCCGAACTTACCGCCGCTGGTGCAGAGCATAAACTGGCTATCAAGGCGAGACAGGACGATTTGGCACTCAAGATGATGAAGGGTACTGCTAAGCAGAAGCGTGAGGCGCATGATCAGAAGATGAAGGAGATGCGGGCTCAGAGTGAGAGTATGAAGCTTAAGATGATGGATAAGTATTTTGCGAGTCAACCGAAGAATTTGAAGAGGATCACGGCGGCTTAAAGGAAAGGAGTTTGCAATTGGTACTGGTTCTATTAGCTTGGTTTTTCTGTATTACGAATCTCGTTTTTGTTTGATTGTTTTGATGGTTTTGGCTCTTCTACTTATATGCGAGGGTATCATAATGGGAAAATAAGACTGTTAGTTGTTTTTTTGATAGTTTTAAATCAATTTCGAGTTCCGCGATGTTATCAGAGTGTCGAATTTCTAGATCGTGATTTCGGTGACGGTTCAACACATCTGTGGGCTGATAAAAGGTGTCAAGCGGGTGAACTTCACCCGTTAAAATCCAAAAAGTCACGAAAAGATGCCAGCCCAGTTTCTGCCGCGGGCCAGATGAGCAGAGTCTCGTCGCCAGATAATTTTGTGCTGGCCTAGCCTTACGGCAACAAAACCGAGTTGATTTAACTACCTGGATTTGAATGGATCTCGATGGCCATGCATGGCGGTGAATTGGTGTTATACGGCGCAGCTATCGGTGTAATATTAGCTGTTATATTAGGGGGTTTCTTTTGGCGCGATTTCGGATGCGGACGGATCGTGGGTTTACATACATATGTTGAAAGGAGGATGAAGGAGTGATGCCCGTATATTGTATACCGTTCCGGAATATTAGAATATTCATTCACGATAAACCGCTATCGTATTGTCCTACGGTACTTCATTGATGCGGGATTAAGTGAATAGCATGGCTCTTTTGCAATTTCGGTGCTGCACTTGAATGCTACAACCGGATATTCTACCCTGGGAGCGTGGCGCGTTTCCAGTCCCTTGATGAAGCACCTGATGAATACCATTTCTGGCTGTTGCTAACCACCAATCCGCATAGTTCACATTTTCCGTGGCGGGGGTCCTAAAATACGATTGACAAAGATAATCGGGCCTTCGAATTCTTGTCTTACCTAAATTCTAGGACTACCAAGGTCAGTGGGCGTGGGAACGTTCGAACTTCACAAATCTCTCGTGTTTGAAGCCCGACGGCACTTCATTTGCAGGATCTGCGAGTCGCTGCTTAACCCCCAAACCACAATAGCAGATCAAATCGTATCGACAGCCCATCATTTGCGTTTTTGGGAGGCGTTATCACCTTTCAGCCAGTTGATCTCCTTCTTTGGGCTGCCATCCGCTTGCTAGTTCTCGAGTTCTCGAGTTTTCGGAACTTTCTATGCCCGGTCGGGACATGGACAGCGGCAATACTGACCGAAACTACGTCAGGGTCCTCGATCAGGCCATCTTGGCTAGGAGTTAGTAATGCACTTGCCGACCCCCCAGACTATGCACTTGCTCCAATTCTGCTTCATCATGGGTTAACGGTTGAAGTAGAATTTTAAATCTGAGCTCCTCCGCGGATCCGAATCAATCTCGCGGGCCGCCTTTTTTCCTGCCTTCAGCCCTGTGCTTCATTTTTTCGCTAGCGGCCGGGTGTGAAGACAAGCTCATCGCTTGCAGGATCCGTTGGGCTGATTGTTAAAGCTACTGAATCACGGATTTGAGGCTACTAAATTTTAAAATACTCTCAAGACAAAAAAACCTGCAAAAATTTGTCAAAGAGTTACTTAATATGCGCATGCCGCTTTTTTTCGTCACGAAATGTCATCAAACCTGGACTAGCCACCGTGAAACAGAGGAGGATTCGACCAATATTTGCGGTCGCGCTATCGATATGCATCCACTTAAGCATACACCGTATAAGCTTAAAACCCTAGGCTGTCGCGGCACGTTTCTCGTTATCGATGCAGATCCTGTGCATTGCATGGAACCTTTTTGTGACACAACTCTTTTCTTTTTGATATTCCAACAAAGCGGCCAGGTTACACAGGGGCCACCGGCTAAACCTTCCCTCGGCGGCGCCGCATTTTCTTCCCCATCCAATCAGATCGAGGATGTCGGGCCCCGCCTGCGACCTGCTGCATTGGGGCTTCGCTAAAGCTCAGAAATCTGAGAATTGGCATTGATAACATGCACTCTTATATATGCGCTGTTAACTGGTCACTCACCCTCATTCACTCTAAATGCTGGCCTTAGGACCGCTAAAATGTGAAATCCTAAGCTTGATCCTCAAGGTCTTGAGCTCGATCATCTGCACGCGTGCATGGTTTTGCGGGTAAGGATTATAAGACTCATAGCCTTTTAAGCATTTGCTTAATTGCACTTCAAACTTCTGGGCTTTCAGGCGTATGCATACGTTTGGGTTTCCAGGTTAACGTAGGGGGGCTGCCTCGAATCTGGATAATGCCGCTCATTCCCGCCTTAAGGTTGTTCCGATCGAACTATAGGACAGGAAATTTGGCCCGATTCGAGAGATCCGCTGTCTTCACAGGGTCAATAGCAGGTATCTCCGTCAACTCAGCCTCAAGGCGAAAGCTTAAAGTCCTATCAGCCTTGGTCTGAGTAGGATAATTCTTCTCCTCGACCGATCAATGTTATGCAATCGAGTACTGCTAACTTACTGTCCTCATGGCCACCTCAATGCAAACTAGTTTGCATAAGGTCGCGAGCCTAAAATACCCGTCACCCAATTAATAGATCGACGGTTTTGGGGCTGACCGAACTCAAGTGGTTTTAGAGGGGCCCCTCCCGCGCCTGCAGACTGTCCTAGTCACAAGCAAGAGGGAGAATTCCGTGAATCCGATCACATTTTGTAACGGGCGGGGTGGCGAGAAAGCCGTTCCCGTTTTTTTATCAATTTAGAGGAAAGTGAGACCCCACATCGGACGGTCACGCTGGCTCTTAATCAAGATATGGTGGGCAAATGGAAAAACGGCGGGAGGGGGAAATCTACGCCCAAGGTCTGTCCTTTTCCTAAACTAAGCAGCCCCGTAACCTTGGTATTTCATAAAATTATGTAATGTAGTTACAACGGCCGTTCCGAGGATTTAACGTGGCGAGCCACGGGCGGACCGACCGGCAAACGAACTATCGAGAATCAGGCAGCCGGTAGACGGGTACTTGAAGGGGAATAAAAATAGGCAACTATATAGATACCGGGGCGAGCAAGCAGGGAGGTTAATGGAGACGAAGTCTATCATGAATCAAGTGCTTAAGCAAACGAGCTCTATAGGTCTACAAACTTCACAGCGTGGGTCCACAAACTTGTGAACTTAGGTATATAAAAATCGGTCATTGGGAGACTACTCGGCTATGAGTTCATGAGGCTGTGATGTATGATTTGCTTTCATTGCATGATATTGTTGGACTTTGAGGGCTAGACTAATCAACAAACTGCCCTGTCTCTTGCTCTGATAGTATGAACATGCATACATGGATAGCTAGCCGCATGCCCGGCATTTCCTTGGGTATTAACTTCTTCGCCAGTGCCATTCAATTCGGCATCAATGTACACGTAGTCGTTCATATCTTAAATGCCACGGTCTTGAGACCATGCTGTGGCCCCCTCCTTGTCGCCCCCATCCTTCGAAGCTGTATCTTCATCCACTAGCTCATATATCAGTGCGTACATCTGCCCGGCGCTAGCCTTTCGCGCGCGGGGATCTTCTTTATCCTGGAACAATTCCTGAGTATTGACCCTCAATGTTGTATCCTCGTTGCAGTACCACCATTGCTTGCCGATAGAGTTAAGGCCGCGCCATTCACGCCTGTAACAATACCAATGTCCGAGATCTATCCTCCTCCCAGAGTGAATTAGAATCGCCCGTAGCTCGTAGTTCAGACCCTGCGGGTTTGTCTCATCCGAATCATCTCTCAGTGGCGCGTTAAATTCCCCTGGGTTGTCGTTTGGGTGCGCTCCCACGACGTAGTTGGTGAAGTCTGCGGTCTCGCCGAATCGGATTTTTGTCCTTAATTTCCGGGGCATACCCGTCATGTCGATTCCGGCCACGTTTACGAACTCCACCAGGAGGATATCTGGTAACTTGTGGATCGCATTTGTTTCAGACCAGGTGGATGTGTAATTAAATCTCCTTTCATCACTCTTGTCATCGTAGTCCTTTGTGAGAGCGGCAAAAGAGGCGTCGGTCATATCGCCGGTCTTTGTGGGCCGTGAGGTGACCCTTCTCGCCAATCCGATAATTGTTTCTTCGGCATCAGTCAAAGTGTCGTACGAGCCTGCCTGGAGTATGTTCTCGATATCTAGGATGCGGTCCTGTAGTTCTTTCAAGTCTGCTGCGGATGTTCCGTCTCCCGGTGCGTTCTTAACCGCGTGGCGTAGTATCTTTCTGATCGCAAGTATTCTGCATCTTCTACATGCGCCGTCGGCCCAGAGTGCTACTCGTTGATGCCAATCAAGAGCTGTATTTAGAGTGTAATCTGTAGTCGTCTATATATTCCCAGACGTGTTCTAATGTTAGAGAAGCACCGTTTGAAGTACGTCTACCAGAGCGGGGTCCAAACACTCAAGCACTTACGGATCGCCTGGTGGGCTTATTCAATTGAAGACTTGGAAATGCTTGTAATTGCGTCCGAACATTCCCACAGTCTAGACAGTTCCGCCGGTTGAGAACCTGGACGATGAACTTGTCTTCAGCCTTGGGTATCTGCTTTCTGATTTCTTGGTGCAGGCGCGCGATGAACTCTGTTACGGATTGTTGTCGACCTTTGAACTCCGGAACTGCCAATTGGGTCGGTGTCGGTGTTATCGTCGTTGCTTTCGATAGTTCTGTATATTTCATGAAGCGGTTTACCCTGTCGAATACTTTTTCCAAGGTTTCACATAGGTTTTGAGACGGTGCGGGTTTCGTGGAGTCGAGTTGTGAACCGGTCAATTCCACCCACTCGGGATATGAAGTCGCCGCCAATGCCTGTGGTCCGCTCGATACCCGTTAATTCTGTTCCCTTTGGTAGGTGTAGTACAAGACTGGCTTAGTCACAAGAGGAAAGAACTTGAAAGAATGTACCTGTAATCCCGTATTTATGTAGCAGAGGTTTACGGCATTTGAATTTTGTATGCCTCCTATTATTTGTCTGTCGTTCGTATCCGCCCAGGGATCAGCTTCGGGGTGTTCGGAGGCATCTCCGTCTCCATCTGTGCCATCGTGGGGCACGTAGGGCACGTAGGGCACGTCGGGCCAGATTGTGTCCAAGGAGTCATCTTCTGAAAAGTATTCGTCGTTACTCCCCTCGCTGTCACTTCCACTGCCCCCACCACCCTCGCCACTTCCACCACTTCCACCACTTCCACTCCCACTACTAGTCTTTTCAATAACAGTCTTTCCACTAGAGTCTGACCGAAGGCCGGTCCTTCGGGGTTGAGAACCCCTGACGATCTTGACGACCCGACTTGCGCGTCCCAGGACTTTGCTTAGTGTATCTTTCGCTTTCTGACAACTGGTGAGCCCCAAGTTGGGCTTGGGGCTCTTTTGCTCTGGTCGATAGCCCATGGCTACGTTATATAGAATGTGATGCTAACTTTTGACTATATTATCATGGGGTGATGGCTCTGGAGAATCTATGTTGGGGAAAAGGAGGAAGTATACTAAGTGGAGGAGGACTTTGTATAGATAAGTCGGATCCGCCCCGAAGTTCTACATATGGTGGGCGCTTTGTTCTCTCTGAATGCAATACGCATCCGGGGGAAATCTGCCCTAGTAATTTGTCTAGGGTTTATGGTCATATGATAGAATACTGAATCGATGCAGTGGGGGACCTTTCTCTGGCAGTAGCATAGTGCTGTGTGCGTAGGAGACGTCTATATTGTTTCATATTGCTTCCCTTCTATGTTAGGCATATCGGATATTGCCAGCGCGGTACGAACGCGCGTGTGGTTCTTTGTCCGGTGTATATGTTCTGAAGGGATTGTGGTTAATTGTTGGAAACGGACTGTGAAAGAATGCGGTTGCATGTAGAGGTTGTGCTGTGCCACTTGTAGGGTCGAAAGCTCCGGCGACGGGATTTCCTTGGGAGAACAATGCAATAGACGAGGGTGGTTATGTCTCTCAACCGGGCTTGGGATTTAGCTGCTGCAGCAGATTGTGTGGAAAATAGGAACATGTGGTGATAATGTTGTAATTTGAGGGTATACGGAGTTGCGCTCGGAATATTTATGATACGTCGCAACCTGTACCACAAGGGTATCCTGTAACAAGGTATATTAAATTCTAAAGGTATCATTATTGTATCCGGCATGAGAGGAAGGGCCTGTGGAGGTATCCAGAAAAGTCGTATATTGAACGGTGATATGATATATCACAACTTGAAGGTTCCAGCTTCTTCTCTGCTGTTCTACCTCTACGTGATGGATTTAGAATCCCTCACACACTAGGGCTATCTACGCTCTTAGATTCGAACCTATTCACTTGCATTCTCAGATGGGCCCAGTATATCCCCACTACCTTGGTAGCTCTACTACTTGCGCTTCTCATTAGGCCGCTTCTCTACATATCCCATCCTACGCTTTCGTTTAGTCTCAGGATCAACAGGAGACGTATTTGGCGCCACGAATGGCGCCGCCATTGGGTCTCTAATACGAGGATCATGTGAATTTCCAGTCCTCCTTAATTTTTTTTCATCAGTCTCCTCCCATTCTTCAAACTCAGACTCTTCATCCTCAGAGTATTCATCCTCAGACCCAGAGCCAACCGGTAGAATCTCCGATAACGGTCTTTCCTCGGGAACCATCGGCGAACCAAACCCCTTAGGTGAATGCGAATCTCCCATTCTCCACCTCCTTTTTTTCTCGGGGTCTGCCAGTTTCCTGGGTGGTTCGAGTAAACTTCGGTTATGGAGATTTTCCATTGCTTTTCTTCGTTGTCTATCTACTGGGCGCTCACCTGGTCCGGTGGTTCGTAGGCCCAGACCGCCGGGCTGAGGACCGCTTACTCGCGCTCGTTTTTGAGGTCTCGTGTCGACTGTTGATGGGACGTCTGGGCTGCTATCTTCATCTTCGTCGTCGGATAGACGAGTTCGCTTTGAGGTTTTGGAGCCAATGGTGGAGACTGGACTTGGGGTATTAATGCTGGATATAGTAGCTAGAGTATCGTCTGATGGTGTTCCCTCTTTAATTTGCTCTTGTGGAGCTCCCGGAGCCACTTCGGCGCCGTCCTCTTCGTCAGTAATATAGGATGCCATTCTGTAAATCACCTTTACTTCCCGCCGTTTTGTGCTGGGGGTATGAATATGCGATTGATCTTCAGCCAGTACGGCTTCGCATTCGTACTCGATACTGCTGTAAGATCCACGATCTGATGCCGCTCTCATATCTATCTCAGCCGTCCACGGTGTCAAGGTTATCACTCGCGGGAATGCTAGTTGTTCTACGGATATATTCCGTACAACCAGATTTTCAACATCGTAGCCCAGAACGAGAGTATCCGGTGACCGTATGATTTTATGACTGTGTGAGTGGGGAGTCGAAGGACCTGGAGGGGTAGTTTCGCTTTGAGCGGGGCTTGAGACGCTTGCGGACCTGCCGTTGGCGTCGTCTGGTGTTTTGGGGATTACATTTTTATCGTGGGGTTTCGTCACGCTTTTAATTATGACTGCTGGTTGAGATTTTTGTGTAGATGTGCTTTTGTGAGTGCGCGTGCCATGACGCCGCTTGGTTTTGGTCTTTTTGGTATGTGTGTTTGGGTTCTTTCTTCTGGGCCGGGTTGAAGTCATGTTAGGCTTTTATGGATGTAAGTTTGGTGGTTCTGATTACTTGGTGTTTATCGGGGCTGGACCATGAGTATCCGTGGTCGGGGTAGAGATTCACAAATACTTGCGGTCTCGAGTGGTATACGACACCGACGGGGCTTTCACGAAAATAGAGCGAATCTGTGATCTCACTAATTACCTATAATCCGTCGGAAACGAATATTCCATCTCCTTAGATAGCGCGGGCACAAGTTTTTAAACACCTGACAATATAAACTAGCCCCAGATAGTATAGTCCTTGGGCATACTAGTTATTATCTTTGTTTAATTCTAAAACGATTTATCGTATATATAGAAGGAGCGAACTACAACAGCTATAGCGAAAAGGAAACAGAATTCCCAACTAAGGAAATTCAAGTCTTGATATCGAATCCACCGTTGTATACCTTCATTCTAAGCTAAAGTTTGGTGTTTGAATCCCGGCCGGTCCGTAGTCAAGATACAATTCCGCGGACGAGCAAGTGACCGCTGCACCATCCAAGGTCGTTATTGATGTCGTATTTAATGCCGTAGCAACGTACACCCCAAACCCCGCGGAAAGGTTCTCATGTTCAATGCACACTATTAACCAATATAGCATTAGCAACACTATTCTTTATGCCCCGGTTTATGCTTAAGATTTTTAGAACTAGGGAAAGTAAGAACAAACCTTTCAACCCCACATCATCAATAACATCCTTAACCAACTTCACAATCTTCCCCTTCCCCCCCTCATCCAACCCCACAAAACTAACATACTCCATCCCCAAACTCAACAAAGGATCCCAACTTCTCACATCCATATGATGCTGCACCCTCCCCGCCTCAAGAAAAGTAGTAGTAACCATCAACGGCGTAATCGAATCCTCCGCCTTCGCTCTATCAAACGAAACCCAATACGCCTCATTCGTTGAATACGATGGGTTAAACCGAATAATCCGGTTACAAGCATCATACTCAAATCGTGATAATTTCTGGATGGACCGTTGGGTTATCTGTAATTCTGAGTAACCGCGAAGTGGGAGCGGGGTGGTTGAGGATTGTGGCCAGGTTACTGTTGGTTGATTGATTTAGAATTTTTGTGATACCACACACACCTCCTGCTACCTTTAAAGCAAGGTAATGAACAGGGATTACAAGGGGGTACTTACTGTAGACGCCAGCATAACTCAAGGCTCCCACGTTTTTATTCGTGTAACGGTCCGGGGTGAAGCGATCCTTGCTCAGTATACGAAGGAACAGGCTGATGGGTTTTAAGCCTGTCGGTGGAACCGCGGACGGCGACGTTTCGGTTGGAAAGACTGGGGAGGTGAGGAATAACAGGCATAGGAGGATTATTCCGGCACCTTTTGGGGGGTTGATGCCTGAAAGGTATTTGGTACCTGGGTATTTGGTCGACATGGTTCTCCTGGTGGTAGCTAATGAGATATGATACTGAGGAGATTTGAAACGTGGAAACTATATTTTTTCATGCTGATTACCTAACGTGATATCCAGGTGCGCCAATACGATTAGTACAGGTGGCATATCGAGAACATGGGGGAGGTGGTTTACTCCAATTTCCTTCAATGTAACACGCGAAATCAAAGGCCATGTTGTCGATCTATACTGGCTTCGAATTCGTGGCCTCATTACTCTGGCGGTTCAATTTCCAATCAATGTGCTCATTGCATATTGATATTGGAGCTAGCAGCACTCTGGAACGTATATATTGCGCGCATAGTGTGAAACGCATGAATATGGCAGGGACAGGGCTGTAATCGCAGTGTCGTGGATGCTTGATTGGGTATTTATGGATTCAAACATCTTATTATGATTTGTCTTTGGTTCTTTCGCATATTCCTTGTCAGCTGTGATTCCATCAAGCTATGGCGTCTACGGGCGTTTCAAAATCAGAAGTGTGGTATTTTTTGCGTTGTAATTTGATGTATTATATTGAGAATAATATTAACTTGACATGAATATTCGAATTGCAGTCTTGTCCATGATATCCCGCCCAAAACCAAGTACGAAAACATCTTTGCGGTAGTGGGATCCAGAGGAGCCCAAGTTAATCCCGACTCAAATAAACAGAGCCTGTCGATTAAAGTATGCTTTTTAAGAAAAGAAAATGCTTGAAGAAGCCGTCCAAGAGCAAAAAAGGGTATAAAAGCTTCGCACCCAAACGATATACGTCAAAAAACCATGATATCATATGAGAGATCGAAAAAAATCAAAGCGAGAGAGAAAAAGGAGAGGATAGAAAGCCAATGCTGTCTATGTATGTAGTATAACATGCCATGCCATGGTCCCATAACATATATCCAAAAAAAGTCCATATCCAGAAAATGCCTCATGAAAGCCGTAAAAGATTTATCCTCCAGTTGCGATATAACGATATAAAAAGGAAGAAGAAACAGTCTGGGGTATCAAAAAACGTGTAAATTACTTCCCACCCGTAATCTCCGTCACAACCCCGCCTCTCCCCTTCGCCTTCCCGGGTATCGTCAACCCCTCAGTATCCCCCGTAACCGTAGATATCGATTTATTCCTCCTCGGATGCAACCCCTGCGTTCTATTCTGACGGAACTCCTCGGCCCTAATAGCCGTGGTCTGCTGGTCCTTCTTCCACATCCTCCAGAACACGAAGAACACGCCGGCTAAAACGGGGAGGGAAACTCCAACCGCGATGCCGACTATGGCGCCCTGGGATAGACCTGAGGCCTTTGATTCAACTGGGGGGGATGTTTGTTGTTGGGCTTGTGCAAGGACTGGATCTGGAGCGGCGGTGTGGTTGATGCCGGAGTTGAAGGTTGGGACGACGTAGGCTGAAGAGGACTTGAGGAGGGTGAGGAGATAGAAGATAGTGGGCAAGAGGATTCCTGCCGTTGTAGGTTTCATGGTTCTGCATGTGGCGGTGGATGGACGTTGCGGGGTAGTTGGTATATATATCTATCAAAGGTCCTTTGGTAAAGGTAAAGATCTTTATAAGAAGAGAAGGCTAAGCTTTCGGCTTTGTCTAAAGGTATCTTATCCTATTGGATGAAAAAGTGCGATAGCTAAAGCTAAGGGACAAGCCCGATGCAAAACAGCAATGGACAACGTCAATCTTCGATTTCGCAGAGGAAGTAAATGTTCTGCGAGAGGGAGAGGGAGAGGTTCGGAATGAAAGGAAAGAAAAAGAAGTGGACCCTCTCGAGCTCCAGCAGCCCACCAGCTTCTTTATAGCTTATGCAACATAGAGAGAAGGATTTCGCCTGTGAGCGAGGAAAGCTTCTATGGCTTGCTTAATCGAAATTAACATCGTCATGCTATACCCCACCATCTATCTCTGTGCCACGCGAGACCTGCAGTTTGAACATTTTCAGACGGGGGGACAAGCTGACGGTTCAAACCGGACAGTGGAGACTCGACATGGTTTCTCGTCAATGCATCAATACATTCCACCGCGAACAGGGATTTTTAGCAATATTTGGCAAACGGGAATGACGAAAAGATTGAGGGAAAAAAAGAGGACACACAGCGGAAGCTAATAGAACGAGGCCGCGAGCAAAAAGAAGGTTTCTAGATCTGGATCCGGAAGACACCACATGGCACATGGCGAGCAGGGTGTATGGGGGGAAAAAAGCTGCATGAAGGAGCGGCGTCCCTGGCAGTCCCACGTTGTAAGCGCTTGCCGACCAATCAAAACCCCACCGAACCCTTGACATCGTTGTTTGCTCTTACCCACGAATCTCGCTGCACGAGTTCGTATCGAGCTAGAACGGGAGGATATGACGAGGTAGTAAACCAACTCCCGGTTGATAGCAAAATTAGAGCTACCCCTCTTTCCATGCGACAGGTACCCGTGGACTATGTCTTTATTCGCTGTTGAGGAAGAGGCTGCAGGAGATTGGAGAGATCTCATAGGCGGGGATGCGGTTTATCTGTTTCAGGACTGATTGCCCTTTCTGCGCCAAGCCGACACCACCTCTGGCTGAAGTCAACCACACCCTCGACCATATTCGAATATGCCTACCACCACATTCTTTATTCCTTCAGATTCAACTGCCACGTTTTTTTCGCCCCGGAGTATTCGCTGAAAGCCTAAATTAATTTCGAATATCTAACCAGCTAGACCCGGGTATCTTCGAAACGCATTTTTCATGGATTCAGGGTAAAACGCTGAGCAAATCGGATGCGATAGTTATTCATGGTTACATGTTGACCGCGACCGGCGTTCCAAACCGAAGATGCAACAGCCTTCGCTTGTGCGTCGTCGGTCTGCTTCTTTCCATGGCCACATGTGCGCTCATGCATGATGCATCGTCCTGCCTGGGTTCGAGGCGTCCTGCCATGGTGTGTGGGCGAACATTGCATGCATACCATAGTACTATAGTGAGCTCTTAATTCCTTGACCGTCTACTCTGACAACCGGGCCAGGCTGGAATATTTGGGTGGCAGAACCTCGAATACGCCGAAAAACATCAGAATTCAACAGCGCAAGAACCAACAAGGCTACATGTGTTTCTTTAAGGGAACAATCAACTAGAACTACCCGTAGACATCATATCTATCCTCATCAGCAAGCTCGATGAGACCCATATTGTCATGTCCATCATATAGCTCACAAACCCATCATTTCCATCCCATTAGCTAATAATTCCTCAAAACCCAAACTCCTTCTTTACCCGATATTTACCAATCCTCCCAAAAAGCTTAAACAACCTCACCCTTAAGTTATGCTTTAACAATTTTAATACCCAGACCCCATGTATACTTAATCAAACTCGCGACGGGGGGTATAAGTTTGCGGGCGTTAAAAACCGGAAGATAGCGATATGATAATTATTGGATCCGAATCGGAGGTTGAAATTATCCTCGAGGCATTTATTTACTCATTGCATTGCGTTGAAGTTGGGAGGCCTAGAGATTTGGATCGGAGGGTGTTTGAAGGGGATGATACGTTATATGCCTCTCGGTTGATCAAGATCCATATCTAGAGTTAGGCAGTATTCAACCTCAAGCGGTGGTTGGGAGACTCTGTGTAAGATAAAGGAGGTTTGGATAGAAGAATGTGATATTCTTGATACGTTTGAGTGGAAGCTTGTCTCGTACCCAGACTGTAGCTTTCACAAAGTTTAAGAACAGGAACAAGGTGGAAGCCACTTTGTGACGTCTGGGTACGAGACCAGTGGAAGCTACTCTGGGGAGCCCTCTGTTAACGCTCATTTCCACCTTCGAATTTAGGGTTACTTCGACTCTTCTCGGAGATTCGGAGTAGCGTATTATTCTACCTCGACGCTTCCGAGCGAGTACTAGTATATTCATGGTACTCATAGAAATTGATACGCTCCACAGTCTACAGATCTATCAAAAGACACATACCCCGTATCAAAGATTTCGAATGAAAGTCCGCATACAGAAGCATATAAACCAGACCGTCAGGCTCTACTTAGGCTAGTTTGAGTATAAGCCCTATTTTACCTCCCATCGTACACCCAGCGAAGTAACCGCCGTGTCTGGCTCGTTCAGATGTGGTGATTATACCGCATTCCTTGAATATTTGATTTACTTTTAGTAGCTAGTCGAACCGTACGAATTTGTGCTACGGCTGGTGAATTGGCGCTCAGGCAGCGGTTTAAGCTGGCCATGGCCATATATATGGTGGGAGTAATACCGATACCCGCGTACCTGACAGCTATGTATCGTTGTGGGCGTGCCTGCATCGGTTCTAGATCGGTTCTAATATCGACGAAGCCCGATATATGTCGATACAGCTAGGGGACCGGGTAAGAGGTAACAGGTACCATGCATGAAACCGAGTGGTTTTGGGGGCGGAACTTTAGCTTGGTTATGAGAGCGAATTAAGGCAGTCTATCTAAACATCTCACCCTTAAGCTGTCTTAAAGGTCTTAAAACCGGTCCAGGAGGGGCCTGTGAAAAAAATTAGAACTGGGACGATATACATACCATACGGGTTTTTGATGGGGGTTTGAGAGCTCGAGAGTGCTTTGAGGTCACCGAGACATTTTACATCACCCTCATTATAAGCCGTCTTAATTTGGTCATCAGGCGGATTTTCCGTCCCCAAAAAACACGAGGTTTCCCCTAATATATGGCACATAGGATGTATTCCTACACTGGACGGGGTTTGAAGAGCTTTCGGAGCCGCTTTAATATTTGTCATTTTATATTACCTTTACAACGTCTTAAGTACTCTGAAGACTGTTTAAAGGTACCTTCCCTGCCCCAAAAACCCACGATTTCATCTATAGGACTTCGACATAGGAGTGAGGTGTCGAAGAGGGAGATTAGAATTTATCGGTTCTGTAGTACCAAATCAAGGGATTTCAGATACTCAGGCCCCGATATGTAGTACAGCCCGATATAATACTACTGATTTACGAGCTATCCCGGTGCAGCCGGTACCTTTGAGTAGCACCGCGCCGTTGCCCGGATATCGGACATGATCCGTGCCGTCTCTGAGAGAACCCGCATGTAGCGTGGTATTTCGCCCACCCAATGCGTTGTCGCAGAAACATCGCCTGTCGCACAAAACCTTTTCACCTGTCCATTTTCATCCGATACGCATCCCACCATATCGACATCCTCCTCCTCCACAACGATGATACTCCGACCACCTTTAACCCGCCTCACAACCACCACCCTCACCCGGTATCCACTCCCAAAACCTCATATCCACCAACAAACCCGCCACTTCCTCCTCTCCACCACCCCTCAACGCTTCACCGCAACCCGTCACCTCCCTCACCCCCCCTCAAAACTCTTCACATTAGTCTCAGACATAAACTCCTACTCCACCTTCGTCCCCTTCTGCATCTCCTCAACCGTCACATCCACCTCTCCGCCTCCGGACTCATATCCTACAACCGCGGATCTCCGAGTAGGTTTCGCCGGCTTCGACGAGACGTTTACCAGCCGCGTTACCTGTCAACCCGCTGTTAATGGTGGAAAAGTCGAGGCGGATGCTACTCAGAACGGTATATTTGAGGTATTGAGGGCTAGGTGGGTTATTGGTCACCAAATTTCCCAGCACCATAATCAGCAAACTACTGCGACAGGCAGTGGGGAAGAAAAGGGAAGGGAAGGAGGGGGGAGTAAAGTTGATTTGGAGATCGAATATAAGTTTTCGAATCCCTTGTACGCGGTTATGAGTGAGGCTGTTATGCCCACCGTTGCTGGGAAGATTATTGAGGCGTTTGAGGGACGGGTGGAGGAGGTGCTTGGGAGGGGTGGGTGATTTATGAGTGAGAGGGAGGGATGGGGTGTGTACAGTGTATATAGTGTATTATAGATATTGATAATAGAATTGTTTATAGAGCGGGAAGGGTTTTGGATATGCAATTTTAATGGATACTGAATGCTACGAGGCTAAGGGACAGCAGGAGAGAGCACAATCTGAGTGAAAAGAAAGAGAGGTTCCCAAAAAAGACAAAGATGCCAATTGATTTTTTCCCACCCAATTGTTCAAAAAACTCCGAGCGGCTTTAAGCTTTTCTCTCCTTTTTGAAGGTTGTGCGGGACTGAAAAAAAGTATTTACACCTGGATATGGATAGTACAGTGCTGAATGGTAAGTACCGGTGGACGGTGAATAGGTGGTTCTGGCGTGACGGTATAACAGACTAGGATAGACTAGTCTCCCTGATATAATCTTCGTGGAATCGGTGGGTATCGACGGTAATATCGATCGTAGCTTAATATTTAAGGATCATTCGCCTGTTACACCAAATACCCCGGATTAGCCAATTGCCCCGGTACCATCCATCCAAAACCAATAAGATATAGTAAAGATAAGAGACATACGCTAATTCAAACAGTAAACCGCCGAAGACGACGAAGCCGAGGAGGGCGAACCACATGGGTGATATGGGATTCTTGCCGGGTTTCTCGTAGGTCTTGCGGTCGGTGTCGGCTTTGCCTCGCTTGGCGGCTTCGCGCTGCATAACCTCGGGTGTTAGAGAGTGATTATAAGGTATGGATTGGATTGTGGATGTGGAGATACCTTTGCGAACTTCTCGTTGGCTAGTCTTTGCTGGGGGGTTTGCACTGCCTGTGGTGGGTGTTAGCTGGCGATGTTGAGGTAGGGTCGGGATCGTACGTACCATTGTGAAGGTATTGTTGAGTTAGAACCGGAGGTGTATACGTAGGGAGTATCAGTCGATGTAAGCCGAGGGAGGGTGATAGATGGGGTCCGGAAAGTGGAGAATGAATCGAAGGGAAGGGTTGAAGTTGAATCGATGGCGCACGATGTGGTTATAACGAATCCGAAAGAAGATACGTGTTGACTTTGTTTCCCCTTCGCTTTCCCGCCAAAGAGAGAAGAAGCAATTTCAGCTGCCACTGCTGCTTCTTTGTTCAGGAGTCTTTTCTTTTTTTGCTGTTCTTGGAAGTGGCCAGATGCAGGAGGGCCGATGGACAGGGGTATTGAACGGGAATAGCGTGGCTGCTGGGGTTGGTGTGGACGTCCGATGTTAACTTAGCAGAAAAGTTCTGGTTTAACTGGACGGTCGACGGTAAACCTTCCTCACCACGCAGACGGAACGAACACGACGGGGCAGCAAGTATGGCGACGCGCCTGGGCCTGTTCGCGCTGGGCATCGGACGACGGCGGACGGCAATGTTACCGCGGCAGTTAATATGTCTACCGTCGAGATATGGCCGGTTTTCGAGTTCGAGTTCGGGTTCGGGTTCAAACCCCGCCACGGGACCCGAGACGGGCAAGAAGTCACCGCACGTACGTCTATACCTTCATATCCCATTACAATCCATCATAATTGCTTGCACGGACAAACCCACACGAAGGATATCTGCTGACGGGGTGGAATACTAAATGATAGGTATCATTCTACCAAATCTACGGCCGGTCACTATCAAAGGTCATGCTCATGTCGCTGCTGGTTTACCAGGGGATCTACTACGGCTGGATGTGGCTGGAGCATCTGGAGGTTAAGCACGGGAAGGAGGGTGTGTATATTATACATATCCCATAATATACCTTATGATATTGGGGTATGAGGCTAACGGCGGTGGAGGTGGTAGGGGAGATAAGGGTGCTCGAGGAGAGGATTGAGCGGATGCAGGGGGAGGAAAGAGGGAATACATAGGCGGTTGGTGGGGTATTGGTCATTGATACGAGGCAATGGGGGTAGGAGGGGATGTTGGGCGGGATTACACGGCACAGGTCTGTACATAGATACGACTGTTTGTAAATACGTACTTAAGTACTAAGTAAGTACATACGGCTGGGAATGCTGTCGGTGTCGACGGGGTGGATATAATGGAGGATATGGTACTCCGTGGCCACATCGTCGGGGGGCCTGGGAGGTACGTATCTGGCCTGGGAGGTAAGGCCTGAACTGGCTATGAATACCAGACAATATTGCAATCATTGCATCTGGCAGGGATATATAGAGCATTCTTCCCTTCCATGGCTCAGAGAAGTCGGTTTCTGTGGGCTTGAATTAAATCGAGTGCATACGAGAGTATTGAGGTTGGTATGATACAGCAATATGCCGGCCAATGGGGCTGCCAATGGGTGCTGTATACCGATATCGATATATCACAGATGTTACAACAGCTCTCTTCCCCAGTCTTGTATACTCCACTGCAATTGTATCCTCTCCACTTAACTTGAATACTCAAGTAGCTTATTGTAGCTCTGCATCATATAGACAATGCAACAGTGTCTGCACAATCAAGACCAATCACGGGACCTCGCTTCTGAAGGGGGGTGGAAAGCAGCTACGGCAGGATCCAGAACCCCCTGTCAGACCCGGTCCCCTCTCGACCGCATGGTATATTACCAGCGCTGTTCCATTGGCCTTTCGCCGTAACTTTCCTCGTCGCTGTTTCCAACTCGAATATCCTTTCACCGTAGTTTTCAATGGCGACCTTGTAAAAAAAAATTAATCGCGTCCTCCTCCTCAATCATAACCTTCGTGGCGACGCCTTCCTCGCGAAACCTCAATTCACCTCCAAACCCGGCTTAGCGACCTTGACATCACCCACCTTCACACCCTAGTCGCAATGCCGAGACCCATCGGAACCACCGAGTTCCAGCCAACCTCCATCTCCACTACCCCTCGTAGGCCTTCCCCTCGGCTCCGTCGTATCTCCCCCGTGCTAACCGCTTCACAGTCGCGACAGCTCCTGCCAAACGACCTCCCGCGCCCAAGAAGCCTCCTACCAAGAAGCGGAAGGCCGAGTTCGTCGACCTGACCGTTGATTCCGATGCCGAGACCGGGCCTGCTTCCGCCTCCGTCCCTACCATACCTGTCTCCCCAGATACCACCTACCTCACCCTCTGGAAGCACCGAATACACCTGGTAAACCACCATCCGACGCGTTTCCGTCGAAGGTTCCCGTTCAATCCGTAGCTAAAACGTTGATTCCTAGGCCCTCCCAAGCCACGATGACCTCTTCACCCACATATCTTCCACCCTCCAGGCCACGGCGACTGATAACGTCGCGGTTACTGTCACACTCTCACCCATCCACCAGGCCTACGGCAGTCCCGTGGACTACGCGTTCTCGTGTACCCTAGGCAAGGATGGCCCTCACCTGCTGAGCGCCGTTCTTCCCCTCGTGGACCAGGATACCCATAACCTCCACGAGCTACTTGATAAATTTCAGTGTGGGAGCAAGACACAAGGGACCTTTCAGCTTTCATGGTCCCTGCTCCTCCCTAACGGGTGGACAACCGACCTCTCCCACCTCACCTTCGAACTGAGCGTGAAAGCACGGGATACCTGCACCGTCGACTGGAAGGCAGGGAAATGGCTATCGTCCTTCCTCGCGCTAACCATCGACGATACAGCTACCCCCCTATCCCTCGCCGAGATCCGGACGGCCATAAACACTCCACCCTCAAGTAAAGGCTCGATTAAAGCTCGAGACTTCTACCAATCCGTCCATGTGCCCCCAGCCACCACCGTAGTCCCGGAGGCCATCCAAGTCAGCAAGCTCACAACAACCATGTTCCCGTTCCAGATGCGAACCGTGAACTGGATGATGGAACGTGAGGGCGTAACCGCCGAGTCCGGCTCAATCGAACCGTTACCCTCGAACACATCCCTCGAAAGCCTCTGCTTCGAGGAAACAACGGACTACGATGGCCGTCAAATGTGGACCAGCATCCCACTCGGTATCACAACCACAGACCACACAGCCGTGGAACAACTGATCGCATCCTGTGGGATCAAAGGCGGCATCCTCGCCGAGGAGATGGGTCTCGGGAAGACCGTCGAACTCATCTCCCTGCTTGCTCTGCACAAACGCGACATCCCCGCCGGCGAGGATTCGGTCTATGACCCGTTCAGCCAGGCCACCATCAGAGCCTCGGGCTCAACACTTATCATCTGCCCACCCAGCATAATGCAGCAGTGGGTAAACGAGCTCGAACTCCACGCCCCCGGCCTACGAGTTCTCAAGTACGATGGCACTCGCGATCTCATCCAACGAGTCTACCAAAAGAAAAACGGTAAAAAACACCGGATTTCCAACAACAAGTACAAAGAACTCACCATCGAACTGCAATCAATCCCAAACTCCGACCTAATAGACTACCTCCTCGAATTCGACATCATACTATCAAGCTACAACGTCCTCGCCAACGAACTATACTACGCCGAGCGTCCACCGGACCGGTCGATGCGAAAGGCCAAACGGTACGAATATCACTCCTGCCCACTCGTGGAAATACAGTGGTGGAGGGTCTGCCTCGATGAAGCGCAGATGGTCGAGAGCGGGATCAGTAACGCCGCGCAGGTTGCCCGGTTGATCCCCCGCGTTAACGCGTGGGCCGTCACGGGAACACCGGTGCAGAAGAGTATCGAGGATCTGTTCGGACTATTGGTCTTCCTACGACAGGGTCCTTGGTGCGGGAATAAGAGCACCTGGAAGAAGCTCTGTTTCAAAAAGGAATGGTTTGGAAGGGTGTTCCGACAGTTGGCGTTGAGACATACCAAGGATATCGTGCACGAGGAAATTCGATTACCGCGGCAGCATAGGACTGCGATATCGTTAGGATTTTCGCAGGTGGAGGAGGAGAATTATCAGAGGTTGTTTGAGCAGGCGTGTGAGGAGATCGAAGTCAATCCTGACGGGTCACCGCTCGAAGGGGACTGGAATCCTGATAGCGAGGAGACGAGAGCCAGGATGCGTGCTTGGCTCGTACGCTTGAGGCAGACCTGCGTGCACCCGCAGATCGGAGCGTTCAATCGTCGCGCTTTGGGGGCGAGCGCGGGGAATCTGAGAACCGTCGATGAGGTCCTCGAGGCGATGATTGCGCAGAACACGACGGGGTTCAAACAGGACCAGCGGATGATGTTTGTTCTGATCGCGGCGAGGGCGCAGGTCATTTGCGAAGGAAAAGAAAACCCACAGGAGGGAGTGGAGCTTTTGATGGAGTTTTTGGAACCCCTGGAAGCTGCGGTTGCGGAGTGTAGGGCTGAAGTCGAAGCTGAAGTTGAGCGCCGAGCGGCCGAGGAGCAGGCTATGAAGGAGAGGGAGCTGGCTGCTGAGGAACCGATGGATCTCCCCGATACTACCGAGGACGAGTACACGGACAAGCATGACCGGATTAAGGAAGACTGGGAGGAATCCGACGACGAATACGATTACGTCGAGGACGGATCCGCCCATGAGCTCAACAAGCTAAAGAATCGACTCAGAGATATCGTCGAAGTGCAGCACATTTTCCACTTTTACCTGGGGAGTGCCTATTACAATCTGAAAGATGATATCCCCGAGCAAGATGAGGAACGTCAGGAGGAACGGCTGCGGTTTGAAAAGCTTGAGGACAAGCATTATGAGATCGCGAAAGTACTCCGTAAGGAGCTCACGTCTGACTCGGAGAGCCACGTTGGCAGGCTTATCGCGGCCATAAGGAAGCGAACCGGTAACCAGGATTTCGTTGATATCCCTGAGATTATTATAAAGGACCAAAAGGGAGGGATAGAATCCACCTCGGTCATGGATGATATCCAAGCCCTCGCTGAGAAGCTTAACGCGCAAGCCGACGTTCTTGACGAGTGGCGTGAGAAATTGATCCAACTGCTGCAACTTCCGCTTATTGATCAGGAAGACGTCACGGAGGTCGAAGGTGACGAGTTACAGCAGTCCGCTGAACAACAGGATGAAGGTTTCCTTTACGTTGCACTCCTTCGAACGGTCGTCGCGGACCGAAACGAGGGTTTGACAGGGTTGACTTCAGGTCTTGCGGCCGCGGAGATCAAGTCTGCGGAGAAACGCTCGGAGTCACAGGATGAAGGGCATCAGATTCTATTCCAGGAACTGAAAAATCAACGTGATAAGGTCAAGCCTCTCAACATCGAAGACGATATCGTGGCTGGAACCAACGCGCTTCCGTTTTCCTTGCGCGGGCTACTCGCGAAACTCCGACGGCTTGCGAATCCTCTCCGTGATACCTCTACCGCCGGTAGCGCCCGCGCTCGAGCAGAAGCCGGATTGGTAGCCGAAACGCTCAAGATCCTCACCCCGCTGCTTTCCGAGCAAGAGAAGGCTCTGAAGGGACTCGAAAAGGAGGTCCAATTCCTTGGAGACGTATTCAACGCCCGCGTGGAATTCTACCGTCAACTCCAGGTAGTCTCCGACACAGTCGCCCAGTTCGATCAAGAGAAATCTCTCAAAGCCAATCACGTCCGTAATCTGGACGCGCTTCAGGCGAAATTCGAAAAGGAGTCCAAGGAACTGTCCACCCGTGTTGCCAAAGCCAAATCCAAGGGACGGTTTTTGCAACATTTGGCTGAGAATCAGGGGGAGAGTCAGCGGCAGTGTATTATCTGCCAGGATCAGGTGTTACTCGGTGTTCTGACGGTCTGCGGGCATCAGTTTTGCAAGGAGTGTATGGATGCGTGGTATAAAAATCATCCGTCGTGTCCTATGTGCAAACGGCCGCTGAAGAAGGTTGATTTGCACCCGGTTACGTATATGACGCAGGATATTGTGGTTGAGAAGGAGGTTAGAAATGCGTCTGATGAGCGGGATAGGAACTTGGAGAATGAGGAGAAGGGGATTGAGATATATACCGGTATTGAAGCGGAGACGTTCAAGCAGATCAAGAAGATAGTCCTGAGAGAAAGCTTTGGGAGTAAAATGGACATGATCGTTCGACATCTTCTGTGGATTCGACGGATGAACGGGGGTAAAAGCGTGGTGTTTTCGCAGTGGAAGGAGGCATTGGATGTTCTTTCTCGAGCGTTGGAGGCGAACGGGATAGGGTATTCTAGCCTGGAGGATAAATTGGGACTGTACAACTTCAAGAGCGATGAGAAGATTGAAGTTTTTCTGTTGCATGCTAGGAGTCAGAGTGCCGGGTTGACGCTTGTGACGGCTAGTAATGTGTTCCTTGTTGAGCCGTTGGTTAATATTGGACTGGAGGTGCAGGCTATTGCGAGAGTTCATAGGATTGGGCAGAAGAGGGAGACGAATGTGTTTTTGTATGTGATTGGGAATACGGTTGAGGAGGGGGTTTGGAGGGGGAGTACGAAGCGACGGGTTGAGATGTTGGAAGGTGGAGGAGGTGAAGGAAGTCCGAGGAAGAGGAGGAAAGGGAATGATAATAAGCAGGTTGTTGTGGATAAGAAGGGGAAGAAGAGGGCTAGAGATGTGGAGGTTGAGGAGGATAAGGAGGCGGAGGAGTTGGAGGTTCAATTGGAGTTTACGAATTCATTGCAGTTGCAGGAAGGGAATGTGGGGAGTATGGTTGAACGTGGGCAAGGAGGTGGGGAGATTGTGGAGTCCGGACAGCTTTGGGGGTGCTTGTTTGGGGTTGTGAGGAGGGATAGGAGGGTGGAGATTGAGGGGGTTAGGAGGGAGCAAATGATTGAGGGGAGGGAGGTGGGGAGGGGGAATGTGGTTGATGATGGGGGTGGGGTTAGTTTGAGGTTGATGACGACGTTTCCTGAGGGTGCGTTTGGGGAGAGTGCGGCGGGGGTTGAGAGGAGGAGGTAGTGGGTTTTTTAAATTTGGGGGGTGATGGCGTTTATGGGGGTTAGTGTTTTGGTAGATGCGGGCCCCATATGGGGGGTATTTATGATTATAGATTTGGGTATTCAGGTTTTCTATATCCAAATTATTCATGCATGACTTCGTTACATTGATTACGTTACACTACTCCTTGTCGAGTATATATATTCTACCACTTATACGGCTCCGTAGAGACTATACCACCGACGTTATTCATACCCGCCGTTTCAATCGGTTGTCCATAGACGGATTGAATCGGTCTATGATGCGGTGGCGCTCCAGGTAGAATAGGCGGTGCTTGTAAATCGCTATCGGCCATCTGTTTCTTTGCCCTTCGTCTTCGTCGACGGCAGATGATGAATATGGCGATAAAAAATACGATGCCGCCGACGCCGCAGCCGACTGATATGCCTATTATTGCTGGTATGTTTCTGATGTATACTGTTACGTCGCCTGAGGGGGTATCCCTATTTTGTGTGGCGCCTGGGGAGTTAGATCCTATTATATATTTGTTAGCTATTCTATATATTTCACATCGTTGGTATGGAAGATGGGGCTTACGAGTAGCCGATGTCCCCGTCGGCCTCGCCGTTCTACTAGAGCTAGTATACGTCCTCACCGGCTCATTACACGGAACTCCACTCTCCGCGCTACCACCTTCAATATCCGGCACCCCGCTATTATCAATCCCATTCCTTCCAGGAGAACAAATCTCCACGATATTCTCATTAACGGTGATATAACTCGCTTGAGCCATAAAAACCTGTTTAGCAACTGTATCGAACACCGTATAAGCCTGTCTTAAGAACGTGCGACCTAATACTATTTTCTGACTTCGTAGTCCCGTGTCTGTGACTTTTAGCTTGCAGGGGTTGCGGAATGATTCCCATCCTTCTAGTTTTGGGAGGAATTGGATCGCTGGGAGGGAGATTGTGAATGTGCCGTTTTGGGTATTGGGGGAGGGGAAGGTGAAGGTTATCACTGCGCTGGTTAGGGGGTGGGAAGTTGGGTAGTCTTCTAGACAGGGGGCTACCCATACTCCGCCGTTTGTGGCGGTTCCGTCAAAAGGACGAACGATTTCGTTTAGGATGTCGAATGGGAGGCCGATGTTTTCTCTTTCGGTGGTGATTGTGGCCGACATGTTTAGGGGCCCTGAGGACCATAGTGTTGTTGTGTTCTTTGGGGAGGTTATGGAGATTGATAGGAGTGGGATTGTGAAGTCGTCGGATTGAGGGAGGACGGGGAGGCGGGTTAGGTTTCCGCGGTATTTGAAGGTGTCGATGCCCCCGAGGAGGAGGGAGCCGGAGGTTGGGCCGCTGTATTCGTTCACTATCATCATACATATATCATATATATATTAGAGTCTTGGAGTTCAATGGGGGATATTGGGGGGAATATATCACCTCGATCCTCAGATATCCACAAACTATATACCGGAGTATTAACATACCCCCTCTCCACAAGTCCGTCAAGAAGGGTGGGATAATCTTGTCCCGTATCTGTGGTTCCGAATCCGAAGCCTATGATATTTGTGGCGGAATCGGAGTCATCTTCGGTGTACCCGAATACTAGGTTATCGACCGTTGCGCCGCCGAGTTTGAGTATGTCCGAGTGGATGGAAAAGGATTTGGAGTCGTAGATGAAGGCGCCTTCTGGGGAGATTGTGGAGGAGGTGGTGGAGGTTGTGGGATCGTCTTTTAAATTTTTTGGGGGATATGGTTAGTTGGGGGGTTTGAGGTTTTTGGGGGGGTTGATTGGGGGAGAGGGGGGCGAGGATATGATATAAACTCACTGGTGGGGTTACATACATCCGTTGTATATTAGCGTGAACTTCTGGGAGATGGATATTATGGCTTGTGTTGCGACGAATGAGGAGCCGATGTCGAAGTCTAGGGTGTAGGTCTGTATTTGATAACGGAAAGGGAGGTTATATTAGTCTTTTTACAACCCCCGTAGTTGATTAAAATTTATGTTTATAACTCGAGTGATGAGGAGTCGACGAGCCGCTCAATCATCGGTTATTCTTGAAGGAAGTTTGGTTGAGGGGTGTTAATTACAAATGGACGATCCGGTCCTAAATCCTGCTGCACGGTGCTTGCGCGCTTGTCAAGTCTTTTGGATTGCGAAATAAGGCCTAGCGATAGTGTTTTCGACTTGCGGTTGACGTTTTTGGTGTTCGATGTCGCTATCGTCTCCACCTCAGGTATGTTTGACATTGCGAAAGGGAGGATGACTAGGAGAAAGACAACGGAATGTTTGAAGAACGCCATGGCTCTTTTTTGTGCGACGATAGCCTAACCAAACAACATCAGAACTCAAAAGTGGAGATGAAGCGGGTATCTTATGTCAACCAGCCCCTAAGAGGGGGGGCCGCAAGGCTTTTATTTTATGATATCGCGCACAGACCGGGGTGAATTCCGTCTAGGTTTCTGAAGCACGAAACGGTAGCGCATGCTAGCCATGCTCCGTACCATTTGGTTTTTGTTTCTTCCAGCGATTAGGTACCATAACGTTTTGTCGTCAGGGATTAATCAGTTATCATTAGTGGGCCCGAATAAAATGAGCCTGATACGATAATGTACCGTGGATAATCTGTGGATTTGACAGGAAGTCTACTTTAATATCACTTTATCCAATCCTCTCCCGCTCATTGAGCCTCAATTATGAAAATACCTATCCCAGGTGTATCCTATATCCAGCTGAAGCGTGCGTTGAAAGTGTGGTATTGTAGACTCACGTGATCACTACCAAAAGGAGCATGGTAAGTGGAACCGGGATCCGATCCTGTCGTCGCGGGGTAAACTGACTGATTAGCTGCGTTGACAAGGTGCGGGTTGGAGTTAGTCAGTCCGAATCCTCTGCTTACGTGCCAACCTTCAAGGCCGCGTCGGTGGGTTAGCTTAAATCATTCCTCTTAAGACTCTTTTTCTCTTCTTTTCTTCCTCTTCATCTAGATCACCAGAATCTAATAGCTACTTCCTCCTCCGATAACCCAAGAATAGCTGATAGACGGCTCCAACCTTTCAAAAAATAAACTTACGGATTCCCGAATGGCGACCGTGGTGGTCAACGGCCCGAATCAGCGGCGGCTTAATGTTAAAGTCACACCCGGGACTGTTTTGAACGATGTTCTCAGCCAGGCTTGCGATAGATTTGGTCTGGCTGCTGATAGCTTTACATTACGGTACGTATACATCGTTACTCCCATCGCGTTTAGTAGCGTGAATAGCTAACGTCCTCTGCCCACAGACATGGCAAAACGAACGTCGACCTAACGCTACCCTTCCGACTATCACGACTAGGCCCGGGAGCCAAACTAGACCTCGTCAGACGCGAAGGAGGCAAATCCGGCTCCGTGATCACTGTCGCCCTACAGTTCATCGACAACTCCGTATCTCGTATGATCGAAAAGTTCCCTAGTTCGGCAACAGTATGGGAAATCCTCAAGAAGTTTGAGGAGAATTCGGGGGGGAAGCTCATGCTCACCGAGAGAGCGGTGCCGGATGGTACTCAAAAGGGTGCGGGGAGGTTATACTACGAAATGCCGACGATTCATATCATAAACCGGGAACTGGCTTCTCTCGAGGATCTGAAAAAGTCGCTGGCGGCTTTGGGGTTCACGTCCGGTACTGCGCTGTTTAAGATTAAGTTTACGCAGACTACGATTCCGTTCGAGGAGGCGATAGTTCAGTTCGCGGAGTTGAACGCGAAACAGGATACAGCTGAGGCGTCTACTTCGGCGAGCGCTGCGGCAGCGACGGAATCGTCGGCCTCAGGACCCGTATCTGAAGAGATAACGCCCGAATCGTCGACACCGATTACACCTAATCCAGTACTAGACACAGAAACATACCCCATCCCAACCTTTCCGGACCAAATCGCACCACCAGAGACGTCGAATACACCCATTGAGCCCGTCCACCGTGAAAACACCGACATCGGACCCAACAACCGTGAGATCTCTGTATTCAACCCCGGTAACTCCACAGTTCCGTCAGCCGCCGTTGTAAACGTCGATGAGAAGGAATACGACATGTCCATCAACCAAGCTCGGCAGTACCAAGCTCAGCTGAAGGCCGCCACGATAAACAAGCGATTGCTGACGGAAGCACAGAAGCAGAAACTCGCAGATGAGGAAAAGGCTCGACGGCTAGCTGTTGATAAGGTGGATGTTCGCGTTAGATTTCCGGAGGGGAGTGTAGTACAGAGTGTCTTCACGCAGACGGATACGACGGATGATCTCTACGGCTTTGTAAAGGGGATTATGAGAAACCCGGGGTCGGAATTTCATCTTGGTATGTGTTCTACCCTTTTTTTCTTTGTTATAAGATTATTGGGTTACTAATTGGTACTCCACCACAGCTCTTCCCGGACCAAAGCAGGAACCGGTCCCGGCAAATGATAAGAGGATAATCGTGGACTTGGGAATAACCCACGCAACGATACTTAATTTCTACTGGGGAGAGAGCGTTGGCACTTCAGTTAGGAAGCAGGATCCGTTGTCCGCCGAATATAGAGAAAAGGCACGGCAGATGGAAGTTCCAAGGGAACCGGACTCAGTTTTAGTAGATGAAGAGGTTCCGGCGGGTCAAGCGCGGAAGGGTAGCAGCAGTGGCGGCGGAGGTTCTAGTTCTGGCGGATCGAAGGTGCCCAAATGGTTGAAATTTGGGAAGAAGTGAGGTTTTAGAGAGCTTTTCCATGCCTTTGCGTGCCATGCTTTGTGAATGTGAACACTTCAGATGGTCATTGTTAAGCAGGCGTTCAGCATCAAAGTATCCTCAATAATTTCTGACGCATATGATGACTTGTATTAGTAGAGCCATAGAAAATCAATTTATCGTAGCTGCTATATCGGGGAATGTGGTACGTCGTTTTAAGGCCAGCCTCGTTTTCTTGCATTGCATTGGAAGGCTTGCCGTTATGCATCTATCAACATCAACGCGTAATCCCATCTCCCCGGATTTAACTCCTACGTTTCGACAACCCACCTTGGATTTCCATTCATTCTCAGCCTTTCGTGAACCCCCGACAACAGGGCTGTGGAGTTTCTAAATTCTATAATTCTGGACCCCGCTTCGTATACTTTTTGATTTATAAACTCATCGCTTTGATACCGTTTATCTATCCTCTTTTTACTTCAGATACGGTGAATCATCGCATCGATCCCCTTCGCCACAAAAGTATACCACGGCAACGCAATTATCACGGGCTTGTTGACAAGTTGAACTTAACGGTCTTGTACGGGTTTTGTATAAAGACTAGTGATGTCGCCGACTTCGTTGGATAGGTGAGTAATTAACTAATACGCTTTACTCTAGCACATACTCTTGATATACCTAAACATTTTTCTAATTTATTTTGTGGTCGCTGGCGTTGAATAGAATGATGAGTTCAAAGGTACAGTGACGCTCCTCTTCAAGCCACCGTTGAATAAATCCCATACATCTTCATTTACAAATGGTATGTCTAAAAAACGATCAAAATCACTAACGCCTCATATCAAAATATTTAACAGAACGCAGTCCTAGCCTTCGGCGGTTTAGTCGCCCTCGCCACGGCATTGGTGTTAGGCTCAGGTGATCAGCCAATCTTTCCAAAACCTGAGGATCCTACTGGCGGTACGTCTTTCCTCCCCTCTTCTTTAACATTATTTAAGGCTCTTTACTAACGCTGTTATGTGTATATAAGACCCGTCTACCTGGTCGATAGATCAATTGAGGAGGTGGTTGGAGTTGGTATGTAACCTTTTTGCGATAACGATACTGTCCTCACTGACATTGTTACCTTTTTTTTTTTTTGAAAAGAGGAATTTATACCCTTCCCCCACTGCCACGCGAGAAGAGTTGCTTGAGAGGGTTAGGTTGAATATTCGACGACCAGAATGAATTTCTGGGCGGTGTTAGGAGGCCTGGTCATATGGGGTGTCATTCGAAATTAAACTGTTGCCGCTCAGCGGGTTTGATATAGTGATGGCTATATACAGGCTAAAGGGTCACCTTCTAAGCATCGGACTTCCCGCATCCTTTTTCTTGTTATAAGCGCTCTGTTTTCTCGTGTAATATCCGATATCATCAAACCCCCGGGTCGGAATTATGTATACCCGGATAATTATTCAGGGTCCCATAACCCCTAACAAACTAGCGGGTATTCATATCCGAATACCTGACGTAGTGACGTCCGAACTGAATCCAAGACATCCGTTCTACCCCTGATCAAGAATCATCCACAGATGTACCCATCTATTTCAAAAATAAACCCCAAGAAAAAATTTAAAGTATAGCAAAAAAAAATTAATAACTAACGCTCTGTAATGCATCAACATGAATCCACTCGCTTCCGGACATCGGGGTCGTGGAATACCAGTCCCCAAATGCATGCTAATCTCGTCCCGGCCGTATACAACTAAAAGTATCTACACCAAACCGTGAATGCCCCTAGGTATGTACACGAATCACCAAAGTATACCCTTCCACTCCCACCACAGCGAATTAAAACAGCAACCCTCTACCGCCGTTCTATAGCCAGGTATCTTCTATATCTCCCCAAAAATAAACGCCCCCCCTTCTAACAAGAGGAAGAAGAAAGGAAGGAAAAAAACCTCTAAGCCTTCTCTAGTACCCCAGCCCTCTCAAACGCATCCACAAACATGCCCTGCAAAGCCGTCCAGTGGAACCATACCCCTCCCACAACCGCCAGGTGCCAAATATTATGACTCCCCCCCACAATATCAAACATCCCAGGCCTCCACCTCTCCGGGATCTGGTTAGCATAGATCATAGCACCGGTGAGGTATACAGCCAACGATTTGAATATCGGGAGGTAGAAGCTTAGACACCAGCTTGGACCTCTGGTGTATAGTAATTGTGCTAGCGGGAGGAATCCGGATGCGCCGAGGGAGACGTAAAACATGACTCGGAAGCCGCGATAGTCGGTTCTATTGAATATCGGGCGCCAAGGGAAGATTACGCCGATGGTGCCGAGGAAGACGGTGAAGGACATGTATAGAGTGCGGGAGACGGGTTCGTTGTAGAAGGCGGTGTACTGTGGTTTACGCTACATGTTAGTATGGTGAAAATATATATGAGAGGATGTAGAGTTTACCTCTGTAGTAAGAATACTAGACGCAACCAGCAGACTAATACCGGTATAATCCACGCAAGCGAATCTTTCCATAGTGCTGAGCTCTGCAATGCTACTCATCGTATGCCAGATAGTACTGCACGCCAGCGCTTTCGCCGCCGCCACGAAGAATAAGGCGTTGATGTACTTGTCCGCTGTCGTGTGGATCGAGAAGTTGGAGGAGGCAGGGTAGAGGTAGAATGCTAGGGCTAAGACGCCGATGAAGCCTAGGAAGTGGGTCCAGATGTTGCAGGTTTCGTTGTGGATGTGCGTGAACATCGAGAGGACACAGTCGAGTTTCTTCTCTGAGAACCGGTAGCCGGAGAGGATGTGACGGTTGACTTTCCAGGGCGCCGGGAGGTCTTTACGTTCATGTCGTCAATATTTGCTCTCTCGACAAGGACCGGAGCATGCTCACCAGTATATTGTAACAGTTTCCCCTCCCTCGCCTTTAAAATCGCCTTCTCAATACTCTCAGCCAGCTCACTCGCCCCCTCAACCGCCTTCTCAATCCTCTCCTTTGCTCGTAAGATCTTTCGATCCATACTAGCCTGCGCCCTCTGATCGAACTCCACCAGCATCTCGCTCAAAAACGCTAACCCGGCCTTCGCCTTCTCATGGAAATCATTCTCCCACACGCCCTTAGCGATCAATGCTTCGTTGTAGCTCGCCTCCAAAATATCAACGATCAGCCTGGCCTTGCGCCGGCCGCGGGCGACCATTTCGTCCGATACACGGCTACATTCTGAACGGATGGTGGAGAGTGTGGTGTATGTCTTTTCCAGCTGGTGATCGAAGGTTTCGGTACCCAGGGTACGGTACTCATCGAGGTGTTTCTCGAAGCGGTCGAGACGGAATTCGAGGTCGGCTAGGAAGTCGTCCAGCTATTTTATTTCAAGAAGAGGTATGGATGTTAGTCACATATTCCCAAATACATATAGTAAAACTTATTAACAGAGCAATATGTTATAATAATAATGTATATAGCCTAATGCATACCATTTCCAAGAATTGTTCTTCATCCTCAGGAAGAGAGTAGTGGCGCAGGCTATTGCCAAAAGATAGCCGGCGGATGCGGTTGACGGCGGTCTGCTGCCATGTTTCCAGGTTATCGAGGGCAGACGTAGTCGCCGTGGCGCCGGAATGACCGGCTGTTTCCATCATCTGTTGAGGTTTCGGTGGATATCAAATTCAATGCGAGGCAAGCGGGTGGTGGTTAGTGGTTGTGGGCGTTATACTATCGGAACAAGTGTGAATACTGCAGTGGTATTATTGTTGGGGCTGGAAATGCTGACAAGAACAGAGCTGACAAGCAAAAATGCAGGGAAACAATCGATCGTAAGCAGGAATTAATTATTTTAAAAAGGGAAAGGAAAAGAGAGAGCCGGAAGGATAGCAGCGGTGGAGGATGAAGGAGTGGAAGTGAACCCTCTTTTTACATCATGTCGACGGTCCAAACAGCAGGTGAAAGCGAAACGAAGAGACAATTCGAAGTCTAAACGGGGAAGGAAAAAAAGGGCAGTGCGTTTTGTTGGGTTTCAATTCCGTTCAGCCCGGCTAAAGCCCGCTTTGTCAGTGACCGACCGGCGGCGGAACGAAGATGTCATGGTCGATTCATTGGCTGCGGGGCCCTATATTAGATTGCTCCAATATCAAATCTCGGGCGGAATTCCGCCATCTGCATCCCTTCCTGAGGAATTATAACATCCCTCCCTTTTCCCTTATCGATTGATGTCCGGTGCGCGTGGTGTGCCGCTAACCACTCCTTTCATGTGAAGAACTGTTCGCTTTTCGCCCAGTCAAAAGGCCCATCCATCGCCATGTGCAAGGCAGGTGGCCAGGCATGTGGCATGTTCTTCCCATGGCATCTTCGTCAGGGTCCGATCTTGGCTTGCCCGTGCAGGAAGGCATGCCATTGCATATCTATCGATAGCGTTCCCACCATCTGCCCATCTTTTGCCTGGGAAAGGCATTATCAAAACCAGTTTTAAGAAAAAAGGATTAACCTTCAAGAGAAAACCCGATTCAAAAAGGAAGAAAGTTAAGTAAGTAGAGGAAAAGCAAGTAGTTCACGTGAATCGTCTTAAGGAAACATTTAAAATCGTTACGTGCATTTTCTGACAAACATGCGTCCCTTGATCATTCCTGACATGAAACCCCGTTAAGAGAAACAACAAAGCGTCCACTTGGGAAAGAAAGAAGTAAGTAAGTAGATGGTTGAAAAGAATCGAAATCCCAGTCTCCATAAGGAAAAATTGAAAGAAAAAGGAAGAGTCTTCGAGTTCACTAGAAATAACCTTGAACCTCCAGCCTCTCAATCATCAACGGGCCTGTCGCTTAAGCTAACGCCCTCGGGCCTGACATTCCTTCGTGGCTGATAACCCCGCGAAGCCCTCCTAAAACCGCTATCCTCGGCCTTTGATGGCGGGGCATCATCTTCGGGGCTTTGTTCATAGCTCTCCGCGGTCTGCGCAAAGTTTGGCGACGATTCCTGCGTGGCAAAAGCAGCCTGCTGGGGATCAATATCACCCAGCCCGCTCCCAGGAACCTCGAGCGACTGTCTATATCTCGAAGTGACACTGGCGTTTGTGGGAGATTGTGTCGGGTTAATCGGGATCCTAGGGAACTCTCCCCCCTTCGACGAATCCCGTCTATTGCGGGAAGACGTAGCTGGGGAGGAAGGCCTGCTCCTCGCGGCGATCACAGCTCGAGCTCGAGCCTGCTCGTTCGCCTTGCGACCGGACTCATCCGTCGAGCTCGGAGCACGGTTTCTTCCCGCATTCAAAGAACGTTCACGCTTCAGTTCACCAAAGATCAATTCCTTATGAGATAGAAGGTCACGGAACAATCGCTGAGCGTGCTTGTCGTGTTGAGTTACTATGCTCTCCACGCGAGGTCTCAGGATACACGGAGCGAAAGCGGCACTCAGGTCAATGTAAAACTGTTCGTCGGCGGATGTAAGTTCAATCAGGCGAGTAAAGTGGGAAACCAAGGCATCAAGGGTGGCAATGTTGGCGAGCAGGAGACCGCCAAGGGTATTCTGGATGACGGATAGACGGGTCTGGTCGTCGCCCTCGCCGCCGTGGGTGTGATAAATAGTCTTGATGACGTCGTAGACACGGGAAGAAACCAAAGAGTCTTGGTTGCCATTAGCACCAAGCCGTCGAAGTCTCAGGAGCAGATCTTGACTTACCAGGAAGTTCTAGAAGGTAAAGTTTCAGTGCACTGCCAACGATAGGCATGTCATACTTCTCCAATACGTCTCTTGGAATCGCCTTTCCATTGTTGATAACGTTTCGGAGATGGTGGGTAGCCTTCAGTGGAACATCAACCGTCCAGATTCCACGTCGGGCCTCGTCAGTTTCGAGATCAGGGTAGTCTATACTTTCTCTTAGCGCAGTTCAGAACGTAGGATTCGCGTGAGAACTTACGGTTGTCAAGGTATTGAAGAATCGAAGTGACAATAAGAGGCACCCTCTTACGATCACCCCTGGCTCTCAATTCCAGATCGACACCATAGGTCTGGTCTGTTTGTCTCCATTGTTAGTTATCGACCCATCATTTCCGAAAAGAGTACTGTTCTTACCGCCAGCAGTGTTATAGTAGCTCTCATACGTAGTAACCTTGGGCAAGAAGGACCCAGTCCTGTAGGTATCGATCATAAACCTCAAATCTCCAGGTGGCTGAACGGTCTCCTGGAACAACATCATAGTATCAACGGTTGATTGTAAGGTCGGGATGACATTGGAGATGGCTCCCGAGAAGTCAAGAATAACGGCTTTGATCGCCTTCAACCTGTCCATTTCGCATCTCTCCATGAACTTGAAGTGGTCCATCATCGATTCTTCAAGATTGCAACGGATGAGGTCGAGCTTCTGTACTCCACCTTTGTATTTTTCATCCGCTTCGCCAGCTTCTCGCTTCAGCTTGTCGTACTGCGTCTCACCTGGGCGAGGTTGGCTGAGATATCTATTGAACATATCGCTCAAGGCACTCCCCGGGTTCTCAGGGCTCAAGTCATCGACTTCGTCAACCGGTGTGAGCATGCTAGCCAAGGTTCCCTTCCTCTGTAACGGCGCCGCCGGCAACTTTCCTGCCATCTCGAATGCCTTGGGCTTCCATTGATAGCTCATCTTCGATGAGTTCGCAAAGGTGTTTCCCATGTTTCCGATCAATCTCAAGAAGCCATGGCCGATAAGGTCTTGGCCAATCCTTTCAGCCGCACTAACGGTTGTGGCTCCGAGATGTTTCTGGAGATGTTGGACAATCACGTCTCCTGGAGTGCAGTTCTGATACGTTCCGAGGAGAGTAACTTTGACCTCATTCATTGGCAGGGTATCCAAGGCAGCCGCAAGGATCTTCCTCAGTTGCGATGGCGCATAAAACATATCTCCGATCTCGTAGGAATCTTCGTCATCGTCTGGCTCTGCGACCTTAATCTGAGGGGCTCCCGGACCCGATGGGGCTGCCGGAGCGGTCGCCGACGAAGGTGTCGTAACCTCTTTCTCCCCATTCGTAGCTGGCTTAGCCTCCTTCGCCTTATCAACCAGACTCAAGCTCTGGAATCCCAGCTCCTTCTCCTGGTCGTAATCCTCCAGCAGCCTACATTTGTTGAAGAAGTTGTTTCGCAGTTTCTTAACGTTCTCGGTCTGTTTATCGTGGTTTCGGATTTTGTTCTGCAAGTCGTCGTGGGACAGCTCCACACGCTGTTCGTGCGCTTCGGCCCACCTCGAGAACGGTTCGATGACTAGCTTGCGGATGTTCTCTGCGACTTTTTTGTGACTGTCTCCCGCCTATATTCGTAGCGCAATATCACCGACCGCAAAAAAGTTTCGATCGATCCTCAACGGTCAGCCTGAGTTCTTTCACGTGGTCTGTAGCTCGAATTGGTGTTGTCGCAGCTGAAAACACCATAAAAACCGACACCGGCCCTCCGATAGAGCTCCACAAAGCTACCGATGCATATCGCCAGAACAGCTAGATTGATGGTAAGATATCGCAACGTACCGAGTCCATTTCCTTTTTGATCCCCTCATATGCCTAAAAATAGAATATCACCATATCATCAGCCAGTCGGATCCACACCAGCATCTCAGCCTCAGCTAGCTAGGAAAAAAAGAACTCCATAAAAAAAATCGCCCCCTGCCAGCACAGCAAACGTTCCACCAAGAAATCCCGAATCCCCCTGAATACGAGCTTGGAGGATGGGAATCCCGCAAAAGGTCGAGGGATGACGAACCTTCCGAGTGCTAGCTCCCTCATCCCTAGCGAAACCGTCCGGCCGCTCAGCAGCCGGCGCGATTGCCTTCAATTTATCACCGTACGCATCTTCAGCGTCGGCCCGTAGACGAGCGATGGTAATGACCTGTTGATTCTCGACGACGCCCTGTTGGAGTTTCGTGAAAAGCTTTCCGAGGCCTAGAGAAGCATATAGAACGCAGAAGGGTAGGTTGCGTGACGGGTCAGCGGGATTTTGTGAAGGGTGCGGAGGAGAGACGAATCCACCGATGGTAAGGGAAGGTGGGAGGGGTTGTGCGAACCTCCAGCGTAGTCTGGCGACCAGAAGGACTCTGTGAAACCGGTTGGCATGGTGGGCAATGTCGAAGAGAAGCCCCTAAACTGCGGAGAGCTGGTTAGGTGTTAGGGAGTGAAAGCGAGTTATTCTATGTCATGCGATTTCAAAGGATAGTCGGATGCTATGATGCTGGCGATGCGATTACGGAGGGTGTGGTTGCGTCGATGCTGATGCTGGTGCTGCAGAAGGGATGGTGGTAGTTGGTGTGGAGTAGCTGAGGTGAGAGGAAAAGAGAGGAGGATATCACAGGAATGAGGAAGAGACAGGGCCGGGCCTGTGCAGCCTATCAGAGACGTCGACGGCTGTGATTTGACGGGATCGATACCGAGCACGCTTACACTCTGTCCATGGGAGTACAACTGCGGGCTATTTCTATATACATCCTCCAATCAGGCTAGCATCGAGAGCTGCAAAGTAACTCTACCCTGTTTTCACCTAGACTTTAGGTAGATAATATACGGAGTCGTAATCGAAAAAGCCACAGGCAGAGGGGAAAGCGGATACGCAAATCTGACAGACCGCAGCTGGCAGGGCTGAAAGGACCAAAGACCGGCTAGCAGAGGACAGATTAGCTAGCAGAGGGAAATACAGGCACAATCAAGGTACGAATTCCTGTCTCCGGCATGTCGTACTTGCTTTAGTCCTGGTCAAGCTTTGCTAGATGCAGCGAGCTAGTGCTTCTTGCCTGATCAAGGCATTCGCCGAAACAAACCGGTTGCCAAATATAGCTCCCCAAGTCGGGTTCTCACGATAGCTTCAATATATTAATATTCACAGTGGAGTGTTGAGTAATAGGGCAGCGAAACATCCCATCTACGGAAACCCGGTGCGCTGTGATGGAAAAGATAATTAATGCTTCATTTCTATATGCCTTCTACGGCACTCGGGTCCGTCTAAGCGGACCCGAGGCCCATATGTCTCCTCCCCCCCTCCTTCATCCTGATGGCAGATTCGCTCTGCCTCGCCAGGTCATCCTGCTGCTTCTGCAGCGCCGCCGCCGACATCTTCGATGCCCCGTTGGTTTGGGGCCCCGCCTTGCCCTTCCCTCCCCCCATCAGGCGCAGGAACTTGGCCCTGCGGGCGTCGCCGCCTTCTAAAAGGTCGGCGTTCCAGGCAGCGCCGTTGGCCGCCGCCTTCTCCTCCTTGGGAGGTTCATCGTCGGCGGTGGCACGCTTCTTAGCCAAGGCCGGCTTTCCTCTCAATTTGGCGTCTGCATCGATTCCGTTGGCCGTTGGTCGGTCAGTGGATTTGCCTGCCTTCTTCTTAACCCTCTTCGTCTCGATAGGACCTTCGTCCAGGGACATTTCATCCATGTCCTTGCGTTTGGTTCCACGGGTCGGCTCTGGCTCGTCTTCCCAGTTGAAGAGCCGAGGTTTTTCGGGATCAACCATGGCTGGCTCCTTGGTGGCCTTCTTCTTTTGCTTCTTGCCATCCTTCTTGCTGGTTGGCATCTCCTCTGCGGTCTTCGTATTCTCTTCAACGTCGTTGGAACTGTCGTCAGGCTTTCGCTTCTTCGAGGAAGGTTCAGTCGGCTCTGACTCGGTTTTATCCTTTTTCGACTTCTTATCGGACTTGGACTTCTTCTCTTTCTTTGATTCCTTCTCGCTCGCTTCATCCTCTTTGGGGGGTGGCGTAGATGTGCCACCATCCTTATCCTTTTTCGACTTCTTTCTTGTTCTGCCAGAATCGTCGATATTTTCCTTCCTCTTGGTTCGTTCCTCCTGGTCGTCGCTCTTCTGCTCGTCCTGTTCCTTCGAAGTAGCATTATCTGCTTTGGCAGTTGTTATAGCTGAATCAGCGTCTCGGGATTTCTTCGACCTCTTCGTTGCTCTACCAGAACCATCTCCATCTTCGTTCTCCTTTTTGCCCGGTTTTGTTGATGCGGGTGAATCGATGTCTTCAGACTTTTTCGATTTTTTATTCGGCCTGCTAGAGTCGCCTCCTTCGTCCTTTCGCTTGTCTTGTCGTTCCACCGGGTCTTCTATGTTGGACGCCTGCTTGTGTTTCTGCTTCTTATTCGAAATACCCTCCTCTTCCTCCTCGTCTCCCCGTCTTGCTTCCTTTCTTCGCTTCTTGTCGGCCTTCTTTTCAGCTTTCCTTTCAGCCTTCTTCTCCTCTCTTCGTTCCTTCCTCGTCTTCTCAGCCGAGGATGTATCGGTCGTGCTCTCGTTTTCGATGGGCTTCTCGTCCTCCTTCTTGGATTTCTTGTTCGGCCTCTCCTGCTCTACCTCCTTTTGTTCTTCCGGCTGAGGCCCAGAGCCTTCGGTTGGTATGTCTGTGTTCTCGGGACTTTCCGCCTCTTCAAACCTCATTCTCTTTCCCACCGTCTCGATTTTCTCCCCAGCGAAACCACCACCGTTATCTGAAAACTTCGTCCTCTTATTCCCATTCCCATATTGCCCACCTCTTCCACCCCGTCCTCTAGAATTGCCTCCCCTACCCCTCTGACCCCCACCCCCGCGACGATCGCCGAAGCGAGGATTATTCTGCCGCGTGGCTCTTCGTTCGTCTGCTTGATCCATTTGTTGTAGCATAGCTAACCGGCCGGGATCCATGCCTTGAAATGACTCCGCTGTAGACATTTCAGCGGAAGGTGTGTGAAAATGAGTAGCGGGAGGGGTATCTGCGTCAGATAAATAGTTTTCGCTTGCCGTATCCTTCGCCGTTGACGTAGGTGGGTTCTGACCTCCAAGAAATTGAAGGATACCAGCACCGATCCGGCGACCAACCAGGAATCCCCCCGTAGCAAGAGGTGCCGCAAATGAGACAAGGAGCGCCGGTGAGTAGATTATTCTCGCGGTGGGTGTCAATGGCGTGGAAGGTGGTGACTGGTTGGTTTAGAGTTTGGATCGATTCCTGCAGGTCTAACAGCTGGAGTCGCTCCGTCGAGGAAACGTGGCGCAAAAACGTAGATGAATGTGAGGAGAAAGGTGGGAGAAGAGTCGCGTAGGAGTGAAGGAAGGATGTATTGAGATAATGGCGAGATGGAGGGTTGGAGTAGATGAACGGTGATAGGTGGGATGAGTGGGATGTAAACCTGCAAAGCTTCGTCGATTCGATATCGCTGAACAACGGAGAGCTGTTATCGCGGAAGTATACCAATAACTGTTATAATAACTAGTTAAACGGAGTCGCGTAGAAGGAGAGAAGATGATATGTGATTTGGAGGAGATGGAAGGGTGGATTGAGGATGATGTTTGGATCGAAAGGAAATCCGTCGAGGTGGAAGTCGAGGTCTGAATCGAGATTTTTTTGGCGACAGATTAAATTTGCGAAAACTAAAACGCCTGCAGACAGAAATTTCTTGGCGCGACACGACGCAACACGCAATTTACAACAACCGCATACAAAAGGCGCACCATCTTCAAGCACTTGCTTGCTGTGACGATACTGAAGCCCACTTTCTGGCTTAATTCTGATCTCAATACTAAATACGCAGTACATACATTCATTTATACTCATCTATCTACAACTTCTAGTAGATATACCTAAAATTAATATTCTGCCTATCCGTCAAATCGTCAAACCCGTGCACAACTCCCTGAGCAGCACTCCCTCCCTCGGTCTCCTCCTTAATCCTATTCTGCCTCGAAAGATGAAACCTCAGGTAAGCAATAATCAGCACCAAAACCACATAGCACCCCATGTGCGTCGAGAAGGCGGTAAAGTATCTCGGCTTATCCCTGTCCAAGAATACCTGTGGACCGATTGCGTTTCCTGTAGCCCAGAAGATAAAGTTCATGGCTACCGCAACGGTTTTCTTGGTCTGTCCGCCCACGTTACGAGAGACGAGAGACATGGTAAGGTTCTGGGCTGCCCAGAAGGAGAGAACCATATAGTAGGAAACCAAGAGGCCGACTTTGGTACCCAGATTGCGATTTTGTACGGTCATGAGGACGATGGTGCCGACGAAGGAGGGGATAACGTATAGACCCATGATGATGAGCGTTTGGTTTGTTTTCTTCGCGATGTAAGTTGACGACAAGAGGACGATGATGATAACGGCACCGAGAACCATGGCCAAAAGTTGGGTTTGTAGAATGGTAAAGTTGAAACCGGTGATAATGATATTAGCGAAGGCTCCCAACCCGGACGTCGGCAGCGTCGTGCAGAACTGAATACCGCCATAGCACCAGCACTGAGGGTCCAAGAAGGCCTCCTTGACTTGTTCCGATCTGAATTTCTTATTCTGCAAACCGGTCTGATTTGATCGAACTCGCTCAATCATCAAAGCCTTATCCTCTTCAGAAAAGCACTTGGCCCTCATAGGACTATCCGGCATCCAGTAGAGCACAAAAACGCCCCAAAGAACCGAAAAGCATCCGTACGTCATAAAGAGTGCCTGCCAACTCTTCAACGGCCCGCCGGGTTTAATCAGCGTGAAGCAGTATGCCAACAAACCGCCCACAATCTGCTGACCACCGTTCATCATATACCAGAACGTAACAGCCTCAGCCTGTTCCTCGCGCTTGTACCACATACCAGATAATACCACAAATGTAGGCTGACAGACCGCCTCGAAGATACCCAGAAGCGTACGAACGGCCACAAGTCCAGCGAAATTATGAGTGGCAGCGTGGAACGCAAGAATAGATCCCCAAATAATGATCGCACACCCCAAAGTCTTCGCAATGGGCACCCGCTGAATGCCCCAATTAATCGGGTACTCAACGATTAAAATGGCGATATAGATACACGTCGTCAACCAAGAGTATTGCTGGCCGTGTAGTCCGTTATCCTCTCGAATATGCATGATAGAGGCGAAAGAGAGTGTTCCTTTGTCGAGAGCTTGGAGGAAATAAGTGAACACCATGACCGCGAGAACCCGTTTATCGATCATGCGCTTTAAACGTTTGTTCTCTTCTGGGGTAATTTCGATGACACGAGACGGGTCGGCATATTTGGCGATTTCCTCGTCGACACGGTCATAGTCGAGACAGTCTTTTTCAGGGTATTCATCGTGAGAGGTGACTTTCTCGAGATGGGCGATATCTGGTTTTTCGTCGACTTGAACGGCGTCCGTAGGACGGGCGGTGATATTGTTATCCGCCATTTTAGGGAGGTAGTTGAACCCGGATGATAAATCGGATTACACGAGAAGCTCAAGCTACCAACTTCAAGAGAAAAGCGAGCTAGGTAACTGCGGATGCAAGAGGAGGGATTGCCTGGTCCTGGATAGACGAGGGAACATGGAGGGGAAACGGCCATCCCTATATACCTATATCGTCATAAACTAGCTAAAGGTATCAGCATAGAATGGGCATATATATTCGCACATAGTGATATCAAAGCAGATCTTCATCCCATCCCTGGCGAGTATCCGTGGATGCCTACACAATAGCATGCTTCATTTACCCGTCTTCGAAACGATAATCCAGAGCGCCGGGTCGGCTCCCCAAGTTCCCCAGGATTTCAAGACATCTTCATGGGTTTTCTCCGCATCTCCTGATAATCAGAAAAGTATAACGGTGAAACTTCGTCTCGAGGATATGGGGTCAGTTCGTGATTAATCATTTCGGTTCGAGGGCATGGACCATCGTTCGCTGAGTGCAGTGTGTCGACATGTCTGTTTTAGGATGGGATGGATTCCTATACGCAAGTACCCTCGGTAAGGTGGTATAAACGAAGATACCCTAGAAACTTCAAAGCGAGGTTCGGTCGGTAGCACAATTAACCGCCAAATCCACCCATTCAAAGCCAGGTAGAGTATCACCAGTAGTCTGCCACTATCATCCGAGTCAGTTCCCTGGTTCTCGAAAATTTAAAGCCAGAAACTCCAACAAAATCTCGTCTCGAGTTCCGGATGCATGCATGGCGGAGCATATTCCGCCGAAAAATACGCCATGTCCAGGTATGGCCCCTCCGGCCTCGCTCCACTATCGCGAAATCCAAGAAACAAGTAAAAAAGCTTGTTACCCAAGAAGTTTGTATAATCCAACCCGCGGTTCAAGCAACTGCAAGTTTTCGTTACGAAATAGTTTGCAACCCAGGACCTCTCGAGCTACCGGCCTTGGCGCACACGATTCGTGGACTTCTCTCTCCAGATTTCCCCGCCCGTTCAGCCGGACTGTGGGGTGCGGGGGTAATTTAACCTTGCCCCCTTAATCGAGACTATTCCTCTTTGTGGTCAATATTCCGGGACTTTTTACTCGCATAAGCTTTCTGGGTGTCCCGTAGTCGGCCGTAGTCTTGTGTGTGTAACGGGACTTCCCATAGCGTGAAGATGGTTTCCGTGGTATATTGCCGGTCCACACTTCTTGGGCACTGCCATCTGCATCATCGAGTGTTACTTCTGGAATTCGAGACGAAAGAAGATACCCTTCCCCTCGATTGTCGAGGTGGCTTGCAGGTTGCGCAGGGCGAATGCGCAATGCTCATGTAACATTATCAGGAATTCGTTTTGCGGCGACGCCAGGGTGGGTAGCAGGCTTCCCCTCGATCATGTTCGTGACGAAGGATTAGATAGGGATTTCCCCGGACCCACTATTTCTGTGATGTTCGGAAAGACTTGATCGGTTGGAATGTTTTCCGCTCTGGCGGTTAGACCTAGAAAGGTTTACATCATCAGGGACTTGCGCAACCGAGGATATAGAGTCGCTGTTGCTCCGCGATAACGGATTTCAAATCTTGGAGACGGGAGGTCCTAGCTGATAATATCCACGGCAATTTTGAACTGACTTCCAGATACCTCGCGTGCGTAGCGTTAGGATTGATCTGCTAAAATCGCAATTTGGAGCATTGAGATCGAGATATATAGATATCTCAAGAGAAACCGTTATATTGAAATTCAGTAAGTTCGATATATTTCAATACTCCCTATCGTATACCATAGAGAATATTAAGCAACTAACTTCATCTCATGCAGAATCATAACCCTCCCACATATATCACCAAAATGCCCCAGCAACCCCTAAAAATCCACTCCCTAACCTCCTCCAAAATCCACTCCCTAATCACCCTCCTAACCCACAACCTCATCAACATAACCGACTCATCCGGCCACTTCCTCCTCTCCCTCCCAGACGGCCGCATAATCGATACAAAAGGCTGGAACGACTGGGAATGGACCCACGGCATCGGCCTCTACGGCCTCTACCAATACTACTCCCAAACAAACTCCCAAGAAACCCTTAAAATCATCACAGACTGGTTTTCCGCCCGTTTCAAAGAAGGAACCACGAAGAATATTAATACCATGTCACCGTTTTTAACCCTGGCGTATCTGTACGAGGAAACGAGAGATCAGACTTACATCCCATGGCTGGATAGCTGGGCCGAATGGGCGATGTATGATCTTCCACGGACGAGATTTGGTGGAATGCAGCATATAACGTATCTCGAGGAGAACTATAACCAATTATGGGATGACACGCTAATGATGACCGTCATGCCGCTCATCAAGATCGGAAAGATATTAAATCGACCTCATTACATCGAAGAAGGGAAACGTCAGTTTCTAATTCACATTCAATATTTGTTTGACAGTCAGTCCGGGTTATTCTTCCACGGCTGGCAGTTTGATAAAGACGCAAAGGGAGGATTGGGACATAATTTTGCTAGGGCTAGGTGGGCGAGAGGGAATAGTTGGTTGACGATTGCCATTCCGGATGTTCTGGACTTGCTGGATTTGCCAAAGGATGACCATTTCCATGTGTTCCTAGTGGATGTGTTAAATGCACAATGCGAGGCGTTGAGGAGGTTACAAGATCCGAAAACAGGATTATGGAGGACCCTGTTGGACGTAAGTGAGGAAGAAGGATCGTATTTAGAGTCTTCTGCGTCCGCTGGGTTTGCGTACGGTATGCTGAAAGGCATTCGGAAAAGATACCTGAGGAAGGAAGAGTATGAAGAGGTGGCAATAAAAGCGATCAAGGGTGTCATGGGGAACATTAGAGAAGATGGGGAGTTGATGGAGACGAGTTTCGGTACAGGGATGGGGAGGGACCTACAGCATTACCTTGATATCGAGAGAACTAGCATGCCCTATGGACAAGCAATGGCGATGATGGCGTTGGTGGAGCTACTTAGGATGTTTATTTAGTTTACCACCATCGGCTGCATGTGGGATCCAAAAGTACTTTTTGACCTAAACTACCATTTTACTTTGGGAATGAATCTACTACTGCCGAAGCTTTCATCCTTTGATTTTTATCAGCAAGAGTGAAGAGTAAATCCAGCCACGTCTTATAACCGCTCTATGGGGTATTTCCCAGCAAGTACCTAACTGTTATGCCGTCGAAAAACAGTTATATCAAAGTTTCAAAGCTCCTGTTTCTGCTCATCCTCACCTTCCTCTCCGTCTTCACTCCCAGACTCCATATCTTCATCGCTGCCCTCGCTCCCGCCCGCAGAAGCATCTTCCATTTCTTCGTCCTCCTCCTCTTTATCACCCTCACTCTTGGGTTCAAAGGATGCCAAAGTTCGGACCTCAACCGGAAATCCGAGTCCGGCGAACCTTTCTTGTAGAGACTATGTGCAAAATATTCATTTAGCAAATTCCGACTGCAGCAGAGAACAGAGGGATGGGAAACCTACATCAGTGTTCACCGGTGCGGTAGTAACAATAGCCATGGCAGTCTCTGGATAAAACAACGGGAGCAAAAGATCCGCCATCGCCTTGCGGACCTCATCTGGTGTTACCTTCCTAACTTTATGCAACGTCTCCATGTTGAAACTCTTCGATTTCCCTTGAATGACCTGCAAGACGAAAGATGTGGTTGCGGAAGCAGTGAGCGTAGCTTCGACATCTACGATGCTGCTAACGACCGTGCTTATCGCGCCATCAATGTCAAACTCTTCAAACGGAATCTAGAAACGCAACATTCAGTTAAACACTTCCACCAAGCTACGTGTCTTTGTCAGTACATAACTTACCGATCCATCCGCATATCCACTGACGATATTCTTCGCGGCTTCAAAGGCCTTGAAGACATCGGGTGATCTGAAAATGCTGAAGTAAATATGACCAGATTCTACTCTTCGGACAAAACCGGTTCCGTATGCCAAACCAGTTCCGCGAATGCCCCTAGACTCGCTAGTTAGATTCCCGTCTTCGGACTACAAAAGAATCGAGAAGGGAGACTTACTTCCACAGCGGCCCTTCTACCGCGTCCAAGCACGCAACCGCGAGCAATAGCGCCGGTATCCGCTCATCGTCCAAAGACTCAGGCCCCTTGGCGACCATGGCACCAAACGACGAATCCAATGTTGACATTGGAATAACGTACGCTAGGTTCCCTGGTTTCTTGCCATAGGGCGAAAGGCGGTTGAGCCTACGATCAATAGGTTTAAGTTTACCATCCTAGAATTTCTAGTCAGCTGACGGTACCGTAATATCAAGAGCACAATTCATACCAAAGGTTTCCCGGCAACAAAGTCATCCCATGTTGATACCGGTTTCGAAAGCTTCTCGATGTTTGCTATGACCAAAATCCTCATATTGTCGAGAGTGAACAGCGTGTCTCGGACCTTGGATATCTTCTCGATAGCCTCTTCCGGTTTCTCACTAAGAAGGTCGAGATATTGGCGGAGGAACTTCCCTTTGATAAGGGTGTTCCCGCCATATCCGAGTGCTTCATTGGTATATCCGCTGAGCCACGCCACTGACCAAACCATCTATCGAATACTCGAGTTAATACCTATGTATGCGCATTAAAACGAACGAAAAGACCTACATCGCTGCCACTTCGCTTCTCCTCAGGGATATCGCTGCGAATCTTCTTCGCTAGGACAGTCAATCTCTAATCGGGATGTTAGCGCCAAAAGCCCAGAACTGTGCCCCACGCGTACGCGAATATTTACCTCGGTGTCGAAGACAATGTTCCACATTAGTAACTTTAGCCACTTGACGGCGGCAGCATACTTCTCGGCCTCTACCTCCAATTTGATGGCTATAGATTCTGAGGCCTGTATACCGCTTGCACCTTTGATCGCGTAGCCGACTGTATCCTTTTCCAATAGAGAAACGACCTTTTCGTATTCCAGTTTTGTTCCATCTTCAAGTGTAATGGGAGCGGCGAAGAAGTAATCGAAGTACAAGTGAACCAGCGGTCGAAGGTCAACGGGGATACTCTCGGTGGAGAGAAGTACGTTTATCGTAACAAAGTTCGTTGGAACGTGCTCGTAGTGGAGAAATAGAGGGAAGGGCGTCGTCTTCGGCTCGTCTTTTTGCAATATCTTCTGTATATGGTTGTCTTGTGTCCCCTCCTCGGTGGTGGCGAGCCCCGCAGTTCCGGTAATCGTCTTAATGAACCTAATAGATTCAACGCCTGGTGTTTTAAAGCTTCGCAAAACTTCAATGGGGATTTCTGGCGAGTTATCCTTCTTCGCGTTTTCGAGCTTCTTTGCGAGTTCCTTCAGGCCTTCGTCTCCAAGGCTCTTAATCTGGGTCTTGACTCTTGCCTTCTCATCACGTTTGATCTTTTCGGATAGTTCCGCCGATGGCTTTCCAATAATTGAGACATGGTGATTGTCGACAAGCCACTTCTTGATATATTGTCTCCACTCCTCTTCAGTCCACTTCTCGAGCTCATCATAGACGGCGAGAGTTTTTAGTTGGGTCAAATCCGACCCGTCCCGGTTCGCGAAAAGGAAATCCGATATGACCGGGGTAATGAAAAATTGACTATCGTTTTCGAAGTTAAATTTTCGTTGTCGCCTGGATCTGTCAAGGCACTCTTTAAGATATTGCAGATCGAGAGGTTCTTTGACGGTTTGCGCCAAAATCTCGAAGAGTTTCTTTTCAGCCTCGTCCAGTCGACCGACGGGGACGCTACCAAGTTCAAACCAAATAACTGTGTTGGGACGTTCCTCGGTCGACCAAATAACCCCACTTGTATAAGGCTCTTGGATCTCTACCATCTGTTTCTCGAGTACTGAGACCGAAGACCCTGCTAGATAGGACCCGATAATTTCTAGTGCAGCCACTATAGACCCTGTAAGCGATATTCACACCGTGCTCAAAACAGGTATTCACCTACAATCGGTATACTGCACGCATGAAGGGCCGAGGTATCCGACCATAACGCTGCCCATGGACTCATCCTTTTCGGGAAACTCGACGTGTTTGATGATATTCTCTTTCAGCAGAGGTGGCTGCTTGGAATCAACCCACGGTCTTTGCCATGGAGAATCCAGAGATGGAACATCGTCCAAGATACCGCTCTCAAACTTATCAAGAATGTTCAATAGCTCGGGCTCGTCGACGCTGCCAATGATGACCAGGCAGAGATTTCGAGGCTGATACATTTCTTTGTGGAAATCTCGGATCCGCTGTGGCTTGAGAACACGAAGTTGTTCCATCATTCCGCCGGTTTCAGATCGGAAGCCCACACCCTCGGGATAGATCTGGCGGTTGGCTTCAAGAATCATCAGGGTGTCTTGGTCGTTTTGAACACCTTGCATTTCGGAATACACGACCCTGATCAGTTAGATAAGAACCGTCCTATGGAATATCTAACGGTAACTAACCCTGCATCGTGGCCAGCACCATCTATATGATGCACCTCTGTATAACATCCGCTGTCCGTAAGAAGCGGGAAAAGAACGTGTTCGAGGTAGACCGGCAGCTTTGTCCCCATATCCAATTTTAGCGCGATCATAGGCTGGTTAAGACAGAAAGGGATCATACCAGTGACGCGAAACCTTCCCATCCAGCGGAATCAAGCGTGTAAGCGGTATGGTCCGTCGCAGTCCAAGCATTGGTCGAGGAATAGGCTCGAGTCGCAAATTTGTCGAGAATTCCTTTGTAGGGATAGTTTTTGGACCCCTTGGATAGATATCGGTCAGTTCGTGATGGGATGATCACACTATCGGACCAGTATTTACCAGGAAACAAAGATGCTCCAAAGTATGAGCTATCCATAGTTAGCGGCTATATATCAAGCTAACATCCTTCCACCTCGCAAACTTACGAGCTCCAGAGTCGTCTAGAATTTCAGTCGCTAGAGCAAAGAACCCGAGAACCTTTGGACTCTATTTGACAGCCCATCAGTATCCCCTCACCTAAATATCAAGCGTATGGTCTAACCTCCTTATTGACAACCACGACAGACATGCCAGTCCGGGTGGACTCATATTTCGTAATGTTACTAGGCGAGTAGTCTACCGTGAAGTGTATCGTCTTCTTGAAGTGCGGATTCGACTCCGATACGCCCGCGGTCTGCGTAGTATTTTGGTCGACCATATTGACGACTGCAAGGAATAGTCCCGTGGTCAGGACCCGTTGTTTGAACCCTTGGTAGAGCTTCGGAGCCTGGAAGCTCTGGGCTATAAAGGAAGTAAGGTTTCGAAACAGCTTGTCAACCCTGTGCTGTCAGCGTGAAAAAGCGTAGTTGAAGACGAATTGGTCGGTATTATCCGACGCGAATTGGATCTGATCTGAACTCTATTTTAATTGTGAAAGTATGGGCCCGAAGTTAGCTACGTACCAACGAACTCGGACGCGACGATCTAGACTTTATACGTGTCACATACCTTGCTTATTTGCTGAGAACCGTTCTACAGAAGGATCTGGGTCTCATCTGCAGGTCAGCAAGGGCGAATTTGGTTGCCGAGGGCCCGGTGTGTGGGGTATCGATAAGTGCTGCTCAGTGCTGCTCAGTGCTGCGCCACCGAATGGCGTTGAGCCCCGCATTGTGGCTTTGCCAACGTCTAACTCAACCGGCCCTTTAACAAGAAAGAAATTCATGGCATGTAAATACCGCCAAATCCCCAGAGTACACGTTAGACCACAGATACGTTGATATAAGTGCCTAGAAGGCACCTAGTACTATTGTATTCAAACCGTACGTTTAGTTTCATTACATGGGAATTAGCCGGCTGTGAACCGAGATTTACAACGATCGAATGGATCCGATTAACTCGATATTCCAAGTAATGCACTTTAAGCAGTGACGAGGAAATGGATGAAATTACAAAATTGTACACCTAGATAGACAGTGATATATAAACAATCGATCTTTCTCAATTGGAACAAATTCAAAGATCAGATGCGCCAATAAGCTTGGTTAACCTTCTAGTGGCTGAAGGTCGTCGATATTGGTTTCGGTTTGAAACTCTGTTTGATGTATCCCCGATGTATATATATAAGCAGCCATAGCCTAGACGGATATGTCGTTCTCAGGACCTATCTATAGCTTATTTCGAGGTCTTCAATTTGACATTGCCATCCTGGTGTAGCGCAAGGGCTGGCTTATGTAAGCAACCAGTTTGCTGAGCGCCAAGCCAGACACAGTGCAGCTCTGAATGACGTCCAACACAGGCCACATTAAGCTCAGGCTCGACACCAATCAGAACACGTACAACTTCGAGCACAGAAGAAACAGACGTCTGCGCCTTTCCAACATTTACCCTACAGCTTGGGAGGGATGGCGAATGAGAGAGAGATCGCACAGGCGGTCTTACAAGCCGTCGATGGACTCTTCCCGGAGAACGACGAGATCTCGAGCGCTGAACTCTCGCCCGCCAACTTGCCCGATATCCTCGCCTTGTTGCAGGAGACTATAAACGGTGTGAAGGTGGGTCTTTATTGGGCGCAATATCTGTGCCACTGTAGAATCGCGGTTTCTAACGAAGTTTGTGAATTCTTAGTCCGAAATCAAGCATATCGGCGAATCTCAACAGTTCGAAGTTACAGCATGGATCCAGGAAGCTCGCCAGCTTCATACAGAACTGTCGCAGGACCATAGCTCTCTATCAGAGATTACCCGGTTCGAATCGCGTGGAGTTGTCAGTGTCCCGATAGATTCCCATGCGGTGTAGCCCAGGAACTCCGATGCTGATGTTCGCGAATCAAGAAACTAGACGACCGAGTCCAAGACTTGTCCAGCCAACAAGCGTTATTGAGCGCCGAAATAGTCTTTAATGAGGAACTAGCCACGTTATTGTCCGATTTGAAGGAGCTGCAGGACGCCGTTAGCAATGCCCAATCGTTTGTGGAGGGAGGCAACCTCGACAAAGCCTGTGACAGGCTAGAGAATGCCACCGGCCTCTTTCAGAAACTCGCGGTGTTCGATCAAATCCTCGCCGTCGGGTTGATGAAAGAAAATATCCGAACATTACGAGAAAACCTGATTGGGGAGGTGGAGAGCTGTTGGAAAAGGCTTATATCGCCCAATCCGAGTGACTCTAGCATTATGATCCTGAAGAGTGTGCCTGGTAGGCTACCAAAGCGACCCTGATATAAAGCGCCCCTTCTAACAAATGCGATCTAGTTGGGCGAGGATTCGTTACCGGCGAAGATATTATCCGCACCCTCGATAGGCTAGGGATTTTGAAAGAGCGATTAGACCGACTCCACTATAGGATCACTACCATCCTAATCTTTCCACGGCTCGACTACGAATCAGGAGCGGGATATACCTTTGCTACGACCGACAATAACACCAAGCTCCAACTAGTAAGGCGAAGTGACCGGAACTCAACCGTGGGATCGCTATATGGTGACTTAAAACTCGTTCTCGACTTCTTGGCCGAAAAGTTTGGAGCGTCGATATCCCATTTACTTTCCAAAACTCTTACGCCGGCGATCTTGAATGTATTGATGGGTTCATATCTGCCTAGTTGCATCCCCACGGATTTGGACCATTTCAATGAATTTGAGTTGGTATTGAAGGAGACGACCGCTTTCGAGGAATATCTATCCAGCAACGGCTGGTTGGACGGACACGGTGGTGAATTGAAGGATTGGGTATCACGAGCACCGAAAATATGGCTCAGCCGCCGTCGAGAGTGGGCACTGGACTCTCTTCGCCGAACCTTTGCGTTAGGCCTTGGCCAAAGACACCGCGTAGAACGCGTGGAGAAGGCACAGGAGGTGGATGGTGTCATAGCAGAAGCACCTAAACCAATAGACGAAGCAGATGACAACTGGGATACCAATTGGGATGTTGAAATAGAAGAGGACGAGGAAAAGAACCCGCAGCCACCCACAGCGCCCGCAACAACGAAGTCGAAACCAGAGCCTAAGGCGCCTGCCGACGAAGATGAAGATGTTAGCGGGTGGGGATTCGATGACGATATTGATATCGACGAGGAAGAACCTGCAGATAAACCAGCCGATGCCTCTGATGCGAAGCCTACATCGCAGGACGCGGATGGAGAAGACAATTGGGGCTGGGGAGACGAGGACGACCACAACAATGATACCGTGATAGCTGACAAGGCCAATGGAAACTCACAAGGAAAGGGGGTGAAGGACATAACCCTGCGAGAAACGTATAGCATAACATCCATTCCGCAAGAGGTAATTGCCATCATCTTAAGCACTATCGGCGAGGCGGAGAAGCTTTCCCAACCCCAATACTCGGACCTATCTATCGCCTCTTCGATATCAGGGCTTTTAGCCATTCCGGCATCCATTCTTACTCTATACCGAGCTTTATCCGCAATATTCTATCGAGACGATCCGAATCCGGCAATATCCATCTATAACGACTGCGAGCGGCTGGAACAGCATCTAACCCAGCTTGAAAAGGACGTCAAAAGCCGGGCTGGGCCGTTCGGTAAGTTAGACCTCCAGCCAAGTATCAAGGCAATCTCGACTTTCGGGAGAAGGGCTTATTGGAATGAAATGGTAAGAACTCGTGTACATGCAACCTTTAATCCCACCGGGGAAGTCTAACGATACTTCATGTTAAAGGATACCAAACGGGTCATACTCTCCGATTTAATGGATGGAGCACAAGGGTTTGAAAATTGCTCGCGATATCCTTACTCGGAGAACTGCGAAACTGCTGTTGCAAGCGTCATCGATACTATACAAGGCATTGAAATGCAATGGAGGGTAAGACCGAGACCGCTGCTTCTGCGATAATATCTCATCGCGATCGCTAAAAATTGATTAGGACACGCTTTCAAAATCCGCGCTTTTGCAATCAATCGGATCACTTCTAAACACTGTCGTTCTAAAATTCATCAACGACATTGAAGATCTGGGGGATATCTCAGCCGAAGCATCCGCCAAGCTAGCCTCGTATGTGTCCGAGTTCGGGAGACTCGAGCCGTTGTTCATGCTCCCCGACCAACCCAAGGACTCCCTACCTCTGACAGCTGTAAGTTGGGACGTGCCCCCAGCGCCGACAAGATCACCGCTGACCTTGGTATTTATAGGTATATTGCGAAAAATGGCTAAAATTCCAGTACCTCGGGAATATATTGGACAGTAGCATGGTGGAAATCATGGATCTTTGGAGAGGAGGGGCACTTGGAGACTTTGAGAAGGACGAGATGATTGACCTGGTGAAAGCTCTCTTTGCTGATGGGGAGAAGCGGTCACAAGTTCTCGACGAGATACGGCGTTCATATCACTGACCCATCATTGTCGATGTTTGTAAAACTAATTTCGTGTACATAAGATACTACTATTTAAGGCGATAATAGCCAGCGTAATCAAGGCCTTGGAAAGACAATGAATGTTGGTTTTTGGCAAATAGCCTAGTGAAAAGATCGGTTTTTCAAGAGCATCTACTGTTGTAATTTGGCCCGCTTCTGCGTTGCGCCAACCGTCGCGTCTTCCCAAGCTCATTTGCCAACTTAAACTTCAACCGCGACCTCAACCTGACACCAATACTCTCACACCAGCCGACAACTTTCACCACGACTCACAAAGCCACCATGACAAGGTAGAACCTCTATATCCTCCCGCTTCAGCTCCTACATACCGGTCGGACCATGATGCTAACTACATCCCTTTTCTAGCGAACAACCAGCTTTCGAACGGCAGCAAACCGTTTACAAAACCGATCCACAGTTCCAACTAGACTCGCACTCCTACCAGACCCAATATGTCGATATATATTTCTTACGGCTCGCACAGCTTAAGCCTGTCGTTGAGGCAATTGGACGTGATACCTGGGATGATATTGAGGTACTTCAGACCCCATGTACCCTCCAAGACGCTATAGCTAACCACCAACGGTATCTTAGATCCACGGAGAACAAGTCAGGCGCGTAGAACGGGTGCTAGATGTACGACAAGGTCCGCTTTTTGTGACACAAGTTTTGTGAGCAGCTATATATCGGGGAGAGCTCCTGCGTATCCGTCCATCCCCATGGAGCTTTTCCACCGATACAAAGGACTTGAGAATTGGAGACCTAAACCGATACCTTTTCTATTCAATTTGAATATATATAGGAGAGCTTTGCTGGGTCTCTGGAACAGTATACATGGAAATGCCATTGAAACCGAACGTCCTCGAGGATATTGCCAAAGATGTACGAACCCCCACCCTCCACATACCGATGCCGGATACTAATCCCAGAGCTACACTCTAGCATTTCATCTCCGCCCCACCCCCTCGTCAAAAATACCGCGATATTTCCCAGGACGAAATAATGATTGAAGACGAATCGGGCCGTCTACGGCTCGTCGGCACTAAGATCCAAAAACAAGACCTAGTCACTGGTTGTATAATCGCTGTAATGGGCACCGAAACCGCTAGCGGCGAGTTCGAAGTCGTGGATATGATTCTCCCAGAACTACCTCCTCAGCCCGAACGTCCGCTTCCGAAGACCCCGTCGTCTGAGAATAAGCGCTATGTCGCCTTACTAAGCGGTTTAAACATCACCGGTAACATCCACGAAAGCATCGAAACCCATCTACTAGTCGAGTACCTTCTCGGCGAGGCCGGAAGTCCAGAAGACCAATTCAAATCGTCGTCCATATCCCGTTTAATAATCGCCGGTAACTCCCTGTCAGAACCACAACCCCAAGCAGCAGACGATCCAGCAACAGCAGCATCATCATCACGTTCCAAATCCAAAAAATACGGTTACGATGCAACAGCCTACAATGCCAAGCCCACAACAGTGCTGGACACCCTCCTGACCGACCTCTGCACATCCATCAGTGTGACCTTGATGCCCGGTGAAACTGACCCGGCGAATGCATCGTTACCGCAGCAAAAAATGCATCCTACTATGTTCCCTACCGCGAAGTATTACACCGGTTCAACCTTCATACCTTCAACGAACCCTCACGCGTGTGAGGTCGATGGTGTAAGGTTTTTGGGAACAAGCGGGCAGACTATCGATGATATATACAAATATGTGGATGGCGATGATCGGTTGGAGATGATGGAGAAAACGCTGAGGTGGAGACATGTAGCGCCCACGGCGCCGGATACGCTTTGTGAGTATCTATGTCCTCAGTTTTGTATATGGTGCAAGTGAAGACTGACAAATGCACGCAGGGTGCTATCCATTTCAAGACATAGACCAGTTCGTCATAAAGACCTGTCCGCACGTATATTTCGTCGGGAACCAACCTGAATTCGGAACACGATTAGTATACGGTAAGTCTCTAGCTCCAAATCATCTCATCCACGCTCTCCATAAGAGAGAGAAAATGAAAAGAATGATCCATTGACACCCAAGACGTTCATAGGCATGAATGACCAGGTAGTCCGTCTAATAACGATCCCTAAGTTTTCGGAAACTGGGGAGCTGGTCCTAGTGGATCTCGAGACTTTGGAGTGCGAGGTCGTCAGCTTTAAGTCAAAATCTGGAGCCTAGACTCTGCAGCTTCGCCCTCTTATCCCCCTCCCTTTGTAGCTCTCTAGGTTGGAACGTAAAGGCGTTAGATTACCTGGACGCGATTAGTTCGTATTATTGATTGTCAGTTCTACGGTACGCAGCAACTTGCAGGAACAGGTCTAGATACGGGATGGGTTACCACCAAGGGTGGCCTTCAATGTATCATCAACGTGCTAGCGTATTGGCGCTGGAGGATACAAGTTAAACTTAGAATCCAATCTCGCGAGCTTTATTCCATGAAACGGCATTTCACGCATCATATAAAGTGCAATCAATCACGATGAATACGTACATTGGTCTATCAACAGGAGTCTAACTCGATTACAACACCATGGTGCTGAAGTTGCAATGCGATGGGCATTAACACTTGGTGTACCTACCGTATTAGAAAATGGCAGTATCTCAACACCGCAATGAGCCATACTACGGTACTATATATTACTGTGGCATTGATAGTAAAAGTTACCCTTATAACCCAAATTGGAATTGCATTAAAAAAAAACTATGTTCTAGCACAGATTTAACCCACAGTGGTGAGACTAGCACCGTCGAGTACGTCTTGCCACTATTCGTCGACGTCTACACCTCTAGAATGCCACACAGCCAACACAACCTCAACGCATAGCTCCCAGGCTATGAATTGGGGCTAGCCCAACAAATGAGGCACCGTCGAGCTGGGTGGTATATCGATCATCATCCTTTGGCTCTGGAAGCTTCTTTTCGACCTTCTTTTCGACCTTCTTTTCAACCTTCTCAGTTCTCTTTGGGATTTCCGAGGCCTGGGTACCAGTTTTCGAAGGTATCGGTTGGCTATGGAGCCGTTGCTGAGAGGCGGGCTAGTTTTCCGCACGAACGAGAGACCATAACACGTTAGTTTTCTCATATAAGTAGGAATTGGTTCAAGTTGGTGGGTTTCATACCGCCGGGCTCGTTTGGCCAGCCGCCGTGCCAGGGGTTGAATATATCTTCATCTTTTAAATTTTCGGAATATATATCGGGATAGGCGGTAGTTTTACCGTCGAAAACTTTATTGGCGGCTGTAGGGGGGAATGGTATTACATAAAACCACCGGAGGGAAATATGTTATCCTGCAATGAAGATGTGGCTCATATAACACGAGATGGGTATATATAGGGCGGCCAAAATGATAGTGATGGTCAGGGACGCGATGTTAGGAAGGATTGTGGGTGCTCTGGAGCTGGCAGATAGGGTCTTTATACATAAAATTTAGAGCTGTTCCACAGGTCTCGCGCTCGCCTGTCACAGAGTGGTTCGCTCTTTTACTCAAGGAAATTCCAATACTAACATAGAAAAATGGTAAAAACAGCACTGGCTGGCTGATCTGACGTGGCTATCCTGCAGAACGAGAATGGCACTGCGTGCGAGGGGATGATGGGGCTTTGGGACCCTTAATCCACGAATCATCACTCTGCGTAACCACCGTTGCCTACGAGCTGCCTTTCTTGTCCGATTCCAATCTTTGGCGGGATCTGATCGCGGCCGGCCGTGGTAAGCTCCATGATGCTCTGATGCTCGACTACGCAGCTATTAGTTATGGGATGTGAGAGTCTTTGTGATTAATACGGCCTCTCGATCGGACGAGATACTCTGTCGCAAGACTATTAACTCCGGGGTGCGGCAGTATAGAAGCCGAATTCCAGTCCCTGACGAAAGGATACTCGTTTTCGAATATTCAAAGTCACCAATGAGGATAGAAACGTCTTTTATTGGGCCAGGGAGCCCCACCGGCGTCCAGTACTACGCGAAGGCAGCAACGGGGTTATACGGGCCAATTCTCATCCGTCTGCTGGATTTTCCTGCATACCCGTGGTACCACACCAGGTCTTCGGTATGCCATAGTATCCCCCAAAAGATATAACCCGCACCCATCAAAGAGCGAGTTAACCGGGCGTTGTGCTCTACAGTTGAAGTGTTACACGCATTCACAACCGTACAAATTTGTCAAGTGTAACCGGAATCGTGAACGCCGTCTATGGCAGCTGGTCTAATTCCTAAAAACCCTACATGTATGGGGGAACAGACCTCTAGGCTAATTGGAAGCCTATGGCCAGCTAGCCAGGTGCCCAAAGCTTTAAAGGTGGGGGGTGATGGTCGATGGCTCCATTACGCGAGCACCTGCAGGAATATTACATTCATCTTCTTTCGCTATATTCCGGTTTCATCTCTTTCGTCTGATCATACTAATTTTTTCTCTCGTCAATACCTCGGGGTTTACCCTCCGAGGCTTTGTGCCTCATGGTGCATGGACCATGCTTGGCTCAATCCCCCAAATTTTGCGGAGCTAACTCGTCTTTCCCTGAGCTTGAGTATCTATGTACACTGCATTTGCCATATACTCTTCATATTCCATGCTTATATATAATTTTTTGGTGGTTCCCTTGTTCCTGGGCTTTAAGAAGGCAAACTACGCTTTTATACCGCATACGTTACTTCCCAAGCACTGGGTGAAGCAACCAATATGCCCCAAGGATTTTGCAACATTAGTGTGGTATGAAAGGTATTCGTAGAAGTTTCCAGAGTTGAAACGCTTTAACGAATTGCCCTCGTGCCCCCCAAGTTATAAATTTAGGTGCAAAAGACATAGTCTCGTTCCCGGACGTCAACAAAAGACAGCAGAAATACCGCAAGCCAGCCGGAACGCCGAAAACGCTGTGACACCGCAAGGCCAGTCTGGTAAGAAGGGGAAAGTAGGAAGCAATTAATCTTGATTTGTCCCCAAATTTAAATTAAATCTGGAGCAGTGCATTAAATTAGCAGAATTCTAGAATTTAATTGGTGGGGGAATACATGGATCCAGTGTTGGAACTTCGTAGCATTGCATCGACGTCACAACGCGATATCGATGCATCGCAAGCTAGAATGCAATCTCGTAACTGGTCGTTATGTAATGCGTTTGTGAGCTCACATCGTGATTTGCGAGGCAACAGATCAAGTGTGCATGCGCATGCGTGTTACCACTGTTCTCAGCTGCGTCGCTATAGTTTAGCAGGGTGCTGTGTCACTGTGGTTGAGCCTCGCCTCGTAGGCAGTGCAGTGCAGTGTAGGACAAGCCGCACTCTTGTGTTTCCTCGGTCCAAAGGAAGAAACGGCCGGGAAGGGGAGCAAAAATTTAAAAAAAAGCTCAGAATCACACGTGTACATTCACAGTCGTCGATCTCTGTGCCGGGGAAGTGGGGGTTATTTGATCTGGTATCAACACAGTATTACTGCGGCCATAGTAGGTAAGTACTTAGTACCGTAGGGGAAATTGTGCGTTTTTTGGAACGGTGAATCCGCCTGGCGACTTAATTAAGACGTCCTAAAGGCGATATAAACCGTCTTGAGGAGCCAAAGGTGTCCCAAAAACCCTCCAAAAACCCGTACGGTAGGTAGTCTTTTCGTAGTAGGTATTATTCGAAAAAACCCCCTCCTCTAGAACGGGACTTATGAAGGGCGCGACCATAAACGGAACCTGGAAGGAGCACTAGCACTGTGTAACATCTATATCCGGGGTTTTCAAGCAACTTTACAATCGGCTTTCCCGGCCGGCAGCTGGTTTCCCAGTCTCGTGTCTTGGACCTACTTGTTTCTCGTGACAACAACAAGGGATGGCTCCTTCACAGTTACAAGATCCAGATTGTGTATACCTTGAGGTCAAACCACTTAATAATTAATTCTAATCTGGCTTCTTTGGGGGGCTTCTCGGGTCTCGAGATCTCTCTTCCAAAGTGCGGGCAAGTATACTATGAAATAGCATAGTATGCTACGGAGTAACTTGTCTGTGGCTTCCATATATTGCCAGCGTCCGATTCAATACCAGACCACTCACGGTCTCCTGAGCAGCCGTTGCCCTATGCCGAGGGGTCAGGTTAATTGAGCACTTGAGCTTGTGTATTTGTACGACAATGTGGCTGGTATCACAAGCACAAGGGTTATACACGTCGTCTCTGGATAATACCGTCATAACGTAAGAAGCGTATCGATCGCTACGCCGACGCGATGGGGCTTCTAGACATGTTACCGGAGTTTCGCATTGCAGATTAGCTTTAGATCGATCATGATCAACCTCGATATCTCTCGGCTCTTGATATCAAGATCAAGATCCCGACGCGATCGCGACCTGGAACGGTCCTTTTTCGAATCTGTTGTATCGCCGAAAAAGGCAGCTCCGAACCGGCAAACAAACAACCCGGCTGTGTTGCGTGTTGTTTAAGTCTTGGCACTCTTTTTTTTTTCAGACAGTATAAATTGGCGCTCTCCCCACTGTTCCCTCTTTTCTCTTCAGATCAAAAATTTTCACGCGATCCAGCCACAGCTGCAGCTACTCACGCCTCCACGACTTTGCAGTTGCCAGAGACTCATCGAGTCTTGTGGATCTCCAGAAGAACTACTCTTGAATGCCTTTGGTGTTCGAGGGAAAGCCCGGATAGGAAGTTTACCTCTCGTTACGGTTTTATTCAGTTAGAGCTGTGGGAGGTGGATGTCGATTTTATATGGGATACATACGCACACACAAACACACATATACGTGTACATGAGCAGGACCTATTGAGCTTGGAAGCCGGTGGGATGGAGCAAATCAATCGACCCGATTAGACGGTAGCTGGTTTTCTGACCTCGTGGTCTTGAAGGCGGCGGGACCTTGGGCTTACGGATAGAATTAGCCTGTAACAGGACGTTCGAGTGATATATTTCCCAGTAGCTACACGGCGAACTTGAAAAATCGTTAAGACCTGAAAAGACCGAACTTCCACAAAGTAATCACCTGCAACCAACAATGGCGACCGTCGCTCCCGAATCTCCAGGCTTCCCTTGCCTCTCGAAATCCACCTTCGCCGTTGCGATCGAGCATCTCACACGCAATATTGATATTTACTCTCCACATTTGAAGTATGAAGTCAAGAAATCGCCTGTATGCAATCTTCCCGTGACACCTAGATGATATCCTCTTTCACGCGTGAGATCTGGATAATGCTTATGAATCAGATGGCTTAGTTCGACGAATCGGACGTATACCTCGAGATTACAAGGTTCATCTCTGCGGTTCACACCCCGGTCGAGAACTCAGTAGACGCCGAAACCGGTATTGAAATCGATATCGAAGATGATGAGGATGATGTACGCATACCAGCATCCAACATGCGGGAACTGCCACTAACTCCGTTACATGGTGTTCACAGCCTGAGTCCTTACTCCAACCGTCCTCACCATCACCTCTACCAACCCACAAAGTCGTCTACACAATCACACTTTCACCACTCTACTCCCTCCCAATTCTTCACTTCACCATCACACCCTGCCCTCCGGCTCCACAGGTTCCAATTACCTCCCTATCCTCAGTATACGATATCCTGATTGCGCAAGACAAAGTGGACGATATTAGAAATCTTGGCGTTCAAGGCGGGATCAGTCAGTGCGAACACCCGTATACCAACAAAATCGTATGGTTTGTGCATCCTTGTATGACAAAAGAAGTCTTGGAGTCATTCAAGGCGGAAGGGATGTTAAATTTGGAAGGGTATTTACCAATCTGGATCGGAGTCTTTGGAGGGATTGTTGGGTTGAATATGCTGCATGGGTAGCGATACGGTGCATCGGCACAATGCTTAGCTGAATGATATTAGATATTGGCCTCGGGTCAGTTCTTCTATCCAAAGGGATCGATAGCTCTAACAAGCCTCTCGTTACCCACGGTTAGAACAGATAGTCCGTTCCTGCAGCCTCCTTCTCGGGTTCCTGATTTGAGACTACGTTCCTTGATCGAATTTCTATTAGCAAGATGCATTGAATTCTTATACTACACAGTTCTTAGCTTTCCCTGAACCTCCAAAGGATACCTCTAGCTTGATCCCATCGATATCATGGTCACTGTCTTTAAGCTTTAACATTTCTTAGAACCATACCAGTCGAATCAATTATATCCTGCGAAAGTTGCATGGCGTCTCACAAGCTTTACCAGCAATTATATCCTAGTTATCTTTGTTCGATCGATCGTGTATAGCCATCCCATATCTCGTAAACCAGCTGGCCATCCCCCAACAGCAACGAAAGATAATTCCAGTCATTACAATCCTTAACTCTTTACCCCTCTAACCATCGGCGCACTAACCGCCCTATTCCCACTCCCTTCAACCAACTCAAACCCAAACCTCTCATACAATCCTATCCCAAAATCCGAAGCATCCAGGTACACCTCCAACCCCATCCTATCCGCAACCTCACACGCATACCCAACCAAAGCCCTCCCGATCCCCAACTTCTGATGATCAGGATGAGTAGCTAGATTCTCAAGCCCTATACATATAGATCAGCGACCCAAAAATCCCCAATCAGTACCGAACCCCATTTCGACCGAATTATCCATAACCACAGACTTACACAAATGCCTCACCCCAACCCCACCCCCCTAACCCATCAATAGCACCTTGATCCATCCCCCCAACCGCCCTAGGATACGAGTACATATTATCCCACACCGCCCTAGTAGGCACAATAAACCTCACATAAGCCACCACATTCCCCCCCTCCACCCCATTATCCCCACTACTCTCACCGACAACAACCAAAGTCACACAATCCCCACCAAACTCCTCAAAGCACACTCTAAACGCCTCGGACATCCATTCTTGACCGTCGGAGTTGTTGGGGATGAATTGATCTAATTCGCTGCCAAAGGCGGTGAAGTGGAGCGTGGTGAGGGATGGGATGTCTTGAACGGTTGCGCGGCGTATGGTGTATCTGTAGCCGTTTTTGTCGGGTAGGTTGGGGAGGGGAAGGGAGGGTATGTTGGTGGCCATGTTTAAAATGACACTTATGTGTTGTTTGTTGGATTTTGAGACGGTCTACGTCGACGCGACTTGCAGTTCGATCTTATAGCTACCCGTACGATGGAAGAGATATTGAGAAAAATATCGTTTCATTGATTCAATTTTTATCAAAAAAAAAGCCTTATATATGGTCAAGCCATCAAGGAGATTTTTGCCAAAGACGTATTAGGTTTTGTCAATGCATAGCCCAAGCAGCGCCAAACCTTGCAAACATTCTCGAATCATTATGAGCCATCGATTTCGGTGGAACTTCGAACCCATTATGGGCTCGCCTGTATGAAATGAATTCGAAAATACCAATGCTACCGCTATGAGACTAGGCGAAGGAACCACGACCTATTACAAAGGGACAATGCTAGGGATTGAAATTTTTATTATCAAGGTCGCTGTCTGTGTAATGAAGTAGAAATAGGATATTGTCGTGAGCAGGTGAGGCCAGAAGGCGCGAATCGAATCGAACCTCGGGGAGCATGTGAGGTGCGAAATCTGGCGTGGATGGAAGGCTAATGCTCCTATCTATATTGATAGAAACAAAGCCAAGTCGGGGGCAGTAAGAGGTAGTAGGTACGACAACAACAGGAAAAGGAAAGCATGAAAAGAAGTTAGAAAGTCACAGAAAATCCAGACCCTTCATAAAATGAAAAACAGGAACAATCCTCCTCGACGCCGCCATATGCTTATATTTATGACAGTTAGGAAACCACACCAAAACGCCGGAATATTTCAGTTACCTTGCGGCCATATACCCCTTTATATGTGGGAATGGCGAAAGTGTAGTAGGGTGAGTCGTTAGAATGAGTTAGGAGTCGAAAACGGGACCGTATGCAGGAATGCCACGAGATTCCAGAGCGTAAACGGTGCTTCGAGTGATTTTCTGATTCGAAATGATGAATACGGCCTCGGCATTCATATTTTTATATAGCTCGTAGCTGATTTGGACGATATCTGGGCGACCAGTCTTCTTGGTATCGATAATGACGGCTTGTGGGTCGACCTTTTTGACTAGGTCTAGGACTTCCTTTCCATATGTTTCTTCGGGACTACGCGTAGACCAAAGAAGTCGATATTTGAGGCTCTTACCGCAGCCTAGCAAGAAGGAAAGCTGGGGGCCGATGCCACTTCCAGTCGCAACCATGACAACGGACGTAAAGATTGGGGCGATACGGAGGACTCCCGTGCGAGGAATCCCTCGAATCCAGAGTTTATGTGGGCCCTGATTGATTTGCTTTTTCGTCCAATCACCAGCGTTGGAGACCAGAAGCGAGCAAGATTGGAAATCGGATTCCGGAAGAGAAGCGAAAGTGTGCCATTCGAATAGAGGGTTATCGCTGACCGCAAAACCCTGGCAGAAACCAACTTTGACGGTGTCGAACCACAGACGGGTTGCATGTTGGGAGAGACGTTGTGGGCGGACTACTACCTTGCGAAGACGGAGCCAAGGATAAATAATGCACACCGTAATGATTATGAGGAACCAGAAAGATGGACTCTCAGCGAGGGCCATACCGAGGGACTTAGGCCCACGGATAGCATTGGCCATGACAATAGCTTGAAACCAAATTATTATGATTGCAAGCCAACCGCCAAATCGGTGGGAAGCTTCAAACTGGTCGTGGAAGCGACGTCGAAGCTCTGGGATGGTGAGAATGAGGATAAGCAGGAGAATGACGAGAGGAATCCAAGTTAAGACGAGGAGGGCGATCATATGGCTAGCAGGAGCTCCATTCTGCACCGCTCTTGCATACGTTCGAGTAACTTCGACGGTGAGTAAAATGTACCACATGGTAGCAGCAATAGCTGCACCGCTGTGGACCCCACCATATTCATACACCTTTGCAATCCAACGACGGATTCGAAGGGGAAACCATTGAGGAGTCAGAGCGAAGACGGCGAAGATAGCATTGACGACAAAATCCTGACGAATGAGAACGGCGACGAGAAGATTTGCGGAGACAGCAGTCGATAAGTGAGCGAGCCTCCTAGGACCATTGAAAGACAAAACCACATAGAGAAGACCAATGAGATTCCCGAGAAAGATGACGCTGAAAAGTCTGCGATAGGCGGAAAAGAAACTGTGTCGAACCTTTGGCCAGACGTAGGAGCCTCGCTCTGGAAGGGGGCCTGGATAGAGGGAACCACCTTTTTCAACGTCGTAGCTGAGAACTGGATCTCTGGCAAAGATGCTTCGAGTCCAGTAACGTCGATGTTCGTACTCGAGGGAGTTCGCAACATGATCTGATGCTGGATACATGAATCCGCCCTTGTCGTCTTTGAGATAGTGGTGTATGCCCGACATGGCTGCTTTGGCTCTTCTCCACAGGCGTAGGTATAGAGCTATATGTTCCGAATTCGAGCCAGTGTTTTTTTTCTCTGTGCAAGAGGAACTTGTGGACGCCTTCGACGATGCTGACCACTTTGAGGAGCTCGAGCTTGTCGAGACGGGCGAAAGTTGATAGTGGTGATGTTGATAGTGGTGGAGAGGAGGAGGAACAGCAGGCAAATCAAAGGAAGAGAAAACATAAGAAGAAGGCTCAGCAGGAGCTGGTATCGATGGAGACACCTCCACCTCAGCATTGTTGACATCCATTCTTGTTGTTGTGGAGATAGGGTCCACCCCGTAGCACTCTTTCGAAGCTGGTGATGTTTCCAAGCCAAGCTATGGAAACCTAGTATCGTAGCCACCGATACGGTTAAATGTCTTCTCGCCCTAAGATACCCAACCAAAATACCACAAAACTGCTACTGCTTATGGTAGTGAGGAATTGGTACTATATAGCGAGCTATGTTCATGCTATAAGAAAAAGTTGTGCTTAAACATATATGTTAGTACTATAGTGCTGGTAAATACTCGAGCAGGCTTCTTGATATCCAATAAGAGGAACACCCACGATTATATACTATATTGTCCAGCCAAGTAGACCCGCATCTAGAGTTCAATGCCCCTCGTATATCAGCCCCACCAAGGACAGACGTATGTTTTTGCCCCTCACTGATGTATACGCTGTTCTAGGCCAGCGGCAGTACAGGTGGCGTGCTTCACCGGTTTTGAGAGCTAAGTTTCTTAAAAGGTCGTATTTACTTAAGCACTTAGCTAAGGTAGTAGTAGGTATCGTATCGGTCGAGCCCGTCGACGTCTACTAACTTGATATCGTCTTTCGAGGTTTAACGCTTTTCTTTTGTACAGTTAAACTGAGTTTGTAGATAGGTAAATCGGCTCATTCTCTTCCTACAAATATATGCACACTGCTGCAGGGCCGCCACCATTTTAACAACCAGCCGGGCTTCATTATTAAGAGTGTCGACTACACCCATGTCCTTCCTGGCAGCCGTTTACCGTAAAGGAGTCTGCACGAAGAATGAGCTAAAATAGAATTTCATATAGCAAGCACCGCGTAGGCAAACACGGCAGCCTCGGCCAAAATTGTATAGCATCGTGTATCGATCAACCCGCAAACCATTGGAATGGGAAAATATCTGTAACGTCACATATGGATATTATTTTGGCATTCCATGGCCAAACATGGCAGTTGTTTCGGATACCCCAGCATAGGTCCAGGGAAAATGATAACATGAGAATCAGGGTCCTGAGAAGATAGGACCTGCAGGTACTGCCTTCGAGTTGGTTGTTGGAATCCTATAGGGCCAACACTTGTATGTATGCACACACATAAAACCCGAGGTTGTGGTGCTTGCTTGCTAGTTTGACGGGGATTCATTGGCCTAGTACGAACTCTTAAAAAGTTTCCCTGGAGTTGTTTGCTTGTAGTTACTATCGGTCCGGTGATGCTTCTTAGCCAAGTTGTCAAAGGGATCTGGGGTTCGTGCGAGAAAATATTTGAAGGATGTGCAGGATTTCACCCCAAGGCGGGGTTCCTACCATCCGATGTGGGGTGGCGCGGCCTAGTGAATAGTCCGAGGCTGTCTCGAACTTACATGCATATGGCTAAACAAGACCCTTTTACAAATTTGTGCCGCTGATTGCAAATGTCAGGAAATATTCCTATTGTACGTTCTCACGGATGAAACGGAGATAGGCGAATTCACCAATATAGTAATAATAATACGTCAATTGCTTTTGCTGCGAGTTTGCAGTCCGCTGTAGCAAAAGCAAACTCGAGTAGACGTATCTGGACCGGGATGGTGGCGACTTTATTTCTCGTCTCTGGCACGTCCCGCTGCTGCATAGCAGGCCTCGGCTAACCATTCGCTCACGAATGACACCATGCAAGCTTATCATCACACAAGCTTTTTGATACGCTTCTTTCGCTCTTTAATCCTAGGCCATTTCCAAATGCCGAAAAGAATTTATTAATTCTCAGCTCTTAATAAGATCTTGTGGAGCCGTTTATATGTTATGGTATTAATATTCGCACTGACCACCGTCGGTAGCTTGCGAGATAAGTCGGTAGGGTCAAATGTTTCTATGCATATAATGCGATTTAATCCATGTTGAGCCATTGTCAACTTCGAGTACTTTATTCTTAGGGGATCTGAGTGTGCGCCAGGGCGCTTTAGTCATGCCACCCCCCTTGTTCTTTGAAAGCTTTGATATCGAGGCACCAATTCTATAGCTAGCGGCCTTAAGATCGGAGAACTATGAGGTTTCAGAATTTTACTTCTCTTTCTCCTCGGGATTTGCTTTATCTCATACAAGTTTGCTGGTAGATTTAATCGATTTCGGGTCTAAGCTCGCGAGCTCGATTGGCGAGCCGCGGGGCTTCGCTTGGTGGGGACAAACAACCTGCGAATGCCCCGCCCCCACTTAGGATGGTCGTCTTGCACACCCTATTTGCTGAAACCTTCGACATTGGTGGGGCCAGAGCGGGATCGGTGAAGCATTCAACCGGAATTTGTTAACCCTCCCGCAGACAACATCGGAAAATTCTCTGTTTGGGCTTATCGTCATTAGCTAGTTTCGCGCTCGCAGATCCGTTTCGAAAATTACAACAGCCAAACAGACGGCCCGAACGTTCAAACGTAACCTCTAATTAGAAAATATATCTAGCCTCGAATCTAGGCGCTATACCAAACGAAAACATTTTTTTAGAAGCGGAATTGGGAGTAAGAATAAACAATAGCCTTACAGGAATCTGGATCGGCCGCGGTGCCACTGCACTACGTTATCAGCAAACTGCGAGGTGACCTGTCTCAAGCCGAGAGTACGGCTGGTTGTCTCCGGTCCGTCACGTCATAAACATGAACTGGAGAAGCCACAAACGCCCATACTCTGCACTTCTAAGGCACAGAAGCACAAAATGCAACATTTTCGAATTTCTCGGCACAACTTTCTGAGAACAACAATTTTGGGGGTCAAAAAGGTTTAAAATACGCACGGCTCATAACTAAGCCCAGTAGGCTGCATGGACTGCGTTAAAGTGCTCCTCCTAGACGGCGTCTGTAGCTGTCTGCGATCATGTGGATCAGACTTCCAAGGCAAAGCTGTAGCGATACATGTACACAGTGACACTTCGGTCGACAAAAATCAAACGCCACCGCTGGTGACCCACAATTCCAAGCCAACCATCCAGTAGGCATCTATGCCGAGGCGTCAGTCGCGATGTTCCGTATACCCACAAGCCGTAAAACGTAAGTTTTCTCTCAAAGAATCATGTTGTCATGAGGAGGCTTTATCGCAGAGATGATATCATCTGTCCAGATAACGCTTTCAAAGGAACGCAGCCGGCAAGAATATAATGTATGAGAAGATCTCATGACCATCCTGCAGTCTTATTCGGCATAGATCCTTTCTCCGACTTCGAAGCTTCCTGTTATCTACACGATCCTGTAGATACAAATGCGTCCTTCACAAGGGCGAACAAAAGTCTCAGACCAAACAAAGGTGGGATATAATCCAAGTTACGTCTGGAAAGGTCCCGTGTAACTGTGGCACAGAAAACAGCCCCAACAGGTTATTGACGCTCTAGTGTTACTTCCCAGGTATTGTAAATTGGTTTTCAGGTCAAAGCATCACATGTGAGCTACGTTACTCACTCTAGTTGTTGGATTTACGCCAACAGATCTCCCAACATTAGCTACAGGAGAGGCTGACTTATCGCCACTCCGCGATACTGCGACCATAGACCCAGGTTTCTTGGAAGCCGGTGCAGTTGCGCAAAGACCAGCCCAGTTTCTTGGAAATTTTGACTGCATTATGGCGGCAAAAAACTTTGCTTGCGGGTGTAGAACATCAGGCGGTGGAGCTACTTTCACGTGGGTACTTCGGTAAGTATGGGTCAGCCTCTCGCATAGCCATGCATGCCTTATACGAGCTTCTGAGTTTTCTGGGATACAGGTGTCACAAATGCAGGTTGTAATACACAAGTTGGATTCTTTGCTGTTGACAGAATTCAGCTTGACATGATTGACATCTGGTTTACATCTAAGTATCGATATCGGGGTCGCTCAGTTTCCTTTCTCTTCCCTGTATATTAATTCATTGTATAGCGGCCCCACAATATACTTATAGAATTATATACCGGATAATTTCGAATAATCAATGCTCAGAATCCTAGAATCTGCAAGTCCGAGTGAGCTTACCTATGTAAAATCCTAGTTCTCAAAAAAATTGTGACGGCAGTTCGCATCATTCTAGGTCGCTTCGGCATTTGAATTTTACCGGACTATACATTCGAATTCTGTTCTTTGATTTCGCTTCAGTTTATGATATAGGTAGGGTGTGCCTGCAGATAAGCCAGCTAGCTTCGAATTCGCCTGCACATCGATAGAATTCGAGGCTAATATGATATCGATAGACCGGGTAAACTTGCTTTTGTATCAAAGAGATGCAGAGAAAATAGTGCCCGTTATGCACGAGATCAGAGTCATGCGGCGAGATATGAATACGCCGATCTCAGCGAAGGAAGCACTGTTCTGGAGCGAAGCTAAGCTAACGCAAATAGGCCCCTAGGCCCCTGTCGACACCCGTCCAGGGAGCTGTCCATAGAGATCGAGGATATGCAACACTCAAAAAACCACACGTGCACGGCACAGCAAGGCTTTGGTTTGCTGGCCTGGAATGTAGAGGATGCAATGCAATGCACGCGCACGATTCTGTCGGGCACGCTCTACGTCCCGCGGCAGTGGGAGAGGGAAAAGATTTTCCGGTCGGCCTTTTGAGGTAGCTCACTGCTGATTTGTTACCTGAGAAATGCGCGCAGGGCGCTATAGCTAGAACGTTCGAACTCGAGAAGGGACATGCAACCGGGGAATCGGGAGCGTGCGCGGCATGAGTGCTACGTTCGATGTGCGACGTTCAATTGATGCCCGAAATATCAAAGGAGAGTTGCGATTGGGGAGCTCGAGAGGGACATGGAGTACATACAATTGTCGAGTATCTTGCGAGAGCGCTTTTAAGGGCGCAATCGTTTACAGGATGCAGGATCAAGTGCATGACCACCAGCTTCAAACTTTTGCGGGGCCCAGGGATGCCGAATGCCGATCACCCCGTACCCTCGACCACACAGGAAGTGGCTCTTCCTAAGACTGTCAATGTTGTAAGGAAGCTTCATAGGGCTAGCAGCAATTGAGGAAATGTTTTCGCTGCCTAGTCCGGGGTCCAACATTGTACCAGCATATCTGCTAGGATGCCCGAATCGAGTCTGGGGAACTAGGTACTCCATGTATTGCTCCAAACATGCAGGCATCGCGTCGAAGCGGACAGGGTTAGCATATAAACTGTTGGAATTCCAATTCAGTAGTGCGATTACTTACTCTTCCATAGCAGAGATATTCATTTGTTTCATTTATTGGCGTATAACTACCTAATCCGAGGTTCCTCTTCCAAGTTACCAATCGATATTATTGTTTTGATATATATTAAGCTATTGGGCACCAAGTTGAGCGGGTGAGGTGCTAGAAAACCTGAACTTTAGAGATCACGGCCCCGTATCGGAGTGTTTAGCAGGATAATCTGGATAGTCCATCGGGGACGGTGTTTCTGCGAAATACGTGGGTTTATAACGTTTATCTGGTGGGCTTATTACGCCTAGCCTAGCCTGGTACGAAAGGCAATTGGGCGTTAGTCTCGAGGCCAGAGGCAGTCAATAAACCGAGACTGGTCAATAAAATTGTAGAAGAGCTGAGATATCTGCCACACCCTCACAACTCCTCCATCCTCCATTCCCCATCTTCAACCATCTCCAAAACCTTCACCTCACCCTCACCACGCCTTCGTTTCCCAAAACCCTTTCACGGTTGAAGGAAAGCTATTTCGTTACCGTATACTCTCATACTCGGGAGGTTATAGAGGAAAGCCTACAAATTTCAGCGAGCAACGTTTGACTTCGGTCTTCTTTCCCTTTGCAATTGAATCTCTCATCTATACCACAACATTCTCAACAGAACCGGATTCGAAATCTCTATCAGAGGTATACGTCTATTGAAAATTCGATTCTGTGACAATAGCGAAGTCAACGGTTTCCTGGATAAACAATATGCTGCCACACTCTGAGGATACCGGTGAGCCGGTGATGCGTGGAGAGAAGACCCACGATATCCCATATGTCGACTTGTTGACCTGGCTATTCGGCAACATGGAATACGACCACAACAAGACTGTAAGTTCTTCATATAGATATAGCCCTGCTCTAGCTCAGTGTACTAAGATTTGGGGCCAATTCCTTTGAATCCAGCTCTACGTAGATGCTTTGCACCCAGAGCGATATATGACCACCCTCGACGTTGAAACAAAAGTCAAGTCAATGATTGGAGGACTTCGCAGTGCTGGAGCCAAGCCTGGAGATGCGGTTTGCATCCACTCTTTCAATGACGTGAGCATATTCTTCGAATAAGACCTGGATACCCAAACTGATCTCGATTGTTCAGATTATGTACCCCGTAATGTTCCTGGCCATTATTGGCTGTGGTGCTGCCTTTGTCGGCACAAATCCTGGATACACAGCCTTCGAATTGGAGCATCACTTCAGAATTTCTGGTACGAAATTCATTTTTGTTCAGCCAAGTCTCCTCAAAAACGTCTCTGAGGCAGCCGAAAAAGTCTCGATTCCACGCGAGAAGATCTTTGCCTTCGACACCGAGGGACAGCAATACAGAGAAGAGGACGGGCTCCGTTCCTTTAAGGAGCTACTAGAATACAACCAAGAGGATTGGGTCAAATTTGACGATGAGTATTCCGCGAAAAATACTTTGATGGGGCTATTTGCAAGCTCTGGAACAACGGGGCTCCCAAAAGTGATTGCCCTGTCGCATTATGCCTGGGTCGCTGGCAGTGTGATTCTTCGTGAACCCTTGGAGCGGCCGTATGAGGTAAAGACTCTCATCTCACCACCGCGTAACGCGAATTCTGAGCTCTTGTTGATCAGATGTCTTAACTAGGTCAAACGCCTCATGTGCTTACCATCGTTCCACGGATTTGCTGCGCCATTGACGATTGCAGTCCCTCTCCGTCTTGGGCAAACCACATATATCCTTCCACGCTTCGATCTTGCTGTGTTTGCTGATTCATGCGCTCGATATGAGATCAACGAAACGGCTGTTGCCCCACCAGTGCTCCAAGCCTACCTTAAATCCCCACCAGCGACCCAGAATAAGCTCAAGACAGTCAAGCGAATCTGGTGCGGTGGCGCTCCTCTTAATGTCAAATTGCAGACTGAAGCCCGTAGTTGCTTCGCTGACGATGCCGAAATCGTCAACATCTGGGGTATGACCGAAATCGGGATTACCGTCGGGATGAAGTATGACGACGTCGACCGTACCGGCGCTGCCAGTAAACTTCTTGCGAACACTGAAGCTAGGATTGTTAATGACCTTGGCGTCAATGTTACCCATACCGAAGAGCATGGAGAAGTTCAGGTCCGCACTCCACAGTGCTGCTCCGGGTATTGGGGTAATAAGCAAGCTACTGACGAGCTCATCTTGCGAAATGGATGGGTCCGAACTGGTGACGTCGCATACTTTAAAGATGGAAAACTCTATATTATGGACCGAAAAAAGGTAGGTGCAACTCTTAGGTGACGAAAGCCCAGGGCAGAGCTAATATTCGTGGCTAGGAAATGATCAAAGTTCGTGGTTGGCAGGTTGCCCCAGCTGAGTTAGAGGCAATCCTCGTTTCCCACCCACGCATCAAAGACGCTGCTGTCATTGGAATTAAAGTTGGTCCCGAGGATGATGAGCACGAGGTGCCGCGAGCCTATATCGTCCCTATCAACCCTGGAGGAATCACGGAGACCGAGGTCAAGGACTTCATTCTGTCAAAGCTGTCAAAATATAAAGCCTTGGACGGTGGAGTCTACTTTGTCGAGTCGATCCCGAAGTCTCCAGCTGGCAAGATCCTCAAGAAGATCATTCGTGCTGAATGGCTCTCCCAAGAGGAACAGAAGCCGATGGTTTGATTGACGTGGTATAAATGTCCAAGCTAGGGCGTATGGGGGGTTTATAGAGGCGGTCTATTTTCAAGGCTCTTTCTTACTTTCGCTATTCTGGGCGTTTATGGTTTCCTTATAACTATCGGTACTTCCGTTTCAATTACGCTTGCATACACGGTTTCATTCTTTCATGCTTTTTTGTCCTCGACGCAGAGGGCCTCTCGCTGCACGTTCTGAAACCTACTTACTCTTTACCGTTCTTCCCTTCTCAATTTTTGGCCGTAAGGCTCAATCCTCAAGACATCATGCCATAGTGCAGGCTGTTATATAACAAAGGGAATCCCATCACTCATGAGGTATTTCATCTTACTGATCATCAATCGTGCATCTTCCAGTGCTACCTTCGGATCTATGTGTCCACGAGACCAGCGGGTCCCGTTATCCGGAGTGACAGTAAAGGAGCTAGAAGACGAACTCTTGGATTTGTTTCCTGGACGTGTTTGGACGCCTGGGTTATGCAACAGGGAAAATCTAGAGCCCTGTCTAATATCTGGCATCGACCCCACATGCACTAGTGCCACTTACTAGACAGTTTTAACCCCAGGACTCGTGGGACCTCGAGCGATAAGCTTATAAGGCCATGTAACGTCGGACCTGGGGTTGGCCAACGGTGCAGTAGTAACCGTCGTGGCAATCGACAGCTACCATGGCCGTCATATGATATCCTGAGTGTATAACTATGGGAAATATATCGTTGGATGCATGGATCCAGGACCCCCTTCCCCCCCAGGCCTGCATCCTCGTAAACGTGTAACCCTACATTCTGCATTCGATTCGAAGTTGTTGGTTTGTCCTGAAACTTCTGTTGTTGGTGTTGGTGGCTAGTAATATCACGTGGGTGTGGCAGTTAAGCTCGCATGCGCCACAGACCGTCCAACACCACTCCAACATGCTTAGTACGACATCCCAAACGACGCGCAATTCTACCGACCCATTCTCGAGCTTCCACCTTCTCGGCATCACCTGTCCCCCACCGCCATACTATCGATACACCCTTCATACCATCCAAACATCTCTTGGGACACCATATTAAGACGACAGATTAGGTCTATTCGAAATGGTAAGCTCGCCTCTTCGATTGAGAAGCTCTTGGAGCTGCTGTTGCTAACTGCTCGGTGGGCTGGTAGTCGAATCCGTTCACACTTAGTACGTACATCCCGTTCACGAAGTCGATATACGGCATGATTGTCCCGGTGTAAGCGTTTTGCTAACGGTAGTCTCTGCTTAGATGGTGGCGCTTGTTTGGCGATGGTGTGACCCCCTCAATACCCCTCTGTCGTCGAGCCGTCGTGCTAACTTTCGATATAGGCTGGGAAGGACTGCGTAGGTGAGGGGCATCCCGTCGGCACTTTATATCGTGATGGATAACATCGTTACTAACACCGACACGAACCACGATAGCCATTGCATGCGATCTGAGACTAGGTCCGTTACCAGGTCCTCCCTCACCTGCGGGGACGGCGATACTAACCCACCGATAGGTCAACAAGCTCTCACGCTCTCCAACAACTTCCCCAAGATCTTCAACTATGGCGATGTATTCCTGGGCCTGACAGGCCTCGCTACCGATGTCCAAACAATGTTCGTCATGACCGACCCCCTCACCACCGACTCACAATTTAAGAACCCTTTACAAAAAAGATGAAAAATTCTAAAACCCCGTTATCTAGGCACTACCTCTTCCGATACAAAGTAAACCTCTACCGTCTCCGAGAAGAACGTGAAATCGAACCGGAAACAATGGCAAACCTCGTCTCATCGACTCTTTACGAACGTCGCTTCGGTCCGTACTTCGTCTCCCCCGTCGTCGCGGGTATCAACCAACGTACCGGTAAACCCTTCATCTGCGGATTCGATTCCATCGGTTGTATCGATTTTGCCAAGGATTTCATCGTCAGCGGAACGGCTAGTGATCAGTTGTTCGGTGTAGCTGAAGGCCTGTGGGAGCCGGATCTGGAGCCTGAGGATCTGTTTGAGACCGTCAGTCAGACTTTGTTGAATTCATTGGATAGAGATGCTCTGGCTGGTTGGTACGTCATTCCGGCTCCCTTTCCCCGCTAGTCAACGAGTTATTAACATTTTGCGTTTTAGGGGTGCGCACGTTTATATAATCACGAAGGATAAGGTTACCAAGAGGTTATTAAGAAGTCGACAGGATTAAGCCTATCGTGCTTCAAGTTGGATTTCCATAAGATAGACGGAAAGAACATAGCTTTGCTGTTAGCTAGCATACATTGAAATGAGATGAAGGCTCTGTATCCTTCGTATTCTACACACTATATCGAACAGCAAATGGCTATCCAACTTTTGCCCATATATCGTACAAAAAGACTCCAATAACTCCGTCTACAGATCGTACAACTCGCCAAATCCGTGACTCAGATTCATTTCATTTCAATGTCTTCGTCTTCATCATCGTCTTCATCCACATCCTCATCTTCTTCCCCTGACTCTTCATCTTCCTCTTCATCGTCATTACTATCCACTGCTTCTTCATCGTCATCGACATCCTCGTCCTCAACCCCATTGGCTTGCCCCTTGGCAACCAAAACCCTAGCTTCCTTCTTACCATCCACGAAAGCCGCCTCTTCCATTTGATTGAGCGTGTACTCCACGATATAACTCTCGCCCATCAACTCCTCCACCCTCCCGTAGTGTCTTTCAGTATATCTTTCCATAGCTTCCATAATATCTTTCATAATCATCGTCTCCCCTCTCCTCTTCCGCTTCCCTTCGCCTTCGTCGTCCGTCTTCCTCCTTTTTGGAATCTTCAGATCCACGAACTTCTCTGCTGGGAAGGAACGTAAGAGCACTGATAGTACCCTTTGTGCCACACCCGACGTTCTCGAGTTCGTATTCCAATCACGCACACGGCAGAGGAGTAAGTATAGATGGTAGTCCCTCAGATTGGCCAAGACTTCATCGACAGATTTGAGACCAATTATCGAATCCTTCTCAGCGTCTGGGGAATTGATAACCGCTGTGAAAAGATTTAGAAGTTTGTAGGGATAGTTGAGTTCCAAAGCTAGGATGATGGCGGACTTGTAATCCTTAGCTTGGATGTAATTTGACAGCTTCTGCTCTCTATAAGGATGTTAGTGGGGAACTGCCGGGATCACTTTTTCATGGGGCTACCTACTGCTCAACCCTCTTCTCTTCCTCTTTCTGTTTCTCCTCTCGGGTTTCCTCGCTGACGTCCTTCCAAAAGCTGACGACAGAATCTCCACCACCAGTCACAATGACACTCTCGTCACGACTCCCGGCCAACGCCCAAACTTTATCTTCATGGCCATCGAGCGTACTCACACACTCTCCAGTTCTAGCTTCCCAGACCTTTACTAAACCTTCTCCGCCAGCGCTCACAACTTGTAGCCCGTTGTTCAACCATAACGCTTTCAATACAATCCCCGCGTGTCCTTCGAAGGTTTTGATACAACTGTAATCCGCCAGATTCCATAACCGAACCGTTTTATCACCACTCGCGGAGAGTAATAATCTTCCTGCACCCTCACTACCCACAGTGCTAGCGGTAACGTGCGACGGACCAAATTTCACAGACCAAACACCCCTTCTATGACCCTTGCAGATACCAAGAGTTTCACCGGTTTCCGTAGACCACACTTTAATCGTTCGGTCCTGCGATGCCGTCGCAAAGAGTTTATCATCTGAGGATACATCGATAGAGTTGATATCTTTGTCATGAGCCTTTCTTGTAAAAAGTGCCTTTGAAGACTTTATGATAACGTTCGTTTGCCCTTCGGGAGCCTTTGGAACATCCCACCGTTTTATTGTCGAGTCTTTGGAGCCTGTTATTAGGAATTTGGGCGGGAGGGGGAAAGACGACGATTCTCCTTGTTCTGATCGGGATAGTGCGACCGCGCCGAGGGATTCTGTGTGTCCAACGAATCTGGCGTAACATGTGAATCTTTCGTGCTGCAGGGGGTTCTCCGGATCAATCTTCCACAGTCTAGCTTCGTTATCCTTTCCGCCACTAAGAAGCCAACTACCGGTTGAATCTCGATCCAGGCAGATCGCGATATCGGAGTGACCTTTTAGGACACCGATGTCGCCGAAGGAGGATTCGCTGGGGGATAGTATTCTAATATCCTCGCTATTCGTGGCTAGAGCGATTAGGGAATCGTTTGGTGTTAGATATTGGAGATCAATGATTTCGTCGTGGTGGCCGGATATTCGGCGAGCGATTGGGAGGTTTTGAGCTAGCGAGCGGACGAGGAGGGTTTGGTCGTTGTGGATTGATATTATTGATCCAGTTGTTTTCGAATATCTATTCTCGTGTTAGTTTTGCGAACGTAGAAAGATATGGGGTAGTAAAACGGCCATACATCACATCGACAATCTCGTCTTCCTGGTCAGCCTTTGCCATCGGAATAGACTTTCCTGTACTCGAGCTCCATAGTCTAATCGACCCTTTGTCACCTGCAGTATAGACCACTTGTGATTTGTCGCCTTCACTCTGACCGACATTGACACCAGGTTCTAGTAGCCCAACCGTCTCTAAGGTCTCTATCACAGGAACCTGTCCTCTAGCCGACCAATCTTTCGTTTCCCAGATTATAAAGACAGCATCTCTGCCACCGCTGACAAGTATACTCCCGTCCACGCTCCAGTCCAGTCCTCTCACCACACTATTATGTCCTTCCAACGTCCGGACCATTTTCCGACTGCTCAAATCCCAAATAATAATCTTCGTATCGTCCGCACCGGACGCTAATCTCCATTTCCTAGCATCCCGGTCCGGGGGTGCGAAGAACGACAGTGCAGAAATAACACCACCATGACCTCGAAAATTGTGTGTGACAAACCCTCCCTTGATATCCCAAACCTTCACGAGGCCATCTGATCCGCCAGTGGCGAAGAGAGTGCCGGTTGGGTCGATAGCTGAGGTAATTACTGGTGCGTCGTGGGCTTTTACGGCACGGGCAAGGGTCGCTGTTACGCCTGTAGTGGAGACGGAGAGGGTGTATATTCGCATCATGAAGGATTTGGAGCAGGTGATCAAGTGGGAGGCATTGGGTGTAACTGTTATCGTGGTTAGTAAGCAGACAAATTCTATTGGAAAAGAAGGAATTTATGCGTACTAGCTAATGTAGATATCATTTCTGTATCCTACTTCACTCAATTGAGCCGGTTAGCCAAAACCGTGCTTCGAAATGACCATCTTCCAACAATTGCCAAAAACCATTGACATACCCCTTCAATCCTCGCCAATTCCCGGCCAGTCTCCATATCAGTAAGAGTAACATCTTCGTCCAATGTGGTGACGAGAATTTGACCATCGCCGGATAGTGCGCACTTGCCTCCAGTGTAGAACGACTGGAGAACCTTGATTTGTTTGAACGACGTTTTGAGCGGTGGAGGCGCCATGGTGGGCTAATTTTCGGACTGTATATAGTATCCACTCAGAAATATGGAGTAGCGACCGTCCGAGGTGTATTATCGACGACGTAGGTGCATAAGTGGAGGGCTGGTGGTTGGCAGCGGGTTTGCAGGCTCGGTGATGTCGCGAAGAAAATAATTTTTGCAGGGATCTGGAAGCTGGCGCAGACGTTCTGGTTCTAGAGGTCTTGGCATCCCGCCGCCAACCATACGCGCTGGCCACTGCGTACCAGGCACAATAATGTTTCGACGTTTCCACGCCTCCTCGAAATTATAAACTCCAAGCTTATCCCGTAGACAAGCTGCATGATTGGAAAGATACAATTCGATCAGTCTCTTAAGAACCAGGTGGATAAAGCATTTAAGTCCTCCGCCTCTATGGTACTTTGGGTCGTAAAAACGGGTACACAAAATACAACAGCAACACACCAATTTAATATGGCTCCCAGAATCCAGACCAGAGAGTTTCACGAACCGAGCGTGGCTTCGTGATTCTGTGAGACTACTTGATAGAGCTTAGTCAATTCAAAGGTTTCGGCGGGGCTACAGCACCAATATTCGGTGGTGGTGTACATGATACTATTCGCATAGCTATTGGTGTAAGTGATACGATGCATATGGTAAGTATCGATACGCTGCACGGTTTGTCCATTCGGAATCCCACAGCCGCACTGATGCATCGATTCAGTGAATTTGGCAGCCTCGTAGGAGTGACATATACGTATCATATCCTTGATTGAGTACTTATTTATATCCAGCCTCCCCCCCGCATTTGAATGTTTTTAGTCCCCCAGATTTCAATTTTTAATGATACTATTCGTTTCTACCCGCCCAAATCATGAATATGAACTAAGCAGCAGTTGTTAATTAACTATATTCCTCACAATGAACTTCGGCAATCTCCCACAGCCTAACATCGAATGTGGCAAATGTGAAAAGCGCCCAGGTATAACCCCTTGCAACTGTGGGGAACACTTTTGCGAAGTTTGCTACGGTAAACATCTCAAACGGAATCCTACCCACCGTCAAAGACCCAGCGAACAATACCATTCCTTTTGGAGTAGTGTGGCAGATGTTCTCTTAGGAGGCAGTGAAGAGAACCATTCGGATACCTTCAAGAAGGATGAAGCCGCAAAATGGTTTGGATTGGTCACAAAGGCTCGTTATGGTGATAGAGTCTCAGTGATCGTGGAGACCCCAAGGTTGGCGAAATTATTGGAAAACTCAGTTCATGCGTATGACAACAGCCCAGGCCTACAGTTTCCAAGCATTACGTCCTTTGTTGGATTCACGGGGGCGGGGAAATCTCTTCTCAGTATGTAAGCCGTCGAGTATAGGGGCGAGAATCCACCATAGAGATATATTAACCTTGGGGACATGTTGATTGATACCTTTCATTTAGTCCGCTCGCTGATCTATCATTCCATTCAAAACGGAAATTTTAACTCCGTCGACGCTCCGGTCCCAGGCGCAAAGTCGGGAAATGGTGTATTATATTCAACGACAGGCGAAGTCAATCTCTACTCCGAGCCGTCCACCTTCGGTACCCGAAGCCCTATTTTCTTCGCAGACTGCGAGGGAATAATGGGATCCGAGCCCTTGGCAGCCAGGCACCAGAAGGACTGGACAAAAGTCGGCCGACGATACCGCATTCAGGTACCTATGGACCGTCGCACCGTCGTGAAAAAGATATACCCTCGGTTCCTATATATCTTCAGCGACGTGGTTTGCTACGTGACGAGAGACCACAAGTCATGGGCGGATACGGCTGTTCGGCTCCTAGAATGGAGTTCTGCCGGTGCACAGGCTACTATTAATCAATACACCCTCCCGGCTCTTATCATAATCTTGAATGCGCCAATTGTAGAGAACGAAAACTGGGTTTCTGATGACGCGGATGCTGTCACGAGAGACTTTTTCCGTGCCATTGCAAGTGAACTCCAGGCAAATGACGATCTTAGAGAACTCGCATCAAGGGTATGTGAACGCCATTTCACGAAGCTGCATGCTCTCTCTGCTCAATTTAGACCTAATAACAATTCTCGCTCTTTAGTATGGCGATACAACCATGCTGGAACTTTTCAAACGAAGCTACTCTAGCGTTCACGTCCACTACATCCCGCTTCAAGGAAACGGCAACCTAGGTGACGTCGACATAGTCCACAAGCAAACAGAAAGGCTCCTAGCTCGCATTAAGTTAGACACGGCTCGTGTACAGAAGAATCGCGCGGGATCGTTAACCCGGTTCGACAGCAAGCAGTTATCCACTATAACTGATCTAGCATTCAAGCATCTTGCAACTGGTACCCAAGAGCCATTCGACTTTGGACAGTGTCGCCAACATGTAATTGTTCCGGACACATTGGATTCGCACATTGGGGAGTATCTCCGTCATTGCTTCAAATCCAGTATACGCTTAGGTCTGTTTGCGTGCGTTGCTGCACTTGGATCTACCGTACTAAATAACGCTTTGGCTGCAAGAGGAGAAGGCAAGTACTATCGCCAAACCCTCGAGATTACATTTGGGACGTGCATATATCTCTAGAGGCCTAAAATATGAAAGCTAACTTCAGATATAGGTACAATATTTGTCCCATCGGTCATATTAAACACCGGAATCAGAGAAGCATGCAAAAAGGCTATGGATGCCTTTCGCGACGGGAACGCCGTTTGTGCTTATATAGACCCTGAATCTGGTACGAGATGTGTGAACACGAAAGCCGGTCACTTAAAGGGTCACCAGAGTAAAACTGGAGCATTCATGAGGAGCGGCGGGTATATTGAAGAAGACGATAGTATCACCACAGCCCTATTCATATCGTCAATCGAGGAATGCATCGGATCATTAATTCGAAAATTCAGTGCCGAAGGGCATTCGAACCAAAAGATTTGGAGAAAACTGGGTGCGGAAGAACATCGCAAGAATATCGAGAGGTTAAGGCTCGAAGGCGTCTATCCAAGAGCTGGCCGCGCTGAGGCAGATGATCCGTTCAGTACGACTGTTATTTGCTATGGCTGTCTTTTCAGACATGCTGAGTACTTGCTACCCTGTGGACACACGGTTTGCGAATCGTGCGTTAGGGTTAATAGCAGGATGGATGATCCAAGGAGGTATAATGGCAAGTATACGCTCGAGGGGTGCGTCATATGTGGAACTTCAATTGGACCTGGGTGGCCCTTTGAAGTTAGACTTCGTCCACAGCTTTCTGGTCTTCGTATTCTTTCACTTGACGGAGGAGGTGTTCGCGGGATCATCCAATTGACGACCTTGCAGAGATTAGAGTCTCTCATTGGCCTTGGTTTGCCGATTGGGAATTTCTTCGACTTAATGGTTGGAACAAGTACAGGTAAGAAAACATGCCCCGCGCGAGGCTTAAGAATATCTACTACAGGGCATCTCTAATGCGGGGCGTCTTAGGCGGAATCGTTGCTTTAAGCCTTGGTATTCAGGGCAGCTTCGCAAAGGATCTCGTCCCCGAATTCAAGACTATCTGGGAGAAGGGATTTAGCAGCCGACGCGGAAATGCGGGTCAAATTAGCAGTTTCTTTAGCTGGATGTCGCTGAACTCGGCATATTTCACGGAAAACCTTGAAGAAGCATTGCAACTGCATTTCAACAAAAAAGGCGACAACAAAGTCTTCGGTCTCCGAAATCACTGTCGTGTAGCGATAACGACGACAGTGAAATCAGATTCTAAGTTGATATCGAACTATAGTCGTGGTGGAACCGGCAAATATATCAGCTCCAATTTATCGCTTCCAGATGCGTATGTATTATCAAGCCAAACGTACAGTTTTGCAAGGCTTTTACTGACGCTTCTTTCTCTCTGATCTGGACATATAGAGCCCGATGCGCTTCAGCAGCTCCACTTTATTTCGAGCCCAAAATGCACGACGGTGATCTTTGTCGGGACGGCGGCCTGAAGGAAAGCAACCCAGTCCAACTCGCAGTCACAGAATCCAAGAGCATCTGGGGCGCACACCTGAATTCAGATTTGATACTATCAGTCGGATCTGGCGGAGCCTCCCTGCCGCAACCAGACTCTGGATACAACTACCTCGTGAAACCGAAATGGGTCTGGAATCTTTTCTGCACTTTCTTAGACAAGATGAACGGGGAGGAAGAATGGATCAAGTTCAGAGATGCCAGCACGGACCGAATCGCAGAACGATCCTCGCGACTAAACGTCTTTCTCGGTGACCAAGTCGAGCCGTCCTTCGATGACCTTGCGAAAATGAAAACCCTGGAGGCTCAGGCTAGTGAGCATACGGCCTTTGAGGAACCGAGGCTGAGGTCACCTTTCAGTCCTATAAGTGGCAGATCGGGAGTAGGAGTTCTGGCTACACTCGCGGACAGGCTTCGAGCGACTTTATTCTTCCTTCACATTAAGTCGATCGACAAGTCGGACGGGTTTATCATTATCGTCAAAGGAACAATCCGATGCAGGCTCGGACCAGAAGATCCCGGGTTCAGTAACTTATTACCAATGATTTCTTCCTTCAGAGTGAACCAAGAAGTCATCAAATACACCCCTCCGACATCATCTACTCCGGGGTACTTCGGCGTAAACATCGAATTTTCTCACGAATCCATCGATGAAGCCATTCGCGTCGACGTAAACTTCGGTAACAAACACTGGGTGGCTATTAGCGGCTGTCCGATCACAATCAAGGTATGTGAATTCTGTCCCGCATTCCAATTCAAAACATAGCCGAAAAAAATATTATTTTCGCTACGATCCGTAAACCACACTAACGTTTTCGGCGATTGCCGTTATGCGCATGCAGGAGATCATGGAACAATGGGATTTTGTTGGCGCTTATGATGATGCAGAGAGCTCTGCGAAAAGCAATAGTATCCCGTCCGATCACACCGCTGCTGTTGATCCAGTTCCTGCATTCGCATCAGATTCCGAAATCATACAAAATTCGAGCCGGTCTCGGAATGAAAGCGATCGAGACGTGGACGAAGATAGCGACGCTGGGGACTCTATCGATATTGAGATACGAACACTGAGAACAGACGATGTCAGCGATTTCGAGTTTGATATGCATGCGGCCAAGCAGTAAATTCTCTGCAGGCCTCTAGATGTTGGCAGCCATAATTGCATAATATCTGGAGATCCAGAACGCTCTGTACTCCCCTTACATGTGGGTAGGAGTGACGTAACAGTCGCGGCAAGGCCTGCGAAATGAAGCGTTAGGCAACACTGAGTAACCAACAACCAACACCGAGCTAAGGCAAGGGGCCGGAGTAGTACTCTTAGATACTAGTCTTTTTGCCCGCGTGTGCCTGCATTTATCGAGTAGCTATCAGCAGCCCTCTAGGTAATTAGCGGTCGCGGTCAGCAGTATTGCGCAGTTGACTGTTATCCCATACCCCAAAATAAAGATACTGCAGGGGTATGCATAATAGATATCAAGATCTAGATACTCTTTTGATTCAAAAATTAAGGCAGGCTGCAGAGTTAAGATGGATGTGAATTAATCAGGTTTAGATATTTCTCTCAAAGAATGCTTAGAGCCGGTTAGTTGGTTGGAAATAGTTCAAGGGAATGCTGTTCCCGGTTGAGAATGCCCTGACGCAACATCATAACCAAATTGAATGGAACACAACTAGCAAATAGAATCGCGAACAGCGATTATGTAGACCAAACGTTTAACCATAATAATTCAGGAGGCTTTTGATACTTTCTTTTGATTCGGAGATCTTGTGTGAATAAATACCATAGGGAATACCCCGTAATTGATTTGAAAGAACAAGATCATCAGCCAAGATACTCAGGCAGTTTAATCTCTACAGGCGGCTTCACAATACCATATACCATCAATTGATCAAGGGCGAATCGAACCAAAATTTTCAATTATGAAGCTCCTATCAGTTTTTCTCCTCTCGCTCACTGCAGCTCAATGCGCAGTCGTTCGAGAAGCAAAAGCCGGCCTCGCCAAACGAGCCACTCCAAAGTGTCCATCCACAGGTGGCACGAAATCTCCATTCTTCAAGACGTCGTTGGAATATATCTACACCTATACGGACCGCGTTAATAACGCTATACTTGGGCTACAAGCACTCCCCGACGATCTCGGCGCTGCAGACGCGAACTGTCAACCTTTTCCCAACGACAGAGTAAACAAGGACCTCTACCCGCAACCGCGGGATGGCAGCTCAGATTGTCCCCGACGTGACCAGGTACTTTTATTCCCAATAATGCTCCTGCAATACTATTGATAATCCTAATATAAAAGAACAGGAAGTACGTAGGATCCTTTATGACGAGCTGGTCGACGTCACGAATCCGGGTATCACGTCGCTAGCTAGCTCACAAAATCCGTTCAACTTCCCTTCGAACGCGGCGGAGATCGCAAAATACTGTGCTGATAACACGGTTACCCATGCCGAGCTGCGAGACGCCCTGACAGCCTACGAAGAGGCATATTTGTCCCTGTTTGTTGAAATCAGGAAACAGACCTGTCTCGTCGGGTTGACATCGAGCAGCGTTACCTATGCCTACATTTTCAACGATCCCATCGCTGATCTTAACAAGGATGTCAAGATTCTCGGAGTGTGGCACGCATTCAACGTAAGTACCTAAATAATCAAAAGGGATAACAATGCTTGACACCAGATCTAACTTTCTCTCATCCCTCAGACTATCATTGCCGCCGCAAAATATAACGGCGAAACCTTTGGGCCTCGACAGCAGGGGTCTCTCGATGATATTACAGGATATTTCGTGTATACGAAGGATTTCATTGAGGAAAGAAGCACCTGCAGCGCATTCATTAGAAATACCTGCAGTGGACTTGGTTTCCCATTAAAACAGGGCGGGCTTTTGTCACAGGTTCTCGGCATCGTGTTTGGACCATCGACGAAGTGTCCTGCCAGGAGGCTTACGAAAGGTGGTGGCCTTTTGGACGGAATCTTGTCATAGTTTACCCGGAATGATGTCTTAGGACCGCTAAACACTCTCTTATTCTGTACCCCCGGCACTAATAATCTGTATTATCATTCGAGAATGTTGGCCGATTGTCGATTGGCAGAGATAGATAAGCAATCGAAATTCATTGTGTGCATCCAATGTGTTGAGAGTGTCGTATTGTGTATCAGCTATCACGTGATGACCGTTTTCAGAAGCTGGGGAATGTGGTTGGCTTTTCTTAGCTTCGGCCTCTTATCGAGTGTGATGTCGCGTGTCGACGAAGGGAAACGAGCCGAAGGAAACCGCATTCTTTGTGCTAGCTTGGAGTATTTAAACCCCTTCCAACTCGATTATATGAGCTGGGAACCTGGATATTCTTTTCTTCTATTACCTTCTACCATCGATCTTGAATAATCGAATCTTGCAGCTTGCATTGCATTGATTATCAAACCCCGGATTTTCGAGCAAACAAAGGACATGGATCCCGATGCCAAATACCTGCTCTCTCTTGGCGCGATAAGAGATAGGTCGAAGAAGGTCTGGGAGGCAGCTGAGGCTGGAAAGCTCACCCATTTCGATTACCATGAAGAACGTATGGAAGAAGTTGCGGAGTTCGTGACTTCTGTCATTGAAGTAATTCGGCTATCCAATTGACTCTTTGGGGTCCGGTTCCCGCTAACACGCCGTGTGTACTCTGTAGAGAGATTTTGGACCGGACAGATACGATACAATCCCACCACACGGCCGGTGGCAGCATTTCGAGGTTGGAGGCGTTCCTCGCGTCGCGAAGCTGGTCGAGCAGTGGAAAGGAGAAGGCAACGACGAGCGCGAAATATGCCGTCGATTGATTGATCTCTTCTTTGTTTCTGTTCTCTTGGACGCCGGTGCTGGTGACGTTTGGCGATACATCGAGCCTGGTACCGGAAACAAGTACGAAAGAAGTGAGGGTATCGCGGTGGCCAGCTTGTATATGTTCAATGAGCTGGCATTCACCGAAGGAAAAGTACCGAGAGTTGATGGTAATTACGGAAGCCTAGCCCTTCTACCCTCTCGAGTACTTACTGACACCTCGCTGTAATTCGTAGGACGAGGTTTGGAGACTCTCAAAGTCGAGACTCTCGCCAAAGGGTGCCAGGTCTCTGAGAGCAACCAAATGCTTGGAGTTGATTCTCGAACTGGTCTTCTGAATAGCTTGGGGACGTCCCTTCTTCAATTCCCGGATGTCTTTGGGGCCGAAGGCAGGCCTGGCAATCTAGTTGGTGAGTCTCATTCATCTAGATCCACTTTTATGATAGATATTAATTGAAAAATGCACGTTCAGACTATCTCACATCTGACAGCTCCGCCGAGTTGGACGTTCTCAAACTGTGGGACGTTTTGCAAGCAGTTCTAATCCCCAGCTGGCCCAAAGATCGCACAAACGTCAATGGCCATGCCATCGGCGACGCCTGGCCACTGAGCACATTAGGAAACGCCGGTACCACTGCCGCCATTCAGCCATTCCATAAGCTTACCCAATGGCTCACCTACTCCCTAATGGTACCATTCACGCGGGTCTTGGGCAAAACTTGGCTTAACGCCGAATCTCTCACGGGCCTCCCCGAATACCGCAACGGCGGCCTATTCGTTGACTATGGTGTTCTAACCCTCAAAAAGGAGCCACTTGAGAGAGGGCTCAAAGCGTCGGGTAGTGACCTACCGCTTTTTGAAGGAGGTGACGATGTGATTGTGGAATGGCGAGCTTTAACTTTGGGGCTCCTGGACGCTTTGTACGCCATGGTCGCTCCTAGGATTGATACCACGCCTAGGCTGAATATGGCCCAGGTTTTGGAAGCCGGCACTTGGAAGTCTGGGAGGGAGATTGCGGCACTGAAGCGGCCGAATACGAAGTCTAGTCCGATCGTCCTCCGTAGCGACGGCACATTGTTCTAGCGGCTTTGCATACGCAGGGAACAGGTAGTACCTTCCATAGATATCCTAATAGATACTCCCCAAACCGTAAATAAACTAAAATCAAAGCCGGATATACGGCCCCATCCCTAACAATCGTAGTAGCAAATCTAATCTAGCAGCGAGGTCACTCTTCAATATCGTCCAGCACCAAGGGTTTGATCTCCCTCCAAGTAGATTTTATGCAATCCAACTTGACCACTGTCGACTCACTCGCAATCCCATCACGATAACTTATATAAACACTCGGCGGTCCACCGTCAATTTCTTTGTTCCAAGAGTCCTCGAATATCTCCGGATGTTCATCGAGCATATGCTCCGCGAATGCCTGCCCTTTCTCTCTAGAAGCACTATATTTCAACCCGATGAAAACGCTGCAAACCGGACACTGGTAAAAATATCGACCGGCTAACGGACCTAACAATTCCCAGTTCAGCTTCGCGAAATACCGACGGTCAAATACCTCCTGTAACAAAGCCCTTAATACATGCCTATGCGGATTAGACGATATCTCCCGGCCCAGTTTGTGTTCAGATTCGCATTTTGGCCCAAAGCACAGCGTCAGAACCCGTCGACAAATATCCGGAAGATCTGACGGAGGTCTCGTTCCAGCCACGTGTGCATTGTGTTCCGTCGCCGAATGGTATACGATGTACACACCCAGAATATTGGCACCCGTTGCAGCGGGGTACCTCAAGTAGGGCGATATGATGCTTTCCAAGTCCAATTTATCATCGTAAGTGTCCGCAGAAAACACTACGGAAAGAGCGGCATGTACGAGTAGTTTTCCGAACCTTTGGGGTGAACGGATAGCGTGCAGTGGTTTATACTCATTGGCGTAGACCGTCACCATATCATTTATCATCGTATAAGCGACCTCCCCGACTCCTAGATGAAAATCCCGAGTATGAATGTGTTCTTTTGGGGTTCCCCGAGTGGATTTTTGCTGAATTTGCACCTCGTGAAGAGAGGAGATGTAGTTCCAACGGTACGCCCACCTGGCCCTGAAAACACCTTGGTCAGATGTTTCTTCCGGGGACAGTAGACTTCTTGCGAATGACTTCGCGTCGTTTTGGTGAATTATTTTATCGGGATCTTGATGGTAGCGCAGACTGCCCCGGTTATTTCCTCGTGGCATATATAGCGGGTATCTGAGAGTAGCGACCATCTCAGCGGGATATGGGAGATCCAAGTACTCATGAGATAATGCGTCGATAGCTGATATAAGATAACGTATAACGTCACGTTAGCGCCTTCGCATCAAGGATGTGATTTCGGTTCTGATTATGAGACTGCTGAAAAGTCTGGTTTTGGTCGACGGAACATGATATCTACGTATAACATGCCCATACGTATACACGAAGAAGGAAAAGTGTCACGAAAGGATTGAATCGCATCACAGGGCAATAAAGTTGGCTGCACATACCCCAGAATTCTTCCGCTACACACTCATTGCACAAGGCGCGATAGAACTTGTCCCCATAGTATATTGGATTGCAGCAGCCTTCAGGCTGTAAGAAACATCGAAAGCAGGTTTCTGGGTATCTCGGATCCGGAATAAGGGCTCTCGTCACACGCTCCCAATAATCGATCTCCGTGCAAAAGTCGCCGTCTGGGCCATTCGGCACCCAGAACATCTTCCTCCAGACATGCCACCAGAGAAGTCGATTTGACTGGCCCAATCTCGTACGGAGATGTCGGCAGGATGACGAGAGGTGCTTCACATCCTGTGGCTTGGGGAGATTGAGCGCGATTTCCACGATAACTTCGCTAGGGAGGGTAGTGAGATATGACATCGATGCCGAGTTTGCCGTTCGCATTTGATACTCTTCAGCTAGCTCGAATGCATAATGTTGGAGCTCACGTCGATGCATGCAACAGCGGGGTATTTGGGCGACCACGCGTCCTCGCTTATTTAATCCCTCACCGATGGCTGGAGCTGAAATGTTTCTGTACCTGGTTTTGTGCGACGCTAAAGGTCAAGCATTGAAGCTTTATAAAACCCTGACTGTTAGTCAGCTCCCTAGCTTGGTAGGCAGATATATCGAACCCTGTTTTTCAGACGTCATTAGACGCTGTCTTAATTAACTACGATTTTATTAATATCCTCGCGCTAAAGGAGGGAGAGACCCGCTGGAAAATTTTGCTCACACGTGGTTGAAGCACCGTGCGGTATTATCCATGCAGAGCATAGCCATTCGTATACGGGGTTGAGTCTCCAGGCACTCGAAGTAGTTGTGGACCTGAAGTTATATAGAAAAGGTACTTAATTATAAGGCGGAATCCACTATAATATCCTCGCCATTCTAGTACAAAGCTATTCGCCTTCAAAGCTTCACCAATCATCTCAGGGGAACACGCTGCAGCTGACATGCTACCCAATGCAATGACTAACCTTTATATAACTGAAATCAAGGATGTTCAACAAATTTTTATGGTTCCGAGGGATTAAGCTTTGCGCCCGGATTCTGAAGTTTCATTTCCAATTGGTAGCCATTCTATAAAAGTCCAGCCAGATCCGGATGACGTCCATGGTGCACAGCCTCCCAGTGGGCCTCGACCTCGAGCTCACCGCAAATGTATGAGGGATTATCGATACAGTTGCACTGTTGCATTTCAGAGTTGAAGCTCAATGCTATGTTCATGATAAGGTGGGCTAATCTAAATTATTACCGCAAACCGCCCATCCCGCCACCCAATCAGAGGCTTCATAGCGTGGCATCGAGCTAACCGTCATCGTTAGACTTTTCAAGCATCTGCATGCGGCCGCTTCAGTTCGCTCGCATGGTACCGTCCGTTTACGCAGCCACGCCCCAAATACCACATTGCCTCAACATGTGTTGGTAGCCCTGTCCTGTCTTTCGTGTGGGATATCCTACCCTCGATTCATTTTGGCTTTCGCAGGCGGTGAAAACCTAGAATCCACTGCAACAACCGAGATCCTCTTTGCTAATAGTTGAGTTTTCGCAGCAATGGTAGGCGGGTTGGAGGCGGTGATGTTACGGGTACTTGCATGCGGGGCTTTAAAAGCCAGCGTCCATCCCACGGTTTTGGGATGGAAAAGTATCAACTTGGACAACCAATATCAAATTTCTCCACCTGACTGAGGTGTCGCGGTCTCTTTTAATAATTTCGGCGCGATGAGTACTCGTCGTACGTTCGACTCCGAGCGTGGCAGCGAGGAAATCGATGATGAGAAGTTGGCCCGCAGGATTGGCTTCTCGGAGGCCGAGAGTAGTGCGCAGGGCTCCCGTCTGAGGCCTCAGATGTCCAGAACCTCGAATATCTCGTCGACAGGGTCTATACGCAGGAGATCTGTAGACCCCGCTGTTGCTCTTCCCATCGAATATCGTAGTGTTTCCGTTGCAGTCGACGACACCAGATACGACTACCAGCTTCCCCAGAAAGTAGCGAGGAAGGACAAGAAAGGCAAAAAGACAGCAGCAGAGATCGCGGAATCCGATTCTCACACAATAAGCACCAATGAACTCCTTCGCCGTTTTTCGACATCGGTTCAGCAGGGTCTTTCGACGGAACAGGTCAACAGGAAGCTGAAGGAATACGGCCGGAATGTGCCATCTAAACCACCATCTCGTTGGCTTCGAAAGATATTCAGTTATTTCTTTGGAGGGTTCGGTGTTATTCTTCTCACTGGTGCCATTCTGGTTGCGGTCTGCTATGAACCTCTTGGACGTCCTCCTGCATCTGCGAATCTGGCTCTCGCGATTGTTATCTTTCTGGTTTTTATCGCTCAGGCGTTTATGAATTTCTGGGCGGACTTTTCGACAAGTCGTGTTATGGCCTCAATTACCAACATGATCCCAGATGACTGTTTGGTCAGGCGTAATGGAACACAACATACGATATCGGCCACTGAGTTAGTCCCTGGAGATGTTATTCATATCAAAGCCGGATCGAAGCTCCCTGCAGATGTGCGTTTCGTCGAGGTATCTTCTGATGCCAAGTTTGACCGTTCAGTTTTAACTGGTACGTATTCCCTCCCTTTACTATAAATCCTTAGATTATATAATAACCTACATTTCGAACATTCATAGGTGAATCGGTTGCTGTCCCTGCCACTCTTGAATGCACAGACAGGAATCAACTTGAGACCCGCAATATCGGTCTTCAAGGTACTCATTGCGTTTCTGGCAGCTGTCTAGCAGTTTGCGTCGCAACCGGCCCCAGAACCATCTTCGGTCGTATTGCGGCCCTCGCAGCTGCCCCTAACACCGAACGGACAACCCTTCAGAAGGAAATCGTGAGATTCGTTATCATTATCATCTGCCTCATGGTTATTTCAAACATCATTGTTGTTGGTCTGTGGGCCGGCTGGCTTCGCAAAGATCATCCCAACTGGATCAGTGTCCCCGTACTCATTGTCAACATCGTCAGTATCGCCATTGCCTTTGTACCCGAAGGTCTTCCTATCGCTGTGGTAGCTTGCGCATCCATCATTTCCAACATCATGCGCCAGAACAAGATCCTCTGCAAAAGTTTGAAGACTGTTGAAACACTCGGTGCTGTGTCGGTCATTTGTTCAGACAAAACAGGGACACTTACGAAGAATCAGATGTTTGTGACTGAATGTTCCGTCGGTGGAGAAAAATTCCCGGCAGACCAGGCAGTATCCGAAATGATCAAGCAGGAAAAGAGGACCGCCGAAGATACACCGACCGCCGCCGGTACCCCCCTCGGTCAACTTAGGGCTGTTGCTGGTCTCTGCAATGCTGGGGAGTTTGATGCGGCATCAATGCACCTTCCTATCCACCAGCGAAAGATCAATGGCGACGCCACAGATCAAGCCGTCCTGCGTTTCTCAGAAACCCTAGGTCCGGTCCAAGAGCTTCGCAATGCCTGGAAGAAAGAATATGAACTGGCCTTTAACTCTAACAACAAATTCATGATCCGTCTTATGTCCGTTGTCGACAAATCTACTATCTCCACCTCTCTACCCGTAGGAGAAGCAAGTAAATTTGCAGCCGAGGACTACGTTCTCTTTATCAAAGGCGCCCCCGACGTCCTCCTACCTCGTTGCCACCATTACACAACCAGTGATGGTACAACTCGCGCGCTCGACAGAGCAGCGTCCCAAGCAGTTGAAAAGATCAAGGACGACTGGTCTCGAGAAGGTAAACGAGTCATCCTTCTCGCCCGGAAAGTTATCAAAAAGGAAGATGTCAAAGCTTCCATGGACAGCAACGCCATTGAGCCAGAAGTTCTCGAGCACGCCTCATCTGCTTTGTGTCTAGTCGGACTTGTGGGAATCGTCGACCCTCCAAGGGATGATATTCCATACGTTGTTACAACCCTCCGCAGGGCTGGTATCAGAATATTCATGGTCACCGGCGACTTCAAACTTACTGCCCAAGCTATTGCCCGTGAAATCGGTATTATCACCGTCGACGATAACGCAGTTGAGGGATACGATAACCTCAGCAAGCAGGCAATAGCTCTTATTGACTCGGAGAAAAATGTGTACCGATCGACTGAGGAAATGACCTCCCGCCCTACTGACCTCAAAGCAATCGTTTTAAGCGGTCCTGAGCTCCAGGAAATGAATGAGGCTCAATGGAGGGATCTTTGCAAGTACGACGAAATCGTGTTCGCCCGGACGACTCCAGAGCAGAAAATTAGAATCGTTCAGGAGTTTCAGAATGAAAAGAATATCGTGGCGATGACTGGTATGTTATCCATGATACCTCAATTATACGTCCTTTTATACTAACTATTACTAGGTGATGGTGTCAACGACGCCGCAGCGCTCAAGAAAGCTAACATCGGCATCGCTATGGGCAGCGGAAGCGACATTGCCATTGAGGCCGCCGATATGGTTCTCCTAGAAAACTTCTCCGCAATCGTCGCCGCCGTCAGATACGGCCGTGTGGTCTTTGATAACCTGAAGAAAACCATCATATACCTTCTCCCCGCAGGTTCCTTCTCCGAATTCTGGCCAGTCATGACTTCAGTCATCTTCGGTATCCCCCAAATCCTCAGCAGCTTTCTCATGATCATTATCTGCTGTGGTACCGATTGTGCCGCCGCTATCACACTTGCCTATGAAGCTCCCGAGGCCGACGTTCTCTTGAGACCTCCGAGAGACCTAAAGAAGGATAAACTGGTGGACTGGAAACTTCTGTTACAAGCCTACGGCCTCATCGGTCTCACGGAAACTTTCACAAGTTTCGCAATGGCTTTCTGGTACCTCCAACGCAAGGGTATCCCGTTCAGCGCCCTCTGGTTCGGCTTTGGCAATGCGGTTCCCGGGCACGATGCAGAGTACGTCTCCGACCGACTCGCTGAGGCTTCTTCCATCTATTTCGTTAATTTAGTCGTCATGTAAGTTCCCGAATCCACGTCCTCCATCACCACACAATATACTAATAGGCGAACCCAGGCAATTCTTCGTCCTCATGGCAATCCGAACTCGCAGATTGAGTATCTTCCAGCACCCACCTCTCTTCAACAAGGAAACCCAGAACCTCTGGCTCTTCCCGGCCATGGTGTTCGCCTTGCTCGTGGCTTTCTTCTTCAATTATACACCACCACTCAGGAAGGTTCTAGGTACTGGAGATGTTCCGGTAGAACACTGGTTCCTCCCCGTTGCCTTTGGATTCTTCATATTGATAGTGGATGAGGCTAGAAAGTATTCTTGCAGGAAGAATCCGAATGGGTTGCTTGCGAGGTTATCGTGGTAGTTTGTGTTCCATAACTGCCAAGTGATGGTTTTACTACGGGGATACTTGTGTGTAATAATTCGATGTACCTAGTAGGAGTTTTAATAATTTTGTTTGGGATTTCAGGGCCATTCTTTGTAAATAGTATATCCAGGCCTTTAATGGAACATACACGCCGTTCCAAGGAAAAATTAAGAATAACAGACGTTTAACGGTTCAAAAAAGCGAACCCTCCACTTAATTCTTTGAGCTCCATTGGACCTTAATACTAGCAAACCGTGAGATATCAGCATTAATCCCTCATTTCCAGGTACCTAGGCGTGTCGTCAACTAGGGGTAGCCAATTGATACACCCACCTGAAAAGTAAAAATTGAAGCTTGGGATAATGTTTCCTCGGAGCCCCACGTAAACATCTTCCTATCGCATCTTTCTTGGGATGGATTCGTAAACAACCTACTAAGGTTAGCTAAGACAAAAAGTGGCATAGCCACGGAAATATTCTTCGGTTATGGATTAGAAATGTGACGCTCAGGATATGCGGCAGCAGGGTTTGCGGGGGTGCGCAAGGATCTCGGCATACCGCCGTCGGGTTCTCGGGCGAGGGTTCCATCGGTAGATCGGTACCTAATGAGAGGGAATGAAGGTCGGACTGTGGTGTTATAAGTCGGTGTTAGCTCCCATGAACCCTGTGAAATGTTGAATTAGGTCGTCTTTGTAGGTTAATTGGCTTGGAGAGACTCACCGGGAGAATATGAAACGAGAAAAATCTGCCCCAGTTTGCTATTCCGAATCTTCAAAGACAGGTTGAGCGGGTTGTTTTCCCTCCTGAAGATGCACGGGTCACCGGTCTGTGTCACGGTACACGGAAGTTCCGTTAGCAACTGAGCCCGGTCAAAAGCTCCAGTGGATTCTAGAGAGCTGCGTAACGCCATACCGTGTGACTGGTCAAATTGGGATAGTAAACCGCTCCTCCCCAAATCTTCTTGTCCATGTAGAAGCCGGCTTCGCCCTGTCCAGTGTGGCTACTACCGTATCGGTCGAGGTAGTTTACGTGAGGAGGGGTATGCGACACAGGTGGTCCTCCTTCTCTGAGTGAAACCCAGAAACAGTAGGACAGGAAGGCGTGTGGAATCTCATGACAGATAGTATGAATGAGTTTGAATCTGGTGATCATGCTACTCCCTCCAATATCATTTTCAACTGCTTCAACGAGCTGTTTCAGGTATATACGATGGCAGCGTCAAAACAGGTTAGCATCAAGTCATTACATTATAACTATATGGCATGATGAACTAGATGAAACCACTTACGCCAGCATTGAGGGAGATTCTTCTCGCCTCTCCTGGACGATAGTCTTGGCCAGGAATACGAAGGTGAACACCAAATTGTCGAGGTTCAGTGATGCTATGATCGACGAAGAACTTTGGAAACATGTCTTCTTCAAAGAACCTGTAGACATGCTCGAGAGACTTGAGCATATCCCATCTTGCGAAGGTAGTGTAGGCGATACGAGCTAGAATACTGAGCGCACGACAGTCGAAGTAGATAAAATTGACGGCATCAAAAACGGTGGAGAGGGGGCCGTTTGTCGCAAATTCGTAGGGTCTATCGGCAGTAAAGTCATTTGGAGTGTTCATCCTGACATCAACAGGCATGCTTGAGGGACGTAGCGCGGACATGGCTGCTGCAAGGTGATCTGGTGAACGTCGAGGAAGACTTGGCGAGCTAAGATGGAGATACGTCCAGATGGATTCAACCCTCGATGAAGAGATTCGACAGGCGATGGACTGGTGAGGTGGAGAGCGTTGGAGATGCTTGCGATGAGGGTCGATGAAGATGCAGGTTCAGGCGTTTGTTTCCAATTTATTTGGATGGGCTGAGAGAACCATAAGTTGTCCCATCGGTGCATCCTTAGCAGAACTACTTACCTGTATCTCGGCTGTTAGGAGGACGGTTCTATCGAAATCTTCTAGAGAACACCGAGTTTATCGGTCTACAATACGCTATCCTAGTGATTTCGGCGATTGTGCCCGCTTACGCTCATATAGTACAAAGGTCCTCGAGGTCGAGGAGGTCCGACTCGAGATCCATGATTGAGAGGCAATATACCAAACAGCTGCAGCTTAACAGAACACACGCAAACTACCCCGTAGCCTAACTATTATTATCTCATTCTCCATATTCCGAATGCTGTCCCTTTAGCAAATGGTCCCTCTTCATTGTTTTCCTTCTTCTAAGAAGCTCATAATCAGTTGCCGCTAGCTGTTTTGCCTCGAGCCGTCACTTCAGGACCCGAGGAGTTTGCGTTGCCTGTGAAATTTACAACATGGGCATGGCTTCGCGGAATCGAAGCTTCGGATATAAAATTGATGCAGCTTCCTAAATAATATACTACCGAAGTACTTGCGTGCAATATTTATTGCCAGTTTTTGGCTCATAGATACTAGGTAACCTTGTATTGCGGACGCTCAGTACAACTTGTGGCGACTATTCGTGCAGGCTCGTCCTCAACACCTTTTCAGATGTCTCCTTGTTGCAATTTTTACTATATAAACCACTCGGACCGAACCGAAGCGGTACTCAATATCGCGGGCCGGGCCGTATTCGAAAAGAGAAAAAAGAAAGTTAAATAGACCTGTAGATATAGAAGGGGACCAATATCTGGCTCCGAAGGTGGTGTAGTATATTTGGACATGAGTTATCGGATACTTGAAACCTTCGAGCATCATATTACATCATCTACCATTATCTAGAGCATGCTAGAAGCCCCGTGAACAGCTATATTACCGGATCGATATCCGAATTAGCAATTGGTGATCTAGCTACAAAGCCAGCACAGCCTTTGGGTATACAGCTTTGTAATCCATGGCCAAGATACCTAAGTGGGCAGTGATGTAGTATCGTCCTGCACTTGGATAATCCGTGTACCATCCTTGTCATAACCCATTGAACGTAGAACCGCTTCCGACTGTACATACACGACTTTCAAGACGCCTTTACGCATTTGAAAGAAACAATTTCTTGTCAGCTCAGCCGGCCGAAAGATTGTGCCCGACTTCTCAGGATCAGAGATAGCCCGAGCGCACTCGTCGAGGACCCCGGAACTCAACTCCTGCAGTTGCCCCGACTTGGAGAAGTATGGGTGCAGAGGCGTCCAGACTTTTAGTCTTGTAGCAGGAAGCCATGTAAATGATCCTGCTAATTTAAGCATATCCCTGCAGACATCGTACGCCCCTGATGGTAGTGTGTCCATATCCGCGAGGCTTGCCCATGAAGGCAAAGGACCCTCGGTATAGGTGAACGGGCTATCCAGCGAAATACTCGTGATCCTAATATTCAGATCCAGGACGCTATCGCCCGTCCTACCTTCTACCAAAGGCGCAAGCCGGAGGGCTAGGGGTACAAGATGTGTTCGGATATCCAAGTTTGAAGCCGTAAGGTTGAGCTCAGGTTCCAGTGGATGTGAAGAATACCTTACAAAGTCGATATCGATGATATCAAGGCGGATGCGACGTATAAGGTTCCGGTAGCGCGGTGCTATGTTAACATCATGGCTCCTCTCGGTTAGTAGAACGCCGTCCTCCTCGCCTCCAACCTGATACTCTCCCAATTCTCCGGCACTGTAACATTCATACGACCACAATCTAGTCAGCCTGCATGGACTCGCGTGTTAAGCTATCAGCGATTTCAAAACAACAGCAATATTGGCTTACATACGGATGCTTTTCACTGCGCCGGAAAATCATATCTTCCCAAGGCGCTATATACCCGGACCAAACAAGGTAGTCTTCCAACCGCCCAGCAGCATTCCATTCCACATCAGCATCGACCAAAATTTTTATCGGGAAGATATTCGCTCCGTAGAATATTTTTGACGCCTCCTCGTGGACTTGACGGCTAACTCTTAAAATCGACAGGTCGACGGAGAATCTTTCGAAGATGGAATCCACACAGCGGTTCCAACTGCCGGGTGGTTCATCCTTATAGATCTGTAGAGGCCTGCAAAGAGCCGTGGCTGCCTCAAGAGCGATAGGTACGCTATCAAAGACCAGTAGATGCGTGTATATTTCGTCCCGAACTTCCCTCGGAAGAGAGAGGAACCGGAACGACTCTGAGCTGGATAGGGGTTCCAACATTCCCCAAACTCCTCGTAGGCACGTATACGGCTGCCTGGAAAGAAATTAAAGGGCGGTAATAGTTTTTTTTTCGAAGATCTTAAGATACGGCTGCCGCGGGGTTGTGAATGCTTGATTTCAGGATCCTACCCGAATTCCTATGCATGCAGGCGCATGCTTGCGTTTAAGAAATATGACGTGGCTGGAATTCAACGTCGCACGAAGATGTGGCACAAATGAGAACTCAACATCACCAACCTGCAACCCTTCTCCTCCTAGCTTCAAAACCTACCCCGCTAAAACCCGTATCGTATCAGGTGAGTAAACAATCCGCCCCTCTGCATGATTATCGATTTGATAGGAATCACAGGGCTAAATTTCTTTTCGCTAGCAGCGAACCACAAAATTCGTGTTGTAACAGAAATATCAAATCCTCCGTCCCCAGACGGATTTCCAGAAAGACAGTTTTACGCTGTTTCGGCAACGTCATGAGCTTCTGCTGGGCTTGCCTGAATGGGAAGCTTAACCATGGATCAAGGGTCGGAGGCCATGCGACGTCCTACCGGCAGACGAATTAAGTCTACTTGGGAGGAGCTGGACTTGTCGATATATATTGAGGGCTTGAGGACGCCACTCAGCTCTTCAATCAAAATCCCACCTTGATCACTATCGATACCATATCGTTCGAATTCTGCCTCGAACCCCGCTCATAGTATCTCCTCCTTTTTGGATCGATACAAACACACAATGGAGGACACAGCAGCGAGTCCGTCGAAGAGGAGTCTGCATTTGCCACCGGAGCTGTGGCTTCAGATTCTCCCCGATCTATCCCCACGCGACCTCAAGGCTCTTCACCTGAACTTCCCCTATCGCCAGATTATCCTGCCTTTTCTGTTCCAGAGAGTCAAATTGTCCGCAGATTCACTAGCAGCATTCGAAGATGGCGGTTACCTCTCCCATTTACGAACTCATGTCAAGTATGTACCAAACATATTCTGATATCTTAGCCTACATATCATACCTCGACCCCACTCGACCTCCTCCACGTTATATATACACACATACACTCACATCAAATACACCCGTATACACACCCATATATACATCCAGAATATACACAGATGTATACCTTAAAATCACCTTAACATGCACCGTAGACATCAGATGACTGAAACTTTTCCCATTACCACCTTTCCAGACATATCACATTCTCCGGCCTCAACGAACGTCGTCTCCTGCAAACCCTCGTCCTCGCAGACCTCTACACCGAAGTCCTAGAAAGCTTCACAGGCGTAGAAAGTCTCCGCATCCCCTTCGGCGCCACCCATCACATCCGAGAGCCCTTATTCATCGCCATCCTAGACCGCATCTCATTATACCCCATGTACGACAACCTCAAAGTCCTATCCGTCGAATGCGATGAAAACCAATACAAATACGACTCGGACGAACGCCGCCGTCTGGAAGCATACCTGGAAGAACACAAAGACGACGAAGACGGGTTCCTATTCCCGTTAAAGAAACAATGGGACTGGTCTCACCGGGACGTTTCAACCACCATCGAATTCCCACCCGCACTGGAAGAAGCCTCAATCCGCAAGGAATCCTACTTCTACCTCGAAGACAACTCATCCGTCTACACCAACCCCTTCATGATAATCCAATTCTCCGCCGCAACCCTTCGCAAACTCAAAATCTCAACCGAAAGACTCCACTGCGGCGTCAAATTCGACGAAAGCTTCGGCAGCGGCCGACAGCGGGAATACGATAACCTCGAAAAGATATGTTACCCAAACGTAACGGAGTTATGGATCACAATAGACTACACCGTTAGCAACCGAAACTTCTGGTACTTACACCAACGATTCCCCCACGTCGAGGACCTAAGAATCGACGGATTGGCGGGATACGGCGGCAGCATCCCCCGCGGTAAAGCGATCTATAAACGTCTAACAAGACTCCAATACCTAAAACGAGTCAGACTCCCCTGGCCAGCGGAGGAATACCACGGAATGGAAGAAAACGGCGTAGACAAACTTGTCCCGCAGTGGCGACTAAGAAACGCCGTTGACAGCTGGATAAACGCCGGACTCGAAGATTTAGAAGAAGTCATGTTCGTCAGCAGGATACGATACACCGAAAAAGGCAAGGCTACGCCAACATATAAAGATGCAGATATCCTGCACTTCAAGGTCATCAAAAACTGGGATGAGTGGGATCTGAAATGGAGGAACGCCACGTATACCCCCGAGGAGATACAAGCAGATGACTGGTGCATGGATACACGGGAAGATGATGAATGGAACACCGGCCAGATGCCAGACGAGGAAGAGGAAGCCGACGACGACGAAGGAGCTGATTCGGAGGTAGAATGGCGATATGATACTCCCTACTGGAGACATAGACTCCGAGGGTATCCCGACTCAGATGCGGCCAGCCTAATATCACAGAATGCCTAAACTATTTTCTCCTAAATAGCGATAGCATCTTTGTAACTAACTCGACAAACGAACTTGATGATTAAATTTATGCTATACTATACTAATCGAATATCCTTGATAGCGCTTAGGAATTACAAACATATGTGGGCAAGAATAGCTGAGGTCGTGAGATATGAGAAAGTAAATGAGTAGAAATTGAGGAAACAAACAAAGAAAGGCTCCATGATGCAAAGGAAATAAATGAAATATACATAAGAAACGTGGGTCATAAAGTGCGATCTAAGAAATGCTAGAGGCGTAAGTAAAAAAAAAAAAAAAAGAGGACAAGATAAAATAGTTAGACGCCAAATTAGAATGTAAATATTGTCTCAAATTACCTCCCAGCCACTTGCTTATCGGAGCCCCGCGCGCCCCACTTAGTAACCATACTCGCACCTTGGGATGACAATTGGCCCGTACTTGCTAGTCGTCGAGTAAACCCCATCACCCTGGATGATAAAGTCAACCGCCAAGCTCAACGGTGGCACATACTTCTCCGGAGCTTGCTGCATGTACTCCATCTGGTTTGTCTCATAAGCGGCAAAGATGGTGTAATTCCTCCTAGCCATGAGTTTCTTCTCCGCACGCGGGGTACCGTTGATATCTGTGCCGAAGAGTTCAATCATATCCTCTTTGGTATCGCTCGGGGTATTCGTGCTCCTCATTCCATTTTGAGGGATGAATAGTTGCTTATTATTATTTAGGAGCTTCATCATCATGTTCGACGGTGGGCCGTTGACGATGGCGGAGGAGATGATCTGATACATGGTCTTGTGGTCACCCGGTTTTGACGGATCATGGACAAGACCTGCACCGCAGCATTGGACATCTAGAAGAAGAAGAGCTCATTAGCAGAAGATCTTATTGGCCACGTCAATCCAATTGCAAACTTACCTCCACTCAAAAACGTGAAACGGATACCACGGGCATGTGCAATTCCTTGCAATGTCCTGATAAGATACGTCCGCTCGAGATCCTACGTAATATATGTGAGCAAATTTCCTAATCGAGCTAGAAGCATATGTAAAATCCTACCTTGGATTGATGCGTCCAGTGGTCTCTGAGATCATCTAGCAAATCGACCTCCCCAAATATCGAGACCACATTGCTCAACATGCCAGTCTTTCCGACTGCCCTCTTGACGCTGTTGAACCCTTCTCCAACCAGACCCTTCGCCCCGACAATCCCGGCAACACCGCCGGCAACCTTGCCCGTCATATTGAAAAGTCCATTTACGGCCTTCTTGCCAGTTTGCATAGTCGTGGCCACTGATTCCGCAATTTCCATCCTGGGAAAGATAATTGGCACCGAAAGAATCAATAGCACATGTTGTACTGACGACGGTAGGGTTGCTATTCTCGGGAAGAGTCCTTGATAGGTAGGTCCAGCCATGACTTGATGTGGGTTTCGTTCGGATCGGGTATCTGGGCCAACAACTGCCAAGCCGGGTCCGAGATACTTGATAAAATGCCACCCGGTCCCCGTAACAGTGAACAGATCTCTGTCATCCGGGACTGCCTTCAAAATGCTCAAGGTAGTGTGGTGCTGGAAGAGGAGGTACCAATCGAGCGCTATTCTACCGATGTTTTTGAACATGTTGGAAAATTGCATGTATTCCGGATAAGAGCCGAACCCATCAAAACTGTGAATTTTGTAAGCCAATGCTCCAAGGTTTGCAGAGCGTGAATTCAACTTACATATCATGAGAGTCGATTTGGCAAATGTGTGGAATTTGCGCCCATGCCTCCCGAATATGAGGTTGATCAAAAGTTGACGTGTAGTAGTGGAAATAAGCGTGCTGAACATCCTCTTCGTGCCTTGCAGTCCATGCAGCGTCCTTTCGCACATCTTTACCTTTCAATTCAAGCCAATCCTAAAGCCCTAAATCAGTATACTTCTCAAGAACAAGGGTTTTCAGTATTCCATACCTTGAGCAATGGGATTTCCTTCCACATCCTATCGGCGTAAACTTGGTTGCCAGCACCGATCTGACAATGAAAACCTCCAACTTCGATGTGCTTCTGCATAACATCCTTCCACATGTAACCAGACCCTCCAAGCTTCGACCGTTCTTGCTGAGGGTAACCAGGCGAGAAGTCATTGCAGCTGTGAGCGATAAACCTCCAGCTTCGATCTTGCTTAGCCGCGACCAGGAATTCATATCTAGTGCAACCTGCGAGGGATGTCACGGCATACGTCCACTTCGTAGGGGTATCTGCCATTCTGATATCGATATCGTATCGATAGAAGGTCCAGTTCTTGTGCGCAAAGATCGGGTGTCCTTCTAATTGCCTTGGGTTAGGTGATAAATCGATCGTCTGATGTAAATGAATGGTTGGTGGCTCGACAGCTGTGACCAGCAAGATAGATCCCAGCCATATACCCTGCTCAAGGTCCATATTGGTATATCTGAGGTGAGGGCCGAAGTACACGCCATTGCTGGGTGCAACCTTAAACATCGAAACACCAGGAATATTGATAGGAACCTGAGCAGGGGTGACGGGTGGAAGCGTCATCTGCATTCCGAAGGTTGAGGGAGCGGGGCTCATCATCGCCTCAGAGAAAAGACCTGGCGACATAACGCCGGGTGACATTGGCCCGAATCCCGGGGAAACCGGTCCTCCGCTCATCAAACTAATACCAGTCTCTGGAGCTGGGAATTCCCACTGAGTCCGCTGAGTCGGAATGTGGATGTAATAGTACTGCCCTGAAGCTTGATCGAGATGGCTCATCCAACCATCGGGGAGAGGTGGAGGCGACGCCGGGCCTGGATCCATGTAGTGCTTGGTGTCTGGGAGAGTCACATACTGAGTAGTGATATTCTCCGGCTTCTGGTCATGAAGCTGATACCCTTGCTGTGGCTGAGATGGACCCGCTTGAATCTGAACTCCGGGCTGTTGTGGAGGCATATGCCCGTTCGGCATCTGCTGCTGATAGACCACTTGGCCGGGAATGGCGCCTTGAACCTGGGGCACCTGCATACCTTGCGGTTGCGGAGTCATAGATTGCTGTGGCTGTTGAACCGGGGTCTGCTGTTGAACTGGGGGTTGGATCTGAGGCTGCGGCTGCTGTTGAGGCTGCGGTTGTGGTTGGACCGCCGCCGTCTCAGTAGCCACTGGTCCAGGTTTATCGGCCGGGTACGCACTGGTGGCGGGCTGCTGCCCTGCTGCTGCCAAACTGTCGTATGCTGGTGGAGCATCCTCTCCGACGTTCAGCTTCGCGAAATCGGCCTCCAGTGGGTCTCGACGCCCGTTCATCTGCGCGTTTGGAACCGGTGCAGGTTGCTGAACTGATCTTTGCTGGGGCTCTTGTCTCTTCGCTCCCTGGTACGAGGTCAACGGGCCATGATTGTAAGCTCCATTGGATTCCGTAGGTGTCCATGGTCGGTTCGGCGCCGACTCTCGCACTGGGGTCGCTTCATCTTCCTCCTCGATCGGTATTCCCTGAGTACCAAAAATCTGAGAAGCTCGAGAAGTACCTTTCCTCTGATTTGAAGTTTGAGACGCCTGGCTCAGACTAGGCGATGTTGGGTCGAGTAGAATTGGAATGGCCCCGGAGTTGGTGGAGGCCTGAGAGGTGGAGTAGTTAAGAGCCGGCGACCCCCTGTCCGGCAACGGGCCTGATCTGCCACCATGAGTCGAATATGAGAATACCTCACTAGGTTCCATTTCTGGGGTTTCAGGTGGGGCCGGCGACCCTCGCCTGGCCGCCACAGTGATATTGGAAGCAGTGGAGAAGGATCTGTCCAAACCAGCCTGTGGCGGCCAGTACTGCTGGTGATATTCCGGGTACGGATTCAGAGCCTGCGGAACCTCTGGAGGACCGTTGCTCAAAACCGGAGAAGTTGGCTTATCCCCCCTATCACCACGACCCACCGGGGCGGGCTGTAATTTCGGCGCTCTGGCAGCTCTGAATGCCGGTGGAGCGGGTAGGCTTCCCTTCGGCGGGCCCGCCTGCAGGGCCGCAGGAGGTGAAGCCGACGCTGTGCGAAGCGGGGCAATGGGTTGAATGTGCTGCTCCCGTTCCGCGGCCGGTCTATCAGGGTAGGGCAGGGAGTTGTCCAAAGGCTGCGTCTGGGTCCGTCTCATACGAGGCAGCGGCGGTTCCTGCCGCAGAGTCCGCTCCTGGGCAGCCAAACTGGCGCCATCTACGGAGTCCCGCCGCGGCGGCCTGTTAACCCTGATAGGACCGACATTTTCAGTATCGAGAAAGAGTTCGTCTCCGCGACGGCCGGCCATTGTGGAGACGAGGACAAAGGCGTGTAATGAGATGCGTGGAAGTTAAGTATTATGAGGCAAAATGCTACGCAAAAGCTGCGGGATATTAAAAATATGGGCTAAAGAGTCTGCGATTCAATATATACGGCAAGGTAAGCAGGTAAACGGCAAGCTCGGGATCCTAACGACACCAACGGGAATTCAGAACATCTTGGTTAGCTTGTCCTGGATATGACAGCGAATGCGGGATGGAGGGGCGAATTCTTGGCTGGGTGTTGGATGCACTTACGTCTCGCCGATGGTAACCTTTATCGCTTCTCTCGACAAGAAAAGAACTGAAGAGGGCTATAACGAACTGAATTTTGCTGAAGAAAAAAAAACGAGCTGAAGAGGAGAGGAGGAGAAGGAGAAGGAGGATAATGATGACGAGTTTCCAAAGACAGAAAATCCGTACTTTGTCCAGGCAAATAAGGACTTTTGATCAGTCGAGACAAGTCCTTAGCTCCACCCGCAGCAAAGCAGCCGTGTGGCGCACCTGATTGGCCGAAGGAGAAAAAGCGCCAGAGCAAATGTTCCTGACTCCCGTTCTTGCATGGGCCGAAAGCACCCCGGTTCTCACGAGCAAATATATTTGCTTTGTGATTTAAATTCCAATTTCTGGCCGGCACGGATTGCTCTGCAGATGTCGAAGCTTGGCCGAAAGCAATTTGTGAGCACGATCAGGTGGTGTGTGCGGTTTGGCCCATTTTGGCCTGGGATGCATCCAAATCTCACTGTCTACAGCATCCCCCACCTGAGGCTGTCGGTACCCTTGCGCGTGCGATCCTACTGAGAAGCCGTTGGTGGTCGATGCTTCCGCATGCGCATCTATGCATGTAATGAAGGACATCTCAATCTCGAAGGATATCTCCCCTCTTGCCCTCTCGAGGTATTCAACGATCACTTTCCTAAGACACGTCAGCTTGAGAATCAGCAAATAACCCGGTCTCTCCAAATTTGCCTCATAGTGGGAAGTCAAGATTATGGCTTCTCATTGGCGCCGGCCGTGGGCGCTTAAAATGCTTCGCGGTCGTCGACCCTGGCATTGGCTGCAGGACAGGCGAAATCCTGGCCGAACTCCACACCAGAGGGGTCCGAGAAAAAGCAAAAGCTCAAAATTCCACGCAACGCTATCCAAACTCTGTTGTCGAAAATAGCTACACCAGACCCGGGGGTCTGGAAAGGGAGGGGAATGGGGATGCGAGGACGGCAAGGGAGAAAAAAAAGGGATCATGGGTTTTCCGTCTGGCCTCCAGCCCTTGCAGGGTAGGTACCGATAGACGCAAGTTAATGAAATGGATTTTATTGTATCTGACAGAAATTTATATGTCGATCGTACGTTACATCATGCAGCGGAAAAACGATGTTGGTTGACATGGCGGGAAGCTCCATGCATGTCGAACTTCAAACTGCGGCTGTATACCGCATGATCAATGTGCAAAAGTAGGCCGGGCGCCTCCAATGGGGAAGATGACGATACGACCGTCTACCCCGCTCGAACTGATCTGCTTGATGCCGCCGTGCGCAGCATCTCCTGCGTATGGCCGGATAGCCGTGATAGTATTCTGATGGATAGTCTTGAGCTGTATGTCATCCGCAGAAGCAGAGTGGACCGTCTTGCCCTTCAAGTCCATCTGCTTGAAAAGGTCGCGAGCTGAAGACTCTCGAGCAATCGATGAGGATCGAGACTTAGAGGAGTCAAGCGCACCAACCGAACTCCAACCTTGGGAGACAGAACCGCGGAAACGGAACGGCTCACAATCATGGCCTATAATTTCATTTTACAATGATGCAGGAGCGGGGGTTTGCTTGTTAGTTACTTGTAACTTCAATGGTTTGAAACATTCCGGGGGGTTGTTTTCTAGAACAAGGGAGGGGTACACAGCATGAGCTGCAAGACTTACCCGCCGCCACGATTTCCTCTTCGGTAATCCATGTTAGTGTGGTGAATGGCAGCTGGTGAGTGCTGACCGTCATGACTGCCTGTGGCGGTTGGTCCGGGCCGGATGGGTAGACAATCGTAACGCTACTGTCATGCGCGGTAAAAGCCAATGCATTGCCACTGGGGCTGAACGCAACATCGTGGACCCATCCGCCACTGTTGTTCAGGAACTCGCCACAGACGGTGTTAAATGGAAGTCTTTCACCCCACGGAGACGGCTCGGGCTTCTGGTCAACACCCTTGATAAAGGCGGAGAAGACTCGAGCGTGAGCGTCGGCGGACCCGGCTGCGATCAGAACCGAGTTCGGATGCCAGTCCAATGAGAGAATGGTAGATCGAATAGGCTTCTTCAAGTGCTTGGACACCCACCAGTCGTTCTCCTCTTCGAAGTAACAGACCGCAATAACACGGGCACCGGATCCAACAGCAAACTTGGCCTCAGAGGGGGACCAACGGACAAAGGTAGCGGCCCTGTTGATCCTGAGCAGAACGAGAGTTGGACGCCATCCAGTTGGAGACGGCTCCCAAACAAGAGCATTTCGATCTATACGAAGAGACGTGAATACGTCAGCACAACTCCTATTCCCTCAATGGCCGTTCAGGAAGCTGCCGTCCATACCCTGAGAACAGGTAACGATCTTGCCGCTCTTGGGAGCGATATCGACACTGGTGACCACTTTATCGTGTCCCTTAAGCTCGTCCTTCAGAGCGAATCCATGTCCCTGCCGTTCGTAGAGCTCGACAGCGTTATCTCTGGTAACCGCGAGGACGTTTCGGTCCGCTGAGAACGAGTGGTCCGCAATGGGCTGGTGGAAAAGAAGGTTGACCTCCGGGTTCGACATAGTTCTTTCTAGGTGGAGTATGCACACACGATAGGAGACTCTCTACTAATCGTGCGACGGCGAGCAGCTATGTATTATCCGTGGTTGGGAATGAGATGTCGATGGTTGATGATGAAGACGATGAGGATGATGTCGACGGAGAGTACGAAGCTCAGCAGCTGGCCGTAGCTGCCCGCAGCCAACGTCAGAATCCCGCACTTTGCTTTTTCCCAGCGACACAAACCAAACCCGACCAAACCACAGTCATCCACCACAAACAACATCGCCAGACTCCTCCCCCAAGGTACAGTACAGCCTCCAAATCGCACAGAAATCCGCAGAATACTGACAATCGGATCTCAAAGATGTCGAAACGCGCGCCAGAGCAAGCCCTCGAGGAACTGGTGCTGTCGGGCATCGGTTCCCCGCGCGCAAAGCGCGTCAAAACAGACAGCATCGCAGACGAGGAGGAGATGCTGAACTCCGAGGCCCCAGCCAATGGAGTCGGAAGACTAAGCCTCCATCCTACAGTAACCTCTGAAGGCGAAGGAGATGCGATAGGCGAATTCATGGAGGATGACGAGGAAGTGGAGGAAGTGGAGAGCGAAGCAAAGAAGTGGAAGGACGGCCCTCCGGCCGAATTCTCAGACCTCTACCTCGACACAGGTACAAACCAGACCCCTCCCCTCAGGGGAGTTCAGAGGATACTAACATATAGACACAGTCAATCGCAATCTCCTCGACTTCGACTTCGAGAAACTCTGCTCCATCTCCCTCTCCAACATCAACGTCTACGCCTGCCTCGTCTGCGGCAAGTACTTCCAAGGCCGCGGCCAGAACTCCCACGCCTACTTCCACGCCCTCGACGAAAGCCACCACGTATTCATAAACATGTCCACCCTGCGCATCTACGTCCTCCCGGAGTCGTACGAAGTCAAGCAGAAGTCCCTCGACGACATCAAATACGTCGTAAACCCAACTTACGCCAAAGAGGACGTCTCGAAGCTGGACAAGGAGGAAACCAAGAAGTGGGATTTGACTGGAAAGAGGTACACACCCGGCTTCGTCGGATTAAACAATATCAAGGAGAACGATTATCTCAATGTTGTGGTGCACGCGCTAGCACACGTTACACCTTTGCGGAATTATATGATGTTAGAGGACCTCTCCTCACGGCCTGAGCTTGGTACGCCCTCACCCCCCTTTATCATACTATCGTACACTCCGAAGTACTGACAAAACCCTCCACCTACAGCGCAAAGATTCTCAATCCTCGTCCGCAAAATCTGGAACTCCCGCGCCTTCAGAGGCCACGTCTCCCCCCACGAACTCCTCCAAGAAATCTCCCTCCGGTCCTCCAAAAAGTTCACATTAACAACCCAATCCGACCCCGTCGAATTCCTCTCCTGGTTCATGAACAACCTCCACCTCTCCCTCGGCGGCTCCAAATCCACCCCGGGCTCCAGCATAGTCCAAAAAGTCTTCCAAGGCAGACTCCGCGTCGAATCGCAAGCCATCACTGCAAAAGCCGACGCCAGCGATCGCCTACGCTTCGAAGATGCCGGAGAAGTAAAAACAGACATGCACCGGTACATGATGCTCACGCTCGAATTACCCCCGGCACCACTATTCCAAGACGAAATGGACAAAAACATAATCCCGCAAGTACCCCTCACCGCCATACTATCCAAATACGACGGATCAAAAGCGCAGGAGCTCCTAGGACAGCGCAGGAGATACAAACTCCTACAACCTCTCCCGCCGTACTTAGTATTCCATATCAAGCGATTCTCAAAGAACAAATTCGTATTTGAGAAAAACCCAACAATCGTTACCTTCCCGTCGACATCGCTCGATATGTCACCGTATGTAGAAGGCGCAACGGGACCTATCTGGTACGATTTGACTGCGAATATAGTACACGAGAGTGTCGCCAGGAAAGGCAAAAGCGGCGCGAAATCGGAAGCCGGCGAGGAAGGGCATGCTTATAAAGTCCAGCTGAAGGATAAAGCGAGGGATGAGTGGGTTCAAGTGCAGGATTTAATCGTAGAAGAGATCAGGAAGGAAATATTGTTCCTGGGAGAAAGCTACATACAAGTAGGTCCTCTCCTGGTATACACCCCGATAAGCACAGAAACTAATCATCTTCGTTTTGCACAGGTTTGGGAAAGGAGAAGAGACACAAAGAGGAAAGCAGCCGCATAACCGCTCTAGATGATCGGATTAAAGGGTAGTTTAGGTGCAGTTCTGAGGATATACCCGTGAGCACCTAGTAGTATTAAAATTCATAGTCCCGGAGTACAAGCCGCTATGTACACATAGAAGAGAGTTTACGGCGCCAGGCCCATGGCATTACAAGGCTGGGCCCATGGGGGCTTTTCAGGCCCATAAAACCCAGTAGTATCGTAGATGATAAAAAGGAAGCAACGCCAATGTAAACCGGACCTTCCACTTCACGCCCGATACCCATACCACGCGATCCCAACCCACCGACTAACAAAATACGCAACCTCAAACAACCCCCAAGCAAGCCCCCACTCCACCACCAAAGCCTTACTAACACTAACCCAATTCCTCCCCGTATCCCAAACCCCAAACATCATCCCCACATTCCCCGTCCTCCCCATCACACCCGGCGCCACCATCCTACTACCCAACAACCCAGCACCACTCAACCCCAACATCCCCGCATTCGCCGCCAGAACAAGCATATTACTCCTCGGTAACACCACTTCCCCGCCAGGTGCATTCCTAAACAGCGTCAAAGCATTCGCTCTCATAACCATACTCTCCAACCCCAGCGTCAACGCCATAGCCACCGTATCAGCCATGTGACTACTCAAAACCTCAACGGGATGCGTAGAAAGATGCGTATTCCGATATCTCCTCTGATCCCTATCCCTCCGTCCCCTATCCGCTCCACCCCTCCCATGCCGATGACCATGATGATGATTGTGATGATGATGCTGGTGATAATGATCCGCATGACCCTGCTCATGACGTCGCTGCGCAGTCGTAACCTGAACTTCGATTTCTGAAATCCCAGAACGGGCGTCTGCGTTATCGCCGTCATCGTGGTTGATACTACTCGGATCAAGTAATAAACTATCATCCCCCGGTATCCCGCTGCTACTCCCGTTATCAGGATGTCGTTCAAGCACCGGCGTATCCGGTGTAATCGTAGCCGTAAACGTCTGCGTCTCAACCGCATTACTACTCCCCCTCCTCCTCCCACCCGTATTCCGTCTCGAAGGCCCAGGTACAGCATCTACCCCCACACCTGCCGTTTCATCAACAGGGAACGGCACCCACTCCCCACCGCCACCCATCATCCCATTACCCCTAACAGTATCTCTACCATTATCATCAAACACAACCCCATTAACCATAGGTTCCCTCCTCATAGCCGCCAATAACTCTTCATCACCCCCAGACTCCCCAACCTCACCGTCATCATCACTCAAGCTTAAAAACTCATCATACTCCGCCTCACCAACCACAAAACCCGCGCTCAACTCCGCTTTCTCAAACTTATCCGTCCTGGGTAGGTTCTTATTAAAGATATTCAGGAATAGGATGTGCAACCTAAACACGGCCTTTTGCTGTAGAAGCGACCACAGGTATGGGGAGTCGAAATATGTGGAGGGAGATAAAAGGGTTTTGACTATGGCGGTTAATGGGAGACCGATGAATGATCTGAATGGGTGGAAGTCGGAGATAGGAGGAAGGATCGGGGTCGCGGGGATGAGATGGAGCGATTGGAGAACGGAATGACGATAAATAGGGTAGATTAAGAAAAAAGCTGAAAGTGTCATCCTAATCCAGTGATATTAGTACCCTCTCAACAACCTGATGGTGCGCAGTGTATATACCCCTTGTAAAGATAATTCAACAGCCGTCTATTCGGCTTCTTAGTCTTTGGATCTCGGAATATCGGCTGCCGTTTGAGCCACTTGAACAGCAAGGACTGCAGGTACTCTCGGAACACGTTCACCAATTGGTATATAATATGCGCCGACACACCAGCGAAGCAGTCCAGGATCGACCTGTTCTTAGCCAACAATGCAAGGAGGTCCGTATACGGAATATCCTCAAAACCTTGGAACGTCTACACCCAAAACAATCAGACCTAACAACCCCAAAGCCACCTGGATAAAACTTCACACGCACCTGCAACTCATTCCGGACTCCAATCAATGGCCATGTAAAGAAGTACATACACGCCAGATCGATTCCTCCGAGCAGTAGTCCCATGTCATCCTCCTTCTCCTGCAGCGCCGTCCTCTCAGCGCGTGACTTCTCGCGTCTGCCGCTGCCCTTGTGTAGTTGCAGCCCGATAGTATTGAGCACATCGTTTTGAGCTTTTCGGAGGGACCGTTGGAGATCGATGGAGGCTTGGGCGCGGGAACGTGCGCTCGGTGTTGCGTCTGCCGGAGTTGATGATGGTACGGCGGGAGTAGTAGCAGCAACCGCGGTACCTGCCGCAGCTGACGTCGAGGAGCTAGCATCTTGACCCTGCGAACTCGATGAAGCGTCGTTTGTAGCTTGAGCTTGTGTCGGATTGGTACGGTTTCCGCTGTTGGAGCTGGAGGACTGGCTCAGATGCTGAGGCTCATAGCATTGCCGGCCCAGGGCGAGAAGGTAAAGGTAGGCGCTTCTACCCATCACGGCCTCCTTTTTCGCGTCATATAAGGCGGTGGCCTGTTTGGTGGAGTCGGTTCGAGGAACGAAAGATGTCGAGGTTGGTGTTCCGGTCTTGGAGGTTTGGGGGTTCGGAGTTGGACCGAGAGCTGGTCCTCGACAACACCAAAAGTCCAACAGGTCAATTCTTACACAGACTCTGCTGCCCTGATCACGATAGCTCATATAACTTCATAGGCAAGCTGCTGACAACTTAGCTAGCGAGTCATAGACTGATATCGAATTAACTTGATTAACTTCAATTATTTCACTACATGCAATTACACGCCCAACTGCCACAAGAAGTCCCCACTAACCCCATATATTATAACATAGCTGCTCTGAATTACATTATATATACTCACTATTGTGATCATGACCTCCCTGGTCATATATCACCCCGTATTACTGTATACACTGGTGGTTTACCATCCAGTATATATCCAAGATGCCGGTCATTCCACTCCTCCACCAACCCACCGGCCACCGCCTTCGCATCACAGCCATCTAAACATCCCTCACAGGCCCATGCAACTCCCCAACAACAAACCCATTCGCCTTCAACGTAAAATTCTCCGGATAATCAATATAATCAAAGTTTCCAGTCGGATTAGCCTGGTTATTCGACCGTTTAACATGCTCATCCGCAATAAACAACGACGCAACATCCACATTCTTATTCCACTTATACTTCTGCACAATCGTCAACAGGTACCCGCCACCCGAGTACGTAAACCCGAACCCGAACCCTGGTTTATCGCATCGAGTGTCGTAGGGAGTGGTGGCGATGTTCCTGCTTTGGGTGGCTACGCAGGTGGATTTGGCTTTTGTGGCGGTGTTTTCGATGGTGAAGCCCATGTGGGCGGTGAAGCTGTGAGGGCGGCCGTAGTTGTAGAAGTTTGTGATTTTGAAGGTAACTTCTTTTGGGTTTGCGACTGGGGCTGCATTTAGCCCCGAGGCGAGGGAGAGGAGAGGGAGGAGGATTGTGGTGAACTTCATTTTGGAGGGATTGATAACGAGTATAGAACGAAAGTTTCTACGGGTATCAATGCAGGGCCTAGGGTATGATATTATTCAACCTCAGAGGGCGATGATGAACGAGTGAATGAAGAACCAAAAATACAGAATTAACCAGCAACTTCGGCCAATTTATAGACCGTTTTCGGTAACTACTTCGATGAACTACTACGCACATGTAATTTGCCATCCGCGTGCCCATCACTTGTCTATCGCGATTTAATCAATCCCCCCAGCGCAAAAAATCTGCATTCCCGATCGTGTGATAACCTAAAAGTCTAGATCTTCTATCCACAAGCACAGCGATACCCAGCCCAACCCCTTCCATTCATTGGCAAAAATCCCAGCCAACCGCCTACGGAAGGTACTCCGGACCAAAAAAAGCGAGCACTCCGGCGCGCACGCCGATAAACTGGCAAGCAAGAACGATATTCCTATATATAGAGAGCAGATTCTAAGATTTCCATCCAACTGCCGTAATCGTTCGTTGCGAACGAAAAGGTCCGCTCTGTAGCTATAGTTCCAAGCTCTGGTTACATTAGCTATTGTACGATGGTTACATGCAATATGCACGCCAGACATTGCGCCGGCTATATAGCGCTAGGTCTTTCCTAAATCGTTGGATTCTGGACTACATCCTAAATAGGAATTTCATTTTATAATATCCGTGTGTTGAAGCTGGGTTGGCCAGACTACCGATAATGTCAACACTATAATTTCTATATAGCAGGATAGGATTCAAAGGAATGTTGAATCCAGATTGGCGCGAGAACCTCTTCGCCTGGCTAAGTAACCACCTGGTCGTTTATGAGATCAAGCCGCTAGCTGGCAGTCATATGAAAATTTGAAAGTCGATTATCCCTGGGTCGACAAATTTAGAAACTTAAATCCTCGATCACGACCTAAAGGACCACTAGTATGCCGTCCCAATCCGAACCCGAGCCTAAGGGAGAAAATCAGAGGTCATGATATTAACGACGGTTTCAGATTTAACACAGTAGAATCAGGAATATCTTCTCGAATAACTTAAACCGGTCTCCTCCAACGTCGCATTGTTCGGAATTCGATACACTCTTCGAGAAGCCCTTAACGGCGCAATCCTCCGGCATCTTATGGAGAAGTATCCAAAATCCAAACAAGCCCATCACAAAACACCGCCTTGACGCCGCAACCCGGTCGTTCTTCTGGAGCACAGGACTTGTCACGTCGATCGATCCCGAAACGGGCCTGTGATTTTCCTATTCTGGTTTAGCCCCAAACAACGATTTTACCTGATTTGGAGATACAAGACAACTCGTTCCCAAAATCCAACACGACAACGAGTTAGATAGTCACGTTGGAACGCGCGCGAGCGTGAACGGGGCTCTTTGAATCCTATCGTGCCGTATTTCCCGGTGGTACTATAGACTGGTCTCGTACCCAGCTATAGACCCAGCAGCGTCATTATACACAAAATTTCGGATTTCTAGAACAAATGCAACTTCATGGATTCATGAAACAACGCACATGGTTCGCTGTCACCGGTTTGACGTGAGCCCCTCAGACAATAGAGTCCGTGGAATATAGTAATAGACTCATAGATGCGTAGATATGAAGCTACGCCAAGGATTCAGAGCTAAGTTTAAGCGTCCTGTCAATCATACCAAGGATTTCGAAGAGTATCTTGATTTTTTGTATAAATAAGTCGACTTTCGTCCGACTTTTTTGACAGAATCATCATCAACAAAGCATCTTCACTTCTTCAGCATTCAATTCTAAGACCACAATTCAAACTTCGATTGATTAAGCAGCTCTGGTAGTTTCTTAGTCTTCATTTTTACCCTATTTTCTACTTTTTACTTCAATTTTACTCTGCACTCCCTCGAAAACCGCTTCTCGGTTTGAAATAGACACTTCAAAAAGATCCAATCTTAACATCTCAACCATGAAGTCCTTCATCCTCATCGCTCCCCTCCTGGCAACCATCGCCGCCGCTTCCTCAAGCTCCTCCACCACCAACATCCCAACCCACAGCACCCCCACAAACCGCCCCACCGACGCCCCAGCCTGCGCAGGTCCCGACTGCAACCGCCGCTACGCCGGCGGCGCCTGGCCAGCCGGCAAACCCCCCGGCCACGAGCAATCCAACCCCGACCTCCGCGCGCGCCAATACGACGACTACTACGGCTCCCAACAAAACTACGGCATGCCACCCCCACCCCCCGACTTCGGAAACTACGGCGGCCCACCACCACCACCACCACCCGGTTACGGCTACTACGGCATGGGCGGTCCTTCTCACCCAGCTGCAGTCCAACGCCGTAGTCTAGAAGCCCGTCAATACGACGACTACTACGGTTCTCAACAGAACTACGGTATGCCACCACCACCACCAGATTTTGGTGGTAACTATGGGAGCTACGGACCACCACCACCACCACCTTACTACGGCGGCGGATTCGCGAAGCGCAATGAGATCCCTAATGGGCAGTATTATCAGTACCCACCGCAGGCCGCTTACTACCGATACGGCCCGAATGCGGCTGCTTAAGGGGTTTAATAGATACGCGTATACGATGGAGGATAGGGTGAATAGAGATTTTTTGTACTAGAGGTTATAGAGTATTAGACTAGACTAGTAGAAATAGATTTATATCATACCTTTATACATCTTACTTGAACTGGAACAAGATTCCCTAGCCAGTAGATATGACCTAGACATACAGACGTGACCCGCAATAAAATATATATATACCAAAACCTCCTCTTCAAAGTTAACATCAACTCCAAACAGCCCTAACCTCACACATATCCACCTTACACTCCGCCCCATACCTCGCCTTCATCACAACCCTCAACTCATCCCCCGGCCTCAAATCCCTCACAAACTGTCCATTCCTACTCCACCCCCCCTTATACCACCTCTCCCTCTTCGCAACCTCATTATCCTTCATCCCCTTCACCGAAACCCCTTCCTCCCACTTCCCCGCCACCTTATCATCAATTTCAAACTCATTAACATCCCAGGTAACCACATACTCCGCCCACCCCTTTTTCGCAAGTCTATTCCGTTGTAACAACCAACTCCCCACCATGTACCATTTATTCTTTATAACTAACTTCTTGGGGTCTTGTTCCCAGCTGTCGCCAGCTAGGGATACGATTCTACCCGTGGGTTTTGGACCCTTTGCCGGACGCCAGAGTTCGATGTCTACCCATGACCAGACGCTTTTGAAGGTGTTGTGGTCGCCGTATTGGTCCGAGTAACCGGAGTCGCGGGAGCGGAGGTGGAAGGTTAGTGAGCGGAGGGATTGGAAGGTGGGGAGGGTGAAGGTTAGGTAGGTTAGTTGTGGGGTTGATTCGTCTGCTATTGCGGGGGTGGTGGAGGAGGCTATTATTGACTGGAGAAGGTTGTTAGCAATGGGATGGATCATGGTCCGGGGAATTTAAGAGGGTGGATTACGCCGTAGACATCAAGGGGGTTTTTGGAAAGTTCGGCGGCGGTGTCATCGATTTGGGCGGCTGTGATGTTGGATGCTTCGAGGTCGGCGAGGATTTGGTCCCAGTTTTGGGCGAACATTGTGGATATATATACCGAAGTAGATATTCTCCGGTGATATATGTATAGCTATGGGAAAAGATACTGGCTACTGATGGAAAAGGATGTATCAATTGAGGTTTATAAAGAGTTAGTCAAGATCTTCCCCGACTCCGATGACCCCGCGCGGCGCGTGTGGAATCCTGTTCGTGAGGTTTCCGTGTCGAAGCGGAGGGTTTTCACATTCACTTTGCAAAGCTTTGGCGTCGGTGCGGGTTGCATAAGTGTGGTAATTTAACTGGTTTGTGCGCAGCCTACACCGGAATTCAAACACTTCGACGTCGGCTTTGGAAGTACTGTAACTAGCCCGGTATTTAAATTTATACTCAAACAGTGTAATTTAGTCCGAGATCCACGATCATATACATTGGAGAAATAACAGTGCACGGTAATTTTATATTTCTAATCTAGAAACAAGAGGCATGATTCCATCAACCTCAATTAACAGCCGCCATAATCATAGATAAACCGTTAAGAAAACATCCTTCATAGTGACAATTACTCTTTATCATGAACAAAACCACTCAAAACAATGCCATAATAACAGAATCATAACCCCATCTACCCCTCCACAAACATCTTCAACAGCACCCCCCCTCCGTCCCCCCCAACAACACTCCTAACCTCCTCCTCCTTAACAGTCGCCCTAATCATCCTCTCCTCCTTCCCCTTCCTGCCCCTCTTACTCGGCGTCCCAACCGCACTACCACCATTCCCCCCCGCCACCTCCGCAACCCCAGCAGCCTCCAACCCTCCCAAAATATCCAAAAACTCCATCTTAGTAACCGTGGGAAATAACACATTATCCCCCTTACAAAGTTCCAAATACCTCTGCCAAAGATCTTTGACTAGTACACCTCCACCGCCAACTTTTCGCGCCAAGACGACCAAAGAGCATACCACGGCTTTTTGGTTTATGGTTAGCGATTTTAGTCTGGTGGTGGAGGTTATGCCGAATGAGGTTGTTGAGATTCTGGCGATGTGTGCTAGTGTTGCGCGGGGCGCGGTGGAGGGTGTGAGGGATTGTAGGATATTCCGTGGAGTGATAGAAACTTTCACCGAAGGTGTCGTGGCGTTAAAATCCACGTTCGCCTCCGTTAACGGTTTCCGTGGTGTAGTCGATGTCATAATATGTGCTCCTCCTTTTGTAGGCGTATTCTCCACATCCCCGCCCTCCCCCCCCTCTTGTCCTTGCTTCTCCATCTCCTGCAACATCTTTGATCTGGTCTCATGCTCAACCATATCAATCGCCTTCCTACAAATATCAAAACACTTCCTCAAATCCCCCGTCGACTGGGCAACCTTCTTCGCACACAGCAAAATAGCAGAAGGATGAATAAACGGCACCCAATCACCGTTACAACCTTCCAAACTCCTAAGTTTCTCCGTAACAACCTTTGAGATCTGTTCGGCGGAGTACGGTAGCACCTGCAGTAATTTTGGTTCGAAGTTCCTGGCTTTGAGTCGGGGTAGGAACCTATCGGTCAGGTCTAGGGCGTTGGCGATGCCGACTAAGACCAGCTTTGAAGACTTTTGAAAGGACCATGAGAAGATTTTGTAGAGCACTTCTTGGTCCTTTGTTAATAACGAGTCCATCTCGTCTAGTACTATTATCGAGACTTTGTCGTTGTTCCCATTCCCTCCTTTCCTCTTCTTAGGAACGAACACCTTCTCCAAAGCATCCACACAGTCCCCTGATAACTCGTCACCCAGAAACTCCTCCGCAAGCTTTTCATAAATCCCCTTAGGGTCTTTAGTAGCCATACAATTCACATAGACCATCTTAACCCCTTCATCACACCCATCAATCTTAAGCTCCTCGATAACCTCAGCCAACAACGCTGACTTTCCGGTGCCAGGTGGTCCGGAGACGTACATACACCCTCCGGATTTATTGTCAAGGTGGTGTTTGAGGAACGAAGTGAGTGTTTCTCGTTCCTTTTCTCGACCGATTAGTTTCCCCGGTGCGGTGGAGCGGACGAAGAGGTTTTTTGCCGTCGTAAAGATGGATTTTGAGAATGGGGTTGATGGGGTTGTTGGTGTGACCGGTGTTCCTGGGGTGATGGATCCAGCGAGGGCATCGATTACGCGACCGTTTGGTGTTTTTGGGGTGCGTTTTCCGAGGAGTTTGTGGCGCGGGGTGATGGGGAGGACTTGGATTCTGTTCTTTTTGGATGGTGTGGATGGTATGGGCTTTGAAGACTTGAAGACTTCGTCTACTTTTTTTGATAGGAGAGAAGATGGGGACATGACATTTTTCTTCGACGGACTCGTGGGTTTTAACGGTGCCCCATTACCATCATCTTCATTATCAGAGGAACCATGGCCGTCAACGTCCATAACATCCCGTCCAGACTCCCTCTTTATCTGCTCATCAACCAAGACGGTATCATCTTCACCGGAACTGAATATAGTAATAAGGTTCTCCTTCGCCTTCGAGGCTGCCTTTCGGGTTGTTCGACGCTTTGGGGGGGAGATGTCTGCTGTTATGGAGAGGCTGTCGGATTCGAAGGTTGACCGGGTGCGTTTTCGGAGGGTTGCGGTGGACATCTTTGGTAGTGATGGTGATGGTATTTGGTGGTGATACTATCGTGATGGGATGGCTGAAGGTTGGGTGGGTGATTGAGGATGAGGGTAAACAAACGGAATTGTGTTGAGGTGATGTCGTGGAACGGCCGATCGTGGAGGTCTTGGACGTGGTTCTTGGACACGTTATTGAGTACTTGGTATCGTGGTATATCGTGATGAAGAAGTAATCGGTAGATAGATACCAAACCGATTGAACGAACGGAAAGAAAGTAAAGAAAGAAGGATAACGGTAGAGTGTAAGAAAGAGGAGGGAGAGAAGAAAGAAGGGGAACACCGCCTTAAGAGAAAGTTGGTGGTTGAAATGAAGACAAGGTCATTGAATTCCCGAATCGGGAAGCCAAAGTATCCAACCACGCGACCTGATTGGCTCCCCTGTTTCCACGGCCCCCTTGCGCGCGCGTCCCGGCAAAAAGTTGGACGTGTTGAAACCGATTTTATTAGGCCCAATTCAGGCTGGGAATTAAATTCCTCAGCTGGGACGTTCAATTGTCGCGCCAGCCACGCCGCGTTCTTTTTGCATTCAAGGCAGACCCGGTAAATGATGGCAGGTCCGAAGCTATCCAGATCTCGATATCTAAAAGTATACTAATCAAAAATGACGAAATACACCACGCCGTCTACCCAAACTTCTATAATTTACACGATATAAGTAAGTAAATGCGTAAGTACTAATTATCATCCTCAACAACCACCCCAAACGGCCTCAAGCTTCCAAACACAACCTCCTCCGCCCGTCTATGCTTCTCCCTCTTCCCATCCAAATACTCATACCCAAACTCACACCAAAACCTCGGATTCTCCCCCCACGTCGGATTGGGAGCCTGCTCGTACACCGTCGTAGCCAAAATCCTCATAACCTTCACCCACTCGGGATCACTAATCACATCCCCCGGATCCAACCTCGGAGTCTCCTCCTGCAGCATCGTACCATCCTTTCGGTATATGTAACCCCAGTTTGAATGCTGTTCAATTGATAAGTCGACTATTACCTTCTTATGGAGTGAAGGATCGATCAGTGGGATTGTGGTTGTGGCGCCGTAGAAACGTTTGTAGAGGGATTTTATGTTGGTTTGGAGTCTTTTTCTGTCTTTTTCTACGTTTGGAGCTTTTTTTGTCTTTGTGAGCCACCGGATTGTGCAGATGGTTCCTTGGATCGGAAGGGTTAGGAGGTAGAATACGGGGTAGCAAGGGTGTCTTCTCCGTCTCGTCGCATAGACCGCGGGCCGTTCGTTGACGACGTAGAGACCAGTATTAATCCCTCCCTTCGCCAATTCCCTCCAGAAAGATTGTAAAACCTCCAATGCCAACGGTGTGATTATTTGATCCGATTCCATATCCCTCTTTTGTGAGGCCCGTAATAACCCGGTTTTGGAGTAGTAGCTTAAGTCAGGACTAGTTTCGATCAATGATTTCCAGGACTTGCAGGTGGACCGGCAGGTTGTTAGGACGATTTTTGCGGGGAGGTGGAGGAGGATTAGTTCCAGGATTTCGGGGATGAGCAGGGCTTTTGGGGTTGGAGGGAGGAGGAGGGATTTTCGGGGGGAGAAGATGGAGATGTTTAGGCTGGGGCGTGGGGGGAGCATCTTCTCTCTCTTTCTCTTCTCTGGATACTCCTGTAGTGGCAGTGGTGAAGATGGAGATGGGATGAATTGACCGATCAATTGATGGTACTAAAGAAGTAGACGGTAGAATAGAAGAAAGAAAGAAGGCGACAGTCGTGGTCTTAAACTAACTCCACCACCCTACCAAAATATTTAACCGATGGCTGGGGGGGGTTACGAGGTTTACGAGATCGAAAAGACCAGGATTAATTGGGATGCCTGAGCTAACACCCGGCTTAAATGGTGTGCTAACTATCGGTCTCAGTTGCCCAGGACATACGCTAAAAAGCCTGTGCTGCGGTGGTTCCGGACAAACGTGTGCTGCGCCCCACAACGGGAGTTTGACCCCGATCCCTGGGTCGTGCATGAACACCTCGACGTTCGATGCATGGAAGAAGTGATATCAGGGTCACGATAGTTGGGGTTGATTGTTCGGTGGTACGGAAGACAGGTGGGGTTTGTGTCCTGGCTGGATATTAAATATATTAAATATTCGTGATTTGGGGTGTGGCCTGGCAACTTGGGTTGCAGCCAGGTCGGCCTAACAAGCCGGACCGGCCTCTAAGCTACTTCTTCTTATCTGATGTAGAGCTATAGAGTAATTGCACAGGACATAAAACCTCGAGTATGTCTTAATTAGAACACTCTGTCTGGAAACCGTTCTGTTTTTTACGTGTTAACGTTACACCGGCCACACCGAAACGTTCTCTCAGACATCTTCTCTTGATCAGTGAGCATCCGCAGCACAGGCCCCGACGCCGAAAACCACCGTCTAACCATCCTTTTCTCTGTTCGCAATACAACAAAATAATAGTCTCCAAACCTTCCCACCGAAAGAACTTATCCCGTAAACTAGTTCCCTACCTGAATCAATCCTGAAAGAACCCGTTCACCCACATCCAACTTATCTCGTAAACCAGTCGCTGCATCCAGCTCATAAATGATATTAATTACCTTCGTATTTAACATTCTCTCCCTGCTTGTCCATATATATCTTATCAAAACGGACAATCAATTCTATACCTCGATATATCGACTTATAACCGCTCTCATCTATGATCTGATCAACCACCCTTCGCTCAATAACCCCAATTAAGGATTATCTCATATCGTAAATACACCTCCCTCCATACACCCGTACATATCATGCCCTTAATCATCATCATCCTCAACCTCCATCTCCACATCCGATTCATCCTCTACTCCACCATCAGCATCTCCCCTTAAAATTTAAAAACCTATGATAAAAAAAGAGAACATACCACTCTCATCCCTCCTCCTCTTAGTCCCCTGCACCCCCTCCCCACCAGCCACAACAGCGGGAGCAGCACTAGAAAGCCCAGGCCCACTAGCAACCTCCTCATCACCCTCACCACCACTCTTCTGCCCAGGTAACGGCGCAAACCCCTGGTTCTCCCCTGATTCCGTCGTATTATTGGTACGGAGCGATGGCATACGATACGTTCCGTCAAGTTTTGCGATCGTATCGGATTTCGATTTTGCGTATTGGATTCTCTTCCCGGCCCGGCGTGGCGCGTGTTAGCTTATAGCTAACAAAGTGGTTTGTCGTTGAATGGAATAAAGAGATGATGATGATGGTATGTGGATTTGTCCCCGAAGTCATTGGATCATCGGGGATAGCTTCTGATAAAGCGGTGACTCTAAATATCCGGCCTTACCCGTCTCAGACTTTCTTTCGAGCCGCTTCAAACGAAAAAGACAGAGAGAGAGAGAAGAAGAGGGAATACAAGGAAAGGAAAGGGAATAAAGAAAAAACCCACCATCTCCCTCCCAAAAAACTCCCTCCCCTGACACCCCCTCATAGCACTACTAGCCCCCGCAACATCTCTAAAAGCCACATGCGCCTGCCCTCTCATCTTCATCGTCTTAAGCGCGATAACATCGAGTACTACCCCGTAAGTACTGAATAACGTGTACAACGCGATTTTTAGATCGGGTTTGTGGATTTTATCGTTAAGGTTCGAGATGTACAGCGTTTGGTTCGGTGCGATTGTGTTTGCTGATGATGATGGTATGGATGTTGATGTGGTGCCCGGACGGGGGGGTGGGGGGCGGGTGGTTGACATGGTTTGATGGTTGATGATTCTGGATGGTGGTTGATGAGAGTGATGTTGAAGTTGGTGTTTTCGCGAAGTTTGAGGTGGGAGCTGGAAGCTTGGCGGTGAGGAAGGCTAGGCTTGATTGGCACCATGCGACAGCTCAGACGTCTACGTTTAATGTGCCACTTTTACGTTTCATTTTATTAATTTTGTATTCCATTGCTTAGGAGCTTAAGTACATACTTCCAGTGAGTAAGCTAAAGTCCCTAGGTAGCATCATAACGAAACGCGTAAACGCCTGCAATGCATGATTTACAGACGAATCCCATATCCATATCCACCTCTAAAACGCCTTTTCACAACCATAATTATAAACATAGAGCCTTCCGTACATAAAATAGGGAAGGGAAAATTAAGCAAGAATATCAGACTCCCTCCCAACCAACTTCATCCTCTCCTTCAAAGTACACTCCTGCGTAACCCGATTACACCCCCAAACCTTCAACCACTTCAAATTCTCCGCAACCTTAAGCAACCCTTCAACGACCTCATCATTAACAGACCTAACAAAACTAACATCCAACTCCTCCAACTTGGGAAGTTGGAACTCGTTCAGGAAGTTCCAGGCGGAAGCGTTGATCTCCCTGCAGCTGTTGATTGATAGCTTTTCGAGCGTACGACCGGAGTGGTCGATGAGCCTGGCGAAGCCCGAGGGTTGGAGGTTTATACAGCGGTTGAGGGAGAGTTCTTTGAGTCCGTAGTTTTGGGTCCATTCGGTGAAGAGCGCGGAGATACCGGCGTTGGTGAGTAGGTCCATTTCGTCGAGTTTAAGGATCTCGAGACGTCCGCAGGAGGCGTGGATCGCGGCGAGGGTTTCGTCGGTTAGGTCGCGGCAGCAGGTCAGATTAAGCTCCGAGAGACCGGATCCGCAGGAGTTGAGGACGTCAACGATCGGTCCGTTGGAGAGTGGCAACTCCGGGTCCGAGATTTCAAGAACCTTGAGGTTTTGAAGACCGGTGAGGAGACGGATGCACTCGTCGTCGATATTGGTCAGAGTCTGGAGACGAAGAATCTCCAGATCGGGGCAGTTATCGACAAGTGCTTCCATGGCGCGGGCCTTGAATCTGGCGGTCTGGCTGACGCCGAATTCCTTGAGTTTGCTGCCGACGTTCTGGAAGAAGCGGACGTAGCATTCCTCGGTGACGTTGAAGGCGCCGTAGAGTTCGAGGGATTCGAGTTCCTTGAGCTTTTGGCCGTAGTAGTCGAGACACTCGTCGGTCATGCGGCCGCACCAGTAGAGATGGAGGCGGCGCAACGTAGGAACAAAGACGGCGATGTCGCGCAGGGTGTCAGCTGACATCTCTGGGAGACAGTTAGCAGCTAATATAACATGATATAGATGAGAAGAGAGAGCTTACTGCTGCAGTCGTAGAAACGGAGAACGTGTTCAGCAGGTTCGAAGAAGAGCCTCGTAGTCTCATCATTCAAACGACGGTTCTTGGAAATGATCTGAGAGATCTTATCGATATTGTGAGACCCGATATGGCCGAGGGCCTCGACGTCGTCGATGTGCTTGGCGACCAGATTGATACACATGTCCTGAAGCGACGGGATGCCTCTAGCATCACCGTCGATAAGAGCACGTGCGGCGGATTTCTTGTTAGTACGCATGGTTTGTTTCTTCTTTCGAACCGCTTTCTCGACCGGGGCGTTCTTCTTCCCGCAAGCGTGGCAGAGGAGTCCTTCGCCGTCGTCAGCGGAGCGGGAGTATGGGGTCACGGTGAAACGACAGTTGCATTCACCGCAGAAGGCGATTTGTCCGGGGACCGGGGCGCTGGGGAGTTCGAAGTCGGAGCTGTCTTCACCTTCCTCCAGTTTCTTCTTTTCAGCGGCCTTTTGCTTTCTAAGCTGGGCTTTTGTGGGTTTTCTGGTTCTGGTGACGGGAGCTGGTGGTGTTTCTTCTTCGAGGTCGGATTCGGTGAGTTCGACTTGGATGTTGGCACCGGACTTGCGTTTTCTCTTCTTCGAATCCGCTGTGACGGTGAGAGTTATCTCGGTGGTGGCAGCGGCGGCGGCTTTGCGAGAAGGTCGCCCACGCTTCGGCTTGACAACTTCTTCCTCCTCATCATCTTCGTAGTCCTCTTCAAGGTCAGCAATATCCATCATATCCTCATCCTCGTCTTCATTCTTAACCGGCTTCTTCCTCCTACGAGTACTACGACCAGTAGCAGCAGCACCCGCAGCCGAAGATTCACCAACTTGCTCCTCTTCCTCCTCCTCTTCATCCCATTCGCCTTCATCTTCAGGTAGAGCAGCTTGTCTGGCTTCCTCCTCTGCACGAGCACGGCGGTCGTGTGAGGCTTGAGCAGCGGCACGGGCACGGGCCTGTGACAATTGTTGGATGCCACTGGCGTCGATGCCTTTCTCCTAGAACTTGGGTTAGTATGGTAGTCAATACACCTAGAATAAATAGGACGTACACGTAGGAACTCAGTGAGAGCTGAATTGGGACCGCTGACGCGGGAACGGTTGCCGTTGACGGTACGACGGCGAGACCTGGTTTTTTCACTATCAGACGATGTTCCTTTCAATAATTGAGATGGTTTCTTACATGGCTGGATCGGTAAGCTAGAGTGCGTATGGATGGTGATGTCGAATTGATGATAAAACGGAATGATACTTTTAGTTAGAAGAGCGTGGTGTAGACAGGATGGAGGTAGCTGAGCAGAACGCCCTACAAGCTACAATGCAACCAACTCCGAAGGTGGCACGCAAACAAACATACAGCACAGCACAGGACAAGACAGACAACAATCAGGGGATTTGGGAATCCACCCCGTCTCTGAGGAAAAGTCTGTTCCTCAGGATACACAGGAGGAAGCCAAAAGGCTGCTCACGTAATCAAACATGCTCAAAAAGCAATTGTACTGCCTGATCGGGTAAAGCTGTGGGCAAAAGTGTGACTTCGCGACAGACTAATTTACGCGGTATCCATGCCAATGGCACCCCGCCAGACCCCTGATTGGTTGATCGACTCCCGCTCTGGCCGGTTGCGAGGGCAAATGCGGGTCAACCGATGAGTCTTTCGCTACTTTCGCTACTTTCCTAGCCTTTACTCCTGGCTTGGCCTGGAGATCGAGGTTCGCCCGATCCAAACTTTCTTTTTTTTTTTCCTCTCCTTTTTTTCGCTCTTCGATATGTGATGGTTACTGAGTAACTGCCGAGGGCTATTCCCCTGACCTGCTTGTTTGTATTGGTTGTCTTTCCATCCGATTGTGCTTTGAATGAATTGTGTATAGGACGGCGACGCGTTGAGAGTTGACGTTAAAACAGCCCACCAACAGCTTCAGCTCCGTCCCCCTTCACCCTCCCCTCGCGCAACCATCCAGCACGTACGTCCATCAATCATCCCCCCGTACCATCCCCATAGCGATCTAATTGCGTAACTCGACAATGGCAAGACGTAAGTGCATCTCAAGCTTGCTTCAGATTCCGTCCTGCAACGGTTAGCTGACGTCCATACTCAAACAGTTAAAATCTACAAGCTCTCTGGCTCTACTCCCACGCCAAGAGTCACCAGACAGGCTTCCAGGGCATCCTCCAGAGCGTCCTCCAGAGCGTCCTCCAGAGCTGCCTCTGCAGCTTCAAGCCAAACCAACACACCAAATCCAACCCGTTCACAGCCTCGTCGAGGTCGTCCTTCTGCTAGGAGCAAGTTGGTCATCTCTGGCGTAGGCGATGATACCGATGGAGAACAAGATGACTTCGAGGTCCCACCGACTGATAGTGAGCAAGAAGTTGATGAGATAGAAGACGAAGATGATGAAGACGAAGACGATCTAGCTTCATCCAAGAGACGTCGTACCGGCTTCGGCTCCAAAATTGCCGTTGTCATTGATACCCCCTCCCGACGGACCTCACAGGCCAAGGTTAACACCAGAAGAAGCCTTACGGCTGCCGGTGCCGCTAGCATTAGCACTGCCAGCTCCGTATCTCAGTCTCCTTCCTCAGCTCTCCTTGACACCCCTGCCACGTCTCATTCCGCGACTAGCACTCGTGCGTCTAGCCGTGTAGCACTTAGGAGTGCTCTGGAAAACCCCATCGACCTCACCCTCAAGGGTGGTGAGAACGATGAGGAAGAAGACGAAGATGCTATTGCGGCTTCCACCACCCGTAAGGGCAAGGGAGTCTCCAGAAGAGTTTCCAATGCGCCTGAGCCACAGAGAATAACACCACGTAGAAAGTATCCTGTTCTTACGGTTCCCAGGGACTCCTGGAACTCTACTGACGACGACCCAGAGGAAGGTGAAGATGTGGAAGACGACGACGACGACGAAGATTTTGATGATGAACTAGATGCTGAGCTTGATGAAATCGATTCTGACATCTCTGATTTCGAACCGGACGTTAACGGAGAAGATGCTGAAGCTGACGAAGCGGCTGAGGACTCTGATGATCCTGTCACCGCTGCTATCCAACGTGCTGCTGCTGTCCCTGCTCCCGCAGCTACTGCTAGAAGACGTAGAGGCAGAGGCGCTAGACTTACCAGGGTTTGTCCCCCACTCTTCCTATTTCTTTCCTAAACCCCAATCTTCCTTCCCATTCTCATCGCCATCTATCATTATCTACCTCATTTCCTCAGATCTATGAAAACGGAATGGCGGACGAAGACAAAGAAGTACCCATTGCTAACACTTTCCTCACACAGGCCGAACGTGAACGGGCCGAACTGTACAGAAATCATCCTTACTTGGAGCACATCTGGACGGAACTAGAGAAATGCGATCCGATCCCTACCCAAAAGGCGGAGCAGCCGGATGGTCTTTCCCTGACCATGCTTCCCTTCCAGCTTGAAGGGTTGAACTGGCTTCAAAAGCAGGAGCGTACCAGGTTCAACGGAGGCATCCTCGCCGATGAGATGGGTATGGGGAAAACTATCCAAACCATCGCTCTCCTGTTGGAGAAACCACGTCCCAAGCAACCTTGCTTGGTCGTCGCCCCCACTGTTGCGCTTATTCAGTGGCGTAATGAGATCGAAAAGCATACGAACAATGGGTTGAAAGTTCTCCTGTTTCACGGTCAGACTAAAGAGGACAAGGTCAGCGCCATTCATAAGTATGATGTCGTTTTGACCACTTGTGCGTATTTCCCTAGTTTTCACTGCGCCATTGTACCTGCTAATTTTGTTTAAGATGGCTCGCTCGAATCGGTCTTCCGCAAGCAGAACAGCGGTTTCAAGCGTAAGGATGGAATCTACAAAGAAAACAGCGTTCTTCACGCCGTTCAGTGGCACCGTGTCATTCTCGACGAAGCACACAACATCAAGGTATTTCCTACCAGCTTTAGTATATCGGAATTGCCTCAATTCTAACTATGTCGCCAGGACCGTTCCTGCAACACCGCTCGCGCCGTGTTTGCTCTCAAGACGAAGTATAAGCTTTGTCTTTCTGGAACTCCCCTCCAAAACCGTATCGGGGAGCTCTTCTCCCTCCTTCGCTTCTTGGAGTCCGACCCTTTCAGCATGTACTTCTGTCGCAAGTGTGACTGCAAGTCTATGCATTGGAAGTTCAAGGATTACAGACACTGTGACGACTGCGGTCACCGACCTATGGAGCACGGTATGTATTCATATCTCTCTTGCATTCCTATTTACATTCTAACTTGTATTGCGCAGTCTGCTTCTTCAATTATGATATTTTGAAGCCAATTCAGAATAACGGACACGAGGGCCCCGGGAAAGCTGCCTTCCAAAGGCTGCAGTCGTTGCTGAAGCTAATCATGCTCCGTCGCACCAAAGTCCAGCGAGCCGACGATTTGGGCCTCCCACCCCGCATTGTCACGGTTCGCCGCGACTACTTCAACGAAGAAGAACTTGACCTATACGAAAGCGCCTACGGAGACAGCAAGCGCAAGTTCAACACCTACGTCGCCACAGGTGTCGTTTTGAACAACTACGCCAATATCTTCAGTCTCATCACCCGTATGCGTCAGCTTGCCGACCACCCAGATCTCGTACTGAGACGCCACGCGAATGAAGAGGGTGATAACAACCTTGTTTGTTGCATCTGTGACGAAGAGGCGGAGGAGGCGATTAAATCCAAGTGCCATCACACCTTCTGCCGTCTCTGTGTCCAACGATACCTCGGCACCTACGCCGGGGAAGGGTCGCCGGACTGCCCGACCTGCCATATCGCGCTCAACATCGATCTGACGCAGCCTTCCCTCGAAGCTGCGTACAACAGCGTCAAGAAAGGGTCCATCATCAACCGTATCGATATCAACAACTGGCGCAGCTCCAGCAAGATCGAGGGTCTCGTCGAAGAACTCGGCAAACTCCGCCGAAAGAGCCGCACTACCAAGTCGATCGTCTTCAGCCAGTTCACTAGTATGCTGCAGTTAGTCGAATGGCGTCTTCGTAAAGCCGGTTTTCGTACGGTTATGCTCGAGGGATCGATGAGTCCCGCGCAACGCGACGCTTCGATCAAGTACTTTATGGAGAACGTCGAAGTTGAAGTTTTCTTGGTCTCCTTGAAGGCCGGAGGTGTTGCTTTGAACCTTGTGGAGGCCAGTCAGGTCTTCATCATGGATCCTTGGTGGAACCCCAGCGTTGAGTGGCAGAGTGGAGACCGAATCCATCGTATCGGTCAGACGAGGAACTGTCGTATCACTCGTATGGTCATTGAGGATAGTATCGAGAGTCGTATTGTGGAGTTGCAGGAGAAGAAGGCGAATATGATCAATGTGAGTATTTTTGTTTGTTATTTCCGGCTTGGGAGCTTTGTGCTAATAGGAATTCGTAGGCGACTATCGGAGGAGATCAGGGCGCGATGGACCGGCTCAGTCCCGCTGATATGCAATTTCTTTTTAATAATTAGGGATGATGCTGTTCTTCTGGGACTCTTTTGAATGCCTTTATCATGAGCGGTAACGATCAATGTGGTCGTGGTGGGGGAATGAATATGAAGGAAAGGTGAGATTCAGGCTCGGCACAAATTACTAACTAGCTGGGGATTATGGAACGGAGGTGATGGTATAGATTGTTGCATTTCTAAATTTCCTTTTATAACATACATCTTTCTGCTGTCTTTTACTTTTCGGGGGGTTCTTTATTATTCTTACATGATGAACTAACTGTCTATGCATGGGAGGATGGCGTTTACTGGTGTGGTGTTTTTATACATGCGGAGGAAACCATGTTTTATAACCGCCGCTCCGTACTAATGAAGAATGACATGGAATTAATATGCCACTCTCTTCGATCGTAAAAACGTGGGAAGCCCTAAGTAGCCACGTGGAGTGGGTGTGTTTCCCACCCACACACGCAGAATTGATTCGATATTGTGAAATATGTGAAGTTTTGACAACACCGACGGAGGAGGGTGGGGAATAACGGGGCAGCTGGTGTGGTGATGCGGAAGGGGGGGTAGAAAGGACTCTTGGGAGGTTCCTCGAGGACTTTCTTCCTTTCCTTTACATCTTACTTCACTTTATTTCTTGATCTTGACGTTTTTGAAGCTATCGACGACATACATTACAACCAAATTCACGAACTGGGACGAGAGTAGCTATCTGCGGCGGGTGACGGCATCAGGGTTTTGATATTCTTTTCTGACGACGTTCAACTTTATTCCATCTACGGGACCGTGAGGGCTTAAAATAGGTGGAAGACGGAGTATCATCCTTATTTGGGATACACGATAAAAATAGAAGGATTCGAACAAGTCACCTGAAGATGGAGGAGGAAGAAGGTGGCGTTAAGATTCCTGTTCCTGTCAGCGGTGGTTCCGATGATACCACTACCCCGACTCCCACTGTTCAACCTCAACCTCAACCTCAAACTACAACGGGAGCACCATCACTATCATCGAAACTATCAATCCAAACGTTACAAACAACCTCCACGCCGATCCCGGAAAGACCTCTTACCGCCGGTTGGGTATCCGCTATCACTAGACCACCTGCTGGAGGACCACAACAACCACAGCGACAGGTTGATATTTCGTCTCACGAGGAGTTTCCTACGCTTTCTTTTTCCGCTGCGGTGGGGAATTGGAAGAAAGGTAGGAAGGGATTGGCTTATTTTGGTGGACATCCTGGTGGACCTTCTGGTGGGAATACTACTGGAAAGAGTGGTGGTCACAGAGGGAAGGGCAAGTGGGTTGGAGTAAAGGGACTGGAGATTGGTAGTGTCACTACGTACACTATCTCTGCTGAGACTGCTGAGACGGGAAAGGGCGACGAAGGAGAAAAGAAGGACGTGGAAGAAAAAGAAACGAAGGTTGATATTGAAGGACCACCGAGCACGGGTAAACAAGAACCATCATCGACATCACCTCTTCTTCTTTCTCCACTTCATCAACCTACCCAGGAGCCATCATCATCAGAACAAGAACAACTTATCGCCGACGCGCCTGCTAGCGGTGATATCGAGATTACGGATACTGAACTAAATTTGAGAGGCGGTGAGAAGGATAAGGGTAAAGAGAAGGTCGAGACGGAGGAGCTGAAGGAAGAAGAAGACCTCGACGCAGGATCAGACAGCACGGTTCATCAAATCCATCATCAAGATCAGCAAGAGCCCTATCAACCAGACCTCAAGATGAATCCCGAAGAAGTCGACCGCGCCATCAAAAACATCATGACGAATTTTATCCCTTCCTTCTCATCCGATTTTCTGGAAAAGGCTGCCCGTGAGGCCAATATTCTCCCACAGCAGTGGGAAGAAGTGAAGCAGAAGGAACCGGTTTATTTGACCGAGGAGCAGAATGTTAAGCTCGGGTTTGCGATTTTCAAGCTAGGAGAGAAGGGAGTCGAGGGTATTTACTTCCGTTCCTTTCATCATTGTTCTTATATAGGCGTAGATGAGAGGGGCTAACAAACTGGGTTTTGGTGCATACAGTGGCAATCGAGTTCGCTCGACTCAGATGCGCTCAGAATTTGATGGCTCGATGGTTCGAAGACGACATCGACAAGATTATGGCGGCGTTCAAGGGAAGATTCAGAGATGGATCTATGACCCCTCAGCTGGCTGCAAAGATTAATATCTTGTTGCAACATACGCAGAGGGCTAGAAGTATGGTTTTTTATACTCCCCTTTTATCTTGTTTCTGTTTTGGTTGGGAAGGTGCTAACTGATCGGCAGACTACTTCCTGGGCCAGAAGAAGCATGCTAAGCCCGCCGCTGGGGGTGTTAACATCACCGCCGCCATGGGAGGCTTGACGATCGGAGCTGCCTCCTCCTCCACCGCTGCCGGCGCCGGTAAGGCCGCGCCAGGCACCACAAACAACAACGGAAAGGCCGGCAACGGCAAAAAGAAGCTCTCAAACGTTGAGATGAACTTCTTGATGAGATCCTTCATCACCGTTTTGCAACTCGCCGCCTTGTGGAACAAGAAGGAGTACGGGTGGTACGTCGATTGCTTTGAGACGATGGAATTTGTCAAGATGATGGAGAAGAGGGTTGAGACTTTTGAGGGGGATTGGAAGGACGAGGATGGGGGGTATATGAAGGAGAGGGGCGGGGGGTTGGCTGCTGGTACTGGTGAGGTTAGTGGGCCTGCCCTTGCTAGAGGCATTGCTGCTGGCGCTGCTGCTGCCATTACCGCTACCGTTCCTGCTGCCACTACTACTGCCACTACTGCTGCCACTGGGAGGAGGGTTCCGAGGGGGATCGGAGCCTATCCGGGGAGGTATCAGGATAGCTATTTTTGAACGTTTTTTAATGAATGAAATGATTGTGTGGGGGGTGTTTGGGAATGAAAATTGAGATAATGTTAATGTCTGGGTGGTGTTCTTTGCATGGGTTATATGTTTTTGTTTTTGAGTCTCTTTTACGTTAAGTCTTTGGTCTTTTTGTCGTTTCTGTGTTTACTGTTGCATTTTGCAGTGTATTGCATTGGAGTATACGTATGGTGCCTGGGGGTTATGGTCATGAGTAGGGTTCTGGAGGGTGGATTAGGTGGTAAATTTGTTCTAGATATTTTGGGCATTACATGGAATTGGTGTTTTGGAGTGGTTGTTAGAGGGGAGTTAAGGTATTATATATTACTACTAATCTGATGGTAACTTAGGTGGTATAATTTATATTATTTAATATGGCTATTGCTGGTTCAGGATAGTATCCTGAGGTTTCTGGAAGATGTTGCAGATGTGCGTGTTCGTTTATAGGGTTTAAAGGAGTGGATAGCTAATGATGAGGGTGGAGATTGTTAGTAGGCTGTTTTATTTTGGACATGATGGGGGGTGGGACGTACTTATTTGAGACCCTGGATTTGGAGAACGGATTTCGGTTTTATGGTCGGTAATATTCACCTGTTATGGTGCTTTTTTCTGCGGTAAAGCTTAGGGAGTGTATACCGTTCGGCTGCAAGGCGGCATTGTGGCGCCGTAGCCGTGCTATGTGTGTATACTAGGTACCGGACCCGATATCGATTTTGTTGAAGGAAGTTTTTTCTTCATGAGAGAAAGGCTATAAGTGTATCTTGAACCTCACTCAGCAACCCATCCCTCCAATGCCCCATCCTCCCCCCTCTGCCGCCCACCAAGATCATAAACAACCCACGGACTCCCATCGTTCACCATTCTCCACGCGGTATTATGTTCTTCCAACCAAGATTTATACCGTTGAATCGTGACTTTATCCCACTCATTCCCCCATGATAACGCCGTTTTTAGGCATTCGCTGAATTGGGATACTTTTGAGAGTGATGTGGCGATGGTTATGACTGTTGGGTCGGCGGGCCAGTGGGTTATGTATGTTTCTAAGGGGGGGTGGAAGAGGGAGGTTAGTTGGAGGAGGGGGATTAGAGGGGACCAGGGGGTTTGAGTTGGGATGTGGGGGAATTGGCGGAGGGTTCCTGCTTGAGGGGGGTTAGTTGGGTTTTTTTTAAGGGATTTGGGGGAGGGTAAGTACAGTAGACGTCGTCCCAGTAGGGGAAGGAACAGATCATGTCGTATTCTAGTTGGGGGCAGGAGGCGCGATCGAGGATTTTGTTTACTAGGAGGGTTGCTATTTCTGGAGGTTTATTTGTTAGTTTAGGGGGTTATATATATAATTGGGAAGGCTGAAGGGTTTGAAAGGTAGTTTGGGTGCCAATTGGTGGGGTTATATGTGTATACGTACTTCGAAAACCTTTGCTACCAAGGTGTTCGACCAGATGTTGGTGGCGGATTGAGAGCTCGTCCAGGCCGCGGGGGATGGGAGATCCACGGTCTGGTTTGTAGTTGCAGTGGAGGATGAAGGATGATTTTTCTACCATCTTTTGTTTATCAAGAAAATCTTCTTGTGGGAGCTTGATGGGATGAATATGGGAGGGCAGAGGGTAGCTATAGTAGCAGTTTTGATATTGCGATCTTTAAAGGTTTTCGACTTGTAATATATTTTTCGATAGAGGCAGCGTTATAGGTGTGGTATATCCAACAGCCTTTTATAGAGATTCCCGTTCGGCTAAAATATCTCGTAGGAATATATTAATATAAAATCTCGGATCGAGATCGAAATTGTATACAAATATTCCCAGGAGCTTTGGTTGCCAGATCCCCTCTGGTAAATCTCTTGCGGGGGCTGTGTAATTGCAGATATATTACAATTGTGTAGGCTTGTACATTCGGAATTGCAGGAGGGCCTGATGAGTGTGTGATCGATCGATGGTGTTATTTCCTGCGGTCCCTTTCAATTTCAAAATATCTTTTCGTGTGTTATAATTGGAGGGGTTTTTTATTTTATGTTGAATTGAGATATGGTGGTTTGTTAAGTTGTTCTTTGGATAGAATCGTGAATGCGAGGTAGTTGGTATAGCTTCTAGCCGATATTGTAGTGGGTCCTTGGATGAAGTCAAAGCTTTTACTCGGAAGAAATACGGATTGTCGTCAAACTATTTATACCACCACGAGAAAGTACATATCCCCAGGCCCGGTGGCAGTTCAACATCATCTGATATCTACAACCGATCTAGAATTCCCACCTTTTTTCCCTCTTCTCGCTCACATGCACGCCACACGCACGCATATGCACATCTTAGGGCCACATCATCATCGTCAGCCATCAGCGATATTCGGCATCAGCGATATATTCCTGTGTAGAATCTTGGTGGTAGTTAGTCATAAACAAGGTTCTTATTCGGATCCGTATGGAATCTGAAACGCGGATGAAACTCGCCAATTTTACCACATTTTGGAGGTCCCCCCTTGCGTGTTGTGAGACATTGTTGCGGATAGATCCTTAAGAAGGCGAAGGAGGATTTGGGGCAAGCGAGGTCGTTTGAGGTTGCTGTTGGAGAATGTATTCTTTTTTTTTTTGAGGGGTTTTGGGAGTTGGAAGGTTATGGCGGGTATGTGGTTTGAAACTTGATGGATTTGGAGAGTGGGTCATAGTTCGTGCATGGGTTATAGCTGCGCAAGGTGTTTCGGGATTGAAACTGAGGCAAGAATTTCCGTTTTCTTTGAAGGTTATTGGTTTTGGCCATTCGAGTCGGTTCACCTTGCATGAGTGGCAATACAACGTTCCAGCTTGATGGTGTACTCAATTCATGAGCAATGAACATGTTAAGCTCTCCGAAAGAAAGTCCTGTTGGATCCTGTACCCGAAACCCCAGAAAATGCGTTGTTCACGTCGTCGTCGTCCAGGCAGCTGGCATATGTGGAGCATACTGCAGAAGGCGGTACTGTAGTGTCATAACGGGGGGTGGTATTGACACAGAATCGGGACGATGAGTGATACCAGTACAGTCTCGTAACAGGTAGCACAGTCACAGCATTTGGTGATACGGGTACAGCATTGGGGCAGCTGCACGGTGGGGTATTTGGAATATTTGCAGATGAAAATCCTTAAGTTGTGAAACCAGCCGAGGTGCACCGGTGGGATAGTCTAGATTCCCAGGTCGACTTAGCCTTGTAGACGATACGTATAGTCATTTAGGGCTTAGCTAAGCCGGGGCTCGTACCCACACATACGTATGTGTGTATGTGCGTCACTTCTCCGGTGCTCCTCTCGAGGATCCTGTCCGGCCGTATCTTCACGGGTTATATCCTCTTAAGTCCTAATTGCACTCTTCTTCTACGATTAATCTTTGGAGATAGGTCTGGTCTCGCAGTTAAAAGGTTAAGCTTTTTTATTGTTTGAAAGTTTTGACATCGCCTCCCGAGTTTAAGCCTATCTTCTTTTTTAATTTTCATCCATGGATAGTGTGAAGGATAGGTTTATTCCAGCCGCCATGATGAGTTGTGCGGACCTTCAGAAACCACCACTGTCGTCGTATATGTATCTTGTAAAACCACCTTCGCATCCCGAGAAAAGAATAGAGTCATGACCGTGATAAAAGAAAACCTCCACGTATACCAACGCCCCATTTAAGTTCAATAAAACCATAATAATATCAAGCAAAAAGTGCCATATCCATCCCCGCAGCGTGCCTCGCGAGTTTGTCGGCAACCGTATTTTGGTCTCGAGGGATCCACCAGAAGCCGATTTCAATGCCCCTCTTCTTTTGGACCATCATGAGACGGTCCTCCAGGCACAGGAACAGCTCAAGATTCGCCGGCATATTGCCCTGCGAGTTTCTGAATCCGTTTTGTCTCCACTTCGAAAGCCAGGCAGTGATACCGTGGACGACGTAGGCCGAGTCCATGGCAATGATCCATTGACGAGAAGTGCCTTCGAAATTTGGGTTCTTATGCTTTCGTTTGCGCATAATACTCGGTCTGTAATCGTTGAAGAAACGATCAATCGTATCGATAGCTTCCAAGGCCGCTCTCAACTCAGCGATTTGGCTGGTGCGCTTCGAATTCAACCCGTGCAATTGCAAGGCCGAGAAGGGCTTGGATATTTGATCGTCGGCGTTGAGCCCGAGAGCAACACCAACGCCGGCACGAGCTCCACCATGGCCATTGCCCAAGCAGGCTCCGTCCGCGAAGACCATTCGGAAGTTATGGCAACCGCGTGGATGTTGGCAGCATCTGGCGCTGAATTGCTTGCAGTCTTGGCAAACGATGTACTGCTCGTTATAGTCGAGTTCTGTGATGCTAGGGCAATTGACCCAGATCCCACCTTGAATGCTTGGTTCATGATCAGGCATTTTGAATTGTGGTTTTATCGATGGATTCCTAAGATCCTGTTAGGTTAGAGCTTCTTCTGCTTTTAGCGTTGGGCATAAGTGCCACGCGAGGCTACCGATTGATGGTGGCTGGTAACTGATTCCGACTCACGATAATTATATAGAAAAGGTTCGGAATGTGTTATTTAGGTCGTGAGACCGTTGGCACCTTGCACTTGTACGGGTGTGCGATGCTATACTATCGACCGTCCGTGTGCGTATAGATATAGCGAGCTAGATTAATGGACAGTTAGTATCGAATGCCTAGGGGCAAAACCCCGTAGACCTATCCAGGAAAACGATATGGAGGGACTAACCGCGAGTATGAATAGGAATATAGGGGTTCCTGATACCTGGCACCGGTGTGGATGCTGCCCGTTATGTTGATGAAATGATAACGTTGTAACCGCGATGAATTGGTATTAATCGAGGTTAAGAATCGAGGAGGTGAAAAATTTGTGGGCTGGAATTATTCGACCGACGATGTGAATGAGTGCCCACGTCGTCTTGACGACGGAATACTCTTCGTCATTGGGGTTTTTACCCCGTCTCCGTTCATCTTGGCTCCACAGGTACCCGTTCAACAGGATGTCGCTATGAAGACGGCGGGAGCTAGAATTTTCCTTTGGCTGGATATAACACCCTTCTGTTGCAGACACTTTTCACCCTCTTCGGGTATCTCCATATATATTTGAGCCGGTCTGGTTTGGACCACAGCTTCAAATGTGTATTGAACAGCCGAACGGAAAAGAATCGATATCAATTTGCCCTTTGGCTGAAATTTAAACGGAGCGGATACCTTCTCAAAAGCTGCATTCTGGGCACACTATCTACTATCTTTCTGCCACAGTATTGTATATAACTTGCAAATCGGATTACCACTGGTGGATTGGAATTAGATACACGTACGTGCGTGACTATGAGAAATTAACCTCCATGTGAGCACCAAATGCAGAGACAGCACGACGGATATCGCAATCCACTATTTTTTCACTCGTTATCCTCGCCCTCGTCGTCCTCATCGCCCCCGTCGCCGCATGCGCCGCTATCACTATCGCCAAACTCTTCCCCCAATTCTCCGTCCCATTTTGGATTCCAATCAATAATCTCGCGGTAATCTTCGTCCCAATCCTCAAGCCACGCTCTGCACGTTTTACCGTCGATTTCCATGTTCTCAGGTGTCATGGTATCCCAATTATTGCTGAGGAATTTAGCGACTATTTCCATCATATCGACGTCTTCCACCAGCACCGTATCTGCATAATCGACGTGCCTCGAAATGAAAAGCTTTTCGAGACAGCAGGTAGTATCGGCGAGCGCTTCGTAATCATCTAGGTCTAACCTCGAGTCGTCAATTACCATCTTTTTCGCTAGAGACTTTCGGCCATTCACTTCCATGCCATAGTCTATTGAGACGAGCAACGTTCCCTTCCTGCTCGCTTCCAGTGAGGCACAGCCCGAAATCGTGATCTCCTCGATCTCAGGAAGAAACAGTAAGGGGGGGACATTTCCTGCACTCCATCCAAGGTAGTACTCGTCGGTCCCGCTCTCGTCCAGCCCGTGGTAAAAACGCTTGAGCTTTCTTAGACCTGGCGGATAGCATTTTGAGCCGCCACTGCTCAGATGAAACCAGCCTGTGTAGTCATCTCTGCCTCTGTCAAGGTAAGGAATGTGCCGCGCCAATATAGGACCAGGGTTGTCCGCTTCGTCTTCAGTTAAATCCAAGATTTCCCTCAGACAGGTGGGCATGTATTCTTTAGATAGGTCACCGTCAAGAACGATGCTTTCCTGAACGTCCCCCATGTCGAGCACTCGCAGGTTCGGGGTAAAGCATATGATCACCGGGAGGAGCGCTTCAGAATTGACGCCCCCTTTAATGGCTTCGAAAACGCCATCGGCGACCCAAGAGCACGATGGATCCCCTTTCAAACCATCTATCATGCCAAGTTCGTCCTCTGTCCATTTCCACAGTCCCGTCCAAGTCCTTGGAACTCTCTCGTGTCGACGATACCATTCGATGGTAAGTTCGGTTATATGATATGCCGCTTTCGGATCATATAACAAATGTCGCATAAACTGCCATGCCGAAAATTCGGGCTCGTCGATTTTTAGAGTATACGAAGAACCTCCAGGGACTTGACATGCGATCTCGTGGAATAACTTGCATACCCCTGCTGTGCTCCCGAGCGATAGGGCGTCAAGGTGTTCGAAAATGTCTAACAGTAATTCCGGCGGGAAGCTTGTCAAAATGGTCATGATGTTGTGAGATGGAGCTTGAAGTGGGTTGAAATTTGGATTGAGTCAATGATAAGGAAATCTGAGGGAAATAAAGGACGGTGGATGGTGACGCGATGCAGAAGAGAATACCCAGCCCCGCCATGTCCAGATCCTGGTCAGTGTTGCATTATGGCTTAGTATAAACCTGCAAGGGTATTATTATCGACACGCAGTTGGTGTAAATTGTATATGAACCCGGTCCGGCCGCCCTACGCAAAAATACAAACTCCCTATGTGGGTAACTCAGCAGGTTCCACACCACATTCCGGGGCTCCATGCATTGGTCCATGGGTTCGCGGGCAATAAATCGGCTGCTGGCACCTACTTCCTTCGGAGTTGATGGGGAACGGACCACTACTAAGCTACACTATGGCGACTCTGTACATGTGGTACCGTCTACGATATGGACCGTAAAATCCAACGACGTCAACACAAAAGATATCGTTTTGTTCATCGTGCTGCAGACCCGATTGTTCAAGGCCTTATAGATATAAAATGCTGAAAATATCTGTGTTTTAAAATTCCCGACTATCGACTCATGTAGCCGCAAAGGAGTAAGCCCCGATGACAAAAACCCACCCTGTCAATTTACCCGGCAGGGAGTTTACAATTTCTCCAATAAGTTCACTTGGCAAATCTAGGAGCATATATGGTTGTGCAATTTTTTAAGTAGAATACGAAGGTAATGAAACAAGGTATATATTTGTTAGGTTAAAAAAGATTTCGGCCATGCTCGATAAATACAGGAGTATTCAGCTGGTTATATATATAGGCCCGTTAATCTAAAATATTGACAAAGGAATGAAAATACGAATAAGAGTCTCTACTTCTAGCATCCTCCTAAAAGCCGCGCCCACATCGTCCCATCTTAGGCCTGCAGCCCACGCTTTATGAGTTTGGTGAGACGGGGGTGCCTCAACCAAATACTCATTCATTAATGTCCATTTATGGGACACACTGGCTGTACCACTCGTTGGAGACGACGCAGCGACCTTGAGCGCAGGTCTTGGGGCCGGTCCATCCGCTGCCGCCGCATTGTCCATAGAGAGGGGATCCGGACCCGGAAGTGGGCGTGGTTCCAGCGCGAGTAGTAGTCACTGGGTTGGAAGTGCCAGATCCGTTCCAGACAGCAGGGCCAGGGAAGGGGAAGGACTTGTGTCCACCATAGATGCTGAAGTTCGCATATGCGTCGGTGGACCTATATGCGCCTGGGAACTTCACAAGTGGGCCGGGGGTGCCGTTGCCGCCGCCGGTGACCTTAACTTGCATGCAGGAGACATAGTGCTCGGGTTGGTTGACGTGGGAGCGGTGAATACCTATAATTTTGATGTTAGCTACCGGCTACACGGGGCAAAAATCCGAAGTTAGGGTTATTTTTCTCACCGATATGCTCAACACGGACGAGGTATTCGCCGTTTGGAGTGCCGGATGGGATCCTGGCCGCAATCCAATTGCGGTCCCAAGTGCACCAAGCATTGGTAGTGAAGTCGCCGCCGGAGTTGCAGACGCCCTCCTGGAAGATCTTGAACCAGTCACCAGATCCATCGTACGCCTTGACGTTGTCGCCTGGGGCTCTGGACATGTACACAAATCCGGGACCTTATTATTATGTTAGTTGAGATATTCTTTATGTCGATATTGAAGCAAGGCGGCCGCAGTTCACAAACCTGGATGTTGCATAGTAGCACCGACACCAAGGCGGAAGCGAACTTCAGAGCCCGCGGTCACGGTCAGGACTTCGGTCCTTCCAGCGCTGGAAAAAGCGCCCTGGTTGCATCGAATATCGGGTCCGTCCGCGTAGGAGCCATCACGGATGTCTGCAGGTGGGTTGGAGGAGAATTTAATGGGGTTGTATTTGGTGGCACGGGTCGAAACTCGGACGTATCTGCCAGGCGTTTGGGCGACACCGTTGATGATGTTGGTGTCGAAGAAGTAGTGTGCGGATGCCACCTGGGCAATGGCGCCAATGATGAAAGAGATCTTCATTGTAACTAAAAGTTTGAAAATATGCCGGATATGTATCGTGGTTCGAAGAGTAGAAACCTGCTGGTGATGGGAGACGATCTGGAGAGAGAAGAAGAGGAGATATTCGGGGTATTTATCTTACGGTTCCCTTAGCCATTTGACGCCATTGATCGATCCACTGATACCGTGATTCATCTTCAACAATACCAAGTCGGATGTTCCATGATGTTTTCCATCTGATGGTCCTTGGATATCTGAAGCACGACCCACGGAAAGCTTTCCCTCAATACCGAAACCAAGATGCGGTTTGATACATGGTCGCTAGAGAGGAAAGCCCAGCTTAGCATAGGGTCGTTGCCCCCCCCTTTCTGTCATCCGCACCGTCAAGTGGGGAAGCGAGCAATGAGACTTAATCCGAGTGGTGGAGAATAGTCGAGTTTCACCGGCCTGCACGAGGGGAAGTATAAGCGGCTTACGGAACAATATGATAAGTCCAAGCACCTCTCCTCCTTCGTGTGAGTCCATGCAGCTAGAGTCCCGCAGTTCCGATTAGCATCCACGGCACAAGTTTCCGCTTCTGCATATACATGTATATATTATATCGACGGAGATATATAAAACAATATCCCAAGACCGGGAAATTTTTATAACAAGGACAGCTAGTATCTTAATTGGTAAATCGATGCACGAATCAGGATCAATCCTGGGTTAACGAGGAACTCTCATGATCAGCATAAACGGTATAGACGGCCGCAATCTCCACTCCAGTGCGGCAGGACCATGCATCTATGCATACCTCTATGTGAATTATAAACCTTCAACCTTCCCGTCGTTTCCGAGCGAGCAAGAGCCGGTACGAAGACTCCACACCATGGTAGGACATGTTCCAAGACCATGGTAAAAATCTCGGCGAGCTGTGGGGCATCCAACAGATCATTCGAAGCCACGGTCCCGTTGGCTTGGCTCTCGTCTCGGCTGTCAGGATCCCCCTGCTTATTTCACGCAAGGCGCACTGCGTTCTCATAGAAATTCTTTTAAAAAATACAACATGCATGTCCGTGGGACTCCTGAACTGGTTCGACATTTATTCCTCTTGGCAGGTGTGTCGATTCGTCGCCACATGATATAGGGTTTCGGCGCGCCTTCGAGCGAATACGATGCACGACGGTTAAACAACAGGCGGCAAGTTCGGGCCTTGAATCTCGGCTTGAGTGAGAGTTTCAAATAGCACCGGCTTGAAACCTCGGACAGTTTTCAAGTGCTTTTGGCGTATCAATCCGTTCAGCTAGTGCAAATGTACATAATATATGTACAGCTTACATAAAACTAAAAAGTAAAAGAGCAAGGACAGAGACTATACAACCGCCTGAAATTGGAGACATTTTATCACTTCACGCGCCTGCGCGGTGTCCTCAAGGCCTTCAACTCTCTTTGGGGGGGGGGAGGGCTTACGCTTTCGGCTTTCTATCATCTTTTCGTCTCCGTTGCATCTATAAATGTTTTAGTCCAGTCAACAGGAGGCCGGAGGCGAGTTGTGAAGGGGAAGTACGAAGCCTGAAAAGAACAGGTGTCTATGACAACAGATGAAATTAGATAGACTGTTTATCTCGTATGTGCAGAACTCCCACACATAGAACCTCTGGCCTAGCCACGGACTTAAGCCCGGCCCTCGTTTGAGGATCTGTCCGTCTCGCCCTCAATCCCGCTCAGCCGCTCAACTTGCTAGTAACCTGCTTATCGGTATTATCTAACAATCTATGATTTCCACATAGGCGGCTGACAGCTCTAGACCATGTGGTCAATGATGTTATTCCCTGGCCCCGCGCCCAAGCGTCAAAAAGTAGTTGGTGGTTTTTCGGACCCTCAGGCCCCGTTTGGAGAGATTCATGGACCCCGCTGGGGGGCTTAATTGCTCTTATCTAGTATTTCGAATATTCTCATGCTTATACACTGCTTTTTTTGATTCGCTACTCTTTGGTTCAGAGTCGCACAACATGTATGTCGACTTTACAACGGCTTTTGAACTGTTTCGTGGACTATATACTGTATACCTCAATAATATATATACGCACAGAGTAGGAAGATTACTCATCTTCTTCATCTTCTCCCATCGTCGTCGTCTTAGTCTTCGTCGCGGTCGATCTCGTCATCATTAAGATTTTTTCCGCAGAACGTTTTTCTAGTACCGCTCATTGTCTTCCCTCGGACGATGACGTTTTCTTTCAACAGCGACCCCCTATTATTCCTGAGGAAGCTAAGGCCTGCGCACCTTAACTCTGATCGCTCAATGGGTACGAAACGATAGTTCGAAGAAATATAAACTTTCTCGACGCACTCGGTGTTGTCGGCGAGAGTTTCGTAATCTTCCATCATTATCCTCGCGTCTTTGATGACAAGTCGCTTCACTGTGGATTTGGCAGTATAACCACTTTCGGCTCGAAAGTCATCTATCGGCCCATCAATGTTGTAACCACCCCCCTTTTCGTCCGTAGCGCAACCTCCGATTCTGATCTCTTCGATTCCAGGAATAAAGAGTACCGGTACGAGGTAATTCCCACGCCAGCCCCAGTGATACTCTGACCTCCAGACGTCATCATTTAGTCCATGATTAAAACGTTTAAGATTTCTCAGTCCTGGGGGGTATTTTCCGGGATACCCGAGGTTTTTGTGAAACCAAATCGCGTAACCATCGTCAGGGACGTGGTCTTGTTCTATTTCCACGGAATCTACCTCATAATTGCCCCCACTTTCTTCTACCAGATCCGGAGACAGTTTGAAAACTTTGACTAGGCAGACCAATCTTTCCTCTGCGGAACACCCGCAAGTAACGAGGTCCATCAGAACCTCTCCGAGGTCTAGCGTATCCAGATTTTCAGTGAAGCAGAGGATCAACGGTAGAAGAGCTTCAGAATTGGCCCCACCCTTGATGGCTTTAAACGTCTGAGGTGTAACATAGTCGGCATATTGCTTTTGTAGTTCATCGATTTTGTGAAGTTCGTCCTCAGTCCATTCCCACAAATCAGTCCAAGTATGGGGGTCGTCTCCGTTCCGACGATGCCATTCAGTCTTCAACTTGGTAATCCTGCGGGCAGGTCCCGGGTTAGACAGTAAACTTTGCATGAACTTCCATACCGAGTGATCTGTTCTATCGATATACAACGTAACAGATCTTGGAGGAATTTGGCGGGCGATTTCTAGGAAGTGTTTGCAAACTAGCTTAGCTTTTGCGAAGGATACTGTATCAAGATTCTCGAATATTTCCACGATAAGTTCCGTTGGGAAAGCTAAGAGGTTGGCCATTTTGAAAAAGGAGGGATCGAAAAGAAAAATCTCAGTGGGTAAGTCTGTTATTGAGGCCAACGAGAGCTAACGGGGCAGACTTCTGGAAAGTCCCGATTTAATTGTGAGTTATCTCATTGAGTCTCAACTGTGGGAAAGTATAGGGTCTTATATACACGAAATACTCGAAATGTAACCTTCGTATTTTCTACCCTGCTTGGTTCGGCGCAAATATCTACTTGGATACATTCTAGAAAAGATGCAAGTTAGAAACTTCCTCTACCGCATTAGAGATACCGCGTTAGGAGAGCTCCACGTCATTCGCCGGTGCTCCATGGATTTACGGATATATCAGCTCGCGGCACGTCGATGCTTCTCAACACAAAATAGTTTAATTTCGCCGATTGCAACATGCGTAGCTATAGTAGCCTCGAATCCCATGCGTAGTATGTATAGTCCCAGTGCCGGCAACTGATGCATGATGCATATGCGCATGTCTAGGGACTAAGATTTATAGAGTATGGGCCGGGTCGTATGACCATCTCCGTTGTTCAAACGTTAAACCCCTCGAGCATTTTGTAATTTTTAGTGTTGGTAACGTGGTCGTGGGCACAAGTATATTATATCGCCGCCCGAGTCCAGCCAAGCCCTGTTGGAAGTTTCGGGTCCGGATCAACCAATCCATGGTGCACGGCGGCCACATTCGAATTGGGGTGCATGCGGGGCACAAAGGCAATTGGCCAACGCGTCTGTATGCAATGGTCGTCTGGGGCCCTCTGGGTTTGTGACTCGACTTCATCACACGCCAAAATTGAAAGCATACGATTTTGCGAGCTGCCCAGAATGGCGTCGTTAGTATCACTGTCTAGAGCTCCTGAAATCCTCTTCCAGATTTTGGAGAACATCAACGGCGTCGACACTTTCTCGCTTTTGCAAACGTGCAAAGCACTCTACCCCGCTTGCCGTCGTCGTCTCTGGTCAACTCTTACCTTCCACGAAGATTGTTCCCAAAACTATGATGCCTATCGGTATAAACGCGTATTAAACTTAGCGCGAACAATAAAAACGCTTGGATGGGATGCGTCGGCGTTTGAATACACGAAGACACTTGCAATCGGCACTCCTTTCTTGTGTCAAAACAGATTACGTGGGAGGCCAGACTGCTTAAGTGATGGTGCCGAAATTGCCCCGATTCTTCGGGAGCTTATCGAGCGCAATATCTTAAATCTTCGCTGCCTTAAAGTTACCATATCAGGTATGCGCGCACGTCTCTTACAATTTTTTTTGTATCTATTCATTCATTTAAGCGTGATACTGTTCGCTGAACGAAAACTAAAATACGGTGACAAATCCTCTAAACATAGCGATTTCTCCTCAACGGAAAGCCGAGAGCTTCCATGAGGAGCTACTATTCGCATTGAAACGATACGTGGAATCCAAACCTCTCGGGGATGTATCCGTTCATTTTGCCGGGTCGACGATTTACCAGGTCCGGAGGTTCTTTGTCTTAGAAACCATTACCAGGTTGGAATTCAAGGTCTATAGCAGGGATAGGTACCCCTTGTTCGAGGCGACAGAACCTTCAGCACCCTCCACGGATATGGACTCAGTAGCTTCTGATATCTTAGAGCTAGCGGCCTTGCTCTCCGAGCTTCCGAACCTCGAAGTTTTCTCGTGGACAGATCCTACCAGGCCAATATTGGCCACGAGGCTCGCCAATGGTCGAGTGATACGCAAATACCAGAGTGAACTGAACGTACTTCAAGCGACTTTTTCGGGGATGCGGAAGTTGGTTGAACTACAATTTCACAGCCGGTTCTTCGACCCGTACTTCTTCCTCCTCCCTCCAGAGAGCGTCAAGAAATTGGTCATTGAAGGCTTAATGTCGGAAACGTGGTGGCGAGAGTTCGCGAAACACGAGATGCCGTCGGTTAGAGAACTCGAAATATACGGATCCGGTAGACCACACGATGAAGTATCCACAATAGTGCCAAGTCACAGCTTCTCTCTCGGAGGGGTAGCGATCAGCGGGCTGCGGAGATACTCCAGTTTGGGCGCCGAGCACCTCCTCCCATCTGATCTACGGGAATGTATGGCCCGAGTCTGTAAGAGCTACGCACCGGTATATCTATGGGAGAATGCTCAACTGCGCACTCATACTATTGTTTGCGAGGTCAATGGTAAAATCGATTACCATTCTCACTATACTGCAAACTTTGTTGCCCACACGTACGTTCGTAAGGTACTCGATAATCTCGAGGGGAACCACAGGGAGGGCTTTATGCGGGAGTTCGCGTCAACATTCATGGATAGTTTCAACGGCACAATCGATATATCCGGCTGGAAGGACAAGGAAGATTGGGAGGAAAGGTTAGCAAAGTACATCCGATACGACCCTGGGTGTAACGGTGCTCTTGGGGATATTGCGAAGCAAGTGGCGTACGATTTCATGGAACGCGTCGTGAAAGTTCCCTTCGAGGACGATGATGATGACGAAAACCAGGACGGGTACATGCGTCGCGCTGAATTTCGGGCAGAGTGTCTACGGAGACTTGACAGCTGGACAGAGAGAGATGCGGAGAATTTCGCGATATGGCGGGACGCAACCCGCTGTGCAGATAAACTTGCTGATTATTGCTACGAATATCTACTGCAGGGTATGGATGAGCCTTATGGCAGCCCATACACGATGGAGTACGACCCTACCCGAAAGAGAATTGCCGGTGCGATTGTAGCTAAGACCGAGCAAGATATAGACGGAATTGTAGCGGAGCGGTTACAGCTGAAACTGCGACGTTTAGAGAGCTGCCTGTTGACAGCGAAACTGGACTGCAAATTTGTATGACGGGGGATGAAAGGGAATACTGGCATTATCGCTGGTTATCTTAATAGTACTATAGTACAGCCAGACTCTGCGGGCGCAAGTCCTGGTACAGACGTGGATTTCCTCCTTCGTTTGCGTTGAATGAATGTTGCATTTTCGACACAGGCCTGGTTGTCGATACTGTCAGAGCTTGAGCGATAAAAATCTGAAATTATCTTTATTATACTACAAAGATAGGAAAAGAATTTGGTGGTCTTGAAGAAAGCCAGAATGGAAAGCTCCCGGGAAACTGTCGATTTTTGGAAACGAGGTTTGGTATATCCAGAAGTGTATTCCAGGCCGGGCAATTCCTCCGTCGCAAGGCGTCTGAGGCAAACTAGCTGGGGATAAGGTAAGCAAGGCCTCACGACATTAAGACTGCATACGCGGCCCGGGTGTTAAACCTAAAGTTAATAAACCCCCGGAGTCGAATCTGACAGGGGCAGGAAAGCCTTGGGGTCATCTTCTTCCGGAAGGCCTAAGGCTTTCCGTTCGCCAATCGTGGCTTGTCCGATATATCTCACCGGGTATCGATAGTATTAGAAATAAATCGTCGTAAACGGACAGTTTTCAATGCGACAAGGCCGACCAAGTCCAAGGAGAAATCTCGAACTGCCGCGCATGGGCCCCAGCAGCATCCGCGCATTCTATCACCAAAGCCTTGACTCAGCAACGTTCTCTCGTCCGAAAAGGATCCAAGTTCCATCTATTAATCCTGGGAAAAGGAATTGAAACTTGTCGCTGTTTACGTATCCCCCGACCATCTTATACAAGCATATGCTAGCATAAGGTCAAAAGCGTACTAATATAGCTAATACGAGCGACGCACACGATCACTTGGCCCCCCGCATGCGCAGGGCGGAAGGAAACAATCGCGGGGAGTTTTGCATTTATAAAAATATCTATGCCGTGATAGGGGAAGCCTTGGTAGCGAATCGACAGCGCCACCCGTGAAGCGACTCCCGTGATAGCCACAATGCTACATCTGCGCGTTCCTGGCGGGGAAGCTCGGTCAGAGCTTTGTCAGTAGACCGAGGGTTGAGCGAGCTCGCCCGAGGGTGAGATCGTAAGCAGGATGCGTGCGTAGGAGGTATTACAAATGTGTTGTTAGTAATGCATGTATCGAGGTAATGGAATCTCAGTTCGGAACCGTCTTCCAGAGGAATAAGTTCATGGGGTTTTGATGTATGTACATGTATGTCCCCTTTCGATATCGCGATGCAGGTGTGATGGCGTCGCAGCTGCAGATAGACCGGGGTTGAAAGTAATGCTCTCGATTTTTTTAGTTGGAAATTTTTGAAAAGTTTGTGACGAAGTTCCTTGAAGAAGCTAGAAAGGGGGCTCTGTTCAGCCTTGTGAATCATCAGAATTTGGATCACTTGGCGGGTTTGGCGCACAAGAGCATAAACTTCTGGTTGATTACTATAGATGTTAGTTATCAATATGCTATTTCCTTAGTGAGCTAACTAACGAAGATTACCTTAACTTATGTGTCTTGGGTCAGGAGATTCGAATATTCGAAATTCTGAGACCTTTGGAAGCTTAGCTTAGACATCTGGCTGCGGGCATATCACTTGATCGAGGGACCGTCCGGATGTCGGTGGGACGTGAGGTTTTGAAGTCATCAGGAAAGGCGCACCTCGCAATTCTGACGCCCTCATCGGCTTAAATTTACTTAAGCGCTGCAGCTTTTTTGTAAGCTGGTAGATGCCTCGTCCAAAAAAAAAGGGAAAAAAAGAAAAGAAAAAAAGAGGGAAGAAGAGGATCTCGTTAAAGCTTCCGTCTCTATATTGGGCTCGGGTACCTCTGGTGCGCCCTCGCAAAAGGAATTAGGGAAACCATCCCGTTGGTCACTTATCTGACGTGAGCGGAGAGTAGGATATTTTTTCCTCCTTCCCTTCGGTTCTAGAAAGTCTCGAAATTCGTAAATTTATTCCCACCAAACTATTGTGGGACCAACGGCCCCGCTTTGGGGTTTCTGGTTGGGTCGTTTGCATCTTTTTGGTTTTATCATGTTCACGAGTGCGAAGGTGAAGGTCAGCTTAGCGTCGTGTTGGGAAACCAAAAATCGAACGCATGTAGCATTTCTTTTCGGCACCGGCGACCACGATTCATACGAGATCCTCAAGGCATTCTTTTTTTGGTTTCTTTTTATCCCTGGTTTCCCGTTTCAATGTCGTGCGCCTATGTGGCGAGGGGTTTGGCGGTGAAAGTTCGCGACGGTTTATTGGTTAGTCGGGGCTTGACGATGCCGTTTCTCATGCGGATCGAAGTTTTACCTGTGGATTATTATATCGACAGTGCTTGCTTTGTGCAGGGAGGCGAGGGAACAGGGCTTACCGGGGCTGCTCTGGGGCCGTCTGAACCACAATGTCTTTGAGAGAAAATGCGATCGGATAATCCATTAGTCTGCTAGACAGTGCAGTGGGGAGGTTTTCGACATGGATTCTGATGCACAGTGGAATTAGATTCGTTCGCCGTATGGTTCGAGCCGATATATATATTTCGTGCTCCCGACTAATCACTATGACACAGAAACAACGATTAGAAAGCGGAGAAGCGGAATTGACACACGAACTATTTATTAATATATCGGCAGTTATCCTTGATACCCTCGTTCGAATTTTTGATTTAAGCAACAGCGACTAGCCATTCATTGTACGAGGCAATCAGGGAAGCCACTTCAAACTCACGACGTCACAATACGGAATCAGCATTTACACACCAATACATCGATTTACGCAACATGGTTGAGACAGAGTTGATTGATCGACTAGGAAGACGGGAGGATCCAGCAGATATTAGATTCGCGTACGCCTGCACACATCTCGGGAGAGAGGGGTTGAGAGGTGAGTGGTAAAACCCGTGCCTAGATATTTACGATTGAGACCAATGTCTGATTTCCTTGCGGGGACAGACGCCCTAGATCTTGTTGAGTGGTCCATACGGCATGACTACAAAGAATGCTTCTACAAGGGGATTTCCTCCGGAGCAGAGCTTGAGACATTCGATACACAGTTCGAGAGTGGCTCCTTACTCAGTCGGCTACCGAGATTGATTCAACGGGCGGATGGTACGTAACTAATCTGGTCGATGTCTTATCTTTTTAAGGAATGTGATGCTAATTTGTTCTGACTGTGTAACTCAGACATGATCGGGATGTGGCCTCTGGCGTCACTTACCGCAGCTTGGCAAATGAAAGACGTACTTCAGCTCGCCGCACTATTCTCGCCTGGGAAATACTCGGAGTATATCGAAGATTTCCAGCCACGGGAAATGGTTATCTTGGTGGCTGCCAGGTTAGAGGTCGCAGGATATGATTGTCCCATGGGTCAGATTTTAGAATGGGGTGGTGGAGTCGACCACTGGATTGTCAACGCCGAAACTGACGACGAAGTGAGAGATGTACTCTCCAGGTTCCGAGCTGTGCGGGAGAAAGTGGGAGATAGGCAAGAATGGAGTAGTGTTTGGAGTGGTGACTTGGGGTGTTGAAGGGGTTGTATGTGAGCTGTCACTAGCCACAGCGGCGCACAGTGCTATTAATATTGCATATTTTGTTAAGGGGCTGAGCTCTTCTGTATTTGTGGGTTTGTCGATTTTTCGGGGTTCTTGCATCATGGGGTTTCGTCTTTTTGGCATGCATGCATGATTGATAGATTTTGGTTTCTGCTTGATGGGTTTTTTTATTTATTTTCGCTCTTGATTCTGTATTGCTTTAAATATTACTACTTAATACGAAGCTCTAATCATCCATTCGAGGAGGATTTTGGCCATGTCGCCACTTGTCTCTCCAAAAAGTCACTTTTTCCGGGCTGGCTGAGTTGTGGGAAACGTGTTGGACATGTTGCATTTTGAAACATCGTGTCACCACAACACATCCAACATCCTCCAACCAATTTTAGCGGTCGTCGATGAATTAGTCAGCCGGCGTAACTTCCTTTCCGGCCCTTTCAAACGTCAAAGATACCTTTGGAGACTGTCGATGGATGTATCTCGACACTACGGATGACACGGAGCGTGACCCTTACCTAAGCAGTCATCGGTGTCAAGGCTAGCCAAAATACCCAAGGCACCTTCGCGTTTGACTCTCAGATCCATCAAATTATACGGATTGAGCAAACCCCATGTGACGGACGTGTAAGTTTCGTGACTCAACGTCGCATGGAGCGGGGCTCCTTATTGGCCGCTTTGCCCCTCAATCGCGGACACATCGCGCGCTTTCTTTGCCCTGGAATTACCATTTGCCCTGGACTTTTGCACTTTACGCCCCGGCGGGCCTAATTCTGCTGGATTGGACGATATTTATCTTGGTATTGACAGAGCGGGCGCTATTTATTTCGGCTGCTTCGAGATATAAATCCACGACGGTGGTCGGAATCCGCAGGTGTCCCTCATCAGTTTCCCGACTTGGTCGACTGAAAACAGATTATTGCCAAATAGCAACTAGGATTCCACGCTCTTTAAATACCGATATTCTTCTTTCGACATTATTCCTTTAACTTATTCTCTTCTAATAACTAATCCGCCAGCCTTCGACTTTTCCTAGCCGACCCGAAGTCAACATAAAACCCACGTTGCTCTTCGACCCTGATCGACGGTGTAATTCCCACGATGTCTTCTTCACAGAACCCCTCGCAGGACCCCGCTGCTTCTCAACCATCTACAAGTTTCGTTCATCCGTCGCAGGGAACTCCGGCGTCTCAAACCAATATCAATACAACCAACCCTCGAAGAACCCCCGCTGTACCTGATAGGCCAACCAACCCTCTTAAGCGACAACTATCCGAAAACATGGAGGCTCTTATCGCTCAGGCCAAGGCTTCGAAGACTTCCGCAGGGAGCACGGCTGCGCAGGCTGCACAGTCGGAGACTATCTACGATAAGCTGGAGAGGGAATTGACGTGCAGTATCTGCTGCGAATTGTTCAAAGATCCGATCACCTTGCTGAATTGTCTGCACAACTTTTGTGGTATGTATTACTTGTACAATATATTGAGGAGACATGTTTCTAATGAGGGCTTCCCCCGCCGTAGGATCCTGCATTGTCCCTTGGGGTCGACATAATACCTCTTGTCCGTCATGCCGTGGTGATATCAAAGGCTGCCGGGACGCCTTCGCAATCAAGCCTTTGATCGATATGCTTGTCAAGGAGAAACCGGAGCTCAGTATTTCTCAGGAAGACATGAATGAGTTTAGAAATATCTATAAACCCGGGCAGGAAGTTACTTTTGGTGGAGAGGACTATTCCGACTCAGATGATTCTGATGGAGATAATGACGATGACGAAGATGAGGAAGAAGAGGAGGAGGACGATGAAATCAGGTTCCCTCAGCAATGGCGCCCTTGTCCATGTTGCCGAACGGGAGAAAATGCGAATCCACTGTACGCTTGCCCAGAACCGATCGAAGATGGCAACCGCACTTATGATTGGCAAAACGAATTCCGAGGACATAAGAAATGCGGTTCTTGTCATCAAGCAGAGGTTCCGTTCAATCTGAATCAAAACAATCTCAAACCTGCTTATTGCGCCTGCTGCACTGTTACATACTGCGGAGGTATCGTTGGAAGCTGCCCAGACGATGTCAATGGCGAGTTCCTTCTCAGTATGAGAGGTTAGTATGGTCACACCGTCTCATCATTGGATGAATGCTAATATACACCGATAGTCGCTTCTCTCTACAAGCCTGGCTTGGTCACAGCAGGCTGGTTCAACAACAACGGCTTCGAACAGGATTCTTTGCGTCGGTGGGTCGAATCCGACAGCAACAGCCACACTTGGGAATCCTTGGGGAAGGAGATGCGAGAATGGCTGTTCCAGAAACACAACCAGACCATTCCCTGCACATCGCAGGTCGCAGTCACACCCGATTCATATGTCTGCGAAAACTGCATTCCTGCCATTTTTAACCAACATCTTACCGATTTCTTGGTTTCGGAGCGTGAACGCCTCGGGTGGACTGATGGGAGGTCCAAGTGCTGGTATGGGAGGAATTGCAGAACTCAGAGACATAACCCCGACCACTGTGCCCGCTTAAGCCATGTCTGTGATGAGATACCCGCGGGGGAGAGACATGAGGCCCGTCCAGCCCGCCCACCACGAACTATCCATACGGGCGGTGTCAGGGATAACATTCCTGCATCTCAGCCTACAGACTCTCAGGCCGCGGAAACTCAAGCTCAAATGCCTGTAGCACCACCACCACCGCAGCTCATGAGATTTCCAACGAACATCTTCCCTCCATCTAGCCCTGGATCTTCAGCTGTCACAGATGCATTCCGGGTCCCTTACCCCAGCAATAACGTCTTTTCTGAGGGTAACGACGATCCCGCTGATTCCGGGCCTTCGAATTGAAACGCGGCAGCGTCTCTCAAGAGACGCTACTCCGAGATTTCTTCTATTCCGTCGTCCCAGTACTTTCCTAGTTATGCTACACCGTCGTCTACACAGGAAGATCCCACCCAACGCCCACCAACACCAATATCCCAGAATACGTTCCCATCGGTTCCTCTAGCCGACGAATCCCAGAGTTCACAACCACCACCTGAATCCACACCTGCACAGACCTTATCTAATTCATCGTCATACCGCACACCACCTTCGACACCTCGCCGACGGCGATTACTCGCAGCACCAACCGCCGCTCTTGCATCTCTCAGAAGAACCGAATCAACCCCATCTTGTACACCACCAGACCCACCCGAGGAAGACGAAGAAGACGCAGACATCGACGAATTCATGTCTCACTCCCAACCGCTACCGACAATATCCACCTCCCCACAATTAAACAGAAGAAGAACGATGCGCCCCCGCCGACGGAGATGCCAGCCCGAAGCCGGGATAGACATCCGCCAGATATGGGCGGATGAGCTCGAGCTTATCGAATTTATGTCAAATGGGCATAGGAGCTCCGGCAGCTCGTTGTATCCTAAGCTCAATGACGTAAGGGAAAGGTTACAGCGACAGCTGTCGATTAGTCAGGAAGAAGAGCCCGAGGAATCCCAGGAGGGTGCGGTGAAACGTCGGAGAGTTCGATGATACGACGCCCCTCGTTAACTTCCTAGCAAAATGGCATGAGTCTTGTTTCCGATCATGACGTTTGCCAGTTATTTCTAATTCCTCCCAACTTGCTTCGTTTTCTGAAACGGTTAATTTACTATTCTTTGTATTATTTTGCTTTTAGTTTATTTTTTTTTCTTTGTTTGTAGATATGGGAGGTCTTGATGAGTCATCCTGCATATTCCCTTTCTTATACGTTTTCGCTACCTTTTTTTTGCTTGCTGTGGGTTTTGCATAGCGTGTTCAGCGATACACATTCTTCGGATGGTTCATTATATTTCTTCTTCGTTCCTTTGAAGGGGTTTATTCGCTTCAGGTTCCCTTTTCGCGACCCTTTGTCTTATTAGTGGTATATTCTTAAGCTTGTATTACCAATACTATCTTTTTCTTACTTCGAATGACTATAGCACCCTTTCGGCTGATCAGCTGAGCACGAGTGTGATGTGCCGTATTATATGCTATCTCCGGTTTTAGTAATTCCAGAGATATTTTATATTACTGAACTGGCGATTGTAGTTCGGCGACTTAACGTATAACTCGTAGATTAAGGTACACCGGTGCATGAAAGCCTGCATGGAGCCGGAACCCCTCGCCAAACACCAGACCGTCCTCGCCAACGCGGCATTTGTGCGTATTTCTTGGCGGGCGGCTTGAATTCTATCGAATCGAATCGAAGGCTAATTAAAGATAGTTCACAATATCTGTGCAAAGAAAATTTAAAACGATGAGCTGTTGACCTGTTATTCACCCTTCTCGTAAAGTATCTAGAGGCCTGACGGATCACGGTGCGCTGGGATACTCATTCAATTCTGTAGCTACCTGCTTAGGTAGCTGAAAATTCAACGTCCTTCGACCCGTCAACACACCACTCAAACCCTTCTAACTCTTGAAACATGCACGGGTTACGAGTTCTAAGGAACCGCGGCTTGCCCTGCCCGAGGTACATGGCCCCGGCCACGGGCACCTCGATCTCCCGTGAGGTTCCGGGTCTGAAATATTCAATTTTTCAAAGGAGGTTTAAATGCGAAAGGAGTAGTTCCAAACCCGGATGTCAGAAGACGAAAACAACGGGACCGGACCCAGTACCTAGCCTCAGCCAGGTTGGATTCTGGGCTTCTAAACCAACATGGAGTAGAGCGATGGTTAATACCTTCCGGTGTCTGGTTGGATGTACCATGGGGGATTTTTCTGCAATGTGGTATTTGCAGGCTTTCCACCCGGAGATCGGGGTTGGGAGTATTATGGCGGTGGCGAGTATGTTTGATCCTCTTTATTCTCATTCCTTCTTTCACTTATGATGGATAAGTCTTTTATATCACGACCATAATTAAACTAACGACATAAAAAATACAAGTGGCATCCGGCATATCCACATCTCTAATCCTCGAAACAGTCCTTCTACACTACGGCCGCGACAAACTACCCTGGCTCCCAGCCGCCAAGACAGCTGCGGGAATGAGCATGATTAGCATGTTAACCATGGAGATGGCACAGAATATGGTGGATTACCATCTAACGGGTGGAGTTGTGCAGTTTGATTCACCGGCGTTCTGGGTGGCAGCTGGCGTTTCGATGTCTGCGGGGTTTTTGGCGCCACTGCCGTGGAATTATTGGAGGTTGAGGAAGTTTGGGAAGGGGTGTCATTGATATGCTTGTAGGTCCTGTACCTACGGAGCATAGGGGCTTATGATCTTGTAGGGGGTTTAAAATGAGCCCATGAGGGGTGATCATGTATCTTGTGTATTTAAATTCCTCTCAGCCTTTAGAACATTCGCCAATTTGGTGTTAACCCATTTCACAAATGGATGCCTGAAGGGTAGCTAGTGCATCGCAATATTGAAATGTCGAGAGAAAACCTGGACAGTGGGTTCGGCGAGCTTTCCATTGCTGTCTTTGTTCCCGAGAACTTCGTAATAGGGCGCTAAAGGATAGTTGGTTCCAACATCATGTTTACAAGGCCAAAAGTTTAGTGAATATTAAACGCATTCGAGTATCGTAGTCCAGTTGAGAATCTGCCGATATCCTTGCACGTCTGGTAGGCGGCCATTATGCTGTTGTATTTGGCACTTTCGCGTGTTGGGCGACTTTAACCAAAGGAGCCAGAAAGGACACGACCGAATGCGGGGTAGCGTTCCAATCCTAAGTCTTTCGATTAAACGCTACATCCTAACTCAAGCTTTTTCACTGGGCTTACTTTAGATATATCGAAACCTCGTTGAATTCTGTAGTAAACTTGGCTTCTTTTCTGTCATATATTTGAGAAAAACCCCCTTACGACAGGATGTGCGATGTTGCCGAAGTCTACGCGTACGGTTGCGGCCATTATTACGACCTCGACATACGAATATGCGCTGCTGCTGCGAGTAATGGCGCGGCATGTCCCCCCCAACAACGTGAACGCGTCCGCTATCCTGAAGAAGATCACGATGGACCATGTAAATCCTGTGCCGGGCAATCTCCTCCGGATTCGACATGAATAGGTTCTCCCCGGCCCTTACGCGAAGATAACCAGGATCAAACTAGCTAACCTCATTCATCTTCGCCCTGTAGTTCCATTCATTCTCATAACCCCCCCATGGACGTCGACGGACGAACGGATTCGCTGGAATATTTATTGTTTTGAAAGAACTTGAAGCAGTTAGGCAAGCCCTGAGATGTCAATAGGACCGGGAAACATACCATTTTCCATCTGTGTATTTAACTTCAAAGGTCGTGAGGTCGATGTCATCATGTCCTTCGTTCCGATCTCGAAGCGAGACATTCCAGTCTACCAGAAAATACGATTTTTTCCTCTCTTTCGTATCATAGTCTGCCGCATAGTGGATGTGATCGCATTTGCGATTGTATTCTCTGCCAACTATTGATAATGCAATATCCGAAAGGATCTGATTTGGGCGATGGCCGGGTTCTCCGGGGACGTCAGTCGTCCTAAATTTGATAAGAGAACGGAATCTCCTCATGGGCTTTTCCATTCTTATAAGGCTATCTAGTTGTTCCCTGGCTTCGGTGTCCAGCGAAGACGAACAAAGGTAGATTGTAATCAGTTGAGTCCAGGGGAATGGTTGGTGATGCGATGCTTTGCCCCTGGACTGATGCCAAGATGGTTGGAAGGCCTTGTCTCGTGACCAAAGCAACACATGCAAAGGTGACTCCCACGACAGGTCTTCGACTTATTCGGGATGGATGATATATATTGGACGCTTCTCGCGCTGTAGATTATCTTTTGCGAAGGAGAATGGTGCCGTTTTGGGCCACGTTTTCTGCTTATATTTTTCTGACTCTTGCGATAAACTCCATAAGGAATCGGCCGTGGACAATTCAGAACCAACTTGATATAAATATATCATGATCAAGCACAGGGATCAGGGCTGTCGTTTATCGCTTATCAGCAACGAGCAAATAGCCTGCCAAATTTTCGGTACGCCACTGGTTTGGAGGGGCTGGGCAGTGGACTGTGAACTGAACGATAAGATGGATAAAGCTCGATCGGTATACGAAGTGGGCTTTCTTAGGGAGAAAAATTCTGCCCAGTCGGAATGCGAATCTTTCCCTCATGCGCTCCGTGGGGCCCATGCTGCTCTCGTCTTAGGGCCGGATCTGAACGTCAGAACATTCTTTCGACGGGAACTGCGATATCGTTTTTTTTTTTTTTTTTTGTTTCCGAAGACCCTCGTCATGAGGCTTTTTTCGGCATCAATGGCGAAGGGTACAAGAAAGAAAGGAATTGAAAAATTCCTCAGCAGTACGCTGTTTCGACGAGGGTTTATCCGTCCCAAGCACGGGAACAGGGTACCTAACGAGTTAGGGCGGAGAGAGCGCAGAGGTATATATATCCCGGATCGAACGAATCCAGTGATATCGTAGGATTCTGAGAGATCTTTAAAGAGACGATACCGTATATACCTATACACCACCGAGGGGAATACCACCATAGCGACTTGTGGGACAAGTGCTCACATTCTCAAGCAGGTTCGTACCATTCCAGACCGTATCATATCCCGCCATATCACATCTGCATCTGCATTCCGCACGCTGTCGACATGTCGTATCATGTTGGAGTTCCTTCGGTTGTTAGTGCATGTCAGAAGTGGTTTCTTTGGCGTGCCGTCGACGTCACTGCTGTGCAACGCAACTGCGAATTGTCCCCGCCAAAGGCAAACCTCTTTTTATTACGAGACAATTAAAAGACCTCGCTGACCGCCAGCTTCACCGTCACCTTCTTTCTTCTCCATCCGAACAGAAGGAAATCCTCAAAGGACCAGGTCTCTCTTTACCCGTACCCGGAGTCTCTCGCTCTCCTACTACAGCTTCAGGACCGTGTAGACAGACAAAAAGTTCGTCAACATGACGCTATTCGTAGCATCCCTGTAAGCTCCTTCTCCCACCACGCTCTCCCCGTGGCCGACTATCAAAAAGTCAAATTACCTCAGTACCAAAATGCTAATTAGCAATACTCTCTGCATTCGATCTCATACATCAGCTACCTCCCGTACACGATTAATTTTCATGTGCAAGAAAAAGAGGAAGACCGCGGACGGGCTCCTGCTGCAACGGCAACGGCGACACAACGTCCCGCTGGCCTGCGAATCCAAACCGGTGCCGAAACCTCAGGCGGCCTGATCCAGTCCCTCGCATCCCGTATCGGGTCTCGTCAACCGTCGCCTCCTCCCACTCCACCGGTTCATAATGCGGACGAGATATTCTTCGCAAAACCCACCACTCCTGGTCCATCTTCTAGCGTCACTGTTACATCCCCAGCTGCTCCGGATAGTGCTATTCCTCCCAAATTGAAGCGGGCGCTCACGCAGCCGACCTCCAGAGCTGCTTCCCCACCACCTAGAGGGATTCTAGAGAGTAAAAGGGCTGCTGCTGCGCCCTCAGATCAGCTGCAAGCCGTATCCGGTGCTCCTCGTCAAATTCCCATTCCTAAACGAAAAGCTACTTTGACCGACCAATCTCAGCTCTTCGCCAGCGCCGAATGGACCGTCGAACCGGCTGAACGTGGAAACGGTGGTTTACGCAATGCCGTCAATGCAGCGCTCGAGGCTGGTGGTGTCGAGGAGGTAACCTGGGTTGGTACCGTAGGCATGCCTACCGATGTTCTCGAAGGTGGCGTCAAGGCTGGCATCGAAGAGCGATTGCGTGACGAATACGAATCGTTGGCTGTCTTCTGCAAGGATAGTGACTTTAATGGACACTACAACCACTTTTGCAAGCAGATACTCTGGCCAGTTTTTCACTACCAGATCCCCGACAACCCCAAAAGCAAGGCGTACGAAGATCATTCGTGGATTTACTACGTAGCCCTGAACCAGGCGTTCGCGGATACGATAGTCAAGAATTACAAGAAGGGTGATACCATTTGGGTGCATGACTATCATTTACTTCTCGTGCCGAAAATGGTTCGCGATAAGATTCCGGAGGCGAGTATCGGATTCTTTTTGCATGTCGCTTTCCCATCTTCGGAGGTGTATAGATGTTTGGCGGTGAGGAAGCAGTTGTTAGAAGGAATGTTGGGTTCGAATCTTGTGGGATTCCAGACGGAGGAGTATGCTAGACACTTTTTGCAGACTTGTAATCGGTTGTTATACGTTGAGGCGACACCAGCGGGTATACAACTGGAGGAGAGGTTTGTGAATGTGGTGAGTTCTGCAATTGGAATTGATCCAATTGGGTTGAGCAAGCAGCGGGAAGACCCAATGGTCGACGAGTTTGTGAAGGTGATCCTTGAAAGGTATTCGGGGCAAAAGATCTTGGTTGCCAGAGATAAGGTTAGTTACGAACCTCGCTAAATCGTATGCTGATGGTATGAAACGATGCTGACTTTATTGATAGTTCGATCATGTTCGTGGTGTCCGACAAAAACTTCTCTCCTACGAACTGTTCTTGCGCACTCACCCGGAGTGGGTTGGCAAAGTTACATTGATCCAGGTCGCACTTTCAACATCCGAGCTTGTCGAGCTTCAAACAACCGTCCTCGATATCGTATCCAGGATAAACGCTAGCTTCGCTACCTTCGGACACTCTCCCGTGGTTTTCCTTCACCAAGATATTAGCTTCTCGCAATATCTCGCCCTTCTCACTGTCGCGGATGCGCTTATTATTACTTCGCTCCGCGAGGGAATGAATCTCACCTCCCACGAATTCATCTTTTGTCAAGATGAACGCCATTCTCCGTTGATTCTCAGCGAGTTTACCGGATCTTCAGCACTCTTTGCTGGATCCGATATCAGCGTTAATCCCTGGGATTATCGCCAGTGCGCGGATGCGATGTACCAAGCACTTGAAATGTCTCCCGAAGAGAAGAGGGCTCGCTGGGAGAAGCTCAACGGAGATGTGATGCACCAGACCGGCGTACACTGGGTCACATCGTTCATGGCAACCCAGCAAAAAGCATGGCTGGAGCAGCAGCGCCGTGGTAACATGTCTATCCCACGGTTGTCGATTAACTCCGTGGGCGATGCGTACGCTAGGGCTGATAGGCGTATCTTCTTGATCGATTATGAAGGCACACTCGTGCAGACCGCGAGTTCGACACGGATGATCTTGAGCAGCCCTCAGAGAGTCATCGATACTTTGAATGATCTTCTTCTTGATTCAAGAAATATTGTTTATGTTATGTCATCTCGCAAACCGGAAGATTTGGAGAAGCCATTCAGGTTGGTCTCCGGACTCGGTTTGATCGCTGAGAACGGATGTTTCATCCGTCCCCATAACGGGGGCACTTGGATCGAGATGATCGATGCATCGATGTTGGGATGGCAGGATAGCGTTAAGGATATTTTGGAGTACTACCGGGAACGAACTCCGGGAACTACCATCGAGAAGCGACACTGCAGTTACATCTGGCACACCGGATCCGCCGAAGACCAGCTTCTAGCATCCCGTCAAGCCGCAGAGTGCGTAAACCACATCAACGACTCAATGGAGGCCACTCAACACGTCCACGCCGTACCCCTCGAGAAAGCAGTAATCGTTGAACCGAGCGATTACAACAAAGCCACAGCAGGCGCGAAAGTGTTAGACATAGTTTGCGCGGAAGAGAACGGAGACGTGGAGAGGTGGACGCCTGATTTCTTGTTTGTGGCGGGAGATGATAGGGAGGATGAGGTGATCTTTAGGTGGGCGAATGAGTATGGAGTTGAGAGGGAGGTGGCGCATGTTACGACTGTGTGCATTGGCACGAGGAATACAGAGGCGACTGCGACTTTAACGCAGGGCGTTGCTGGTGAGTAATAAAATCCCTTTTTATATCCTGCTTTTGATGATGATGATGCTAATTGATTTTTTCTAATAGGTCTTATCTCTGCACTCAATAAGCTGTCGAAGTTTAGGTAGACGGGTAAAGGGTATTGAGCGAAGCCATTGTTATTAGAAAAGCGTTCTTATTCTTCTGCTTCACCCCCCTGCTTTCTTTGTGGTTGTTTCCTTCTCTCTTTCTTTCTTCATTCATTTTACATTCTTTCTTTTTGTGATGAATATATATTAAATGGTATGAAGAAATGGGTAGTCGGTTTATTCTTGTAGGTTACTTTTACTACGGTATACAAGCGCTATATCTGGGTTCTAATGGTCCCACTTGTCCCTAGTCAGACCTGGTCCTTCCTCATTCGGTGCCAAAAATCTCATCTTGCCACTATCGATACCGCGATCGTGAGCGGCAGGGTCCGAGTTACGGACAAGGCCCGAGCGGGAATCCTTTGGAGAATATGGCTATGACGTAATTAAGTCGCTATAACCGGGTATCCCTGAGGAGGCCTTCATTCTGAGACTACATGGATCTTGGGGATTGTCACATGCATGGATCTAAATTGTAGCATGTATTGAGACTTCAAGCTTACAAGGTATTAAATATATTTTTTCTGAATATTGTCCGCTGCATCGGCTTGGATATGATATCTATAGGTTCAAGGGACCTTGATGTTCGGCTAAATTATTGCGAAGGACCACTTTGGAAGAACCCTTGACAGACAGACAGACAGTGGTTTTCAATAATAAAAAGTAACGTGGTTTTAAAGGTCTCGATAAGACCCTGGTGAGACTGGGCTAATATTTTCATGCAGGGCGCCTACCACGAGACCAGCGTCTACCAGCTGTACCAGGTTGTGGAGGATCCGGGGTGTCAGATATAGCAGTACATGTATACATCTGAATGTTTCCGATCGTTAAGGACTCGGATATTCATGTTAGAACTCCAAGGATGGTCATGATGCTCGCCACGCTTTGCCTGGAGGGCCTAGATCCAAGGCTCGCCCAGCCCTTCTTGCTAGTCTGTTCAGTTATGTCATTTCGTCGGAGATACCAATTGTCTTGCTGAAAACAGGAACGCCCAGGTTGACAAACTTTGGGAATTGATCCCGACAAGCGACATGAGAATACGTATTGATACTAAGAGGACGATCGGAGAGGGGAAAGAGAGCGGTGGAAAAAGGAAAGAACGATTAGAACGAAGCTAAAAGCAGGTTTGGTAGTTCGATGCTATCGGGTTTTAAATGGGAACTGGTGGGCCGTTTTCCCTCCCCAGCACCCGCCTGCGAACGGACTGCTTTCTCTTGATATCTCCACTTTCTTGCTTCGAGCGCTTCTCGATTTCGAGGTATTGAAGGTTTTTGGTCTTTATACACACCATCATCACGATAACGCATTCGTGCTTTTGATAACGAGGATAGGACGGGAGAGAGGCGCAAAGGTATCAACATTGAGCAGGAGATTAAGAAACCGCAGCAAAGGACAGTAACAACGGGGTTTGACGTCTTGTCGGCCCCCACTGCGGTCACCCGGGGCACCAACGTCATCGCAACACATTTCGGGTTTCTGGCCGACCCGCATAAATCGCTGCGAAAAGAGCGGCGACGACACACAGCAACTTCGCCCGTTTAAGAACGTCGAGCCTGGAAAGCTTAACCTTCTTTCGTTCATTGCCCATACTTTTTCAATCAACCTGGCTTTTTTATTTTTTAACTCCTCTTCGAGCGGCCCACCCAGCATGTTTGGTACAAAACCGTTGGACTTGCCAGATACTCCTGACCCTTCCTTAGTAAGTTCGTTTCTCCGTCCGTCCATCCTTTCCCTCCTCTGCTATCTATCGATATCGATTATCGACACAACCTGCAACCGATAGTGCGGCACGGCACTTCTTCTGGTAGCTATTTGGCGCGTGCTATCTATTTTTTATCTATACATCTGCTTTATCTATCTATTGATAGCTTTTCTTTATCCGCAATGTCACATTTCTCCCATGCCAAACCGCAGACGATGCAGAACCGAAACTTTCGTTCGGTTCACAGCAGTAATAGTAATAGCAAGCAGCAGAACAAGGCTAAACAAACCCTGGCGCAGAAGTCGACCACACAACCAATCGACGACGACCTACTATTCTCGACTCCCAGATCCGAATTGAACAATCCCATGTCCGACCAGGTTCTTCTCGACGAGACGAACAAGGCTGGAAAGGATGCCAAGGATGGTGACGCGACAGCTGAGACAAGGGGGAAGAGCACCACCGCTGTCAGTGGACCCGGCACCCCTGGTACGTCCCAATATTCGGATTCGTTCGCGGTTTTTCGTTTCCTAGCTCTCTGTCGTATATATTTCTTGCATCCGAACCCACGTTTTTGATGTGATATGATCCCGTTTTTTGATTTCCCACGAATTGCACTTTGACACCCCTTTTCTTTTCTTTTCTTCTTCTGGCTAACAGAGAATTATATAAGCAGCAACTACCTCACCGATTCTGAGACGTGCAGAACCAAAGGATCTCCCAAGCTACCCGTCCCGCGGCGTCCAAAGCCTCGAAGCCTCGGCTGGAAAGGCTGCATCATTGGCCGCCTCACAATCAAAATCACCGGAGCTTTGGAAACCCGATCGCTTACCCGATGCTGGTACAGCCGCATCTCTGGCAAACAATATAAAGTCCCCAGAACCCTGGAATCCCGGCCCACTACCCACGGCCACGGCGGCTGCCCTCCTAGCAGGCGACTCCAAACCACCAGAGATCTGGCGGCCCTCGACACCTTCCAAATCAGCTTCACAAGCTGCGATAAGTGTCCGACAAAGAGCTCACACGATGCCAGAATCAAAACGTTCCCCGCCGCAATCGACTGCAAATGCACTCGCTGCGGCTGGCATCGCAAATTCTCCAAAAAGGCTCACAAAACCCGCCCCAAAATCTCCACCTCCACTCGCCTACGACATCAACAAAGTTAACGCTCTAGCTGCTCAGAATGCTCAAACCCGTCTTTCTGCTGCTTCACAGCCTAGGTCAGCGCTCCCGCAATCGCAGACTGATAAGAACATGTCCGATATCCTTCGCGCGGCTAGCATTTCCATGGCTAAAAACATGAGCAAATCACCTCCTCCTTCTACCACAAGACCGAATATTCCTCCAGGTACATCGATGCCACCTGGCAGTTACTACTCGCATATTCCTACGTCGCCAAAGAAAGTTGCGCCCGCGGAGCCAAGGGTTAACCGTAAATCTTCAACGCAGGCAGCATCTATCGCTGCCTCCAGCGATCTACATTCTGTTATCTCTGGTGATAGTGACGAAAGGCAGATAAGATACTACCCACATCTTGAAGAAGCTGCTCGAAAAGCTGCATCTGAACGCCTTGCACGTCTCCAGGCGGAACACGATCGAGCTCGTAAGGCGTCAGGTCTCCCACCCAGTTGGCAATCAGGTGTTAAAGCAGCACCAACCGGCACCCGTGCACGTTCTTCAACAGCTCCATCTAGTACCCCGAAGGCCACACAAGCCCCTAAACCCGCCGCTGCAACTACTACCGCTGCCACTCCTCGTCGCCAACCCGACGCAACGGACTACGCCCGCTCCATGAAGATCAAATCTGACACTGCTAAACTTACGAAGCAAATGGACTCAGTTGACAAAGACCGCCAAGCTCGCGACTACCTTGCCCTTCTCGCTGTTGCCGAGAAGAACGTAAAATCTCGAATGCAGGATTTAGAAACTAAAGTAGCGGAGGACCAAGGGCGGGTGCCCAAGCATCTCCAGGCGGAATGGGATGCTAAGGCGAAGATGTTGAGTGCGGAGTACGAAAGAAAACGAGCGGAGGAGAGCGAGAAGAAGAAAGGGAAGATCAATATGGGTGGCGGGTTATGGTATGATCAAGAGGATTTGGAGAGGATCGCGAGAGGAAACGTGCAGCCGATTTTGGATGAGATTAATGTGAAGGCTGAGAAAGAGCGAGCGAGAGTTGAGGGATTGAGAGTTGAGAAGGAGACGGCGGATCGAGAGAGAAAGGCGGAGCAAGAGAGGGTTGCGGGTGTTAAGGCTGAAACTAAGAAGGCGAAAGGTGGGAATCTTTCCTATCTCATTTCATGGGTTTATTAGTGCTAATACTGGTGTTGCGTGGTATAGTCCTAGAGAAAGCGGCAGCCAAATCCCGTCGAGAGGCCGAGAAAGCAGAGGAACGTGAACGAAAGGCTGAATTGAAAAAGGCTCAACGGGAGGAGAAGGAACGCTTGAAAGCCGAAAAACAAACTCAGAAGGCCGCTGCCGTTCCATTACCAACTGAAACGACGAATATTGACGAAACCGCAGGTGTTGGAGCAGATTCACGCTCCAGCTCTGATATGGAAGAGCTTGAACCACGTCCCATGTCGCAAGCTGGCCACGATCGTGTTGATGAGGAGAGAAGAGCGCACGAAGCAGCGAAGAAAGAGAAGGGATGGTTCGGAAGTCTTCAGAAGAGGATCGCAAAGAGGGTTCCGGGGACGAAGAAAAAGGAGGAGAAGAGCGCCTCTGGCGGGGCAGTGGTAGCACCTATGCCCAATGTTGCCGAACTCGATGAGTTTGATCCGGCGGATAATCACAGCATATCAACTATTTCGTCACCTGAACGGCCGAATTCAGCGAGGGATGTCGCGTTGGCTGGTACAGTTAGTGCTGTTTCGTCGGACGATGAGGTTGAGCCCGCTGGAGCAGCGCCGTTTGTGGGTGCCGCTGGGTTGGAGGCGATAGATGCTACCACTGGAGTGGCCGCCGGAACTAGGTATCAGGACTCCGACTCGTCGAGTACGAGTTCTGGAGATCTGTATACCGCAGAACCGAGATACAAAGGGTTGACGTCTGCGACGTATAATCCGGGTCTAGAGGATGAAGGACTGGGAATGCCCGCTTTCGTCCCGGAGACTAGTAGAAGGTATTCGACGAGTTCGGACTCTTCGCTTGAGAGCGCGGGGGCGGCGGAGAAGACTTTCGGAGAAGAGGGAGAAGGAAGTACATCTAAGGTAGAGGGTGCGGCAGAGGGTGTGGCAGAGGGTGCGGCAGAGGGTGCGGCAGAGGGTGCGGCAGAAGAGACCGAAGGGCGAGAAACATTCGGGAATAAGCTTTCGGGCCTGGTCAAGAAATCATTTGAGGAATTTGCGAAGGGGGGGACCGGTATAGACGGACCGAAGGTATCAGCGGGGCCACCAATAACGCAGGTTCAGCCGCCGACGCCGAATGAGGAATTGAAGGAGCCTGTGATGCCTGCTGTTGTAGCCGAAGGAAGCGCTAGGGCATCGATGGATAGCAATCGGGAGAAGAGGTCGAGTCGGTTCAGTGAGATTTTGTAGGGGATAACTTTACGACAGTATGAAGGTGGTTTTGATGCTTTACATGCGTGACTGACTTTACGGATCGATTGAACTTACGTTTTGGGTTAGCCTTTGTTTGCTATGGTCTTTTTTATGAGATGGCGGTACATGAGGGATATGAATTCAGCGGTTGATGATAGCCTTTACTTTTTGGAAATGCTTGATGGGATACTAGTCATGGTTGTGGAGAGAGAGAATACACAGGAATTTTCATCTACATTCATTATACAAGTACCTACTTAACTACTGCTTAAGTACCTACCGTAAGCACCAAACGATCACATCGCCTTTGCGTCTCCAATCGTCGTGGAAGTGGCTATTAAAGAACCTCTTACACTCCACGTACCTTGCCTCCTCCCTTCCAATCCTCAAGTACCCTCCTACAAGATCAGCTGTAGCTTCAAAAGTAACTAACTTGTCGGGCCATTTTGTCTTTCCCTCTATCTTATCGTCCTCTTCCTCAACCTCCTGCTTCACCTCACCCTCAACCAACGGCGGCCTCCAGAATCTCCTGTATAGAAAATCCGTAGGATTATTATAAAACTCATCCGCCTCATCCACATACTCCTCCCTCTCCTCAAACGGCACCCCAACCGGCGGCTCACACGTCAAAAACCAAGCACTCCCCTCCCCACCCTTCACCCCCGCATCCCACATATAACTCCCAAACGGCGTAGAATGGCACGGCATCAAAAACCCCACTCTCGCACCGTCTCCAACCACACTCCCACCCACTTCACCGCCACCATAATGCTCCCTCCTTAACCAATTCACCACATCCACCACCCCACGCTGATGCACATACCCCGTATAATAAGCAACAGGAATATTAACCCCAACCATCAACCCAATCAACACCCACCTCTTGACCCCCTTACCCGGTAACCCAGGAACTCCAACCCCAGCCATTAAAACATGGTACATCGGCAACAACGGGTATAAAAACCTAACCTCCTTATGCTGCGTCATCATAAACGCTACCGGTACGAGACCCAACAACCGTGTCAAATGCGTCGTAGGCGAGTAACTAGACGGATCGTTTAGTCCTCCGCAGAAGGAGTAAAATGCTAATGGTATGTAACCCGTGAGCAGCAGCGGGAGTCCCTGGGAGTAGTAGTAATGCCATGGACTTGTGCCGTAGAAGGAGGAGATTGATTGAGATACGTTGAGACGGTAGAATTCAATGAATGGGAGGGTTATGCGGGAGTAGTATGTGTAGTCTATATACGCGTTTAACGAGAGGACTATAATGCTGATGAAGGCGATGTGTAGTACAGCGCGGAGTCGTTGAGAGAAAGTTGGGAGTTGTTGGAGGATTAGAGGGCCGATTGCCCAAGTTATTAGGCCGTTTGTGGGACGGACTGAGAATGAGAGGGATGCGAAGATGGTGGCGAGGGTTAAGTCTGTTACGTTGTAGGTTTTCCATGGCCAGTAGTACATCCCCATGATTGTTAACGTTGTCTCCAGACAGTTTGAAAAAGTCCTGGTGGAGCAGAACCAATTCCATGCACTGAAAAGACTTAATAACAGCTGTTTGGTACAGAAGACAATTAGCAAAATATCCTATTCAATTCTGTTTCTTTGGACTATAGCGTTGGAGACATATCACTCACAGCATGCGTTCCGGCCTCCTTGCCGTATATCTTTCTCGCTAGGAGTCCCGTATATACATCACCAGCGGCCGCAATCACGGCGCCCAAGATCTTGGGAGTAACGACAAGAAGCTCCGCCGTTGTGGCTGGTGATAGATCCCATGCATTCGATACGGCATCGACGAGGGTGTATACCCCCTGGAACAGTCTGGGGTATAGCACTGACCGGAGTGCATGATGCCATTCCTATATAAAGAGTATCTCGTATTAACAATTGCTTCAGCATCGACTATACATGAAACGTAACATACGGATCTAAAAAAAAAAAAGAGTTAAAATTGGAGGGTAAGCATGCATACATACCCAGGTTACATATCCAGAACTACTGGGTCGTAGGCTAGCTGCGATCTCGAGGGATTGGAAGTACTCGTCCGGTTGGAAGAAAGTGGAGATTGAAAGTGCGTTTTGGAGCCTGATTCCGAGGACAATCAGGAAGACGAAGAAAGGGGTATTCTTCGTGAATACAGACATCGTTTCCTTATCCCTGCCCCTTTTGTAGACTCGCTACGGTGGTGTAATGGGGGACAAAAGTATGGGCTCTCGCCGAGAACGCGACGTGGAGTCAGGCTTGGTCGCTGAATGCGAAAGTGGGCGTTGTGTGTTGCGGTGCCAACGCGGGTTTGACGCCGAAAAGAAGCTGTTGACAAACTTGCCTATTTGGGCTTGCTAGACGAGCAAAAACAAAAAGCAAAAAAGAAATTCCGACACCGGGAATCGAACCCGGGGCTGTTCGGTGCACTAGATCGTATTGCAGATCCCGTGAGAGCGAACGATGTTAACCACTACACCATATCGGATTGACTTGATACGTTCTAGACCCTCGTTTGACCTTATATTCCTACTACACACCTTGGCACAGGAATGGACGCACATAACGCAAAGCTTGAGTGTTATTTCAACATACTAGTTCGCTCAGCTTTAAATTTCAAACGCAAGTGAACATATCGGACAATATGAGGTGGGAAATTTGGTCCTGTTTTTTCAATATTGATATATCTCTTGAATACCATTAGAGGTATTTACTACCAGATTAAAAGGCAGGAATGTGACTATGCATAGCTAGCTCTGTTGTAGACTTCCTATATATGATACTGTTATACTTCAAGTTGAATATATTGGAATTGATGCTGCCGTGAGGTTAACTTATGTAACGTACTTATGTCAACATTATTAATATGCCCCCCAAAGGGTCCCGATCCTGAGATTTCGATCACATACCCTGCAGTCGAACGGCCCGAAGCGACCCAATCATGTCGTGTCGACGGAAGTCCTTGGCAAACGGTAGCCAGGGTTCGGTGAGCCATTGCTACCCCTCCACGGCTCTTGATGCTTAAAATCGGCCGCGCATGCCGTGAACGATTGCCGTTAAGACCCTACTCTGCCTCAAGCGCCTCGATTCGAGACTACCCCTCCGAAAGATCCTAAAAGCACAATTGTGCGCTTCCACGAGCATATATAACTCGCTTGCCACAGGGCCTTTAGATAAACCACGAAAGACCACTTATTGTTCCTTCAGACACATTGCGGGCTTTGCGAATCAAACGGCCACCGGTAGCTAGGACTTTCAAACGTAACGATGCAGACCACCTGGGCGACCGAAGCTCGGAAACGTTTCCCGGCGGTTGTGGGAACCGGTCAGGTGTATATGGATAACGCTGGCGGGAGTCAAGTCCTAGACGTTGTAATTGACTCGTAAGTTTTATTGATTCACATTTTAATGCTCTTGGTCGGCTTGGGTCGTTTTCGCGAGACCGACTAGTCGATGTCGCCTTCTAATTTGGCTGAGCCGACAGGATTACGAATTATTTGTCCAAGACGAACGTCCAACTCGGAACTTCATATGTTGTCGGGAAGCAATCCAATGAGCTAGTCGCCGCCGGACTTCTCGCCTCTGCCAAATTCATCAATGCGGACCCTGGAGAAGTTGGTAGGCGACTATTTGATCACCCTGATTCCAACGCCTCGCTATATATATTGGAACTAACGTTTGGGCCTGCTTGCAAATTTCAGTTCTTGGGAGCGCTGCCACCCAGCTCCTGCATAACCTTTCCTCCGCCTTAAAATTCCCACCCGGTAGCGAAATCATCGTCTCAGCCTGCGACCACGAGACCAACGTTGCCCCGTGGCTAAGACTCGCACAGAACCAAGGTCACACCATCAAATTCTGGAACCCGAGCCCAGAACACGACTGGACGCTCCAACTGTCCGACCTCGAGCCCCTCCTCTCCCCCAAAACCGTCGTGGTAGCATTCACGAATTGCTCCAACATCACCGGCACGATCCACGATGTGAAAGCTTATGGGGACTTCATCAAGGGGAAATACCCTGAAATCCTTGTAGCTGTTGACGGTGTCGCATACACGCCCCATCGGCCTATCGATGTTAAAGCTTCCGGGGCGGACTTTTTCGTCTTCAGCTGGTATAAAGTTTATGGACCGCATATATCACTTCTATACGCCGCACCGCGCACTCAGAAATACATCACTCCGCTGACCCATTTCTTCAATCCCACGGAGACCCTATTCGACAAACTTAACCTGGCTGGTGGGAACTACGAGCTCACGGCCTCGCTGCCGTTGCTAGTCGACTTCTTGACGCCTGAAACCTGGGAAAGCATCAAAAACCAAGAGGAAGCGCTCTCAAAGACATTCATCGATTGGGTCCTGAGTCGGTCAGACATAACTCTTTACGGAACTAAGGAAACGAGCGGTGATAAACGAGTTCCGGTGTTGAGTTTTTCAGTGAAAGGGTGGGGAAGCAGGGACTTAGTGGAAGCTGTTGAAAAAGAGGACTCGAGGTACGGTATCCGGTGGGGACACGTTTACGCAAAGAGGTTGGCAGATTCGTTCGGTTTAGAGAAACCGGACGAAGGGATTGTGAGGGTTAGCTTGCTGTTTTATAATACTGTTGAAGAGGTGGAAGGTCTGATTAAGGTTTTCGAGAAGGTGCTGGGTAAGAAATGAGGTAGCGGTAGACTAGTAGTTCCCGTTCGTTCTGAGGGACATTCCTTTTTATCTTCTAATGTGCTGGAGCCTGTATACACTTAATCCATAGTGGTAATTAGATCTAGAGTATAAGAGGACGGACTATACAAATCAAGACTTTGGAAATTCTTACGCACTACAAAGCCCAGACTACTCTAGAAAACAGGATATTAGTTTCGAATCAATTCTAAATCACGAAATAATACCCTTTGCATCGTTCTTCGTTATCTCCGCGCAAAGATATTACATCTTGAGCCCCTCAATTGCTTGCTTCGAAGTAGATATTGAGGTTTCGGTTTGTGTAGTCCAGGATACAATCCCCCTCGCCGTTGAAAGCCCTCCGGGATGTAGATAGGGCATTAAATACACGGGATTACACTACCAAACCGACAAAGCCGGGCTATTCCCTCGAACATTTATATCTCCGTCACCTGCGTTGCTTACATCCGAAATCCGAAATCGGGCAGTGTGACAAAGCCCAAAAGAAAAATCCAACAGAGCCCCGAGCCCGAGAATCGACAGGGATCCCGGTCGGCGGACTGTCACACCGACGTCATGCCAGGTTTTCGGTGCTGCGCCCGGACCTGCACACGTATATTGTAAACCTCTTCGGGCGAGCGTTTCGGATCTGGAATCTTGGTATATCCGCCACGGATTTATTGGCGCCAGTAAATTCCCATTCACAAGTAAATGATAAAATGGCTGTGTATGGAGTTTGTGGAGGCATCTGCATTTCAGTATCCACCCTTTTCATGCTCAGCTCAGCATCAAGGCGCACTAGCGACCCAACCGCGGATTATAACTTAGCCGAATATCTGGCGGTGCAGTGGAAACCCTGTGCTGGAGATAACTCGATTAGCGCCTCGTCATAACCTGATCATAGTTGAGCTTCAACTCTGAAATATAAATATTCGAACAGTTTTCCAATTCCAGCAAACTTAGAATCGACGTTCTCGTCTTCCCTTGTCCGAAATCGTTCGAGTTTAAATTTAAGAAACGTTCTACCGACTACATTCCACAATCTACACAATTCCGGCATTAAACCTCGCCCAGAACAGAAATCTAAAGGAAACAAGAATAATTATAATATACTAAGGCCTCCAATACAAAACATCTGGTCAACTTCCACCTCGACAGCAACACCTTTGCCGATTCCCTCTCTCTAGGATTTTCCGCGCCGTCGCGTTCGATATCTAAAGCGATAAAACTTGGGATCCGATTTCTGGTCAAGAACTCGCTTAGCACGGCAGAGATACATACAATGACACTCACATCCCAAGCCAGAACAACCATTCGAAAGTATCTATCCTGGTACTGGTTTCCCATACTAGGCTCCGTCTTCTGGATCGGTAAGTCCTTACTTCCAAATTCAAAACGTTAAACAAAATACAAGTGCAATGTACCTAACAAGTGATGCCTCAAACATAGTTACCCTCCTCACCCTCTTAATCACATGGATCGCAGAGGGCAGCCCGATCCATGAATCCATGGACCCCTCGGGTCAGACTATCGCCTACATATCCGACATAGGCGCAGACCGCCTCAAGCCGCTGTTCATCACCGGAAGCTCTATCACATCCGTTTGCTTCGTTCTATCCTTATCTGGCGCTCGATGGCTCCGTCACCGAGGTAGAATCCTGCCGAATACGTCGATGACGCAGACGGTCTGCAGCATTGTTTCCATCATCGGTGCGGTCATTGGCGGTGTCGGTCTTATATTACTGGCTGTTTTTGATACGAGGAGATATACCACCCTCCACCGGGTATTTTTGGCGGTGTTCTGCGGAGGCGTTTTGATCAGTGCATTCGCTACTGTTTGTAAGTTCTTACCCGTCTTTTTCTCCTTTCTTTTTTGATTATGGCAATTATATATGAAACTGTTGCTCATTCTATCCTTTAAACAGTGGAATACTGGCGATTACAGCGTAACCACAGAACCTCCCGCGCTATCAGGATCAGCATGTGGACCAAACTCGTCTTCTTTGTCGTCGAATTCGCATTGGCGATTGCTTTCGGAATGCTCCTTCGAAACAGAAATCATAATGCGGGCGCTATTACTGAGTGGGGTACGTTTACTTCCCAGGCCTATAGAGCCTGCTTACACTTCATATATATATTCGGAAGGCTAACAATCAGCTTCAACAACAGTGCTCGCGGTCCTTTTCACAGGCTACCTCCTCTCCTTCAATCTCGATCTCATCCCGGCGGCTAGATCCTATACCGGCCAGTTTAAGGATGTAGAAATCAAACCCCTCTCTGGGACACAGTACTGATTACACTACCCTTACGTATGTGTTTATCATGTCAGGGGGCGTCGGGGCGAAACAATAGCGTCTGCTAAACCTCCAGACCCTCGGCATCGGGTTCCTCCCCAATGCTTTATTCCTGTCTCTACGGAGCCCCTTCTATATTTTTCTTAAAGCTCGTTTAGCGCATACATTTACGATTCGCATCCCATCTGCTTTCGAACAAAATCCATGGCATTTACGGCGTTTATTTTCGGTAGTTAGATTTCAGCGAGATTGCATCATTCAAGACATACAGTATTTCTAAACCTTTTCATTCTGTTTCGTAACGTTACCTGCACGGCGTTCTTGTATTTCCTCCCAATTTAACGCACTCAGCGAGATTACTACTTGCAACCAGTCCCAAGTGTCGGAGAACCAATGCACTTTGAAACATTCCGTTGTATTATGATGGCATACAGGTCTTCAAGAAGTGATTAACTTTGGTCTGATACGATCCATTCGCTGAAACGCCATGACACAGTACATTGGCTTTTCCCTATCGATTTGCTGGTTGATTGAGACTTAACTACGCTTACAAGAGAATGCTGCAAACACCACTTAAATGCTATCATCAATGTTGCTGAAAGTAAAGAAAAGAAAGGACGCCCGGCTGTGAGGTTTACCAAGCGGTTCCTCAGCAGCTACAACGCCATAGTGACTGTCATGGAATTACTGTGAATCAGCAAAACCGGGGGCAACTCCTCACAAAGCACCTGTACCAAGAACCCACTCTGTTAGCAAAACTCTCTAAAACCTTGCTTATGAAATAAAAGAAACGACTGAAAAGGTAGGATGTCCGCCTTACATCTAATCCGGAGATATACTCCACACACGCCTCCTCACTCTTATATGTTCCCGCCAACGGACTCGGTAACGTCGTGAACAAAACCGCGGTATCCTTGCTATGCTTTCTCATCAACTCGTTCAATATCAAATACTGCGCCAAGCTGGGTAAGTCGTTGAAGCTCAGCGGTATATCCTGTCCAGCCGGGTACCCACTTGCCCGTCTATGGCTCGGCGGCTCTTGGTCCGCAAACATGATAGTGGGTCCGCTGTCTTCGTTTTCCGCGACTTGAGCGTGCGGGATCTTTTGAGAGGTAAAAGCTGAGGAGCTGATGCTGCGCTGGCTCAGACCAGGACGCTTTGAGGGAGGGATGGCGGATGCGGGAGTAAGGGTGTTAACGGCTGAGGATGAAGCAGAACTTGTGCCTGCGGCTAATAAGGGGGAAGAAGAAGTATCAGGGGCTTCGATGAGCGGTTGCGATCTAGGCCTGTCCTGCGCTCGGCTTCCAGATGGACCTGGCGCTGCGCGGGCAGGGAGTAGTTCTTCCGACTTCCGCCCCGTAGACTTTCTCTTCGCGTCGAATCGGGCGATTTCTTCAGCGCTAAGCAGGACACCTCCACCGATACTAACCCTTCGAGAAGCAGGGTCCGATCTTTCAAACTTGTTCGGCTTTCTTCTCGTCCACGTCTTGTTGTCAACCCCACCTTCCTCGTCATCATTGTAGTCCTCCACGTCATTCAGGCTAAGCGCGGACTCAGTACTAGAAGAGCTATCAGAGTCCGACTCCGAGGAATCACTCTCCGTCTCCGTTTCGGACAGCACATGTGGCTGCAACGAGTGAGTCTTCATATTCATCGTTCCCAACGAAACACTTAGCCCATGCAACCTCGTCATGGACCTCCCTCTCTTCCTCCTCTTCACAAACTTCTTAACACCGTCAAGGAATCGCTGGGTCTTACTCCCAGGTATCGCAGCACCCTGCTGCATGAACGTCCCCGAGGGCCACTGATCAGACCTTAGCAGGTCCGCAACCTGCGAATTAAGCGCAGTATCACTTTCGTGAAGTTCGGCTTCTCTCCTTCGACGCTGGAGTTCAATCCACCATTCTTGCCCTCCAATTGCCGTCTCAACTCTTTCATTCTTTTCATCTTTACCATTCACAATGGCCTCATAAGTCTTTAGATCGCCTTTGGCAAGCCAGCATACGACCACTTCCGCTTTGATCCGCAAGTTATCGAGTAGTGCTTTAACCCGCCCTCCTTCTTCCTCCACGTCGCTTTCGTACTCAACGAACACAATAACCCGAATCGTATATGCTTTCTTCCAAGCCGGGACTGTATGCAAGATACACCCGAGTTGCAAAATCAGCGTATACGTATCAAAATTGGTCGTTAGAACACCGCTGGTGGCGCCTCCATCGCTCGGCATCTGTGCGGACATCTGGATCGGCCAGAGGTCGATATACTTCTTTTTAGGTGCTTGGCCAGCCTTGGGAATCTGTAAATGCTTAAATCCCTTCGCTAGAGCAACATTGATCTGTAGCGACATGAGCATGTCCTCGAGCATGTTGACCCAAGAGGTTACGGAAATGGCTTGCTCGATTCTGCAGGTATCCGTTGGGAGTTGTCCACGGGTCTCATGGGTGTCGTCGACATCATCCTTCGTCGCAGCATCGGGGACCGAGATCTCGATCAATGGCCGTCGCTTCTGGTATTCGTCGAGATTATACATCCCCATGATGGCGATATTAGGTCTCATACCACCAAGGCCGGCGCTCTAGTGTAAAAAAGATTGATACCTGCAGAAGATAATGAAGATATATAGCGAGGACTTACCAATACTATATTGCGCATACCCCACTCGATGGCAGGACTAATCGCTATCTGTACGAAGGCCTTGCATTTCCCGAAATCGATATACTTCATCCAGGCTTGTTGCTGTTTCTTTGCCTCAGGGAAGGACTCCCTAAAGTCCGGTGTAACGATCACATGGGCTAGAATATACAACCCGCCTTTTTTCAAAGCTGTTACAGTTCGTCAGCGAAACGCCAGTCAACAAGGGGATTTCAAAACACTCACAATTGCAAAACTGGATTAACTTGTAGGACCTCCTGGGATCGTTCACAAAGAGTAACAATTGCGGCCTCCAAAACTTGATATGATTCTCTTGCTTCAATCGCAACAGATACTTCCGGACCTGATGATAAATCAAACTTTGGCTAACGTCTCCCCATGCTTTAGGAGGTGACGTATAGTGTATCAATAAGAATAGGAATAGCAGTAGTAAAACGCAGGCGCTGGCGTATATCCCATCGACAAAGAACATCGTGATGCCGCTAATAACTGTCCCTACAGCGGCAGTCCACCATCGGAAGTAACTGAAACTAGGACGGAAGTTCGGAGCCGCACTAACTTTTAAAAGAAAGCAGGCGAGATTGATGGCTAGGAAGGTGAGGAGATAGGTCATCGTAACGAAGGAAGCGATCTGGTTAATATTTGCCAGGAGCGTGAGCTGCGCGATAAGAAACGTGAAAATTATAGCAACTACCGGTTCATCATTCGAGACGGTCCCTTGCGCAAAGATTTCAAACCCTGGGATAAGATTATCTCTCGCAAGGGCTTGCAATAGCTTTGCGCTGCCAACGACGCCCAAAAGAGCGGAGAAGAATGAGGTCGCGAACTCGCCCGCGAAGATTAGAAGGGCGGAAACGTTGACGTCTTGGATGATGTTGAGGTTAGAGTATAATGCGGTCCGTTTTATGCTCGACGCCATAGCAAAGATGACGAATGTGTAGGTAATGAAAGTGATGAGGAGGCCGTGAAGTGTGCCCTTCGGAATCGACTTGTTGGGTTTACGGAGATCCCCACTCATCGATGCGCCCCTGAAGACCAAAGTTTGTTTAGTATATCGGTACTAATCATCAATGAACAGAAGAACTTACGCAAAGATCCCTCCCGTAGCGGGGAACAGAATGCCGAACAGGCTTTGAAAGTTCTCCTGCTGGTGTGACTCGCTACCGGCTGCTCCCCGAGTAAAACGTGGGAGTAGATTCTCTTTAAAAGTATTCCACGAAAGCCCGGTGTACAATAGACCTTGATCTCCATACTTTGGTTTTACAAATAGTGTCGAGATCGGAATAGAATAAGTTGCCACCAGCAAGGTAACCAAGAGGAGGTTCGATGCCTTGGCGAAGATGCCGGAACCGAGGAGGCAGATAACGGTGCAGAGAATAAGGATACCTAAAACGGCCTGGTTAGCATTGGAGTATTCGGGGCCATATACACGATGCCTATACACACCAGTAGCGTAGAGGTACCTCCAAGCCTATACAATTCGGATTAGTATTGTTTCTACACCGGCCAAAATACATCATGACGGTCACGTAGGGTATCTCACAAATGAATCTGGCAGCGTTCCAAGCCCATCTTCAGCCCGGATTCCATAATTGTTCATGATACAATCCACCAAACCGACAGCGTTCATGCCCGTATTCAGCACATATCCCAGATAAAACACGATCCCGATACTCCCACCGAACTCTGGCCCAAGACTTCGTGATATCAAGTAGTAAGCGCCACCACCACGAACGGTGCCATTTGTTGAGATAGCCGAAATCGAGAGCGTCGTAACGAGATTTATGAGGTAACTAGCAGCCAGCATCCCTATAACATAACTATGAGTCTAGTCTTTATCCTTTTAAGACTTTTGAAAAGAGCGCCATTGGCATATCATACCCATCATCCCAAGCACGCCACTCTGTCCAAGAATAAACCCAAACCTCAAGAACATAAGAATCGAAAGAACGTTCAAAGTCGTAGGCACAAACACCCCATTGAACGTGCCAAGCTTATGCGACTTCGGCTTCATCTTCGCCCTCATCTCCTCATCATTCGTGATACTCTTCGTCATCCTCGGTAAGTGACTCGTTGCATCTACACTCCTCCTCCGTCGTCCCGAGGAGAACCACCCCGTTGAACGTCTATTTTCCTGATCGGGAGGTACCGAACCGCGACGGGTTAGGGCTTCGGTGGCATCTCCGAGCAGTTGGGAGACGTAGCGGCCGGCGGCTGCCATATCGAGGTTTCGGATACGTCTGAGATGAGAATTCGTGCGTGGTTATTGTAATCCGGAGACCATTGTCGACTAGTTCTACGGCAAGAGATCGAATATACCAGCCGCCAGGATGATGTTGAACAACGTCATAACCCGATGAGTTTAAAAACGGAAGCTTTGGTGCTCCCCTGCAAAAATACCCATTTACATAAGCCACCGCGACAACACGCGTAGTAGAACGAACTCACCGAAAATCCGGGGTAAACGTGAGTTCGACGGTACCGGAATGATCCAAATGAGTACCCGAACGCCTGGCAGAAACGTCGAAACCATTAGCACCTCAGCGCATGTATCCCACGCATATCGCGCATTTGGAGATGCCGTCATTGTGCATGCGCGAAGGCTGGTTGGACGCAGCCCCTGATTGGCTGACCAGACTACAACAACAACGCATTTCGCGCGGACTTCGACGACGGGCGTTTCCGCTTAGTTTACCTACACTAGGACTTAGGGCCTGGTCAATATCACCAAATAGCCGACTTGGGCGAAATTAATAAATGGATACCAGGCTAGCCGGCTCCTTTCTAGGATGCTCGCTTTTCAAACGTCCCGAGATGATTAAAGATAATGCCTCAGCGGTATACGCGGTAGTAGATATTACTTTATGGGTTTATCTACTAGTACTACTCTGTACATCAGGTTTGAAAGGAAAGAAAAGTCGCGAAGACTGAACGAGCGGAGGGGCGGATATTCCATCTGAAAAAAAAAAAACGAGACGTCGGTTGTGCCACAAAAAACTGGCGAATAACATCTCCTGGGGTCGACTGCGGTCTTCCGAATTCATCGCCACCCAAAGAGTAAAATAATGTGAAAGCATCAAACTCCAATCAAAAGGCTGAATAAACGGCACACGTAACAGCGTTCCTAGCCCCCAATATCCTCCGCCAGCAACCTCTAGATCAAGCCCGAGCGGTCCAGTACCGGAAAAATCTGCTCTCAGGCCGTCCAAAACTCAATCTTTGTGGCCAGCGTCTACTTCGGATTTTCGAGCTGAAGCTTGATGCTTTTTCCGCCTGTTCCTCTTCCGTTCAGTATCCCGATATACATATTCAATGAAAGTGATTGAACCATGGGTCAATCGGCGTTTGGGGCTGGCGGGAGATACCGATTTTCGCCGTGAAGGTGCCGGTTGTACTTTTGATGGTCCTGTAACGGGCACTCTGGGAACAAGACTAGGCCTCGTGTAGGTCGGCGGCTCTAGATATGCTGTTGATTCCGGCGGTGAAGGTAGTGATCCTGTACATGGTAGTGGTGGTGTGATTTCCTGTACTGGCGTACAGCAGCGCCGGAACTGAGGCTGAAAAGTGTATGCCCGTAAGATTTCATCAAAGCATCCATCAAGATATTGTTTGATATATTCCGTGTCCATGTACTCCCCGCCCCGAATCATGAAACATTTCCTGGACAATTCATCTATTTCCAGGTTTAGTAGCCCCGCGGACGAAGGACCCAGCTCATCCATGAACTGGTCCGAATTTAGCTGCCAGGGTTTCATATGAGAAAACACTCGGAGCGGTGGGTCGGGTAATGGTTGTTGGAAGGATTTTGTATCAACTGACAATATGCTATACGATATCTCGCCCGTCAGAATACTGCGATTTTGGTGGTTTTCCTCAGGGGGTGTTCCGGACCATTGTTGCTGTGGATCATCTAAAGGAGGGGATAAAGGGGCCAACGCCTTGGGGTAGGAATGCGGATTTGCGAGAACGCTGAGGATGAGCCGCGCCCTCGAGGAAATCGTAGTTATGGTGATACGGGAAGAGAGGATAGCATCCACCAGTGCGGGGAGCGAATCAAAGCCGGAATCCTCGAGGATTCCCTCTAGTATCTCGAGCGCACAGTCTATAGGAGCCGAGTCGAAAGTTAGTAAATGCCATGAGCATCTAGATATTATCGGAACTCAAGTACAATATTTATGTTCCATACCCCCGGGCGTGAGGCCTAGGAATATAATCAAGACTGTAAGCAAGGGGTGTCTTACTTTTCAAACTGAGGCCTCCTTCATGTTTACTCCCTTCTTCGTCCCATCTAAAATAGCTTCTTGCGTATGAATCTGCTGCTTTCCGACGCAAAAATATAAACTTTTGCTTTGGAGTTAGACTGTAATACAGGAGGGAGTCGGTCATCATCGTGTACACTTCGTCGTCGCTGTACTTCCGGGTGTAGGTTTTTTCCATAGGGTTCTCCATTTTCGTTCGGTTTCGGCCGAAGCCGTATGAGGAATTAGATTGAGAATGGATAAGATTATACTTGAGTGGGCTCTTTGATACTCGTAAATAACCAGGGGCCTAAGTTCACGAATTGGAGTGGTAGTAATGAATACGATTAGTCTTTTTCTCTGGGGGAGGTGGTGAAGCAGATTTATAGGCAGTTATTGGCTCGTGATACAGACAGTCTACTAGAGACTGTAGGCGTCGATCCGCTGGCGAGCATTAATATTTTTGCTTTTCAACTGAACCGGGGAGCGGACATTATTGGGGTTAGTAAATAGCCCCACAACGTCTGTCGGATCCCATGCCCGATAACAGACCTACCGTCGATACACCCATATTTAAATTGATCTGAAGTGCCTATCGGCAGTCATCCTCGAGTTTCTTCCGAACCCTCATAACCATATAACAAGCCCTCCTTTACCAACCTCCATACAATCGAATCCCAGAGACAGTCTACACTCTAAGTCTTCGGAAACTTCATACGTATATACACGGATAATTCGATAACCCTTCAAGCCCTAATCTCGAGGGACAAGACAACAAATAACAACACTCATTCAGTGCGATACAGAAGTCTAAAGAGGATATTGGATCCCCAAAATCTCGCGGCTTTTGCATTCACAACCGCTAGCTGCACTACGAATAGACGCCTACCTAAACAGAACCGACGGCAAAAACAATCCTCCGACAATGTTACCGTGGGCAGCAACCAACGGCACGGTCTACAATATCCGGCCAATAATCGAAAATCTAAACGGCGTACTAGCATTAGTATTATACCTGATACCTACGCCACCAGCTGCAGCCGACTGCGATGCGGGCCCGGACGCAGCCCCAAGTCCCTCCAGCAGCGCTGGTGCAATGATGATCGGGTACCGACCGATACCTGAAAACACTCTACACAACCTGTTTTCCTTTTTAACACAGGCTTTCTTCTGTGCGATGACGGTTCTCTGGGTCATGGTAACCGCTGTCTGGGCCGGGTTGATTGCGGGTGGAGTACTGGACCATCTAAATTTATTCTGATCTGCGACGCTTCGAAAGTTTTCTTGTTTTTGTATGTGTGTATATTGGGCTACAGTTTGTATGTCAAACGGCTTTTCTGGAAATCGACTAGAAGAGCCATGGAAATGTGTATTAGGAGATCGACCGTCGGCGGTTTATTATAGTGAGCATTTATTACAATTGGCGAGCTTGATGGATCGTCCCCTAAAATTAGGCCCTGCATACCGCGCGAAAGATAGCATTTGGGGACCGTGCTAGAAAACTGGGGCTTATTAATACGGTACGAATAAAATAGTATGGCAACAGTGCATAATACAACTAGAACGTTAACGTTATCGACATACTAAAACACCACATAATACGGCCTTCAATGTTGTTAAAAATAAAACATTTATTACGCAGTAGTATTTGAGTGATTAATAGTAATATATTAATATTTTATGGTGAAGCCGGGTAATAGTCACTTCTTTGACCGAGGGAGCGCCCCGGAGATGAAACTCTCGTACCAATTAATTAGTGCGAGTTATGGTAACATCTGTATAGACGTCGGAAAACGATATTTAAAAACCACTGCATGCATAAAAGCTAGAATGATCAAAAGAACAACTAATAGAGAAGCCCAAACCCGAACTTTCCCCATCAGAACTCGATACCATACAAATACTCTATGAACTCCTCCTCATACTCCCACCCCCGCACAGTCAAAATACTAATCCCACCAGGGCCCTTAATCTCATCCTCTTCACCCGGACCCCCAAACCTCAAATGCTCCCCAACTTCCCGCGGAGTCCCCGTGAATCTGCACCTGATATCCAACTGCTGTTTGCGCATCCGGAGTAGGACGGCTCTCCGTTGGAGCCCGAGTTTAATGGCTAACTGGATACGGGCTTCCTCCGCAGGGTTACTGGAACGAGGACCCCATGGGGCTTGGAGGTAAAGGAGGTGGAGTTGGCTATCGAGGATTAAGAGGAGGTCTTCAGGGTTCGTTTTGAAGCACCGAGGCATTTGGGTAGTGGTACGCGTTGATCGTGTTGGAATATGCGGTGACTATGAGCTAGCAGGTACCAGTCCCTGCAGGCCGGATATAATGCAATGAGATCTGGGTATCGACGCGATAGTAAATACTGAAGCCGCCTTGAGATAGTAGTCGCATTAATCTTGGAGAATGTAATTTAGATGTTTTATACTACGTTACTCCCTGCAGCTGTGAGATGTGGATCGTACAAGGTGCGGCGAAAGTCGAGAAGGTTGACATCTGGGGAACAAGTTGGAATTATTCAGCCCTTCGAATCCACGTCGACTGGGCGCTCCAACCACTTGCCAAGATATGACTCTGATCTAACACTCATGCACACAGTCACCTGCCGTCCGATGTAGTACCGCGATACGGAACTCAAGCTGATCGTAACATTACTAGGTTGGCCGTCACGCGCGTCGGGGTACCTTTGACGCTTCCCTTACAACATCTATCACAAACATGGTTTCGGATTTCGGGCATACTTTGGAATATGGGTATAATTATAATTATGCGCTTAGGCCTATGCTGCATTCGCGATCACTAATATTACATTTTGAATAATGCAATGCATTGTATGAAATCTATCCCACAGTATCTATCCTCCAGAATGTCAAAGCTACAAATTCCACCTAGGGGCGGAGAACGGATTTTTCAAGTCCCTCCAAATTCTCAAACTTAAACCCGCTGATATCAACCGCATCATCCAAACATTTTATCGGGGTGTTCCGATAGAACACTGTCCAATACCTAATCACCTCAGACCCGGTATACACTCCCACTCTTACTGGCAGGAACCTCCGGTAGCAGACATCTAGAATACGGGATCTCTCTTTCAATTCCTCTATTTCGTAAATAGTTTGGAACCCGGATAGTTGATCCGCTGTTCCGGCGGACAGGGCTCTAAGTACTCGCCGGACGACCCAGCGGCGGGCGTTGATGTTTTCGTATATTTCTGTGTGCGGGGCCACGAAGCAGCGCGGCATCGTAACAAGAGAGAAATGGAGCTTTGATAGCCTTGAGAAACGGTATATTGATTCTTTGGGAGTTTGTTAACTTTTAATAATTTCCGTCACCGATCCGAGCAATGTGCACAGCTGAGGCTGAGCTTGAGTCCCTCAATGTCGAGGCAATCCCAAATTAATCGGGCCTCCACGGTGTCTCCGAATTCTACTTCTGGGTATTCAAGTATCTCCGATCCAAAACACAATTCACTGTGGGGTAAGGTATGGATCCGGAGGACCCGGAAGAGGATTGTTTGGAATGTGCCCCGTTTTCGGAGGAGGTCGACTGATGGGATGAGTGCTGGGACGCCCTGGACGGTGAGGCCCCCACTAGAAGCGCTGAGGCCGACACGGGCTCTGTTTGTCAGATTCTTTGCGATATCGCTGTCGTGGATTTTAAAGCAGCGGGGCATATTGTGGTTTTCTTTGGAGTTTGAAGTGTTTGCAAGCATGCGTTTGTGGGCAAAAGTGCAGAGCGGGGTTGGATGAAATATGGATTATATTATTCAATAGACGGAATCGATGAGCCTTTGGCTTTTGTTGCTTCAAAACCTCGTGGAGAGCAGTGAATCGATTTTTCGAGGAGAGGATATATCGGTATGTCTCTTTTCTAACCGTTTATTTCGTATATATCGTGCATTGAATGGCCGGACTACATGGTTCAAAGTTACCGTAGTATGTGACAGTGTGCATATGGTGCCGCACTAACTAGCCTAGAAAGCGTATATACCGAAACACTACTTGTAAATAGTCTACGCGGACCTTCATGTTTAACTTAATCATAATAGTCTTTTAAATAGAGGTTTAAAATTTATATTCTCTCCGGAGAAGAGTCCTATATCAAATCTGAGTGCCCGTCTTATTTCTAGACAATATCAAGATAAAAATGTCATGATTTTATAATCAGGTATTGAATTCTACAAAGTCCAAAAAACTCAAGTCATCTGGTACCATGGCCAAAACTCCTTTTGGCATTTTTTTTACGAGATAAAACACACATTAACTATAAAGTAACTCCCCCTGTCACGACCGTACTTTGTTTGTGAATAAGTGGAGTTGGGGCAGGCATTAACGGAGCAGAATTACCCATGGTTGCATTGTTTCGAGCTTATCATCTAGCTAGATACAACAGTTCGAATACCCTCATTGCATCGAAACTTCGACCGTTCGTCGGATTCTAACTAGCCTGCCTTACTATGGATCCCCTGACTAATACTTGGCAGGGGGATGCCTGGCACGGTATTTGGGTTTCTCATGCTCATGCTCCCCCCCCCGCGGCCCCCCTCTACGCGCGAATCCCGCTTTTCCGAGTTCAGCCAACAGATGCGAAGTACCATTTGGACCGAGCTCTATTTCATCAATTGTATCCAGCAACCGAACCATCTTTTCTCCTTCTTTAACCTCATATGTGTCAAGCCACTGGACGAGTTTGTTTGATCCATTGGCGTTGGCGTACACGCCCAACGCTTGGAGCACACTCGTCATACTTCCCGCGATCCAGGCATGGTGAGCACTCGCGTGCTCACCGCAGATATGGAATTTCCCAGCGGCGGCCGGGACTATAAGCCCTGGGTAAAGAGTTGAAAACTGGCTGGGGCCGAACAAAGCAAAAGCACCTCCGGTATAAGGGTCTTGGTTCCAGTCCCAGGTTATAAGATCGCCAACAACCATGGTTTCGAGGAATTCAGGCGTGATCATGCTGTTAATAGGGTTGTGTAGTCTTGCAAGGTCTTTGAGTATTTGCCTCCGAAGAACGTCGGGCTTCTCAGATAGAGCGCCCATGCGTGTAGCATCCTGCGACCAAGTGTAGGATGCGATCAGAACAGTACCCGCAGCACCGTCATCGTGCCAGGATGGGTAGACGACGGTCCTGATCGGAAGATCGGTACTACCCGACCCGCCGAAGGTTGGGGGAGTTCCAATCCCACAAAGGCCTACCCACCATGGCTGCGTAAACTTGATGGCTACTTTGACCGACAAATCATAGTGCAACGATCTGATGGCAGTCTGCTGGTCGTCGGACAACCCGATACCTAAACTGGGATTTCCGATAGGGCCATACGGATTGATTTGCTGGAGGCACGGTAGGCTTGTGGTACAGAAGACGGACGCATATTCCTTAACTTCTCCGGAAAATGTTGTAACTTTCATAGAAGCATTCTCTGGAGCAGTTGCATCATAGGATATGTCGGTGACTCGGGTACTCAATCGAATATTCTGGTTGATATCCCTTGCCAGAGCGTTGGTGAAGTTGGACATTCCCCCATTGACGCGGAACCATGGAATCGAGGATGCGTTGTTGAAGTCGTAATAATCAATAACGGTCTCAGTCAACGCTTGATCGAAGTTACCGGTGGACCTAAAGGGATGTGCATAAGTATTAGCGCCAGTTGGTATTGTATTATTGATTTATTTATGTACTCGGAGGATCTTACGTACGTGTTGACTAGTTCTGCCAGGTTGATATCGCTCTGACTCCAGCCTCTGCGAAAGGGTTAGTATTTGCTAGGCTGGAGATAGGAGAGCTTTATGACTATGCGAGCTTACTGATCTTGTGCGAGATAGCCTCTTGTGGACCATTGATCGGTAACTACAAGAATCTGCTGGATGGCTTCATCCCAGGTATCCCCAGCCTCAAGAGCCTTGTTGATTTCGTTCACGAACGGAATCATAACTCCGTCGAATCTCACGGTTATATCTTCGACGTCGTAGCTATTCAACCCGTTAGTTTCAAGCACGTGGTCCGTAATTACTCGTCCGGGATCATCCTACTTGGGCTGATTAAAGTATAACTCTGGAGCTCCTGGTACAGTATATCCATACGGCTGCACATCCAAATTCAGCTCATCCATGAGATCCAAGACACTTTACTCAGGATTTATCGTCAGTTTCAGTAAAAATTTAAAATAAATCACGCTATTAGGGGTACTTACAGTTGCATAGATTCCAATTGTGGAATCCGCATCGCTCCAGCATCGAAGTAGTTGTGAGGAGTATTGATGGCTGGTGGAAAGTCAATGGTATGACATCGCCCACCAACTCTGTCCGACGCTTCGAGAATCTCGAAGTCAATCGTAGCGGTAGGATTGGCGATGTTATATTTATTGAGCTGATAGCCGAGATATAGCCCAGCAACACCGGCTCCTATGATACAAACGGGGCTAGGAGGCAGCACTTCTGGTATCCTTGAATCTGGGGGTGCAGTTTGCTTCGTAGGTAGCCGCTTGGGGTTATCTATGTGCCTGAATTGCCCACCCGACGGCCTCGTATGATGCAAGTCCGCATGGCGGTTCCATTCCCGAGTGATATACTTTCGCAAGTTCTGTTTGGCGTAGAAGCCACGGAGAGAAGTAAATGGCTTCGATTGATTCGACATTTTGAAGGTATAAGTAATGTCTTTGCTATAGAGCTTTGGTCCAGTACTATTGTTTTGCTCGCGGGAAGTCTGGTAGACAGGATTCTGTTGATGTTCGGGGGGATAGGCAGGAAATCTTCACCTTTAAATACACATTGGGAGCCAGACCCTGACCTTCTCGTATATGCATAGTGTTAATGCCTCAAGACCCTCTCGAGATCTCGCCATGCGATTCTTGAAAGCACATGCACACCGAACCGGCCATAGCATACGCAAAATCAGCTCACCGTTCACACCAGGTATTCGTATCCGAAATCCCAATCAGGATATCGTATCTGCAGGTAGGTTATGTCTGAATCAATCAATTATCTCCGTGCGATAGGGAGCGAAGGGGTTGCGGTATTCGCGGTATCTCTCGAAACCGTGTCGACGAATGGCATTGTTCCGTAACCTATACTAAATGTGATCCAAATATCCAACAAAGCTACCCCACGGCTCAGACCCTGAGCTGCGCTTCGGATTGGTGGATCAGCAAAAACTTGAGTTTGGCATGGGACCCTGGCTCCAGATCTCCCGCATTCGTGAAACCATGATTGATATTCGATCCGCCTGTGACAATAATAACACAACATCAAGCAAGATGCAAGATGCAGCATGCAACATCGGTTCTGTAGTTCGGCGATGGTTTTTTAGGCTAACAAGAATATACCCGATGCCCAGGCGGAATAGAATCCTAATTGTTGATACCTACGCATGCGCAGATGTTAACGTTATAAAGTACGGGTTAATATGCTGCCAATTCTTGTGTTGCATGTTGCAGACAATCTCAAGATTTCAGGTCCTGGCTTCCTAAGACGATAATAATATGCTCATATTCAGATTTGATCGAATCATATAAGAAATGACGAAATTTCAGTATGGTGGAGCTGTGGAAATGTGGAGCTCGCGTCAAAACTCCACTTCCAAGGCCCGCTCCCGGCTCCCCCGCATCGCACTCGGAGACGGGATTCCCGATAATGGAGGCGCAGACCCGGCATGATGTGATCAGCCCCCGGGTTTAAGAATTAAAGTTGATAGTTGAAAAGCTGGGGTTATATTACGCTTAGAATCGAAATCAAAGTGTGCCATGTGCCATCAAGCTGAAAAAAGACAGGTGCGGATTCGAATATTCAGCATGAGGGAAATAAACCCCTGTTACTGTGGCTTGCGGGGGCAGAACTCGATGACATTTCAAAATTGTTAAAGCTCTCAGGAATTACATCACAACATATTTTGAAAGGAACTCCCGTCCCCTGAACTGCCGAAATCGAATTGATACTGATTTTACGAAAATGGGCACATGTGAGACGTGCGTCGACGCTGATAACTGAAGACCCGTTTATGGTACTAGCTGCTGTGAGCTTGGCTATCGAAGTTATGGAAGAAACCGACGGAGTTATATACAACATACGCGTATTGCATTTGTATATTTACATGTTTAAATCCTCATCCGAGAATCAATGCATATGACATTATCAATATCCCGAAGTCACAGTACGAACAGCTTTCTGATGTCCTAATCTCGGGTTTAAGATAATGGAATATACTTCAAGGCAGCAAGATTAACTAGCTGATCTGAATCACAATCAGCTATAGCTATTCATTGGGCCCAGGGGTGATTTGTAAGTTGATCAAAGGGGATGAATTCGGAGTGGCACTACAGCTAAAACACAGTGCGGTGAAAGAGTGATGCTCTAAAATGACTCTGTATTACAACTATGGTCAATTGCGAGTTGATATTTCGCGGAGATTTGCGAGAAGGGCCGGAGCCATAGAAGAGTGTCATACCTTTGGGCTGACGAGTGTACCAAGCCTGAGTCGCGCTGCTCGTCCAAGGTGTAATTTGTCGAGTGCGGAAATCTGAACAGCAAAATATGAAAGGTAAACCACAACAACGACAGCTGACGCAGGCGAGGAAGTAGCACTCTGTCCCTATCCATGGATCCAGATCAATCGTATCAAGTTCTAACCCGAGCAGCAATTTAAATTTCCTTGGGCTTTGATTGTTCAATGCCCGAGGCGTATCCGCGATATCTGGGGTTATTAGCGCTCACCATCGAGAGCTCCACCTAGTTGAATTTGCTCGTCAAGCGGCGACGCCAAATACCCCGTAACGGCAATGGAAATTGATGGGTTCAGTTCGTACAAGGTCACTGAGTTCGTAAGGCGTAGGGCCGCTGGTAGCCCTTTGTATAAAGTATCCTATTTTATGGCATTGGAAATTCCAAAAGATGGTTCGACCCGCGCCCTGAAGCTTTTCTGAGAAGCCTTCTTAATCTTTCTGTGCACGAGTTTTTGTATTTAGGTAAGAAATTCCAACTTGAATCAGACGACGGATCCATACTTGGGGGCGAATGAAACTGTCGAGAATAACCCGCGAGTACTATTTCGCCGTTCCTCGTTATCATAAAAATGAAGAGGAACCGAAATACACCAAATCTTCGACAAATCTGACATGTACTTGCTGGTCCGGACACGCAAGCTGTTTCCCGGTCGTAACTCCTCTATAGGAAGGCTATTGGAACGGGAATATGGGCGAAGAGATCCAGTAGTTGGTTTGTAGAAGTGTGTCGGTCGAATTCTCGTATTACCCAAGTAGGTTGTGTGATAAGCTATCGGTGTCGGTCTCGGGTTGAAACTTAATTATGCGCTGCTGATAGTGGCCATCGGAATTCCAAGGTAAGTCCCATGGATCGGCAGATTCATCGGCTTCTGAAAAATAAATATACTGATTGCCGTCCCAGGGGTCCATGATATCCGAAGGGGAAAATAACATAGTAGTAAGTTCATCCCAGGAATCGGAGACAAGATGAAGTCCCAGGGGTTGATTGGAAAAGGGAATCACTCTGATGTTGAGGTTCTTAAGGATCGGCTTCCTCGTCAGCTCCCGAGTCCTGACGCGAGGCAGGTCGTTCCAGGGTGTCAAGTGCTTGTTATCGTAGATTAGAGGTTTGATCCTCAACATCTTGACGTCCTCAACATCGTCCAACTCATTTGTCGGAACGTCGGTTGAAGTGTCCTTATTTATGAACTCAATGACACATGTCGCGAACTCACTGCCATCCTTGAGCCTATCACGCAGACCTGTAAAATGGATGTTACCTTTCATGCAGCCAAATGAGGCAATGGATATGCAGGGCACCGCGTCCGTTGGTTCCGGTGGCACCAAAGTAAGCATCACAAGGGCCAAATATGCCATCACATCCATAATCGGGCCGAACGAGTTTTTTTAAGGAGAGAGTCTGTAACTGCGTGGAAGAACTCTGCTGAGGCGATAGGGTTGTTCGTGACTGCGGCGGCACGGAGCAGATTGATGGCTGGAGCAAGTGTAGTAGAGTCAATATATGTTCCAGAAAGTTTTAGAACGATTGGGCTACTGAGGTCGCGTGGATTCAGAGTAAGCCAGATTCCTGGCAGCCCATATTTGATCAAGAGGGAAAAGGCTTCTTTCCTAAAGCGGAGACGGCGCTCATTGGAAAGTGGGACTTGTTTGTTGTGGGACATGATTTTCTGTATGAGACGGAAGATGCGTAGATCATAGATTCGGCCTGTCTCTTTGAATTGATCTACAGCTTGTTGAAGATCATTTGGTGTGATATTGAAAAGATCTCTTTCAATTTCATTCCAATCTGACCTCTTTGTAACCATGTAAGATTAACGTCGATTCCAGCTTCGCAATATAACATCATATGCGACAAAAGCTCAAGTAGTGGTTCCATCCCAACCATGGCAACTAAGACACAAACCTCTGTCTCAAAACGGCCCGGGAGCTGGGCCAAAGAGGCTGGAGCTGCCGCTCCCGAAAACCAGCCAGTCGATTCTTTTCTTGCAAGTCAAATTGAACCCATGATCATGATAGGAGGTGTTGCTAAGCCATCTGGTGGAGTCAATATAGTAAGAACAGGAAATATACACAGCTCACAGAGCGTATCAAGCTTTTCTTGAGTTGGGTCGACTTCTTAACCAAACTTCCGGGGGATATTCTCTAAATCTGTCCCCGCAACTGATGTCTCAAAGGATACTTCAAAATTAAAAATGGTACCTCCAAAGACTCCTTAATCCCTGGTACTGGCACAGAAGGTTAAATTTGGCGGTGTAAGGAATGCAGGCCATACGCAAGTCCTTCATTGCCCTCCGCCCCAATCGGCTGGATTCAAGACTATATATAGCCCACCTATCAACTTTCACGAGGTGTCAAAGTCGGCTCCTCATATCATGCACCCTCCTGTCGGGCAAACACACTTGGCCAGCTTTGAAAATGAGGATGGTGGCGGCGAAGGAATCAACCATGTAAACATTACGACAGGATTGTCCCAATTTCAAATTCTGAATGCCATAACAACTGAAAGAGCGTTTAACAATACGGATGATTAGGAAAACTACAATGACTTAATCAATAAAATCAGCGCGCCCTACCCTACAGAGCAAAACCCCATTTCTCAGTGCCCCTTCTCAGACCTTACTAAGTTTAAACCGGATGTTCGAAACAAAGTCGAATCAGAAACAAAATCGAACTGAGTCGTCACCTCGCGGACTTCCCAACCCTTCCTTCTACTGTCTAGAGACGTTGGTCGGGGTTGGAAGATACAGACTGTAAACAAAACACAATAGACAACAAACGACCACAACGGACTATTCCCCTGTAAGGACCCTTGAAAGGCTTCAACAAGCGTGGTCTTGAGAACTTAAGACCAGTTGTACTATCGAGTTCTCGTTTAGTTTCCTTCACTTCTTCGAATTCCTTAGTAGCCATTCCAGCCCTCCTATTGTTATCCTCTTCTCGACGGTTGTTATACAGATCGTTGATATATATATACGCTATCTGTGACACCCAGAGAGAAGGAAACGCCCTGCCCCAGACTCACAGATATAACTGCACACTAATGTTTGGTATAAAGCAAGGTAATCCCTCAAGTTTTTAACATAGGCATGCTGGCCTGGTATTTAACTTGCCCAAGCAGCTGCAGGACAGGGAGTGCTTTTTATTGTAGATACGGTTTGGTATGGTGTTGATTTTGTAACGCACAAGTCACACGACCTTCATGCGCTGACTTGGAGCGGACTAAAGTTGTTGGATGAATTTTTGCGGAGTACGATTTTATGACACCACTATTGCAGGTAAGGACGGTCCAGTGAAGGATTTGGACTTGCATGCTATGGTTCTTGAAGGCTGAATTTATTCTACGTGCGGGAATATTCTCTCGGTGGAACCAGGAATATGACTCTGAGGCAGGCTGTCCACCCACTTGTTAATTGTCTCCTGGGATATAGAATCCCAGCCTTCGAGGGCCAGTTCCTTAGTACTATCCTCATCCCAATGTGAGTGACGCCGAGTGAAAGACTTTGGTACCTGCCAGGCGTTCTCAATAGGTGACAGGTCCAGAGACTGTGTACAATTAAAATAACCGACCAAATTATGGCTCTCCTTCCACCTACGGACCTCACTATCTCTGCCAGTACCATGTCCGCTATCATTATTCTCCTCCAGCACAAAATCCTGGCCTGCCTCAAGCCACGGCTTCACTATAGGCTCCAGAATGGCATTAATATAGACTGACTTTGACATTTTGCCATTGTCATTGCCAGTTCTATAGAATACCAGCTCGGATTTGAAGTCATAGCCTACCGCGGCCCAGACGCGTAGCTTAGAGTAGTCCTTATCCTTAGGATTACGCTTGTGCTGTATACATTGAGACTTATACCTCTCCCCATCCTTACGCCATATGTATACGCGGTCCTCAGGTCCAAATCCAAAGTGGCCGTGCCAGCTATGGCTTTGTGGGCTGTGGCGGGTGAGCGTCCGTAAAAGGCGGATATATCCCTCTCTGTGCATGACACGTTATTGGCCTTGCAGGATGAATAAATGGCTTGCATCCCAGCCTTCATGGGAGCGCCAAAATGCGTGTACTTTTTGACTTTGGTGTTTTGGGCGGTATGGTGGTGTTGTTGTTTTGGTTTCGCTTCGATTCTTGCTTCTCTTTTTGTTACCTGCGTGGCATATTCCTGCGGAACATTGAAACGTTCCACAAAAGTGACTACCCCTATATCAATACAAGGAAAGGAGAATCGTTAGTCATTCTGCCAATCAAATCGGTGTACAATAGTCAAAGCAAACACCATAACGTTTCAGAATATATATGACAATATCCCCAAGGCAGAGAAGTTTGCCTTGCAGGAATAATCAAATAACCCGGCCGTCCCATGACGATCACTTGCAGTTATATGATCCTTGCTTCGCCACTATCTGTAAAGTACCACAGGGTTGGGAACGGCTCTCAAAATTCGAAGTTCATTTATAATCCCAAAGCTCTTCATCCCAAGCAATCCCAAACCAAGTTTTCTCCCAACTTGAGAATTACTTCTAGCATTTCGACGCTTGTCATATCTGCCACCAATATTTGACCATAGTCATTTCTTTCCCTAATATTATCGATATCTTTTTCTACCACTTGCAATTGAATTTCTTTCTGACTTTCGATTCCAAAATGTCCGAGAAGATTCTTACGCATGAGGATTATGCTGTTGGATGGATTTGTGCTTTGGACGTCGAACTGGCAGCGGCCAAGGCGATGCTGGACAGTATCCATCCCGCACTACCAAGTGCCCCAAATGATGATAATTCTTACACGCTGGGAAGAATCGGTGACCACAATGTCGTGGTGGCCTGCTTGCCTTCTGGTGTCTACGGTACGACGTCTGCAGCCAGAGTTGTAACTAGCCTGCTGTCAAGCTTCAGGGCGATCCGGTTCGGCTTCCTGGTGGGCGTCGGGGGAGGGGTACCTAGCAAAGGCCATGACATTCGACTGGGAGATATAATTGTCAGCAACCCGACGGGGACCTTTGGGGGAGTAGTGCAATATGATTCTGGCAAAAGTTGTGGAGAATTCAAACGCACGGGAGTATTGAACAAGCCTCCTTTTCTGCTATTGGCTGCAATTCAAAAGCTGAAGGAAGAGTATCTGTCGAGAGGCAGCCGCGTCCCAGACTTGATTGCTAGGATGATTTCCGATAACCCTAGACTAGAGCGGTTTAGCTACCAGGGCCGAGAGAATGATCGCCTCTTCGCGGCCGATTACGAACACCGCACTTCCGGTGGGTGTGACGATTGCGAACCAGACAAACTGATATCTCGTGTCCCGCGTTCTACAAACGAACCTGTGGTGTACCACGGTCTCATCGCATCTGGCAATCAAGTAATAAAACACGGATGCACTCGAGACCGCTTGGCTCAGGAAGATGACATCCTTTGCTTTGAGATGGAAGCTGCGGGTCTCATGGACAACTTTCCATGTTTGATAATTCGTGGAGTGAGCGACTATGCAGACTCGCATAAGAATAAAAGGTGGCAACCGTACGCAGCTGCGACAGCTGCCGCATATACGAAGGAATTGCTATCCATAATTCCTTCCAAACAACCCTATGAACTGCGCACCGTCGCATCAGAGGAGGTGGGAAAGGATTTCTCTGAAGGTACTCGCTTCAAACATTTCTTTCTGACAAATTTGCAGTGCAGGAGACTGATATAGGATATTCATAGATATAAAAATCGATAACCTCGATCCGAACATTCCCGGCGAACGAGAGATATTATATAAGTACTTCCGGAGGTCGCTGTCCACAGAATTTGTTCCCGTCGATACTTCCAACGCTTTGCAGGCCACTTTTTGTCGCGGGTTCATAATGCCGAAGTACAATGGAATGGGGCCTTGGGGAATCGTACTACGAGATTATGTTGAGGGGGGCAACTCTCTTGATGTCCAAGATGATGATGGCAGGACGCCCCTTCATCATGCGATCGAAACAAAGTATGACCGCGAAGACAAGGTTAGGGTATTAGTTGAAATGGGGGCAGATATCATGAGAAAGGACTTGATGGATCGAACGCCTATCGACGTTGCGAAAAATGTGGACGAACAGCTCTTTAGCTTTCTCTTGAATGTGTGGAAAAAGTCATGGATCATGAAACAGAATGAAAAGTCGGACGACGGGATCCGATCTTCAGAAGCTAGTACTAGCGAGTCCGGACAATGCCCTTTGAAACAAAAGCTAGTTCTGACGAAGCAGACAAGACCCCAGGCAAAATCTGAGGGAAGTACAGCACCAGAAGACTATGGCCAGGCCGACATAACGGCCCGACTACTGGACAATGGATTTGACGTCAATGCGAAGAGTTTTAACGCGGACCAAGCCCTGCCGTGGGCCGTCTCGACACGTGGGGATCACCAGGATGTAATAGGGTTTCCGCCGAATAATGGCGCAAGTGCAACCGCAAAAGACGATAATCAGTGCACAGCACTTCATCTGGCAGCGGTTTCCGGGGACACGGAGGGTGTGCAGCTGCTCATTGCCAATGGAGCAAACGTTGCCGCCAAAGATTGTTTTGGACAGACCGCATTGCACAAATCCGTCTACGGGGGGGTAGAAAACGTAATCTTGCTGCTGTTGGAGAGCAAAGCGAAACCTGATGAGGTCGATAAGCAAGGCCGTACCGCGCTGCACGAGGCCGCAGGGGCCTTCCACGAAGTCGGATCAATCATGCTGGCACTTGTGGGCGGTGGTGCAAATGTCAACATCAGAGATATTGAAGGGAACACACCACTACATGTAGCAGCAAGACATGGCCGCCATGAGAGAATTGAGCTGCTACTCGACAACATGGCAGATACTAACGTGGTAAATAATAAAAGACAAACTGCATTACAGGTGGCATTCATATATGGGCATGAAGCAGTGATAGCACTGCTTAAGGAAAGAAAAGAATCATCGGAGAAAGTCAATAATACTCGACGGCAACTGTGGAAAGAAGGAGAGGATGCTGAGGGTGAATCCATTCAAGCCGTTTCGCATAAAGTGTGGAGGGGATTACAGTTGAGTAAGTGGTTGCGCCTGCGGTGAAAACTTTAGAATACTTCCACTGGGTATTGGTTCCTGATTTCTTGGTTCAAATGTAAGCTACAATATGAATAATAGTAAAAAAAAGATGAATATAAAATTACCATTCATGTATATGTCCCTTTCCCGCTTCATGCTCCTCGCTTCGACCACCACTTTAACCGACATTTCAAAACTGAGCGGTCGGAACGGCCTAAATATCTAGGAACGCTGGCTTTTATCCTTTTGATATCGTGTATTGCTAACCAGGGCGATAAGCTCTCGTAGGCGCCTTACCACCTCATCAACTGCCAGACCTCATTTGCGCATTATTGAAACTACCCAGTTAATAAAAAGGATACCTAAGAGCTCATACAATAACATGCCTACTCACCTATTATAGCTTGAGAGAGCAATCCACAGACCTTATGGGGCCCTGGACCTCTATACAAAATGAAATAAGATCTGCAAAAAAGATTTAGAAAGCCTGATTCATGAACAGATAATCGTTTTAATACATCTATATTTTTATAAACATAACTGCTTTAGGCAGAAATGAACAACCAATCTTCATACCAAGGTAATTCCGCATCTTCAATCAAATAAATAAACCAAACTTCCTTCCATAAGGATAAAGCCGACCAACAATTATATTTATCATAAATTACAGCCATATTCCGTAATTGAAGATATGTCAGAATTTTAAGGACCTTGTTCGGAGATAGGAAATTTTGAAGAAAAAGGTCAGACCTTCAAATCATCATCTTGCAAATTCAAAAAAGGATACTCCATGCCATCAATGTTCTCCCTTCACCAAGTCAGCAAATCCTATTGGCCTCACTAGTTTAGCCCATGCCTAAGATGCCAGCCGCAGCACTAATGATAAAACAAGATATTCCGCTTTATACTCGGAGTTCATTAACTTGACAATCAAATCGCAGCTTTCGCCAAATGACATCAAAGGTTGAACTTTTAGAGAATCGAACATAGTACTAGCTTTGCTCTCAAACATCCTTAACAGGGCTACACAGAAAAGATTTTCATGCTGGAAAACAGTTTCTGAATCTAGAAATAAATAAACAAATTCAGAGAAATCCATTCCTAGTGTGGGATCGTAAAATTCGTGGTTTATCATCAGTTGTTATAACCATACTTTCCACACCTTAAAGGGAACATGAGGTGTAATAATGACTTTATCTTCAGATTGTACTCGTCCCAACTATCCTAAAAGACAATCCGGAGGCTGGAACGGGCGGTTAAAGACGAGATTTTATGAGTTGTCCCACAAGGCTCATGTTCCTGAGCAGCGGTATGAATGCCATTTGGACATCAGCCCCGAATGCCGCAGGTAAAATTACCCCGAGTTTTCATTTCGCTAGAAAATCCTTCAGGTGGGGAAAAAAAGACAAATTTAACGGAACCCAAGCTTCGCGCGAGAAAAGGCCGATTCGAATGGACCTTATCGTGAATTAACAGGATATGCATATCAGCCGCCTCTTCAGCGAAGGAGATACAATTGGCCTGATCCTTTGCTATATGCATGCGTATGGACAAACGTGCATGGATATCACTCAGCTGTTCCGCTCGCGACACGGCTGATAGGTTCCCCTCCTTTCCATTCGCTTCTTGAGAACATCGGTATGGAGCCTCATCGTCGTGACTGTAAAAGACGATCAGCCTCGGATATAAATCGGCGGACGAAGTTCTCAGTTAAAAGGCGATTTAACTTCGGTTTCGACTATCCGCAAGCTCGCACAGTACCAAGTAAGCAACTCTGACTGCATATATAGCTATACGACATGGAGCTACTCAATCCATATCATCCCGAATCCTTCAACAGCATTCACAGCCTCGAGAAATCCTTCAATGCGTTTCAACAGTTACATGGACCTGCACTGTTGAACACTACATTTCAAGATCTTTTTAAAAGAAATAGGGTAACAGATCTCTTTGGTTTGGCTCTTGTTCATCGTCATTTTGATCTCAACGAGGGTGAGGTTCTCGTGGAAGTAAATGGCACGTCAACCGCCTGGAAGATACCGGCAAGAGATAGCGCGGATCGAGATCCACCACTGGGAATATACCACACCGGGTATAAGAAGTACGGCGGGAGCATTCAGCCTTGCTCCTGGACGGTTCGCGAAGGACGACTGGAACCATACGAATTTTCTTTTAATTTCGGCGGCCCACAAAACCAGGAACTGGAATATACGTGTGGATTCACCGAAGAGAACGCTCCATTCTTTCGGGAATTCATAGAACTCCTGGAGATGCATCACCTCACGGGTATTCTAGGTTTACAGCTCAGGTCTAGTCAAAGTTCCGGACGACGGCTCGAAATTACCGAAGGTAATGCGAACGTTTCTTTCGAAATCCCCGATGGGTTTGTGCTAGGCGGTGAATCGTTTCAGTACGTGGAAGCTGGGTGGAACTACCGCGACTTCCACTCAGAGGACGATATAAACTCTACGGCATCCACCGGAGAACCAATCACCAGGGCATTCTGCTGCTCGTTCTGCGATGCAAACGAAAACGGCAGGTACACGTTAGACTCCATGTATGTACTTTTACTCCCCATTACCATCCTCCACACAGTCTTGCCTGGTGCACGGTGGAAATTTCGAAATTGGTTTGCTAAGCTAGTGATTCTCTGGCGACAGTGGGACTAGGACGAACTCTATTCGTTATGTCTCAACCGACGAGTTCCTTACATAGGCGTATAAGGGGACAATCGAGCAAACTTAAAGTCTCTGAGCTGATACATGTATATTCGGATCGATGCATCTGGTTTTGGCGTTCATTAGCCGTTCATTTGTACAACACTCTAAAGCCGCTCCCGGTCTAATCGGTGTATAGCGCCCTCGAATCCGCTCCTTCCTCTCCTTCTTTTTTTTTTTTTTTTAAAAAAAAAAAAAGAAGAAGAAGTTTGAGTTTATCGCTATGACCCACGGCATCACATATGCACATAAGACAAATCTAATCCATATTAGTATGTGGTATCGATTTCATGGACGGCCAAAATGTGTGTTTGTGCTTATGAAAATGGTGGTAATGTTGATATTCTGCAGAATTTATGCGTTCCTGATATCGGACATCTGGAATAGCGAGCGGCTTGCCTAGAAGTCACGCCTTCGATGGTCGATGGACGTTGGACGTTGGACTAAGACTGCAGTTTTTGACATGGAATTGTAGATAGAAAGAAAGTTTCCTAGGTTTCCATCGTCTCCTCATATTAACACTCGAAGGAATTGATCCTGATATAGACAATCCATTTATTCAGAGTCCCTATCGATAAAAAATACAATTTGATCCGGTTCGTATATATATATAGTATGCTTGTGAGGCTTTCGGAATCAACACCTAAGCCAGGTTGCGGTTGAGCCTCGGGAGCGCTTATTGGTCCGCGGACCTTCATTCCCCAGAGCCTTGGTCCTTAGGGTTTAATCCCCATAGACCCCACCTTGAGACTGGAAATATCCCCCCGATCCTTCCAACCCTCATACCCTATCATATCCAGCTCATTCGAATAATGCAAAATCTCCGCCCCGATAAAGACGTCATGAAGCGGTCTCGTACCCGTGGAGCCCGGATATTTGCTGCCCCTAAACCTTCGTACGAATTTCACAAGGACATTGTAACCAACGCATAGGTCGTTGTATACGTGAGGATCGGCTGAAGGGTGGCCTTGTCGAGCCCAATCCGCGTGGATCGAGAGGGCACGTTCGACAGCTGCTCGCCGCCAGGAGAGGTTTGTGCAGATTTCTCTGGTCCTGGTTTTGTAGCATCGGGGCATGGTTGTTGTTTTGGTTTGTTGGCCTTGTTCGGGATCGTGTGCTAGTCGGATATGAGAATTCCAATATGTGTTTGAACATCTGGGAAAATAAGAATACAAGATCTGGCAAGCTACACATTAAATTAGCTTTTGTTTTTCTTGGCTTGTCTCAATTGGGCGCGTTCTTCCGATGAGGGACCAAGGGACTGGACCCACCTATGGTACCCCATCTCGCAGACTACTATCCCAGCTGGCCGGGTTAGACACTCGACGCGGTTCTAACGAGCAGTCGGGCAAGGTTCTGGTATTCAATCTATCTACGCCATTTATTCCACTTTCCGATATCATATGTATCATACATAAAACCCCGCCAGCAGTTGTTTCCCACCTCACCTAAACTTAAACCCAGAAACATCCGACTGATCTTCAACCTCCTCATCCCCATATTTAGGATCATCAGTAGGCCATGAATACTTTAAAATCTCAGAGCCGATGAAGATATCCCAAACAGGATGACTGAATCCCGGTAGGTACCGGGCCGTTGCTCGGCTTGATAACCATCGATATGCATCCTTGATAGCGTTATGTCTATCGCATAATTCCTGGTATATGGGATCATCGGAGTTGACCGGTCTATTTGCCAGGGGGGTTTCGAAACGGGCCATTAAGGCGCCCAGGGCGGTCCGTCCTCGTCTAGTCAGGTTTGTAAATATTTCATTTGTGGTTGTTTTGTAGCAGCGGGGCATGGTTCTGATATTCGAATTGTGACGGGATGTCGTTGTATTGTAATGTTTAGAGGTCGGATTAGGCGCGTCTCTTGGTCTCGTACTAGGACCTCACAGTGCTCTGCCCCCGCTTCCAACCGCAAACTCAAATCTTGAATGCCTTGACGTCCAATAAATCCTCCATATGCCCCTCCAGTGGTGAACCCCCGTCTTCCTGCCAAAGTAGACTGTGACCGGTCAGGATCTCGGACCCGTGAAACACCGCGATCGCTGCCGAGAACCTCGATACCTTTAACAGCCGAGAGCGTTGCTTCAGAACCTGGCCGTAGCCGTCCCACCAGATGCGGTATTTGTCGCTGCAGAGCGAGGTATCGGCCTTTGCGATAACTTCTAGGGCGACTTTGGCGCGTCTGTGGATGTTGAGGCGGATTTCGCCGACTGTGGTTTTGTAGCAGCGAGGCATCGGAGGCGAGAATTAGATGGGCGGCGGAGGTTGGCAGCCGGGTCTGCTTCGACAAACAATAACCAATGACCAATAAGCCCGTGTTTTCCGTATCAACGGTGGAAAAGTGCAAACAGAACGTTCTGAACGAAAAGTACGACAATTTGAAAGTAGAGAGTAACAAATGCGCGGAACATGTTCACAGGATCGGTAAAGATAAGAGAGGCCCGCCCGGACGGCGCTGTTGTAGTGGTACGGTTGGAATTCATATTGGCTCGATATGTTGTGGTGTCACAATAAAATGTTGGTGTCAGCGTCTTTCGTAGGGAAACCTTCTCCCGAACAGGCCGAGAGCATAGACCGTCGTTAAATATTTAAACGTTGATCCGTATACTACAGAATGATCTCTTCAGGTAGGTATATTTTTGGGATCGGGGAAAGCCGGAGGGAGATTGGCATGGTTCTCATGTCTGCAGGGCGCCTGTGAGAAATTGAACTCTTGAACCGATCGGATGGTCAAATTCGGGGCTCATCTCGCGTGGCTAGCGATCATATATCGATGCTCGACAGCCAGCGTGCCGATGTGCTTCACGATCATGCATGGAGATCGTACAGTCGAATCGGTCTGGGTGTATACGGGCCTAAAATAGATATCTGTCAGCGCCTATTTTGGTTGATACATCGGAGACTTGAACCCGAACTATACATCACCCACACCCATACCACACAATTAGTATCGAGAAGTTACGTCCTGTGTACCGGCAGAGATGTTGAAGCGTCGATATTCTCAGGCCGGGCAATTTGGCCGAGGAACACAAAGGCGCCAAGAATAGCCGAGAAATACCCTTTTCGGCAACGTTACACAAAGTCTCCAGACGTTGCATTTTGATCAAACAACACAAAATCAGTCGATGCAACAACACCCGTCGACGGCCAGTAGGAAGCCAGTCGATGGTGCTCTCAACAGCAAGCATCACCTACCACACACATCGACCTCAATCCTTCCTCATAATCAGTCATCACCAACATTTGCAGCTACCACCACATTCACCTACTCCTTCAATACCACTTCAGACCAAGACATCTTCTCTCATCGACACATCGCTAGAATGTATACCAATCCTGCTCGCCATCAGGCTAATCAGAACGCAGCCTACAACTATGGACACCCTCCACCCCCTCCCTTTATTCGGCCACCACCTGGTTTTGGTCCCTCCATTCCATTTCCACCTGGGTTAGGTCCACCTGGGTTAGGTCCACCCCAGGCTTCATCAAACCAAACATCCCATGCCCCTCAAGCAGATCAATTGAATCAACCAAATCAACCAAATCAATCCAATGAACCAATCCAACCTCCTCAACCAGCCAACTCCACCCCCCAACCCACCTCCCAAGACCCCCCACAACCCGTCTTATCCGAGCAACTCCAATCCAACCAACGCCTCGTCCAATCCATCATCGACACCATGAACCGCGAAACCGAACAATTCAAACGCGACAAAAACTACCAAACCATCCTCCTCGCCCACGGCCTCCTCTTCACCGCCTGTCCAAACGCCTGGATCGATTGCAACTGCCAATTCTGCGTCGGAATCCGCTACGCCCGTCAATACGACGGTCTCGACCAAGAAGGCGCACGTCTTTGGAGTGACCCTCAATATACCTACTGGAGAGAGTACCTCGGCACCCACGGAATGAAAGAGTGTAAGTGTGAGAAGTGTAAGAAACTGGGTAAGGATGACATGCCAATCCCGGAGTTATACCCCGATTGGAAAATATGGTATGACACCCCTGCACCCGGCAGTAATGCAGCTTTCAGCAATGCAGCATTCAGCCAGGCAGGATACAGTGGCAGCGAAGCAAGCACCGATACCAGAGACCCCCAGAAACCCAAGAAATCAGTACTCTTCACCCCTGAAACTCCATGGTCCACGGCCACGAGGATGATCAATACGCCATCTACTACTACCTATGGGGTCAGCAACCCAAATACAGGCCAAAGCATGATGTCCCATGGAGTCGACACCCCTCTCTTCGAGATGTCAGGTAAACCTCTCCTCTTCCCCCTAAAACCTCTCTGCTAAATACACATCACCGCTACTAACACCATACTAAAACCCAAATACAGACGCAGAAATCCAACACTACCACAACTACTACGGCCAAGTCCTCTCAACCGGTGTTCCTACCTATCAAACTCCACAAGATCAAATCATCGCAGCCGACGCACCACCAACACCTGCCAACCAAAAACTGGCTCACCGTGCTGCTAGGTTTCCCCATATGAACGGTATTCACCAGTCTACAACCCACGTCGAAAATGATATCAACTATCGTAGTGGCGGTGGGAAGAATCAGTAAATTTTGGTACTGAAGATTTTATATGACCCTTCATTACATTTTTTTTCGTCAGTCCCTACTTGCATACACGCCTGATAGCTCTTTACCGGGTTGTGATTTAGCCTAAGAGCGTTTTTCTTTCTTTCTTTTCACAAATTTTCATTCACGGATTAAATACTACTTCGCCCTACGGAAGATGTACATACATAAACCACATGCACAGCCGGTGGTACCGACCAAAAACAATGAAAATTAAAAATCCAACTGTGATTAGCGATCCAGATGTAAAATATAAAGAAGACAAGAACCAATATAACCCCAAATCCATCATTTCAATACCCCAAAATACCCATCTCCCCAAATATATTTAAACTCCACCGATCCTTCTGAAGCTCTCAAGGCCCACCGACTACCAGCCACCAACGGCCCAACGCCAATTACTCCTTCTTCCTAAACACCTTCTTCAACTTAAACGACAAAGAAGACATACTGCTCGCCGTAGAATGAACCGAAGGTGGTCTAGGATAAGCCGACGACTGATTCGAAGGCGTTCTCTGGTGATACGAACTCGCCGGCTGCACAGAGTTTACTATAAAACTGCTTCTCTGCCCTGTAGCTGCCGGTGCCGTTTCCACAGGCGCAGGTTCCGGTTGCACCGGTGGTGTAGGCACAGGACTTACACGGGCAGGAACGGCGGTGGGTTGAGGTGATGACGACGTAGAAGCGTGCGCTTGTACGTTTCCGAAGAAAGCACCTCTCTGCAGTGGGGAAGAGACTGAACGCTGAGAGGGAGTGGAAGTTACGGATCCGCTAGCGGATGAAACTGATTTCACGGAGGCGAAGCGGTTGACGCGGGGTACTACGTCCACGGTGGAGCTCGATACAGATACCGTTGTTAGATTCGAACTTGTCGCCGAGAGGGTCGGGGATGCTGGTGCGACTATTGGGCTGATGGGTTTGTAAGGATTGGTGCTCGGGTATGTGGCGCTGACCGAGCGGACTGGAGCCGGAGTAGGGGTCGATACGGGAGCCGATACGGGAGGACTGGTACTGAGAGTGGGTGATTGAACGGAAGGTTTGGACTCGGCTTTGGCTTCGGTGGGAGGCGGGATGGCCTTGATTGGGAATCTGGCAGTCCCACGAAGAGCAGTTGGGTCGTATTTATTAGCACGGCCACCGGCAACGGATCCCGAAGCGGATCCCGAAGCGCCAGACTCAAGGGTCGAGGAAACTGTAACTCGGCGGACTGGAGTTACGGTGGTAGCTATAATTCATTACGTGAGTTTAGATATCCCCAGTGAGAGTGCTAATTGACATCGGGAAACTTACTCTTCGTCGGTGCAGCTCCCGGAATAGCATCCAGGTCCGGGACAATCCTCGATGCCCAGTCCTTCCTGTTTGCGCTTGCGAACTTCTTGATCTATTCTCTCAGTTAGCTTGGCTCTTGTCCGAATTCCAAGAATAAAGGAAACTTACATGTTGGGAAATCTCCTCACTGTAGAGATTTTCATCTTGAGTCCAGTACTTCAGAGTGGCGATAGCATCGACCGGCTCGTTCCTCTAGATATTTTTGTTAATTCCAACTTCCGTATGTTCGTAGGTAGGTGTAATGTGAGAATCACAAACCTCGGGAGCCATGAGTAGGCCGTAGATACAGCAGACGATATCTCGGACCTTCGTCTCCGCCTTCCAATCCTGATCCAAAATGGCATGGCACACACGACCGTGCTATAATTATAGATCGTTAGTATGATAATTCTACTTCAAACGAAAGAATCTAAAACCCAAACATACCTTATTGATATTCGGATGAATAATCGGAGTGATAAATCTAGCCTGCGGCGCCTTCCTGGGGAAATCATCTGTCATATCCAAAAACATGACAAAGGTTCCACTGGCATAGTTCGATCCGTCTGGACCCTGCATAACCACCTTCCAGAACGACATCTCGCTCTCACTGACGTAGATATCCATGTCCGGATGCGGTTGCTCCGCCATATCCTTGATCTCTAACAGCATACGTCGATTCTTAACGACATCAGCTGCAGCGCGAACTCCGTTTTTATCCACAACTAACTGCTTATTCTTTCCGAACGCTTTATGTGCGTTGGCTAGAGACATGAACTCATCATTCTGGTGAGGATGATCACGGGCTTCCGGAACGGAGAAGGCGGTGACGGTGAACGGATCCAGGGGTTTAAGAGTGTCAAAGTACGGTAGGTAAGTTTGACGCTGGAACGGCGGGCGCAGAGTTTGGTCAAGCATAGTCTCCATCTCAGCCAGTTGGATGATCTCCGCCGTCGACGCGGGCTTCATGGCGTACCCGCCTGTGGCGCCGCAAATCCTGAACAGCGATTTGTGGTAATCAGTACCGATGCAGAAGGCGTCGAGGACGATGTTGTTATCCCAGAGGTATGAGTATGTAGTCTTATCGGTCTGCTTAGAGCGGTTATCGATACCGTCGGTGAGAACGATGACACGCAATTTCGTGTCCGGATTGTCTTCCTTGAAGTCGACTAACTGTTCCGCTGCTTCGTAGATGCACTCCCACATGGCCGTCATACCCGAAGGATGTAACCGTTCGATTTCCTTCTCAATATCATCTAACAGCGGTGTGAACTCCTGCATCGTAGAAACATCGGCATTAAACTTCATGACACCGAAGTGGATCGGAAGCTTGTAGTTCGTAGCCGTGCTGGAATAGTGCTTGAATAACATCTTTGCGGCTGTCATTCGATTGATCTTTTCGGTGTCCTTGAGTTCTTGATCCTCATCCTTAAACGCAGGATCAAACATACTCGAGCTACAGTCGACACAGATCATGACGGCTTCCTTGGGTCTACGAGTATCCACCGTACTCGCGTTGAGGCATCCGACGTCCCAGCCGTCGAGGGGCCAGGCACCGCTGACTTTGCGGGCTTGGATGACATCCTTGAGGGTCTTTGCCAGACCCTGCCCTTGATCGTTCGAAATGATTTGTTGAGTACCCGTAACCGGATTCCAGAGATTTGCCCACTCCGTGGCGCATTCGCCTCCGAATTCGAATATGGACACCAAACCCTCGTTATTCAGAGTCAAAACCGGTGGCTTTGAGCTCGACAAAGATAAGGGCGCAACAGTGCAAAGGGCGGGTAAATTAGTAGTGTTGATAATCTGTTCATAGAACCCTTCCTGGGTCGGGTGATGGAGAATCCTATGCTCCAGCACGCTTCCAGCATCCTTTGGTAAGACGAGATACGAGTTACCGTCGAAAGCGTACTTGTCCCTGAATGATAGCACCAATTGTCTCTGATCAGGTTGGGCATGGGGATTCTTGTCCAGAAACTCAACCGTCACCTTCACACTGTCTCCATCCTGCAGACCGATGTTTGCGATATTGTTCTCCGTGGTCACCGGGTCCCCCTCTTTCCTTTCCGCAACTTGCTTGATGATAACTTTCTTCGTCCATTCCTCCCTACCGGAACCTCCCCGCTTACACGCGATAACCTGGTCGAGCAGCCAACCCAAGAGCTGTCTCGATCCTTCCAATGCATTCTCCACCTTTCCACCCGTAGCCCAATCAGGCACAGATTTCACACAAAGCGCCTGGAAAGTCTGCACCAAAGCAGCCTTCTCCTCCGGCACCAGCGTCCTGCTATCGAACAAACTAGCCATAGCATAAACCGCCGGCAAAAAATGTGTAGTCTGCCAGATCGCTGTGAGGAACCTTCGGCGTGTAGGACCATCCGTAACCTTCCTCTTCAGCATCTCCAGCGAAGAGCAAAAGGTCGACACCCCCGCTCTTGATACGCCTTCAACGGGGTGCCATGCATTGCAGTTGGTCGTGGAACGGAGATCGGAAAAGTGCTTTGTGGGGATTCCGATTGTTCCATTGTATCGCAGAACGACGAATAGGTCCAACGGCGCCCTTTGCGTACCGACGAGATCAAGATCGTAAAGCGTTACATCGTCAGTTAAGATCGGATGCGCCTGGAGGTGTAGGTCAACAACGTATGGTGTATTCAGAGGTTTCTGGAAAATCTTCCTCTTGACGAGATCTTTGAGCGCTGAGACCCTCGTCGATAGAGGAATTGGGTCTCCGTAAACTGGTAGGCTGGATAACTTTGGCGCGAGAGCGTTCTCTGGGGTTATGAAACGGATGTAGACGCTCCCCGATGCGGATCTATTCTGTCTGGTGGCACCTGCTGTAAGTGTGGCCTGTGAGCCTCCCCATTCGCTCGATGTTTGCTGGCTCGTCGTCGAAGCGATAGAGAGCGTGCGGGTTAAGCCTGCTCGTGGGGACGACATCTTCGAGCAAATGAATAGTTTACTCTCACGAGTCCAGTTGTCTCTTCAATTCCTAAACAAAGTATAATTTAAGAACTAGAAACCGAAAAGGTAGGAAAGAAAGATTTAGAATCCGTAGGAAAAGGTGCAGAGATCTAGTATATTTGCTGGTTATAACCAGAGAACTGGGAGGTCCTAGGAAAAGACAGAGCTAGTTAGCTGGCACATGCAGCTTTGTAGCTGATTGGAAACTGAAGGAGTTCTACGTACCAGCTCCTCCTCAAAAAGGAATCCAGTGCATCGTGTGCAACTGCTATCAATGCTATCCCTCGGAACCGGCACCAGGATCAAGCTCGCTGGGACCAAGGCCAGGCCTATCACTGTAGAATGGCCCGATTGGGCGCCTAGGGGGAACAACCAAAGGCTACAGCTCTCGAAATCCGGCGGCCTTCTTGCACTCTGACAAATATGACAGGGCATGGAAAAGAAAAACCCATGATGCATCAACGGCACGATTGGGAGTGCCATAGTGCAGTCTGTCTGTGGAGTAACAAGGATCCCAGACCTGAGGCGGGCAACCCGGCTAAACCTGCCCGGCTGCCAGCCCGCCGAAGAAAGCTCCCAAACAAGGCTGTGGTCTTTTGCAGCCCGGCAACCTCCAGGCAACACAGTTATTATTGGCCCGAATAACGTTACATGCTTAGTGCGGAGAGGCTGAATGCGTCTTCGGCAGGCTGCTTGGAGGGGTTGGGACACTTTAGCAAGTGCTACCGTTTGGTTATGCATGTGTGTATGCACGTCTGGATTGATGGAGACGGTGGAGATACATTCCGAATGAAACCGATTGATGCTATTGAGGGATGAGGCTCCCATCCACAGGTCATATCGATAGTGTCTCCCATGCATGGAGCCGTGGCGAATATTATGATCCCGTGGGACCCCGCTTGAACCGTTTCACAACAATGAGAGGCTATGGCGACCGCCACGTCGGTTGAAGGATTCAAGACGGCGGATCGGCCGAGTCTACCATCCGCATTGAAGGCTGTGTTTATTTTGTGATACTTCTCGTCTTCACGTGAATTTGTTTCTCAATGGATCAAGATTCCGAGCTGAAGCTAGCTAGGAATGTTAGATTACCCAGCTAATATCGACCTTGAAGGATTTTGATATCAAGATTACAGTGCGTGTCTAATCATACGGTAATTCGGCGCGTAGGACCTAAGTATTTTTCATATCATATCGGAATCCGGGGAAATTCAAGAAATAAAGTATTAATTATATTTAGTATTGGATAGGACGACGAAGCATGTACTCTTCTCAATGATCATAATTAATTAAGTATTCAACTATGTAGACCCAAATAGACGCAAATGTACAAGTAAAGCCCCCAACTAATCATGCGAAAGCTGATCCACGACCACAGGTAATAAAAGAAAACGCATGAAACACTAGTGGAAAGTCGTCTTAACCTGTCCGTAGCAATTGTCCTTGAAATAGAGTTGGAACTTGATTTCCGCAGACTCAAACGCCATCTCAATCGTGAATTCCGCCGATAAACAAGCTTGACCGTTGATATTTACCGCATCAAACTCGCTCTCCGGCACCATGCTCAGATCCGCCATGAGGAAGCATAAGTCGTGAACACCTTTAGTAGTCGATTTGTTAGCAAGGAATAGATCTCTAGATGTAGCGGGTTTAATAGACTTACTCCTATCCCGGTAACTGTGGGGTGCAATATCGAGGTCCGAAGCAACTAGTGTCGCTCCGCGACGTAGTTTCTCGCCCTTTTGGAACGTTGTGCCGCATTTCAATTTAAACCTTGTGTTCGAGTCTGTATCCGCGCCCTTCTCAACGATCCATGAGACTTGATTTCTTGCCATCTTCATGCCTGTATCTGTTGAATAGAATGCGTCTTCTTCGTGGTGAATGGTAGGGTCGAAGACGGTGTTGATCCTGGTGCCGTAGTTTCTACGGCATCTTCTGTTTGTGACTAAGCTGCCTTCGAGACCGCGGAGGACGGCGCCTCTGCTGACTGCGGACCAGCTGTTTATTCGTTAGATACGGTTTTGGGGTGTGGATTCATGGGCAAGTAGGGAACATACGCATCATCTGGGTTTATGATTTCGATCTGCCCGGCCTTGGCCCATTTGTGGTTTGATAGCTTGTTCAGGAGATAGTCTGACTCGCCGAAGCCACCGACGAGGAAAACGTACTATTTTAAATTGTCAAGTTAATATTTTGCGTTAGAGTTCTCAGAGACCAAGTGGAGACAGCATACCTTAGGTACTGATCCGGTATCACAGATGGCATCTATCTGGCCCTGGATGAGGTCCACGATCTGATCCATAATCGGGTCGAAGCACTCTTTCAAATCCTCGCTTTCAAAATAGTTAGCCATGCCGACATACACCTATAAAAGAATAAGTTTAACTTACTATGATAATTCAAATTGGCCTTCAACGATACCCGCCGCCTGATCGTTCGCGAATCCGTGCATCGGTAGATAGCTGTAGGAGCTAGGATGGTACGACGACCCAAACGACCGTTTCACACCCTCGAATTCGGAAACCATCTTATTCAATACCATGCCGTCTTGCTTCTGGCACAGAGTCTTGAATCTCTCTTCACCTATCTTCCTCCGCACTAACTTCAGAAGATTGCGGTCAACGAATGTAGATCCGCATTTGGCACCAGATCCGACTGCCACTTCGGAGAGGCCCAACGAAGGCTGCAGTTGGCCAACTCTGTATGAGATTAAATCGACAGTTCCGCCACCGGCGTCGCAGAGAACAAATGTATCACCAACAGCTAACGTGTTAGGATCATTTCTCCGTGTGTTTTCTCTCTGGTATAACTCGGATATAGCGTATACCGCCGCTGCCTCCGGTTCGCTGAGCAGAAAAAGCCTATCCTTCTCACGCTGACCGATGCCAGCTCGAGAAGCAGCTTCTTTTGTGAGTGCCTGCGCTTTTTCCGACCAGACCGCGGGCACAGTCATCACCCAATCGATCGCTGTCCGATTGATAAAGTTTTCACCCTGCGCCCTCCTCAAATTCGACATGATAACATCATAAAGCGCCGTCAAGTAATCCGCAACAACATCCACAGGACTCTTATTCAACGGATTATGCCTCATTCCCTGCGCCATCGGAAACTCATCCTCCGCCGGAGCAGGCGGTGCTGGCGTCTCAGCGAAGGGATCCTGAAGATCAACGTAATCTTCCCCAGTTTCTTCCTGATTCTCGTAGAAGTTGTCTTCGTCAAGATCGAGTTTCGCCCACGTTAGCCTCGGCAGTCCCGGTGGGATCAGGTAACCCCAGCGGTATGTTCCGTCTGCACCGTAGGCGATGTCACTGGGGCATTTGACTTCATCGCGACGTTCTTTGCCGGGCCAGCGACGGACGACTTTGACGTTATCGATGGATTTTTGGGATGTATCTCCGTGGGCGGTACCTGTTTACCATTAGGTTCTGCGGGGTTCGCATACGTAGGGTCGGTTCGAGAACTAAGTACTTACCGCTGTATGTTGTACCGTAATCAAGCCCAACGACGATACGATGCTCTTGTAAAACACTTTCGGAAGCCATTGTGAGGGTAATTAACTGCTGCTTCAAAAACTGGAAAGGAAAGAAAAAGGTCGCGCCGAAAGGTTCAACCGATGTCGATACTAGCTTCTGACTTCTCGCTGTATCTAGGGCTGTTCTTTAGATATATCCGTACTTAGTAACGAATTTCGATTCTGAGAAAGGATTATGCAAGAACGGAAGCCCCACGTTCGAATAGTAAATAAAGTAGAGAATAGAAGATAAACCTCGCTTCTGGAGCAATCTATATGAGTGATCCAAACTGCAATCTCCAAGCCAGCCTGCTTGGTAAACAAGTCCAATCATGCACATGCATACCAGCAAGAAAAAAGACAATCCCAAAACCCAATGTCAAAGAAATAAGGACCTAACTCCCAGACACGAGCTAGCAAGAAGTACATACCTAGGTAGCTTTCCCTTTGTCCAAGGGCCCCAAAATCCTTCAGGCATAACAAGTAGCTGCAGCCTTGTGTGCTACCTGCATGAGGTAGCTATAGCGCTATCTTCGGCGACATATTTTTGACAACCTGGAATCCCGAACTTCCCGGGAACTCGCATCCAACAAGGCGAAGACATTTCGACTCACAAAATCCCCCCATCCCGTGTCTTGTCGCCCAATACGATTTGAAATACAACCCAAATCCATGCCGACGCTATGCAGCTGGATAGCAGCATCGAAATACCTCCCGGGCACCTAGCTTACCTTAGCCCAGGCAGCCCTGTTTGCATGTTAACATTGTCGGAGCCTCGCGTTGGCTCCACAGTCAATCAATCCTTCGTCTAAACTTTCCCTGTTTTGATACGGCAGGGAGGACCCCTGTACCACCAACGCACGTCTGCAACAACAGCCTCGTTTCTGGACAAAAAGACGGGATTGCCAATTGGATCCTTCGAACTTCAGAGTTTATGATGTGATATGATACGAAAGGCAAGGTTCCAGCGGCTGAAATGTTAGGTGACGAATCTGGAAGCGGGGTAGTGATATCTCGTCGGACAATAACATGTTTCAGACCGGCGTTGCGCATTGAGTCCAAGAAGATATATCATTGCAGGTCCCACATGCATATTAACGTATAGCAGGGCTAAGTATACACACAGCGGATCCGAAATCGATAAGCCTCGTGGGGAAACTTCCGGTTCTGGTACCGTTTTCCAAGATTTCAAGGTCAGGCAGATGCGTCTGGAGATTTTAAACAACGAGGCTGTGAATATTTAGAAACAACAGCAGTGTTCATGATTCAGCTCGGGATATCGGTTCACTGAACTTTTAATAGGACTGACAGAATAGCAGTGCGATTCCTTGGACCCGCCTCGACCGAGAAGTTGCTTTAAGGCCTTTATCGACTCAGAGAGATCGCAGGTTTCCTGACCATCACGCTACTTCAGAAATTTAACAGAGGAAGAAGCTCGATACTTCTGGTAATTGGGTCACCGGTTGATTCTAGAACTCGGGATTCATAGAATTCTGGATCTTACTTCAAATCATCCACAGGAGTAGTTTATTCTACTTGACACACAAACCACAACTTATAACCTCCCCATCAAAACAATTTTCACCTCAGTACAGCTTTTTCTTATATCCTTTTTCATATACTTAACCCTCACAATGTCTTGGGGAGGTCTCTTCAAGTCAAAAAAGGATAACGCGAGCGACGGTTCAACTTCACCGCCGCCGGGCTCTAGAAAGGATAAACGCAAAGACAAGGTAAACACACCTCCACCGTTTCATGTCCCTAGCTAGAACGAAATATACTAAATGTCAATTGAACCAGTCATACGCAAATACAAGCCATGGGATGGCGCACCTTCGAGAATACACCAGCGGCGATGATCCACGCTACATGCACCGTCTCCGCGGTGTAGACCCAAGAGCAAAGTGCGTACACAAGCATACCACCCCAACCAAATTCACCGAACGATCTCTAACAAACGAGAAAATATAGCGGCCATTTTATGGATATGCACGATATAGGATACGGCTCCCGCGGCGACCCGGAATTCATCCGTTCCAGACTCATGAATCAGTTCCAGTCTTCGTTAAACACAGCCGTAACTGATAGTATTCGTAAAGCCTGCATCCATTGGGACGACGAAGTCCTCAATCTTGAAAATAACTACCAAACCGTTCTTGAAGAACGCAATGGTCTTAGGATTGAGAATAAAAGCCTGGCGAATAGGGTTAAGGCATTGGAACAAGATGTCAACGCCAAAGTTGCCTTGCTGAGGGAGTTCCAATCAGGGCATTTGAAAACCGCGGGATCCAGGAAGCTCGCACCATCTAGTAGTGCGATTTCTACAGAATATGAGGGATTGGAGCGTAGAATCAAGGATACCGTGTTCTCGAGGTTGGCGCGGTTGAATATTCATGATCCGTATATCCAGGTTCTGTTGCAGCATAAGCCGTTTTTGGAGGCTGTTAAAGCTATCATGGTTGATGAGAAGGAGGCCGAGGGGGCTGAGAATCTACCATTGAATCTTTTGGAGGTTGTGGAAGAATCCGAGAAGAAAGGACTGTTGATGTGGATGATTCAGGGAGTTATTCATGATGTTCTACACAACAAGATCATGAAGATCCATATGCCTGGACTTGATAGCAGTGAGCTAAAGGTTATGGAGAAGATCTTCGATATTATTGCGCTAAGTGAGTGGTTCTGCTTCAACGGGCGTAATGGGCGTTAGCTAACAAACTTATAGGTGAGGACGGTCAGGGTATCAAATCCGCCCAGGAATGGAGAGCGGATACCTACCGCCGACTCGCATACTGGGCAGAAAACGTCGAGGAGCTTGGTAAATACACCGAAGCCTCTCCAGCAATCAGTGAGATCGGCCAAATCTTCGGTGGTCTCCTCGATAGCACGGAAAAGGAAATCACAAGGATTCTAGAACCATTCTGCGATGATACCTCAGAAGGGAAGAATCTTTCCCGTCTTATCGTGGATATCGTTGATCGCGCGTTTCAATTCAGCATCCTCATCGGATCCCAGACCGCGAGGTATGAATTGCACCGGGATATTCATAATACAGATGACTTCAAAGCTGTACCGGAGCATCTTGAGGATAAACCGGGTAACGATAACATTTCAAATGCATCGTTGTTCTTCGGCGTTCCTGCGTTAGTCAAGACATCGAGTGAGGATGGGGAGGCGTACGATGTATCTGAGCTACTGGTTCAAGGCAAGATATATGTACTGTTCGGTACTGGGGATGAAATCGAAGAGGAAGAAGAGGAGCCACCTTTGGCTCCGGAGAAGTTTCCAATCATCAAAATGGCCTCCCCAGTTAATGGTGGAGACATTGGAAATGAAGACATCGACGCCATAACTAAGGCAGTGGCATCTTCAGACCCCGAAGCCCCGGATACGGTATGACTAGACCCTTCCCGTCACGATATCAAAAGGCAATACTAACCATGAATCCGTAATACTCAGGGCAAAGGTGGGCCAGGAGAAGTGACCGCAGAGCCAAATACGAAGCCATCAGGTGCAGACACTCTGCCAAATGAATCTAATCCAAGTATGACAGAATTTTCTGAGATTATTATCCCTGAACAGGAACTGATCGTAATATCGACTTACAAAGACACGAAAGAGCAGAGGAGCGAAGCCAACGGCGCCACCGTCACGACGACCTTCAGAAACAGCGAGAACGACACGGGCAAGGGGACGCTCGAGGCACAGACCAAGTTGAATCCGGAAGTCGAAGAGCTCATCAGACGAGAAATATCCACGAGGACGAGCCAGTTGATAACCGACCTCGAGAACCCAGAGCTCCAACATCTAGCTACCCTGAAGACCCCTCAAAACGAACTCTTGGGGGGCTCGCTCACCAGCGATCTCCCATCGTCCGAAAGGAACTTCCAGAGTCTAGGAGCCCACCTGACCGAAATTCCAGCCTCCCCAAGCCTCCCCAACCCCCCGTCGATTCAAGAGCACCCCGTCCCACTCCCACACCAAGCCACGGTAAGCACCCAAGAACCTCAATGTCCAGCTCCAGCTCCAATCCCAACCCAAACAGGCCCCGCGCCTCCAATACCCCCCAAGGACCCGATAACTCCAGCATCGCATACACCGTCGGCACCAGCCGAAACAGCCGAGACTCACCATCCCCAACCACCAGTCGAACCTCAGTCGGAAAACTCACCCGAACCTTCGACACAGTTAACACCTCACAAACGAGAGCTCACTTCGCAGAGCGAGCCAGAGCCGCAGCCCAAGCATCAGCGATTGAGCAGCAGCAACGAGACCTTAGTAGCGCAATCCACGCCGCGAACGTTGCCAGCCGGACTAGCGAGCTTGAACAGCAGCTTAGACAGCAACATGGGTTCGATAGCAGCTACGATACCAGAGGGAAAGGGAGTCGACGTTGAGGGTGTTAGGTAGTTTGTATTGGAGTGTAATTCTGGTGCTGAAAGGTGGTATGTCGGTATTAAGTGATGGAGTACATTGGATTGAATCTTTATATCTGTGTTAGGGCTTCTGTGGTGTATACATGTAGTTGTATGTCAGTAATCATATATTTCGCAAGTTAGCCAAATTCTCAGTTTTTTCCTGTCTTGTCGCTTTCCGTACGTTGACGACTTTAAATTTGTGTCGTAGGATCGATTATGGGGGACCCTTCGCCATGGGTCGCCCACCTGAATATTGGATAGACGTCAAGAAATACTCTTTCTGGCAGTTGAAACCCAGAAGAAACCAAGCCACCGACTTGAAGACCTTTAAAACCGTCGCATGTTAACTGAATAAGTAGCCCGGTTTTCAGTCACTTCAATCTTTCCTGTCTAAAATAGCAGCTCAATAAGAACAGGACATTCGATCTCTTACCCGTCATATACCATTCGTTAGCGAAAATGCGGGTTGGCGCACGTCATAGCATTCCGAACCCAACCAAAACCCACAGCTGGATATTATATTCCAACCACCTCCATGGTCGAAGATCCAATATATTTTCTCCTTCCCAAACCCCGCCCTGTTGATCAAATGTCAGACCGCCCGAATTTCCGCCCGACGCCGTAGCCTGTGTGTCTCGACACCTGCCGATCGAGTGTTCTATTTAAAACGCGGCCAAGCATTGTGCCTGACACCAACATGTGAGGTTTGTGACATGTGCGGATGCAGCACGGTAGTACTCGCTCTCCGTCGACGAAATCCGCGCGAAAACGTCTACTACTATTGGGCGACTTAATGCTTTGTGATACATGCGAAACGGATATTCGCAGAGGTGGTTTAGAGGTCAAAGCCTGGTTTTATCCGTCTGTATATGCATCTCATGTTGAACGGTAGAAGGGACGAACGTGTAGGCGGGGAATACCCGCCATTTCCCGTATCACGTCGGTTTTGATCCCAAATTATATTATAAATGCGAAGCTTAGCTTTGCGAACGGGATCTTGTATTAACTTGGCACTGACGGGTAGTAAAGAATTGTAAGTTGACCCAATCTTCGCGGTGTGGAAAGCTCATCCTAGGATCCTCGTAAGCTGACTTTAGCAACAGGGGAACACGACGAATAAGTTGGTGGCCATTAACCTTGTTATTAGTGAAATCTCAGGATCAGGAACAAACCTGTAACAATGGTTTCCAGGTTCAAGGACTAGCGAACGAGAGGCAATTAATCAAGCCTGCCCAAGCTTTATCACGAAAAGACTGGAAATCTTCTACTAGGTCGATGAGGGTGCTTTATGCTGGGCCTCGAGCTCTCCCGTCTAGGACCATCGGTGGTGAATGTCCAAACCAGGAATCCAGCAGCTCAAGATGCCATATTATCTACGATATAGCTGTCAATGTCAATATAACTTGAATGACACGATGCTCCACAGTATAAACTTTAATTCCTCCGCCAAGTCGCGATCGGTACCGCCAAGGGGCTAACTGAGAGAATCGCGAATCCCCTTTCTTTTCGTCCGGGGCAGTGCCAGAGATCTTATCCATATCAGCCATGAAATTCAATTGTTCTGCATCCCTGGAAGTTCTGAGAGTGCGTGTACTGCTCAGCGTTGATGTTGTCGGTTAGTGGAAGCTCCTGTTGTTTCGTGGCCGAGTCGAATAAAAGGAAAACGCCCCCAACCTGTGGAATGCGAAGAAAGTCGGAATCTCCTTATATCTTTCTCTCTTCGTAGTTGTCGGTCTCGGCTTTCTTTAATTTTATTTTCTTGGTTCTCTTCTCTTTTCCTTTCATCTCAGGATACATCATTCATTTCAACCGACCGTCTACGTCACTAGTTTTATACACACGAAATTCGAAAAAGACTACGAGTTTATAGACATAAACATGTCAGGGCACGAGGGAGCTGCCGTGGGCAGATTAGACGTTGCAGGACGACGACATTCACAAGAGACACTTCTGGATTCAGATAGCGATCTAGATGTCCATCTCACAGAGAAGCCTTCTATACTCTCAAGGGCCGGAGCACCGCAATGGGTTGAGTCTACATATAGTGAGGTTCGCAAGGGCGTTCGATTACCTTACACCTCCAGCCCTACAAAGCTGCTAAAGAGCGCCCTCTACTTCTTGGTACCAAGTTACCTGGCGTCCCATACGAACCTGGAGTTTAAAAAATATAAACCGGGCTCGACGGAGTGGTTGGACGGGCTGAGGGGCATAGCTGCGTTCTTTGTATTTGTGTACCACCACGTTGTTGCTTACACAGGCGCGGAGCATGATTTCGCTTGGGACCCGAAGAGACACTCTCACTGGATGCATTTTCCCATTTTACGATTGTTATACTCTGGCACACCGATGGTCAAGATATTCTTCGTGATCTCTGGCTTCGCGTTGACGTATAAACCCGTCAAGTTGATGAGGAAGCCCGGATCGCAGGGATCGCTGATGAAGACGCTTGCGAGTTCGGTGTTTAGGCGGTATCAGAGGTTGTTCTTGCCCTGTGCTGCGGTGTTCTTTATGATTCATTGCATAAGGGCTTGGGGTGCTTTCGATTGGTTTGAGGTTAGGCATTTGAAGGATCCGAAAATTTTGCCGGGGGATATTGAGAAGTATCCTGCGAAGTCGCCTGATGGGTTTTGGGGACAGATGGGGGTTATGGTTGCGGAGTTCTGGTTGTTCGCGGTTGGGAGTCCGATTATGCACTCGAAGTATGATTTTGATACTGATGTGAGTTGAGGATGGTATTGATATTTTTAAGTGGAGTCGATGGCTGATGGCAGAATAGAAACATATGTGGACCATTCCGACGGAGTACGTTCAGTCAATGGCTCTGTTCCTACTAGTCGCCATGGTAGCCCACCTCCGTCGCGGCTTCCGCGTATACGTCGTCTTACCAGCCTGCTTCCTCTTCTGGGTCTATTACAAGAAATACGACTACCCGCTCTTCATCTGCGGGTACTTCTGCGCCGAAATCCACGCCGCAATGGAAACACCGTCCCCACTTCCGACGTCAAACCAAGACTCTATCGACAAACAATCCCGCTCGTTCAAGAGAACTCTCAAAACGATCTTTTTCTCATTCACATGCTTCGCTGGATTGTGGATGTTATCCTTCCCCACCCGTGATGGCGATAAAACATGGGGATATATGGCATTATGCCAGATGATGAACCCGAATGGCTACTTTATCAAACGCACGGCGTACCACTCATTCGGCGCCTGTACCCTCGTCTGGTCTCTCCTATACCTCCCACGCTTACAAGCCTACCTCACACTCCCGCTATTCCAGTACCTCGGCCGAATATCCTTCAGTCTATACCTCATGCACGGGATGGTTATCAGAACTCTAGGTCACAGACTTGTTCTAGAAGGGTGGAGCCACTATGCGCCCGATGCATACGGCGGCAGGATGTTTGTCGTTGTCACGGTGTTTGTATTCGCGGTTTTCCCGGTGGTTATGTGGATGAGTGATGTTTTTTGGAGGGTGGTCGAGGGACCTTGTACGAGTTTTGTGAGGTGGTCTGAGCAATTGGTTGTCCCGAAGGAGGATCAGGGGGTGAGGGAGCAGGGTGGGCAGATTAAGACAGCGTGAATTCGATTGAGTGGGATGGGGTACTTTGGGAGTGGTATATATTGATAGAAGTACTGTTCCCATTGTCGGGATATGAATCGGTTAAAAGGAGTTATTTGCTTTATCCCTTTCTTTCTTTCATGATGTTTTCTTCTTCTTCTTTGATCCGAATGGGGTCATTTCACTGTACCATAGTTCGGGTCAGTGTACAAGTATATAGACCTTTCTCTATCTAGTTCTTTACTCTCAGAGACCTTACTATTTCTTGGTTTGTTTTAAGCCCTTACAAGGTGCCCCTTGCTATATAGTACGCTGGAATACACTTTCCATCTTTCTGGCTAGTCAATGCATCTGTACAGCTGTACAGATACATATACAGTTACTCGAGTACATGTACCTAAGATACTATGTACCTAGCAGAAAGGCATCCGGCGCATGTGAAACCACCAAAATCATAGCAACTAGCGTCTTATACATCTAATAAAGTCTTATTCCTTGCTAGTTACGTCCGATAACGGGCAGTACTGGCCATATACCAGTAACGCCATATGGCGTCTTACTGCGACTTGCTGAGCTGCGCAAAAGTTTAATTGAAAAAAAGGGGTCTCGTGGACTCATTCCGGATCCAGAAGCTTCCTTTAATTTAAGATCGGATATAAAGATGTATCGATATCAATCCAGGTACCAGTGTTCTACAAGATGTCGGTAGGACCGATTCTATCTGCATGTTCTAGATCTGTATCTCGGGAACCTGCGTTGTCGCTCAGAAAATACAACAGGTCGGGCTGTTGGGAGTTGACAACTTCACAGTCGCGTCGGCTTCAACTCTCATCCATCATCGTCGCCATCATCCATCATTATCATCTATCGGACAGCGGGAACAGGAAAAATAGTTAATCCGGACAACCTTCAAGTCCATTCTCACCAACTACCAGGCTGCTATATATAAGTCAGTGTGTACCTCCTCTGTAGTGTGTGACCTCCTCGGCCTCAGCTGACGGTGCGTAGGCCAAGCTTTTCTGTCAACGGCGGCTGGCTCCGGTCCCTGCGAAACGCCCAGTCCGTCCGATCGAATGAATGGAAGAGAATGAGCGGACTGTCCCTGGTCATCCGCCAAATGTCCGACGGCCGTTTCTGAGCGAGAGCAAAGCAAAACAAGCCCTGTGATCTCTGTCCTCAGTCCTCAGTCCTCAGCCTCCCTCTTTCTTCAGCATACGACGACGCTCAACAGATAGATTCTTTCTCGTAATTAGCTTCAACTTTGTCTCCCTCCATTCTCTCGTTATCCACTTCGCTCTGCCGGTATTTTGTCCGTTCTGTATTGTGCCCGGTTCTACTGTACTTGCCTTATAAGGCCTGGTCGACCAAATTCCAAACCTCCCATTGGACCCTCCCCGTTGTGACTACAACCTTCTTCCACCGGCCATCGCTATCGGATTGTCGTCCATGAACTTGCGATAGCAGCGATCTCCGGGACAGTAATCAACTATAGGCGATAGGGCATCGCTCTCGCCATACTAGGACGACCGTCTGCCGCTCCCCCGAACGGATCATCCCATCGATCAGAGCCGCAAGCATGGCATCACCTTCACGGAGCATCCCTCAGCGGCCTCGCCGGGGGTCCGGTGCATCGTCTTCGGCAGCCGGCACGCCTTCCAGTTTCGCTCGATATGCTTCTACCCAACGTCTCGGTAGTCCTGTCCGTGGCAGCAATCCCAACATCGTTGTAATGGGTGGTGCACCTCCGCAAAGCGCAGACGCCACACCGATGAGTTACCTTTCGCAAGCCCTTCACGGTCCCGGCACCGGCACTCCACCACGTTTCGGTACTCCTTCCCGCCTCGCCGTCGCTGAGACTCCACCACGAAGCCGGACCGGTTCGCCACCCGTTGAATCCTCACATCCGGCCAGCGTCTCTGAATCCGTTGATACCCGAAGCGGTCTCGAAAACCCCGAAGTCGTTCGCCGGCATCTCATCGACAAGGCCATTTACGAACCTGATTTTGGTCCTCCCCGTGGAACTCTTGGTGGCGCAGGTTTGGACGACGACAGCAACACCGATGAGGAATTCTCATCGTTACAACTGCAAGGTGGCGATATCACGCGTCAGATATACCAATGGGACGCGCAGCAACGCGATCAGGCACGGAAACTACGGTCGAAGAGCTTCGTACTTCCTCGACCAGATCCACCGGATGGCTCGACCGATATCACGAAAATCAAGGCCCCGGGTGGCTTGAGGAGAGACTACATTAGAAGAACGGTAGCCGCGAGCCCTGCGCCAGATGGGGGATCCGGGAACGGTCAACCTACAATGCTGACGTCGAATTTCATTGAATTTCTGAGTATCTATGGGCACTTCGCCGGTGAGGAGTTGGAGGAGGAAGAATACGATCCTGGATTGTTGGCCCAGGATGATGAGGAGGGTTTAGCAGACGAAAGAACAAGCCTGTTACCAAGAGATAGGAGGGCGAAGAAACCTACCAAGAGTGAAATTGCCCAGGGCAAAGGTAGCGTGAAAAGCGCTGTCCTCCTGCTGCTAAAGAGCTTCGTTGGGACAGGTGTACTGTTTTTGCCGAAAGCGTACGATTCCAGCCAATTGATGATCACATAGAGATATCGCTAACAGTCGAATAGGTTCAAGAACGGTGGTATGCTGTTCTGTATTCTGCTCCTTCTCGGAGTTGCAGGCATCTCCTACTGGTGCTTCGTACTCCTGGTCAGGACAAGAATGGCGGTCAATGGCAGTTTTGGCGATCTCGGTGGGGTATTGTACGGAAAATATATGCGCATTGCGATCTTGAGTTCCATTGTCATCTCACAGATCGGATTCGCCAGTGCTTATATAGGTAAGCTTGAGGCTTTGTGGCAGTTCTATCTACGGCGGGGTTAACTAATAGGACGGATAGTTTTCGTATCGGAAAATCTGCAAGCATTCATTCGTAAGTTATCTTGATTTCGACAGTGAATTGAATCTAAACTAACCTCCGCCATAGTCGCTGTTTCCAAATGCAAAACCAAAATCGAAATTCACTGGCTCATTTTGATGCAAATGATCGTCTTTCTGCCATTCTCAATGATCCGCGACATCTCCAAGTTGGGTGGAACGGCTCTCATTGCCGATGCTTTCATCCTCCTCGGTCTCATCTACCTCTACTATTATGATCTATTTGAAATCGCAAGCCAGGGTGTCGCTGATATCGTTCACTTCAACTCCCAAGACTGGACGCTCTTCATCGGAACGGCAATATTTACTTTCGAGGGTATCGGGTTGATTATCCCTATTCAGGAATCAATGAAGAAGCCCGAGAAGTTCCCCAAGGTTCTTGGAGGAGTTATGATTCTCATCACTGCTGTCTTTGTCAGTGCTGGTGCGTTGGGATACGCTGCATGGGGTAGCAAGACAAAGACTGTCGTCTTACTGAACCTACCGCAGGATGACAAGTTTGTCAATGGGTAAGTTGGTGTTCGGATTACTACAAAATCGACTCTTCTAACTGGAACCTTCTATAGTGTTCAATTCCTTTACTCTCTTGCCATCCTCTTATCGACTCCTCTCCAGCTTTTCCCGGCTATCCGTATCATGGAAAACGGTCTCTTTTCCAAGTCCGGGAAATACAGCAACAAGGTCAAGTGGGAGAAGAATATCTTCAGATTTTTCACTGTCATGGTGACCGCCCTTATCGCTTGGGGTGGTGCGGATGATCTCGACAAATTTGTCGCCTTGATCGGTAGCTTCGCGTGTATCCCGTTGGTTTATATGTACCCAGTAAGTCCTCCATTGCGCTTGCACGGATTCTCAGGCTTGACGAGGGATTGCGGCTAACTTTTTGAAACAGCCTATGCTGCATTACAAAGCAGTGGCCAAAACAACTATCTCGAAAATCGGAGACGTATTGCTGGGAATATTCGGGGCAGGTGTTATGATTTATACGACCCAGCAGACAGTTAGGAGCTGGTATGATGGGTCTGGTAAACCACCTAGCGAGGGGTTCTGCTCCCCGAAGTAGGGTGGGAACAAGGGGGGTGTTTTCTTATGATACAGAATGTACCACACGGTATAGAGAAGGATATAAACGGCACCGGGCGCCTCAGACAAAGGTATCGAAACAATAGATGTAGGGTTTTTGGGAAGTATTTAGCGAAGGGATATTGATGATTCGTAGTTTAGGTTAACGTATAACTCTGATTTCATTCCTTTTTTGTCTTATTTTTTTCTAGTATCTCTACGTATACTTCTTTCCTAGTCAGTTTTTTTGCATCGTATGACAGGTTTTTCTGGTTATTTATCTCATCTCGATATGATTTCTAGCATGCTAGTCATTTATCAACAATTTGGAAATTTTGGTTGCATTTTGGGCCTGTTTATCTTTTCGTTTTACGATTGGTTACATTTCCTTAGTTTCGCGAATCGTACCTTTCCTGACGTTTAAGATTGTGGTGGCCGCTTTTTTATGGATCCCTGACGGGAAGGGTTTTGAAAGATGGACCTAGATGTATGAGGTATGTACTATGGGCCTTGCGGCGACAGATTGGCCTAGGAGTAGAAATAGAATTCTCGGAATATCCTTTTCAATGGGAGGCAGAGGATAGAGTCTGTGCTAGAGTTGTAGATGAGGCAAAGTTGGTTTTACAGTTGCGGCTGGATCCATGGACCGGCGCAGTTACGACCGCTGGTTGGGTTATCTACCTGTAGTCTCCGAGCCAAAGAGGCTATCATAATTACTATATCTGAACCGATCTCTAATACATCTTGACACTCCCATCTGGTGAGAGGTTTGGATTGTCGAATAATTGTATAGGGCCTAATCCGTGCACCATAACGAACCAACGATCCAAATACCTTACAGATCAATAATAATGATATTGTATCAATCAGGAGAATAGTACTAGATAAATTAACAATGCCAAAATTGAATTCTAAGTCTTAATCGGCAGGAAAGCCCGGCTCATAACTTACTGAGTTCAAAAGGCTCATAGTTACTATACCGGAACCAATCTCCAATATATTTTTACAGTAGTGTGTATCCAAATCCAAATACGATAGCCCATTCATTAATCAATCAACCCGAGGAAGTCGAAGTTGAAATCCGCCTCCTTCGTATCAACCCACTCAACCCCAACCTTCTGTGCCCAAACATTAATATCCTTCCGCAGAACATGAAAACCAATTCTCAAAGTCCAGAACAACATCATATAATCATGCATAAACTTCCTCAAAAGCTCGTGCCCCATCTTAAGATTTTCCCAAAATGGGGAGGGGTTGGAAAGTTCGCCTTCTAGTCTTTTAAAGGTGAGATCTATACTATCCCGATCTCGGCCGCTGAGGAAGGTATCTATCGATAACGCTACGCTGCTCAGTCCTATTTCGTATTTTAGGGTGTCGTCTGGCGTGAAGGAGAATTGTAGTTTTTGACTCTCGAAGGTATCGACTCTGCGGAGGTTCATGATGTATAATAAGAGTTGGAGCGCGTCATTGATCTGTATACCCCCGGGTTCGGAGGAGGTGAGGAAATTGACCATGTCTTGTATTACATCCCAAACCTTGAATACTTGTTTTGGTTGTGACCTTGTGCTGTAGAAGTCTGGGGAGACGGCGACATCCCATGAAAGAATTTCCGTGATGTCTTCCAGGTATTTTTGGGCGAGTTCAACACGGTCTTGGAAGAACTCTGGGAGGGTGGTGGATAGGGCTAATACACTTTGCTGGTCTAGGCCGTATGAATATAGAGCTTCTTCCTTAGTCCACAGGGTTGATGGATCGCTCAGATCTGATATTAATGCTTCGAGTTGAGTTGATATTTGGGATATGTAGTATGTTAGCGGTGGGCCGGTGTACTGGTTCTCGGCTTCGGGATCTGTACGGTCCGGAAGACCTAAGGGACGGGATTTTGTAACCCAGCGGATTAGACTTGTGAGGTTTTGGGAGATGGATTCGATGTTTGTTGGGTTGAGGTCGTAGAGGTTTACTAGGCTGTCCGCGTCGGCGCGGCCGGTGAGTTCCGCGGATGTTAGGGGGGGTCGTACGAGGGGTATGAGGGTGGGGAGGAAGGTGAGGTATTTCATGGTGGATAGGTATTATCCTAGGTATGTGCGATATTTTTGTGATCAGTATATGTGTCAAGCTGATACTATAGACTGTGCATACCCCCCATCCCCCGTAAAGTTTACAAGTCTGACTTGTGATATAAAGCTAGAGATTCCTTGGGCGTGGTGGAGTTTCATACATGGCGTCGAGATATTGGCTCTATCTCCCGGATATTCAAACAAATTGGCTCGCCCGCGGCCTCCAGCTGAACCTCATCTTTAGCTCTTGTGCGAGGAGTATAAATATCGATATATCCAATATTTCATTGTTACGTAGAATTAAACGGTACAAGGTGATATGTTTAGATATTTGTGATTCCGACAAGATTTAGTTAAGTTATAAGACAGAAACGTAAAACTAATCCAGAGATATCCACCTATACTCCACCACCAATTACCGAGGTATCTACCAAGGGGTCCTGGCCCGCGAGATAAAAGGGTTCGTCATCTTCGTGCTCATTCTCCAGCGGATGATCCGTAACTAGAATCTCCATCGCATCTGAGATTGCTTGCAACCCATCAAGCCACTCCTTCAAATACTTATGGGATGTTTTATAGAAGTCCTCTATAATCTCAAGCGTCTTCTTTCCGGGGAGCTTGACATCACGCATGCGCTTCATCATTGCATCCCCCTTCGTGATTAAATCCCTTACAACTGCCCGTAAATTGATAATTGTCAACAGCCTGAGAAGCGGCAAACCAATATGTATCTCCGCCATCTCTACCCCGTCTTCTAGCCCGACGTCCTCGTACCCATACATCCACTTCGCTAGTTCTATTGGAGTTCGTTTAAAGGGGTGGCGATTGTCCAACGCGTCGAGTGCCTTGGTCAGGTCACGGAGATATGTCCAAACTCGGAAACTGGCCATATACGGCTCGGGCCTCGGCCCCCAGATGCTGACCGGCGCCTCCACTCTTTGCTGGAAGTTCGTATTTATGACCCACGCCAGCGCCTCCTGGAGAACCTTCAGTGCGTCCTGTTCAACCCACATATCTCTATCGATATCTTTGTTATTTTCCTTGGCTTTGTTTATAACAGCTTCCAGATCCTTGATCTCGTCTTGAATGAAGATATTCATCCCCCGTAGGTTGTTACCCGTGTTAGCGTGCTTATCTGGGTGGGGTCCGAACCTGTTGTTCGGATCGTCTTCGTCGAAAGTGGGCATTGAGTACGTCAATTGCGGTATGCGTATGTTGTCTAAGGCCCAGTTGAGCATTTTGAACGCTTCGGTGTTTTTAGGTTTGTCAACGTAGCTAGCGAAATCGGCGGCTGGGATTCTGATGATTTCGCTGAGAGTTGGCCTGGTGGACAAATCCGATCTTGTTAGAAGGACTACTCATGTATCTTTTGTGTGCGACTTGCTAGTAAAAGGTACGGTTCTTTTTTCTTTCTTTCTTCCTTCCTTCCTTTCTTTTCTTTTCTTTTCTTTTTTTTTTTTGACAGGGTGTATAACTTACTGTAGGAACGAAAGCCCCATGAGGAGGGCGGTGGATTTAACATACATCGCCGTGGGGTTCACGTGGTGAAAGGCCTCCTATTGAAGAGGAGTGATATTATATTCCACGAGGCAGTCAAGTGGTGGTAGAATAGTGGTGGTAGAATAGTGGTGGATACCAAGGTGGGGCATTAAATGAAAATGGCTTATATATTGGCTCAAAAGTAACTAAACGCACGCACTCACCGCTATAATCCAAGAAAACCCAAAATATTAATGCGGAAACTCAACTTCCGTAGACCATGGTTCTGAAACTGATTGATTAATTCTAAGGCTCGATGGAAGGGAATACATTCTGGTCTACGAGATGCTATAAGATAGATCGAATTCTTGGATAAGCTTCTTCGGAGCTTACAACCTAATTGCGGGCGTGCGGCTGTATATGTGAATTGTATAGTAGTCTCATATCGTGCAACTGTTGGAGCGCTCGGTCTCATAATATATAGCCATATGTAGCTATAGACGGAGCTAGATATACAGGTATATTCACCATAGTTGTAACTAATGCGTAAGAGTGGTCATCCCTGTTGACCTATAAGTCTGTAGTCAATCTAGCGTTTACATCACATCGTCGAAACCTTGCAACTGATTTTGAAGATTTGGCTGTTGTAGCTGCTGCACCACGTTGTTCCCATCTGGCTGGTTCAGCTGGTTAGCCTGGTTGAGCTGGTTGAACTGTTGCAATGCCTGCTCTTGGTTCGCCTGATTCAGTTGACCCAACTGGTCCAGCGCGGGGAGCGGTTCCGCCACATTCGCCTGTTGTCTCAACACCTCGAAATGCTTCAGGTCGATCGAAAGGGGGTCGAAGGGTCTATTAGCCATATCATTCATGTGTCGGTGAAAGTCTGTTAAAAATCGATGGTAAAAATCCAGAAATCTGATGATATGACCTGCTACTCTTCTAGCAGCCGCCAGCAACGGATCTCCAGCCCCTCCTGGAAGAAACTTGAAGCCTTCTTCACAGGTCTGTTTGAATGATGCCGCGAAAGATCCAATCCCCCCACCCAACTCCTCAAGGCCCATGGTATAATTCTTCGCTCCGTCCCAGTCTATCACAAGTTTCTGATCGTCGTCCGGCCGTGGTCTTCGGTTTCTGGGAGGTGTGTAGGTCACAACGGTATAGATGTACTCGAATATACTAGGCAGATTATCCGCAACAGCCCAGGATTGTTCTATATCCTGGACGAACTGTTCCATCATATAGAGAAGGATCTGGGGCCTACGTTCCTGGAAACCCCTACGTCGGGCTAGGTAATTATCTGTCGCGAAGTTTTCGTTGATCACTAGCTTTCGCCCTTTGAGGCCGGCGCGGGCGAGGCTTCTGAGGGCTGTTAGGGCTTTTAGGGTTTCGTCTCTGGCATCCTGGTTGAGTAGGCGGTAGCTGAATGGTCTTTCAGCCTCTATTCTTAAAGCTTCGGACTCGAACGGGATGGCGTTGTAGTCGACGCGCTCCAGGGTCTGAATAAGTCGAAAGAGGATGCGGCGGAAATCCTTCAAGAGTGATTTAAGTGAAGGACCTGCGGGGGGAAGGAGTTCCTCGGGCTCGTTCATCAATCGATTGAATTGAGCTCCTCCCCCCTCGACTTCTGGCTCTGCGTTACCTCCTTCAATTCGTCCTTCCATATTCCCTACGACATCCCTATTAATAGCTGGAGGAGCCCCCCATTCCATTCCATCATCCTCATCCTCATCCTCATCTCCATTCTCACTGTCATCCTCAACGACACTCTCATCCACATAATATTCTCTCGCAGATTCCTCTTCAATCCGAACCTGTCCAACCTGGCCCTCTTCGATCTCCATATACCGAGGCGGCAATACAAACCCCAAATCCTGGGGCGGCGCGGGCTCCCTTTCGTTCTGGAAGTCGCGTTCGGCTACACGGTCGAAGCCTACTCTGTATTCGTCCGTAGCGATATTCCTAGCGGTATCGATGAGAGGGGCTATTTTTCTAAGATAAGGTGCTTGGTAGAGTAGATAGCGGCCGGCTACTTCTCGGAATACTTCTTTTCTCGCGGCGAAGACGAGGTCGGCGCCCCTATTATTGTTAGTTTAGGCCCCAATAACGTTTTGTTTTCGATCTATAGAGCATACCATAGAATAGAAAGAAGACATGATATAAGGTATATCAGTTTACGCTGGAGATACATGGTCGTAATAGTATAATAGCGGCGCTTCGGGTACAAAGACGGACCATAAAGAGTACACCCTCCGCGGATCTGTCACTTCGTACGGGAATTTTGGTACAAAATTTTAATAATTGTATCTATGCCTAGTATCTAGACTACTACGGCCATACAATAAATGCTACCGTCCAAGCAAGTAGGTAAGTTACCAGCTCAAATGCTCCATTATAGCTTACCTGCTCACAACGACAGACCGCATCCGGAAACACATAAACTGCGTTGTAAATGTGGTAAAATGTCAGTTAATCACGTGATACCAAGCCCGTTTCTCGATTGGGAATTTTGAACCTCGAAAATGACCTTCGACAACGACAAAAACCTCATGAGATAACCACCACCGTCTACACTCTCTCCACCCCTCCCGGCGAAATCCGAGCAACTTCCCGAAAATGGCTGCCACGGCGAGCTCATCCTACGTCGCCCTAGCCAAAACACTCCCTCCGCGGCTCCTACGATTCTTCAGAAGATGGCCACCCGGTACCGCTGATACACCGAAACTGAACCCATTCACGAGCACAGTCAACCCGGCTACAGGAAAATGGCAAGATCCGATCTACTCTCTAAGACGGCAGGCGGATATGTGCAAGCTAGCGAGGAAGTACGGTGTTGAGCAGCTGTTGCCGCCGACGCCTAAGAGCTTGATGAGTAGGGAGAAGAGAGCGTTGGAGGTTAAGAAGGTGACGTCGAAGAAGGTTAAGGGACAGGTTTGGGAGAGGACGATGATGGAGAAGTATGCTCCCTTCTTCTTTTCTATTTGGGCCACCGTATGGATTTTTCTGGGGGGTAGGATGCTAAATGTTTGATTTACAGGGTCAAAAAGCGGAAGCAGGCGATGTTGAATATGCCGGCAATGATCAAGGAATGGAAGCTGGTAAGTACCGGCACCCCGTTATGCTGTATTGGGCTCTCTGCTCACTTCTATTGTAGAAAGGACATGGCCGTGGATGGAAGGATTGGCCGAAATAAGCTGCACGAGGCGGCGGATTGTATATACTCATTATTCTACGGAATTTGTACGATATTGTTGCGACGAGACGGATTATACACGATATTCCATCCGGATTTTCCACGCAGGCCGAGAGAAAGAGACTCTGGGTGATTAATGGCCTTCTATGATATTCGAAGGGAGCTTAATACCATCGTTGATCCACTTGAACAGGGCATCAAAATTCACCCTGTACGCCCACGCAAAGATCTGTAATTCCACCACCGGCCGCCTCACGACTTCGATATGCTCCTTCACCACCAAAATCCGTTCTATATTCGCAAGCCATTTCCCGAGACGGTTATCAATCGAATCTAGGGTCCACATTATCGCTTGAAACGCAATTCTGATATCCTCTTTAGCCTGGGTGTTATACACCACAACTGGCTCTCCCATTAAATCCGTGCTCAGAGAATTGGCGTTATAGATCCAGAATGACAGGGCCTCCGCATCTCTTAGGGCAATCCGACCGAGAACCGCTTGCTTCAAGCTCATGATTGCGGCGAAAACCGGCGTAGGGAATGTCGGTTTGGTACGTTTACCCCAGATATCCATTTTCAGTTCGACGGGGGTACTTATAATCGCATCGATTGAGACCTCGAATTCGCGGAAGACTGATTGGTGATCACGCTCCAATCTGTTGAGTAGATCTTTTTCGGCGGCGCTTTCGTCTAGTACCTCCGAAATGGGATTGTGACTTCGCTCGGTAGTCAAGTCTGAGGTTCTGATCATTACTGGTATATCCTCATCCCCATCTGGAAACTGGACTCGTGGCCGCTGGATGGGTATCATCGGTATAACGTAATTCTGCCCCTCCGCCTCCTCGGTCGCCACACCTTCCTTGGTCAGAAACCTCACGGACTCATCTGTCGCGAACTCATTCGCCTCGGTATCCGGTATATTCGCCTCGTCTAGCCCTTCTTCTAACCGCTGTAGCTCTCTGATACTCTGAAGGACCTCGATATGCAACGTGACGAAATCCTTCGGCTTACGTTCTGCGATACCTTGGTCTATTTGGTCGGTGTTATCGGGGAGCGGATGCGTTTGATCGATCTTTTTGAATAGGTCGATGAGGCTCTGACCGAGTCCTTTGAAGTACCATCCCGGGCTGTTTCTGTAATCGATCCAGTAGCCGTTGTGGATCGGTTGTGGGGATTCCAACCACTTTTGCCATTTTTTGAGAGGGGTGGTACCTTTGTAGGCGCTCCTGGGTAGCTCTGTTAGCAAGGTCTATTCGGTCGTTCCTATGAATCTCGCGAATTAAGAGATATGATACTTACACCTCGGCTAGAAATATACCGGTTCCCCAAAGAATACCTATCAGTGGCCTATACGTGGAACACAACCTCATGGCGATTCTGGATTTCTTCAACTACCCCCGGTCTCGTAACCAGACTCAACCTACACGAAACCTGTGGGTGCACATGAAGAACCGAAAACTTCATGCGGATACCTGAGAGAGTTTCTCGAAGTCGTACGTGGGAAAACGTTCTTTAACGGCCTCGCTCGTGCGCGACTTTAAGCCGCGAGCAGCTCGCATGGCATCGCCGCGTGCTCAGCCCATGAAATTTGGTCCGGTTGCCCAGTCGCCCAGCGAGTCGTCTAGCAGTTACAGCGTTCTATACGAATATCGTAGGATACGGCTAAAGTCCTAATCCGATATCCAAAGGTTACCGTTTCAAAGATATCAAATAGAAATACGGGAAGAAAGTTCGAAAGAACAAGAAAATTAGACATGAGATTGACCAAGTACATCGTCGCCGGACTGTCGGTCCTCCCGGCTGCCATGGGGGCTGAGTAAGTAATATGCGTACTCCACGCCATTTTCGAAGACATCGATTACGGCTAACACGGATCAAAAATTTTCCAAACATCCATAGGCCATGGGAGAAGAAAAAGGGAGAAATGACACCCAAAGAGTATAATCAGTGGCTAAAAACCAACGAAGGACCCCTCAAAAACATGAGGAATTCCATCAAATACCTTTTAAACCTCTATCAGAACGAGCACCCGATAAGCTATGATAATGTCGAACCCGGGTCCTTGGACATCGCGTGGGATGAACTCAGACTCGTTTTTACGCAAAACAGCTACAGATTGATTTCCGGTACGGAATTCGATATTAACACGACCTCAACCAAGTCAGCGGAGCTTTACGAGAAATACAAAGCCGAAAATAAGGACAAACCCCTGAGCGCTGCCGACGAGTTGAAGATTATGAGAGCAGGTATCATTGCTCTTGGCCTTCATACCAAGGTCGAGGTCGAGAGCGTATGGGTCCAGGCGGTGGATAAAATGGCGGACGCTATCTACCGCACCTGGGTGGAACTACGCCCGGACGTCTGGAGGTCAAGTAGATGGCAACTTGAATATATTCAACCGCAGAAATTCACCACGTTAGAGGCCACCGAAGATTTTGTCACCTACCTAGGAGAAGTAATAAAACGTGGTAGAGGTTTCGATGATGTGGAGTTAGTCGCAGACTGGGCCTTTGATGTCTCTAGCAGACACTATGGAGCGGTTTATCACTTCCCCGGGGGAGAGTATCTCAAGGCCTATGCACCGTCCGGGAGAATCCTCAGGGAGGCGTTCCAGATTATGGATACTGGGTTTCAGACTTCCGTGGCCGGTATTAAGCAGGCGTACGCTGATGTAGTTCTTGCATCGCCGGATGCTGGGAATCTCGAACTGGAGACTCTCGAAAGGGCAGAAGCAGCTGTTACCAAAATTGTGGACATCATATCGGCGTATGGAAAGGTTTTTTCATAAGATCGCTTTACCCTCAGCGACTGGCTTACGAGACAACTTTACCCCCCTTCTGCCGCGGTTTTTTTTTAGAGATTTCTTTTGGGAATAAGTTCGTCAATATAATAAATTCCTACCTAAGTACGTTACCAGTATTTAAACTCCAGATGTCTCGTTGGGGGGTAGAACCGAGTCCTGTTCACAGTTAGCGGAATCCATCCGCGGTGAAAGCCGCATCACTGGATCGAGAGAAATTTATATATGCGTACTTAGTTCGATATATTAAATTTGAATTGGAATATTCGGATCCGCGGAGCCGCAGTTTGAATTCGGCCCAAGACAAACTTCAGATATACCTAGTAGGTATATATACGGCACCTTCCGTCTTAAGCTTGTGAAAGCCGACCGACTTTTATAGACACTATGGTATTCTTGTACTTAAGTAAGTACTTACTTAGTAGTTATGTATAAATAATTATACATACGCGGAAAGTACTCAAGTAGGTATGTTTACAGGTTTATGTCGGGCTGATATTAATTATATCAAAGAGATATCTAGATTATCGATCTTCGATTGCCGGATAAATTTTAGAACATACGCTGATATGGCTATGAGGTATAGAAGTATGAAACTGTAGTTGTTCTTGGTATATCGATATCTACTTAAGTATATACCTAGGTACCTAGGTACTTCTTGAGTACTCTGCGAAGCCGAGGCCAGGAAAGCTTAAGTGTATTTATTATCTTGATATCAATACAGCATTGGGCCACAATATAATATAATATGAATATCATTGGGAGTGATTTTTGCCATGCAATCGGGATTAAAATCGTATTGGATGAAAAACAGCCCTCCTCTAGCACAGTAAGAGGTACTAAGCATATATATGCATATCGATAACATGGATAATTATCACCCAGGGCACGTTGGATATCCAAAAGCGGGGTGACTGCACGTCCCCGCCACCGATCGAATTGGATCGAGTTTTTGTCCCGCGTCGAAGCGAGGTGAATTAATGCGGGGCTGTTAACCGTAAACGATAACTTCGGTTCCGCGGTCGGCCGTATATAAGAACACCCTCCCCGTATAACACCAATTGAATCGATACCGTCGAATAGTCTGCATATCTGAATTGAAATAAAATAAAATAAAATAAAGGAAAATAGTTTTATACAAAATGTTCTCCGGTCTCAAAGGTCCCGGCGAATCCCCCGCCAAAGACGGTACCACTCCCTCCCCCCTTCATATCATGCCCCTCACTAATATTTATATAACCCCCCAGGCTCCAACCTCCGCATCGCCATAGTCCACGCCCGCTGGAACAAAACCCTAATAGAACCCCTCGTAACCGGCTCAATCACCCGTCTAAAAGCCTCCGGCGTCCTCCCCGAAAACATCATCATCCAATCCGTCCCGGGATCTTGGGAACTCCCCATCGCCGTGCAGCGACTCTACCTGGGTTCTCAGATCCAGGGATCAACTAGCTCCAACGGCGGTGCGGCGGGGGATCTATTAGGTTCTGCGACTGACTTGCCGTCGTTGGTTGTTCAGGGTGAGGATGGGAAGACGGGGAGTAAAGGGGATGGGAGTTTGTTGAGTGCTTCTTCTGGTTCTTCTGGTGAGAAGGCGAAGAGTGGGGGGAAGAAGGAGGGCCCGTTTGATGCGATCATTGCGATTGGGGTGTTGATTAAGGGGGAGACTGTACACTTTGAACATATTGCGGAGGTGACGAGTAGGGGTCTCATGAGGGTGCAGTTGGACTTTGGGGTGCCCTTGATCTTTGGGCTTTTGGTGAGTTTTCTATTCTCTTTTTATATCTACTTGTATGGAAGGGGGGGTATGTGCTAATCAGGAGTGTGTATTAGACCGTCCTGACCGAGGAGCAAGGCAAGAAACGCGCGGGTCTGACGGAGGACGGGCACAATCACGGCGAGGACTGGGGTGATGCCGCCGTGGAGATGGCGTTGAAGCGGAAGGACTGGAGTGAGGGTGTCATCGTGTCCGAACGATCCGTGTAGATGAAGTAGTCATGGCTGTATCGATCTACCATATCAATGCGAGATCACGCGGGTTCCATATCCATCTGTAGGCTATCTATCTTATAAGTAAGCACGGGTATCCTATTTAAAAGCCGTCGCCATCGGGAACACCCCGTCGGCGTTCTTCTCCACCACCCCATTCTCAGTCACAATCGCATCGATCAAACTCGCTGGCGTGACATCAAAGCTCGGGTTAAAAACCCCAATCCCATCCGCCGCGTGCTTGACGCTCCTGATATCCCTAACATCAAACTCAAGTTCCCCACCGTCCTTCCCGGGAACCTTCGTCACCGTTGGACCTGAGACCACCAAAACCTCCCACCCGGGCCTCTGCTCGATCTTAATCCCCTTCCCGTCCTTCGTATTCAAATCCACACTCGTGGTCGGCGCCGCGACAACGAATTTGACACCGAAGAACTTGGCCAGGATGGCTAATTGGTAAGTACCGATCTTATTAGCCGTATCGCCGTTAGCGGCGACCCTGTCAGCGCCCACCACAATTGCCGAGATATCGTTCTGACTCATGAGGGCTGCTGCCATGTTGTCGGTTATCAGTGTGGACGGGACCTTCTCGTGGACCAGTTCGTAGGCCGTCAGTCGGGATCCCTGGTTGTAAGGGCGGGTTTCGGTGCAGTAGGCGTGAGAGAGGGAGCCGGTCGCGTGCAGGGAGCGGATGATGCCCAATGCGGTGCCGTAGCCGGCTGTCGCGAGGGACCTGTATACAATAAAATGCGCGTTAGTATGTCGATGGAAGTTGCAGTTGTAGTCGTACTAAGGTTGGGGGTGGACGTGTACGAACCCGGTGTTACAGTGTGTGAGCACGCGGATGTCGGATGTTTTTCCAGCTGCGGTTGAGATCCAGAGGGCGCCGTGGTCCCCGATCGCTTTGTTATCCTGAACGTCCTTGAGGAGCATGGTCTCCGCGGCTTCGACGAACGTGTTCACGATAACGTCCGACGTAGCATCTTGGGTGGATAGGGTGTTCTGAACAAGGGCCTTCAGCTTCCCGGCGGCATCACCGAGATTGACAGCGGTTGGTCGCGAGGTGACGAGGTAGTCCAGCTTGTCATGAATGAGCTTGACGGTAGATTGTGCGGTTTCCGATGAGATTGTGGAGGAATTGGTCAATTCGACGGCGAGGGCGAGGACGGCGACGATGGCGATGGCGGGGGCGCCGCGGACCTGCATGGATTTGATGGCTTGCCAGGCGGTGAGGACATCGTTGACGGGGATGTAGATTGAGCGGTGGGGGAGGAGGAGCTGGTCGAGTATCTCGAGGGAGCCTCGGACGTACTTGATGGCGAGGAGGGTCATCTTTCCGCCGTGTCGGGGTGGCCTATCTCGGGGTGGTTTGGAGGGGGATTGGGGAAGATAGAGTTCGACGGCAAAATATTAGACGTGAGAGCGCGAATTCCACCGAAGGAAGAACTGAGCGTCTACATGGCGAAGGAACAGACTCGTTCCCAGAAAATATTTTTCAGCCTCCTTTGATGTTGGTGGGGGTGGTGGCAGCGGGGTATTCGAACAGAGATTTCGCATGCCTGATTGCGCGATTTCACGCACCCAGACAGCCCCGCCGTCCACGTTCCACCCAACCGCCCGTTCTATTGTTTGATTAGTTTGTTAGCATGTCTGTTACTTTGTTACTTTGTTAGTCTGTTAGTACATGTACGTATACATATCCGTATATCGGGCCGTTGGTTTATCAGCGCCGGATGCGTAGAATGCTAGCCTGAATAGCCTTAACCCGCACCGTTAAGATGCCCCAGGAACACATATACACGAGCACATGTAGGTCCCGCGGCCGCGGCGTCCTCGACGGCTGTCCTTGGCTAGCCGGAGGTGTGAAGCTTTATAAGCAGGCTGCAGGCCGGGCTTGTCGCGGTCTTGGAAGCCCAGCGGCCTTCCTCCTTTTGGGATCCCTGGCCATCCTTCGGGATAGCGAGAGCCCGAGCGACCGACGGGAACGAGTCCCAGATCCATGTCGACATGCCTGAGAAGCATGAGCATGGTCCGGCATGAGGCAGTCGCATTGGGCACGACTGGGACAGCCATCGCGGGCACGACGGGTAACGTTATCTCCGCCCAGATAGTACGTATATGCGTCCTCTCTGTGCCTTCGCAGGCCGGACGGGCGTGAATTCGGGCGGGCGTCAGCTAAGGTATCCGTAGGCGGTTAGTTAATCACTCGCTTTGTCAGTGACGGCAGCTTAGCTTACCTGTGATGAAGTAATTTGCTACTTTGAACGAGCTCAGCTGTTGGCTGTTGGTGGTGGTGAATTGGCGGGAAGGAATGTTGGAAAGGAAGTTGGCGGGCCTTCGTGTATCCGCTCGCTCCCGTTCGCATCGAATCGTCACCTTTCCACGCCATCGACTGCTTCATTAACTCCTCTCCTCCTCTCTTCTTCTGTTAATCTGTTCCCCTTCATCCTTTGTACTATTTCTAAGCTACTCAGCGGTATTATTATCATTGTAAGAGAGCGGGATATCAGGACGATGCCAACATGACAGACCAGACGCCCACGGAGAAGCACGGCCTCCACGACGACCCCGTCGACCGCCCTCAGCAGCATCAACATCTGCTCCTCCACCCTCACGCACCCGAGCCTTTCCTCCAGCGCTATCTGGGGAATCCCAAATACCTCCTCCCGCTCATCGGTGCCATCTTCCTGCTCGCCGGCCACTTCAATGGCTTCCTCTCCAAAAGAGCAGATGTCGACCTCACCAACGCTTACGAGGTCTTCAGGCCGAGACCGCCACCGGCTCTCACCGTCAACGAGCGGGTCGACCGCATCCTCGATTCCGTCCCCTTGATAGGTATCTCCTCCTTCTCTTCTACGGCTTCCGTTTCGTCCGGTCGTCTCTACCTTCTTACAGTATTTTATTTTATTTTATTTTGTCTGCTTCATATATACTTCTATCGAGAACAGTCGGCTAACGATAGTGTGATATCGCGTGAGCACAGACACCCACATCGACCTCCCAATACTCGCCCGTGCCCTCTACCAAAATCACATCAACGACCCGACCTTCTCCAGTCCCTTCAAATCCGGCGGCCTCCCCGGCCAAATCGACATCCCCCGTCTCCGATCCGGCAAAGTCGGCGGCGTCTTCTGGTCCGTCTTCACCCCGTGTCCCGATCCCTCCAAGGATCCCAAGGAAGACTTCCACGATGACCTCTACCACGAATCCATCCACGACACGGTCCAACAGATCGATCTCATGAAACGCATCATCAGGCTCTACCCCAACAATTTCGGGTTCGCGAAGTCAGCCGATGAGTTCGAGGATGTGTTTTATAAATCCGGTGGGAAGAAAATCGCCAGCGTTTTGGGGATCGAAGGGCTGCATCAGATCGGGAACTCGCCTGCCGCCATACGCTTGTTCTACGAGGTCGGTGTGAGATATATCACCCTCACCCACAACTGCAATAACCTCTACGCCGATGGAGCCGTAAGTGCCGTTTACCCCCGTTTCCATGTGTTTACGTAAGAAGAACAAGAAGAACAAAATAGCTAACAAAGGAGATACAACAGATCGTCCCAGCCCCCCACTGGAACGGCCTCAACCCCACCCTCGGCCCCGCCTTGATCCAAGAATTCAACCGTCTAGGCATGATAATCGACCTCTCCCACGTCAGCCCCGCCACCATGCGCGACGTCCTCCACATCAGCAAATCCCCCGTCATCTTCTCCCACTCCTCCTCCTACGAACTGACCAACCACCCCAGAAACGTCCCGGACGACGTCCTCCAGCTCGTGAAGAAGAACAGAGGGGTCGTACAGGTCAACTTTGTACCGGACTTTGTGACGCAGACCGGGGATGGGAAGGCTACTTTGGAGGATGTGGCTGATCATGTCGTATACATTGGTGAGAAGGTCGGGTGGGAGTACGTGGGTTTTGGGAGTGACTACGATGGGAGCGCGGTTATGCCTGAAGGGTTGGAGGATGTGAGTAAATATCCGGAGTTGATCAAGGAGCTGCTGAAACGAGGGGTAAAAGATGAGGATGTGAAGAAGGCTGCCGGTGGCAATGTTTTGAGGGTTTGGAGGGAGGTTGAGAAGGTCGCTGAGAGGTTGCAGAGGGATGGAGTCAGGGAGCTGGAAGATGATGTTAAGAAGATGAAGCTTGAACTATGAGAAGAATCATAGGTTGTGACGATAAAAGGAGGACTGAAATGAACAAAAACATGAATTTATAACCTGACTTTGTGGGATTCTTCTGGATGGGGGGTGAAGACGATACCCTTGACAGAACTCCTTACGATTTTATTTTACTCTACTTTCTCCTTATCTTTGTTTGTTACCGCAGGTTTCTTCTTACCTCTCACCATGCTTCGTTACTTCCTTGGATACGTCTTTTTCTTTCCACCGGCTGCTCAAATTGTCTTTTTTTTGTGTCTATGCTTTCGATCACGTAGGGGAGCGGGTTATGGGTCCTTGAATGTGTTCATGTATTATAAGTATTTTTTTCCTTTTTATATTATTGGTATCAACGGAATTCGAAAAGCTGAGAGCGGAAGTCGCAATCGAATCATGAATTGACCTTGATAGCGCCGTACCCAGGTATATCATAGAGTTCGTATCGATAGATGTCGGAATTTAACCCAGCCGTCTTGTGCGTTCGGCAAGGGGTTCTTGAAGTTACGTTTGTGTCACCGAGCTTGGGAGGGATAGTCAGGGCCAGGTACCGACTGGAATGGGCACACTTGACACTGGCATTGGTCGTGCCGAGACGGTATTGGTTGAGACCGGGGTCGAGGCTAGGCCGTGTACGACGTTGCATATTCCAACGGAGTCAACGCGGATTGATTAAGAATTAGACTGATCAGCTGAGGTTCGGAGTTCTTCCCAAATATCGATAATTTCTTCTGTTAGTACCCCAAGATATAGACGATGGACTCTACGATAGTACTGAACTCGAGGATTGTGAGATTATTTTGGGGGCTTTAGCTGAGGATCTGGCAAAATGTTACTGGATAGTGAGGATTTGAATACGTATCTGACAACGGACTTCTAGCAGTTCTCGGGTTGGTTATTACTCCGCTGCTGAGCAATTTCTATTTCGTTTTGAAGCTGAAAAGTATCAGCTGATTTCGGGCACGTATTTAAGGGAATGGGGCTAGAGCGGAGGGCTTAGGGACAGGGTGGAAGCATACTGTGGTTTCTGTCACGGACCTCATAGATTCTCTCGAGTTGATATTACTCCGCAGCTGAGCATTTCTCTCTTCGTTTCGGAACTGAAAAGTATCAGGTGATTTGGAAACGTATTTGAAGAATAGGCTCAGAGCGGATGGCTTGAGGGTATGGTGGAGCCACACCTAGATTTCTATCACGGACCTCACAAACCGTGGAATCGATATTACTCCGCAGCTGAGCAATTCACATTTCGTTTTGAAGCTGAAAGATATCAGCTGACTTGGAAACATATCCAGGAATAGGCTTAAAGCGGAGGGCTTGGGGATATGGTGGAAGTGCACACTACCCGGCCGCAAGACTAGGGCCCCACCACTGGCCTTATAGGTCCTCCTAAATTGGTATTGCTGAGCAATTTCCATCTCGTTTTGAGGTTGAAAAGTATCATCTGATCTGGAAACGTGTTCAGGAATGGGCCTAGAGCACCGGGCCTGAGGATTCAGTGGAAGCGCACCATATCCAGTCTCAAGGCTAAGATCTCAATCACTGACTTTAGAGATTCTTCCGAGTTGATATTACTCCGCAGCTGAGCAATTGCCATTTCGTTTTGAGGTTGAAAACTGTCAGCTGATTTGGAAACGTATCTAGGAATGATCCTGAAGCAGGGGGGTGGGCTGAGGGTTCTTGAAAATATGCCATACGCCTGTGGTCCTGAGACTAGGCATTCAACCACGGGCTTCACACACCCTCCTGAGTTGATATCACTCCGCTGCTGAGCAATTCTCCGTTCGTTTTGAAGGGGAAAAAGATCACCTGATATGGAAACGTATCTAGGAATGGGCACGGAGCGAAGGGGTCCGAGAATAGGACAGGAAGTTCTTATAAGCACCCCATCCAGTCCAAGGCTTGGAGTATAACGGGCTTCAAAGGTTCTTCCTAGTTGATATTACTCCGCTGCTGAGCTTCACTCCCCTTCGTTTTGAAGTTCAAAGATATCAGCTGACCTAGAAACGTATCGAGAGAGATATAGAGTGGGGGGAATTGAGAGCCTAGGACAGGAGGTCTCTGAGATTGACTATAACGCTCCATCGGAAGCATACGGCTTGGACCCGAGACTTGGGATTTCCATCACTGCGGCACAGACTTACAGATTCTCCCGAGTCGATATTACTCCGCTGCTGATCTTCACCCCCCTTCGTTTTGAAGTTCAAAGATATCAGCTGACTTAGAAACGTATCTAAAGGGATATGTAGAGCGGGGGTCTGGGGGCTGGGGTGGAAGATTGGTTGGAACGTTCTATTAGATTCATGGAGGCATATGGTCTGGCCCGAGACTTAGAAATTCCATTACGGACCCAAGGATTCTCTCGGGTTGATATTACTCCGCTGCTGAGCTTCAGTCCTGTTCGTTTCGAAGCCGGAAAATATCACCTGACTATAAAACGTATTGAATAGAATGCTCCTGGAGCGGGGGGTTGGCGGGGGAAGGTAGCGACGGTTGACGGAGAGTTTTCTGTATAATTGTTGACAGCATCTGTGCATCAGCCATACAAGACCATGTCAGCCCCATTCTTGAGTATATTTTAGTCTTGTGTTAAGTATATCTGTGACTTTTTTTCATCGAGCATTTCTTAATAACGGCATAACGTAGTGAGATTGTTCAAGGTACAAGAATATATGAATTCATAAATAGGCACATATCTACGACCAGATCTATGTGTAGATTTGCGCTCGGGTGTTCAAGCCCGTAAGTGCTTATGCATACATTTTCTCAACTTACTCCGATCTAGAATTAACACTTATGCAGGCCTAGGAAGGCGACAGGAATTGTCAAGATGGGAGTGCTGATAGAAATGTGTGTTTTCTTAGTTTAGTCGTTCCAGTGGCCACGTGGTATCTTGAAATCGATCGATCATCTGTAGAGCTATCCGTTTAAGCTTAGTTAACTTGTAATGAATCCCGAAGTGAATATCAACCAAACTAATTTCTTCTACTACAGTTCTAAGAACGGCAACCCCATTATCGGAGAATACCGTTCCATCTAGTTTGACCCTCCCTTATTTGATATCCTAGCATGGCCATGCAGTGCCCAGGATCGTGCGTAAACTCCCGCTCAGCTATCCCTGAGCGCGGAGTAGATATGCAGCTTTATGTATACGGATACGCTAACCGATGGCAAGTAAGCTTCTCCAAGGCCAAGCCCTGATCGGTGGAAAAATTGCATACCTAACAACTGTAGGACTGGCAGCGTACATGTGCAAGATAACAAAAGGCTAAATACGCCAGATATCTGTCATAATTACTTAACTATATACTTGATTATAGGTTATCGCGATCGGGAACATATTATGCAACTACTAAGCCAGCTTTAAAGAGCTCAAGGCATCTAATCCTGGCTATTCGGTACGAGTTTGGGCAAAGAATGGAGAGGGAGAAGCTCACTAAACCTATTGGTTTCGCGCATTACTATACCAGCATCAATGCATCATATCGAGGATTCTAGGAGTGCTCTAGGGCTAGACCAATGAGGTTCTAGAAGAACCGTTCGTTAGCGTGAAGGGAACACTAAACGAAAAATATCATCATCGATGCATATACGCATCGATCTTGATATTATCGACCCGTCCAGCTGTCCATATTCACCTGCCACCGTCTAACCTGCATGTAGATATACCTGCCATTGCCTTTGGCCAGCGCCGCGAGCACGAACCAGAATCGTTTTCGGCTTCCTTGATACCACCCTACAACCCCAAAATGAACCGTAGATCCGATCTATTTGCGAGGAGCCGCTTTAGACCCTTTCAGCCCCTTCTTGGCCGCGAATCAGGCCATCATTTTCTTGTTTTTTATCTCTTTCCCCCGACTGCGCGCGAGACATAATGTATAATGAAAACGGAATTAAGCAGACGATTGTGCTCGTTTCGAGCAAAGCGGACGCATGGCCATATGGCTCCCCTGTCACAGAAAAGCCCGAGGCTGTTGGATAAAAGCTGATCTTATTTTGCAGCAGCGATTTCCCACAACGCCTAGCCGCGTACTGAAAGGGTATGTGCGGTGGAAGTTTATCCTTAATTGCCACCACCAACCACGTATGATACATATCGATACGATTTCTGGTGGATCACCCACATACGCACCGACATAGAAACAGAAAAATTAAACGGGCAAGTCTCGTTAGAACCCAGCCACCGCAACAGCGCAAAGCGACTTCTAGGACTAAAATTAGTAATCGTCGGATAATTGATGTGGTTAAACACAAATTAAACGGTGGAATCCGACACCATATGCGCCATACTCTCCACTGTTTCTACACAACATCATGCACCGATCCTACGCCATGTTTGAGATATTGACATGACAGACCAGATGTATACTTATAGAAATCCTCAATCTTTCTTTTTTCTTTCTCCCTTCAAGAAACCCCACTTATCCAATAATTTCTCTCAAACGGCTCGGTAGGCTTACCACATACCATCGGGCTAACGAAATGTGTGCCGCCAAACGAGGTGGATGCCGCAATTATTCAAAATATCACTAAAGTGCGGCAAGCCCTTTGCGGATCCACCGGGTGGGGCAAAAAGATCACGGTTAGCTTCGCCTTTTAGCGCCCAAAGCGGGGTCCACATCGTCCAAACCTATCCGAAAACGTATAAAACCCCAAGATTTTTAAGAGCTTCATAGGACAACATCCAAGATGATAATCCGAGCGAGCCGGATATTTTCTTTCAGGAAAAAGAAATCCCTGACAAACCTCCCAGAATTCGATTTCCCCAGCCCGCCGCCTTGAAGGTTGCTGGGAGCGGACACGGGTAGGTTAATCAAATATGTTTCTCGAGCCCCATGAAGTTGCAGATGGTTTTCATGCTGTAAATCCGGATCCGAACCATCTCGGAATTTGCTGTCATCTGTCCATGTATAAAGCGCCCTTATTCTACATACATTACAGGCAGAAAATCCAGGCTACTCGATGAGCTCGCTCGATCTCAGACAAGGAATACATTGTGACAGGCGGAGCAACCAAGCTACTTTGCTATGACCGTCTTGGGAGTATCAAGGAACTTCCAGGCGTAAAAGCCCGACGAGATACTCGTTAAACAAGCGAAACATGCAATGACTTAGCCAGCTTGGTTATGCGATATGATAACAAAAACCCCGAGGTTATAGCAAAAACAACCGAACCACATCTCGAGATGCGAGGCTATTAAAAGACATCACAAAGTTAGTCTCTTCTTGACTGGGGGTGGAGCTGCGAGTGCGAACAAAAAGGTCCAGCTGATCCCGCTCGCAAGCTTGTTCCTGGAAAGGGACCCAAATGGATCAGCCTCGGTCCGATGCTTAGAAACGGGATGGAACGCAATTCTTGAGACATCTTCTAGACTCCACGTTTTCCACAGGGGCTGATATGTTTCCTCGATGGAGTATCTGCTATAAACCATATGGAGGCGTGGTATACGTTTCCTCCAGTCGGGGAGGGTGATGAATTAATGGTGGTGGCAATTACTTCAATCACCATGTTAATAGCTGCTTGTTATTATAACGACGGTGCTGGGAAGGCTAAAGGAGCCAGCTTCGAGGTGCTCTGGCTTCTCAGCTTTGCGACAATTAGGTTTAGCAAGAGCACATCTGATGTCAATGCGACAATAATAACTTTTCCTTGGGCAAAGGAAAGAATCCTTCGAATGGAAAGCGGTATAGTCCCACTTCCTTCTACAACGACGTACGAAGTAGCTATGAATAATGGCTTGCAGTCATCGCACAGCGGCCCCTATAAAAAGAGGATAATATCATCCAAGGATCATCACGGCAAAATGCCAAGGGATTCAAACTAAATCCAGCCTCCGGAGAATGCTTAATAGCGGCTTTCAATTAACGAACGTTACGATAACCGCATGTGGAGAAATAACCATCCGGACCTCACCGGTGAGTTTCGTTGTAAATGCAGCCTAAATTTTTCGCGGGCTGAAAAGATTGCCCTGCTTTTTTGACTAATTGCATTGAGATGTTGGAGGCAAGTATGTCCACCTCAGCTCTTAGAGTTTGGAAGCCTTGGGTTTTTCTTCAGATCCGTTAGAGACTGTGGATGCGTCGACGTCGAGGTGCGGTCACCGAGGTCCGGGAGAATGTATGACTTGGGAGCCGCAAGGTCGCCGCACAAGCCATCCTTGCATGTGTGGTATTTTTGCTTCCCAACACAAAATGTTGGATGCGTGTCTCCTTTTCCCAAATCGCTTTTGGATACCTGCGCTGTTAAAATGAGATCGAGACACACTGAACGGCAGAGGTTTCAATAGTGCGGTGTCAAAAAGTATAGAGACTTTGTCGCTTCCCTCGTTTCGAGCGTTTTTCGCCCTAAAAAACCTCACCGTTGGGTCTATGGAACCTGCCGCACTACTTTGAGTTATGCGTGGCTTAAGCCACATTATGAGCGTACTAACCCGAAACCCGTAGGAGAACAGAACATAATCCTTTCGAAGGTCCACCTGCGGACATACGTCTGCTTGTGCATTGAAGAGCACAGAAAAAAAACAAGGAGCAAGCAAGTCTCGAGCGGCTGGCCGACACGGAAATTGTATGTGGAAATGAAGTTTGGCCTGCGCGAGCTATGCGGTCTAGCTGTTAGAAATATAACCTTGATCGTGCGCGCGCGCGTGGGTACATGTCCGAAGGGATATATAAAGAAAGGCTCCTCCCACCTGGGAAAGAGCCTTCATGTTCAGCAGCCGTCCCGCGCAGCTTTCATTCAGTAGCCCACTTCAGTCTTATACCAATTTCTATTGAGTAGCTTCGTTTATACTCTTACATCATGAAGTATTTTATTGCTTTAGCCGGTATCGCGAGCATCGTCCACGCCGGCGATGTTCCACCCGAGGCCATCAATACGAATTTAAGGGAATGCCCTCGTGATAACTGCCTTAGGAGTTAGTATCCCCTGGTACTTACGTATTTATATATCTAATGAGCAACGAGAACTAATGTATCGCACCCCTCCCGTTTAGGTGTCATTGCCAGCAATGTCGCTACTCGACCAGGTCTTGCAGACTGCAGCTCCTTCTTCCTGACGACAGTCACACCTGCTCCAGAGTAAGGCGCCTCGTATAGTTTTCTGTATGCCAGCTTGTAATCATATCGCTAACACGTAGTGATTAAAGAACTGTGGCTTGGCCTACCGAGACCACCACTAATACGATCACCCTTCCAGTTCCAACAGTAACTGTCACCTCGCCCTACGCTGGAACCACCGTAGCGAAGAGAGCAGCAATGCCATATATGAAGGGTATGGGCGGATTTAAGAAGGTCAAGCGACAGGAGCCCGGCACCGCGGTCACAGTCACGAACCAGATGCCCTCTTATATGACCAGGGAGTGTACCGACCTTAATGGAGTAACTGCCACCGACAGATACTCCAGCGCTTGCAGATGTGTTGGTATCACTGGACCGTCCACCACTACGATGGCGGTACCTACGGTCTCTACGCCGACCACCGTCGCAGCTGAAACTCCAGCGACTGAAACACCCCCCGCAGTAACAGTCACGGCCTATGAATTCCTGGCCTCAGTAACAGGTGGCCCAGCCAGCGTTGCCAACACCTTCCTTGGAACCGCAACAGCTGCTCCAAACACCTTCCTAGCTCCCTCCCCATCGCCTGTGGTCCCTATCACATTCCGCCTCGAACCCCAGCCCGACGGCAGGTTGTACGCCGGTGGGCTTCGAGTCGTCTCTAAAGTTTCGAGTATTGCAACGGGCTCTGTCAGGTACCTGACTCTAATCCCTGACGCCGACCCTCTCCCCGCAGACCACGCCTCAGTCACTTGTACCATCGATGCCGATTCGCTCCTTCTTTGTGTCACTGACACAGACTACGTCACCTGGATCATGCATCGTGGTACCTTCAACAGCTTGCGGTTGAGGAAGACCAGCTTTACACCCACTGGTGACTATACCACAGGCTTCGGCATCAAGGTTGTTCCTCTTCCTCTACCAGTATCCCCACCAATCTAGTTCTCTTTTAAAAACTATATATACCATCCCGGTGGCTGCTACGCTCTCAAGGGTATGCCCTGTAATAATTTTGGGACTGAAGAGAGGCCAGTACAATATTCACTCCCTTTGGGCCGAGGAATTTAATGTCGAATTTAATGTATTTTAATGATTGGGGAATATCATGCTATGTGCACGTCTCACATCTTCATATATGGACCTTTGAACTTTTCGGGGTCCCTTTTGCATTAGTGTATATGCTTGTGATAATTTGCTAGACTTCGCTAGTCCCTTAACCCGGCCCACGACGGTCCCAATGTACCACAAAAATTACATGGGCATCGTCAAGAACTCCATTCAAACTACACCGGAAACCGTTTCTTCCCGTTCCGAAGTTAGAGGTATTTTATCACGGATCAGGGTCTATCCCCAAAATTTGTCTGGTTACGAGACTGGGTTTATCCCGCCGTTATCAAAGTTAGCGCCAAAATATGTACCGCCTACCAAATACGGAAGTTGCGCAGACTTCTCGGCAGAACTAATGATAACCGAGACTGGATATTTGAAACCGTGAACGTTCCCTTGTCGCGAAAACGTCGAAACGTCCTTCCTGGTACTGAAAGGCTAAGGTGCTGCCGGATTCTTGGTTGTTCCTGGGAAGGTGTTTACGGGTATGCATAGAATGATAGATCGATCTGGGTATCCCTCCGATCCTTTTAAAGCGGGGCGGTGGGACGAATTTTTGTTCATTCTGCAATTTGGATTTTGCGGTATAGCGGATTTGGGATACCCAACTTTTCGTCGATTTGGATAGTGAAGGGGGAACCATGGCAGCGTCTTTTGCATGGATTTTGCTGGGCTCCGGCTTGATATTGCAGGCTTCAGGGACACCGTTGGACCGTTCATTGAATTGCGTAGGTTCAAATTTCTAGCCTTTACCACGGATCTTGGGATCTCTTAGCTCGCCGGCGGGTACCGTACTGAACACTCAGATAGTGCACACTCTTAGACGCTGAATTCCGAGGTGAACAAAAGGTGGTCTATCCAAAGACCCCGGAATACGGAGTTCTAAACACCCACTTCTGTACGAACTGACATTCTCTATTTAATATTGAATACCACATGAAGACTACTAACTATCCTGTCATTTTACAGCCGTAACAACCCAACAGTCACCTTGTTGCATATTCAGCCCAGCCAAAACCTCAGACGTCTCCCGCGCAATAAAACTCTTCACCCGGAACTCCTGCAAATTCGCCATCCGCAGCGGCGGGCACCACTACAACCCAGGTTGGGCTTCCATAAACAACGGCGTCCTACTCTCCCTTAGCAACCTGAACCAGGTAATCTACAACCCAACCTCGGAATCCGTATACGTAGGATCTGGAAACCGATGGCGAAAAGTCTATGATACCGTAGAACCCCACAACGTCACCCTCGTCGGTGCGCAGAATTCAGATGTGGGAGTCGGCGGGTTCTTACTCCATGGCGGAATCAGCTACGCAGCGAGCGAATACGGATGGGCCGTCGATAACGTTCGAGAATTCGAGATCGTTCTCGCGAATGGAAGTGTTCTCCGAGCGAACAAGCGACAGCACAAAGACCTTTTCCGGGCCTTGAAGGGCGGTGGATCGAATTTTGGCGTCGTGACGGCGTTCACATTGGATACTATCAAGGTGAACGCCGCGAATAATATCGTATCACTGTTCCCGGAGTCATCCTACGACGCTATGGTAGATGCGATTCATGAATACTGCGCCGTAGGAATCGACGAGGATCCTAAGAGCGAGATCATGCTCGCTTCGTTCTTACATGTAGCCGACGGAGCGGTTTCGGTACAAAACCTCGCTATTATGATTTACAACGACTTCATGGATATTTCCAAGCCACCCAAGGTTATCGCGCCGTTTATGGATGGAACCGTTCCGTTCACCGAGATGGAGGTTGCGGTGCGGAATGGAACGCAGGGTGCGATGGGTAACATGACGTCTTCGCTCCAGAAACCAGGGGGGCATGTTGTGAGGCAAACGATATCAATTTTCCCGGACGCATCGTTGTTGAGGAAGTTGCTAAAGATTTGGGTTCCGGTCGCGGAGGAATATAAAGACGTTGAAGGATTCGGGGCCGAGGTCTTCATTCAACCAATCGGCAGGAAGTGGATTGAGGCCGGGAATGCAAAAGGTGGGAACTCGATGGGTATCACTGACCCCGTTATTCTCATGTGGGTGCAACCGCACTGGAAATCCCCGAAAGATGATGCGAAGGCGAGAGAGTTCGTCACAAGGGTTATCGCTATGTTCGAGAAAAACGCTAGAGACGCAGGAAAGTTGGCCGATTTTGAATACTTAAACTACGCTGGTTCAAAGCAAAGACTCATCATGAACTATGGAAGTGAGAGTGTTCGGCGTCTGCAGGGTGTCAAGCGGAAGTATGACCCGAAGAACGTGTTCGGGACACTACTGCCTGGAGGGCCTAAGATACCTGGGTTCTAGCTTTCTGGCAATAATTTAGCGCTGCCATGGGCATATGCGTACATTTGTATAGACCTTCGAATTCACGCTTGTAAATAATCCAATTTTGCAGATATATATATTCCACATAAAACCTATCTCGTGCGAGAAGGTACGTCGCATTCCAATGGATCCGTTAGGTAAATCTCAGTCCATGTAAACCGTTCTGAACTGTCTTCGCCCCACTGAATCCTCAGAGCCGCGGCCTCAAGTCTGCCTTCCTCATCAACTAACCAGGGCGTAGTCCTCACGAACTCCACGGTCCCTAAATAAAGCGCAGTTTCAAACCACTTTTCCAAAAATTCCTCCAATTCCCAACCGGCGAAGAACTCGATACCGTAATTCGGGCCGTCCTTCTCCGCCCAGAAGGTTCTAATTTTCCGTACTTTCGGAAACAGCGCAACGGACGAGTATCCGAGTAAGGGTATTAACCGCCTGTACGCTAGGTATACCTTCAGATCCTCGACGTTCGGAAAGAGTTTCACCAGCGATGGGATGAAAGAGTCGTTGCCGTACAGGAAATGCGGGTGAATTCGCAGTTCTTTGACGTTTGGGAATTCACCAGCAGGAAATTGGTAGTCTACTTTGCTTTCTTTGTCCGGAAGGGCGATGTTTAGACATACCTTCCTCAATGCGGCGCTCGTGGCTAGCATGTGAGGTAACGGGTACAAGGGAAACGGCGTGCTTTGGTATGGGGTGTAGTTTAGATGTAATTCCTCGATGTTAGGAGGAATGTGTGCAGCTGTTGACGACCCGGATGAAACAAATTGTGAAGGTTCGGTTATAGATTGTAGTCCTAGAAAATCCATGTTCTCTCTGGTAAACCCCTTTGCTCCGGTCTCAGACTCCACGCCCGATAGTACTGAAGCGAATGCCCGAATCTGCAAATATACCCGCTTGATTGCGGATTGTGCGGGACTCCCTGCTAACCCTCGGAAGACCCCATTGAAAAGACGCTCGGCAAAGTTGTCGCACTGTTCAGGCGCATTAATAGGAAACCGAAGGGTAACCCACAAATACGTAAGAGAGGAGAAGAAATGAATCTTGTCGGAGAAGAGTCGATAGCAGTCGGTTACTTCGTTGAGAGTAGTAAAGTGAGCATGATGACTACGCAGCCTTATGCGCTTAACGGCTTGCTTGAAGGGAGCGAGATATCCCCCGTCGCTGAAATCCGAGGAAAAATATATGATCTCGGCTGGGTCAGCTGAGATTAGGAGTTTGGACAGAAGGATTGGAATGGCTATGGAGCGGTAGGATTTGGAGCATTGTGAAAAACTCTTCAGATCCTCAAACGATATGCTCGATAAGATCTGGATAGCGAGTTCCGTTGGAACGCGTTCGATCAAAGAGAGCGGGGGCCCGGGCATGGCTTTCGAGGTATCTCACAATCGACAGAGGTAAGCCTAGCCTCGAGGCCTCGTGCAACGCAAAGGAGAGAATTCGGTCGTCTTGATCGTATATAACGTGCGGATGAAGTTAATTAAGAGTTTCGCCATGGGGCTGGGGACCAGTGATACCAGCATGCCCTGGGTACCACGTGCGGAGTCACAACTTTGGATCCTTGCAAAGCCGTCGGCCCTGAATCAAGCAGCTAGGGTAGCTAGAGCTTTAAATTCCAAGCCCTTGGCGCAGAGATAATATATATCGAGGTCTAGATTAACACTTTCGTAGAACGATGATGTAGCGGTACATATCTAGTATAGCTAGCCCTAGAATATGACCGCTTATCGACCATACTCTTCAACAAGAATGTCGATAGCGCTGTCTATTGATTGATATCTCTCTTATTTCCTCTCCTTCCGATACTCAAGCTTGAAAACCCCTCGGCGAGGGTCGGATCAATATACAACATGCCAGACGCCAAAGCTACATGATATAGAGTCTGCTAGTCGGCGAGTTCGAACGGCAAGTAGTCCAAATAGGGTATCTCCTCCCATTCGAACCAGGCCACGTCCCCTCCATCCCAATTGATCCTCACAGCCACAGCGTCACGTTCAGCTCTCGGCTTATCGTGGTCCCAGAGCTTCCTTCTGCCTTGCCTTTCCAAACCTTTCACGAAAACTGCCTCCTCCAACAATTTCGCAGTCTTCATCCACCCTTTCACAATAGCTTCCAAACCCTCCCGCTCCATGGCATGAAACTTCTCATCTTCATCATCGTGCGGCCAATACGTTCTAATCTTCCTTATCTTTGGGGAAAGCGGGATATAAAAGCTCGAAGTCACGAATCGAGGGTAGTACGACCAGTTTTCGCGAAGATATATTTTGAGATCTTCAACATTCGGAAATATCTTCCCTAGTGAGAGAGGAAGGAGGTCGCTCTTTGGATTTGCTAGAAAGGTTTGGTTGATTTGTAGCTCGGTGACAGCCAGGAATGGGCTTTCCAGGCCGGGAAACCCGAGATCTTCCAGGCTGCTTTCCGCGTAGTCGGTAGAAATCCCGGGAATGTGTTCAATGCACACCTTTTTCAGTGTGTTCCTCGATACTTGCCCCCAGATAGTCGATACTGGTGAAAACGCAATACCTGGGGGCCGGTAGGAAAAATATATTTCTTCTGCGTTGGGGGGGAAGTGCACCTCGGGTGATGTTGACGGCGGCAACCCTCTCCTTGTGGAAACGAGCGTTGAAGCTTCAGCAGATGAGGCCAAGGGCGGTTCTAGAAATTTCTTATCATCCTCATCTAAGTCCAGGACTTCCGTAAGATAGCCCGGAGTACCCCCGGGGTAGCGGCTCTGGCCCTGCGGGACATGCAGTTTTAACCGCATCTTCCTGATGTTGAGATACGCAGGATTTCTTGTCAAACCGTGGAAAAAGCCACAGAAAATGCGTTCACTTATCGCTACGTGATGATCGAGGTAGTCCCACACCATGGGAATGACAAAATCGATGTGTAATCCGGTGAGAGCGGGGAATAGATGGAGCCCCTCCGTGAATAGTCGATAGGGTTTGACCCGAACTACCTCCGGATCAGACCAAAGTCTATCAGAGAGAGTGATATGCCTGACATTCTTTCGCTGGTCCGCAAGGGATCCCCCGTCGTTAAAGAGAGAGAAAGCCTCGGTCACCGTTGTAATTCCGACTCGGATATTAGATAGAACGGTGGGGAGCGTCCTTGCGCGACAATGCCTCGAACATAGAGAGGTTCTTTCTATCCTCGAAACAGAGTTCTGATACGATATGGAAGACCAATTCCACTGGTATAGTCTCCAGCGTCGTCATTTTGAGAGATGTTGCCGGTCTGATAAGATCTAGTGGCACGCGCACGTTTGAACGACAGCTCGGGAATAAGCCTGCCTTTATAAGGCCAAGGGGTGGATGGGCAGTTTCGCTCATATGCATGGCAGATATGATAGGGCAGACAGCTAGCTCCAATTCCTAAGCTCCTAAGCTCCTAAGCTCCTACGAGCCCACGTTCGAATTCTGGACTGCAGACACACTAGGCTGCCAAGACTCCGCTTCCAGCAGGAACAAAATACGACGTCTGGTCTTGTGTTGAAACTAATGATTGGGAACGATCATATAATATTAATGACCACAAAGTACTTAAGTACGTAGTACGCATCGCATTGCTTCCTTCGTAGACCATACTCTGCCGGTAACAACTTGCGCTTTAGGGCGGAATATCCCAATTTGTCAATTTGACGCCATTGTGCAATAGTCCGGGTAATTGTGCAGGTATTTGGTATGCGCACGCGTGCTCAGGGATATCAGATCTGGATAGCACCGATTTCTGTGTGACTCCCCGTATATATATATATATATGAATCTATAGGATTCGATAGCTAAGACTTACAAGTCTTGACTGTAGAGCGTCGGCTCAGCTCAGCTAGTTATCATCGAACTCCAACTTCTCCCCGCGGAAGATATCTGTCCATTCGACCTGGTCTTTATCCCGTCGAATCTTTGCGGCCACGGCTTGAAGTCCTGGGACAGCCTGGACAAAAACGACCGTCTCCAACTCCCTAGCAGGTTCCATCCATCCCCTCGTAATTGACTCCAAGTCAGATATGTCCAAATATTCGGGACCACCCCCAAACGGGGGCATTTTCACACGCCCTCTCTCTGGCCAAAATGTCCTAATGCTCTGTACTTTCGAAAAAAGCGTGACAGCGTGGTATCCGACTGAAACTGCGAGTTCTGTACTATACTCAGCAGTGATTGGCAAGTATACTTTTAAATCTTGGATGTTTGGGAATAGCTCCACTAATAGAGGAACAAGCTTAGCGTCGCCGTGGTCTAAGAAGTCACGAAGAACTCGTAGTTCCTTGACATTTGGAAACGGAGCCCCGGGTAATCCGTAGTAATCGAGACCCGCTTCGCCATCCATATCTGAGGGTAAAGAGAATATTCCCAAGCATACTTTTTTGAGTGTCGCGTTTGCGGCCCACATCGTCGACAACGGTGGGAATACCTCGCGAGGAGGAATGTAATAAAAGTAAAATTCTTCCATGTTAGGGGGGAAATAGGCTCCGTTTGCAAAGGGCGGCGATGGCGGCGATGGCGACGAAATCAATTCCGGTGACGGCTCGGGCGTCGAAGGGGATGGTGGCTCTATGGCGAGAAATCTCTTGTCCTCTTCATTCAATTCGCCCCATTCCCGCCCGTCCGGACCACCGAAGCCTCCCCAAGTTGTTGGCATGACCATCGCGAGATACATCCATCTGATGTTGCGGTACGCAGGACTCCTGGCCAACCCGCGGAGCAATCCACAAAGAATAAGTTCAACCAGCGGGGAGTGGGTATTCATGGGGTCGATGAGAGAAACCACGAAGTCGATTCTTAGCTCGGTGACAGCTGGGAATAAATGAATCCCCTCTGTAATCTGCCGGTAGCCCTTAGTTTTCTCTCCCAGAGACGCGCGAAGGCTGTTGCCTTCATGGATTATTATATGCTTAACGCTCCGCCGTACGTGCGCGAGGGGTCCTCCGTCTTTGAATAACGAAAACAGATCCTCGGTGGTCCCGTTGTGCTGGGTTGCTACAACGTTGATTCGGATGCTGGATATGATAATAGGAAGTGCTCGAGCGCGACAAGCACTCGAACATAGGGAGAATTTTTTCCGACTGTTGAGATCTAGTCTTGATAGAATTTGGAAAGTTATTTCTGTCGGTATGTCCTTCAACCCAACCATCTTGCTGGGCGTTACCAGTCCGAATCGTGATGCTGAGGAGTAAATACTGTTACGTGCTCGCTGACCGGCGCTAAACCAAAACCTGGTTCCGATTGTGCGCTAAACCCGTTTTGGCTCTCAAGTCAAAATGCAACGGGCGCAGTGTGTTGTTGGAAGAGATACAACATCCTGGCTGCATGGTACCTACGACCGAAATGTGCCGGCTTGACAGCAGGTTGACAGCCGTTAACTATTGCTATTTACACAAGACACAACTGTCATATATAACGCACGAATATCGGAATCCTGGTGTGGCATCGAATAATCAAATCGAAACGCGGGATCACACTTGGAGACACCCGTTGCTAAGCCCACCACCGCGTCATTGTAAGGAGCCAGAGTTTCCTCAATTGCTCCCTCTGGCTGGATTGGCGATAGCTCGCCAAGATATGGTACCCGGGTGCCATCTCAGCCGTGGATTGCAGAGCAGTAAGTTGTAGAATATGGCCTACCAAACCAGAATATCTCGAAGAGAGAGATAAAGCTCTACTGCGATAAACAGCCAATGATCGGTGTCTTGATCCCATCCGTAGATAATTGCAGCCGGAATAAATCCTTAAAATCGCCGCATTTGCTACTAATTTATGGAAATATTATGTCCGATTTGGCGGTCCCGAAGATCTTCCTGGGGCTATATCACGAACAACGAGATATTCGTGCTATTGATCGAATGGCTACTTACTCGAAGAATCACTCGTCTGGTTGGCGTCCAAAGCTCTCGATCCTCAGCTACCCCCAACATTTTCTCAAGCCCGAGCAGAACCTCAGTCACGGCTTTACCCCCTATATATTACAACAAGAGCTTCGAATCCTTGGTGAAATGGCTGCTGTTGGTAACCCCGTAGCCTCCACTATTCCGGGAATTTTTTATTTGCCGCCAGAATTATATATACAAATTTTTTCCTGCCTCCGAATCGCAGACTTGCTTGCTGCAGCAGAAGCATGCCCCTCGTGGGAGCGATTTATAATGCGATACCGTACCCCACTCCAGTACACTACCCTGCCGGACGGTACAAGGCTTCACAACCTGGTCGCCGAGGCTTCCGGCACCTTTTGTACCACCAGTATCCCCAGAGACAGCACAGGGGCCTATCAACCCTCCGTTCGAAGGGTCGAATATCTTCACGCCGTCACCGATCGGCTAATGCCAACATATATTGGCATCAACCGGTCGAGGGTTCTCGACATGCCGCTTACCCTTCCTCCGTTGCCAACACAGTCCCAGACGGTCATTCAATTCGTTAACGGCGTCCAAATCATTGGGGCGGTTCCTCAGTGGGTGGACTATCGAGGAGCGGGCATAACAGTCCGCGAATTCTTCAACAGAGCAATGGTCGACCTCCGAACCGCGGGTGTGATGCCCGTCGCAACGCCGGCGTTGCCCATCCCTCCGTGGGCATTTTTATATTACCGGTTCGGTACCCGTCGTGGGGTCATGACTGTTATCGTTGAATGCCTCGTAGGGAGAGACCGGATTGTGGTAGCGTAGCTCAGGAGTCCTGCACGCCGTTTCTTTAATTGCCTTTAAGAAGAACGTGGCTCTGTTGTTCCCGGAAATTCCTTTTCCTCCCCTCCTCCTCCTCCTCCTCCTCCTCCTCCTCCTCCTCCTCCTCCTTCTTCTTCTTCTTTTTCTTCTTCTTCTTTTTCTTCTTCTTCTTCTTCTTCTTCTTCTTCTTCTTCTTCTTCTTCTTCTTCTTCTTCTTCCTTTTGCTTTGAAGCACTATAGCTCCTGCTTTGTTTTAGTATCTTCGACGGGGCAGAAGCTCCCAAATCAGATTAAATTTCTTGGTTACTTCTCAACTAAGTACCTGGGCAATAATGATAAGGACGCGTGGCTTGTGATTCTGCGAGCTACCGGATGCATGTCGATCGGCAGAAAGTCCTCGTACTTGGCATGTAGCCTCGGATCCAGCTTGGCATGATCAGATCATCAACCAAATACCCTCTCAATTCAAACCATCTAGGCTCGAGAGACCACCTCAATCTCAGCGCCAATACATCCGTCTTGCCTCGGCATACCGGTCGCGGGCTTAAAGATACATATACCTAGGCAAATACTCTACATGCAGTGGCTATTTCAGCACCACTCGGTCGAGACTCTAGACAATGGCGCAGCGGAACAGATACCAAGATTCGCAGCGACGGAGCTGCTTTATCTCCTTGCCGACCGAAATCCAGACGAATATTCTTGACCTTCTCGATCTCCACGACCAAATCACCGCTGTTAGGGTCTGCAGGCTCTGGCAGGACATAATACTCGAATCGCCTTCATGCTCTCGGTCGAGATACCACAACTCCTTCCCCCTAAAGTTTCACATGCTCCTCTGGGGATGCGGGATGACATATCTGATCCGAAATGGAGAAATAGAAGTCATACGCGGCGTGGAGGGGACATTTTTTGGGTGCCTCGACTGGTCAATTAAAAACACTACCCTGGAACGCGAAGGCGAAGATGTGCCGCATGTGTTCCTCGACGAAGCTGTATGCTTGCCTGATGCGGCTGACACGAAGGTATTGATCGAAATCGCCACTGTCTCCTCATGGAAACCCCGAGAATATCGCGAAGTTTATCTCAGGGACCGTGATAGCAAAGTGATAACGATCAGAGCGATGATGAAGGCTGCGATGAGTATCATGAAGCGGAGTTGGAACGAGGATGGCGGATTGAAGAACTGCGATATTTTGTTTAGCATCAGGGATATTTCACCGGAGTTAAATTTGCCCACCATCGCATTTCAGGCTGGGATTGCGTACTTGTAGCCTTCTAATGAATGATTTAACATCTCCTGAACACTCAGACCTATCTGGGACTTTATATACGGGTTCAATTGCATAGAAATAATCTCAATCGATGCTGCTGCCATATAATTTAATTTTACATGTGCATATGTGCATATACCTAATAACGTTCGTCACATGTAAAATATACTATATAGCTTCAAAATCTAGGCGCTCGGACCGGGCAGAGTATAAACTATGGCGCTTTAAAACAAAATATGCATGGAATCCCGACTAGTATAGTAGCTATGACGGCCTTTTTCTAATTCATTTAAGACCTACCATCAAACTCCAACCTCTCCTCGTCGTACTTCTTCGTCCACCCAACCAGCCCTACATTTTCCCCACCCCGCTCAATCTTTACAACAATAGCCCCAAGCATACCTTTGTACGATAGCCATTGCTGGGGGGTAATCCCTTTCACAAATACCACCCGCTCCAATAACGCCGCAACCTTCCCCCACCCATGCACAATCTGCACCAATTCTTCCTCATCCAAGAATTCGCTACTCAAAACTGGAATTCCATATTCACCTTCCTCGTAACTATAACTCTTCGCCCAAAATGTCCTAATACTGCGTACTTTTGGGAACAATGTGACAGAAGAATACGCGGCTCCGGGTACCATGTGATGTCCGTACCAAATCTGAGAAGATAGGTATACCTTTAGGTCCTCGACGTTTGGAAAGAGTTTCGCCAACCGATGGACATAAACGGCTTCCTTGTCGAAGAAGTAGTTTGCACCTAGACGGAGCTCCTTTACGGCCGGGAATTCACCGGGAGGGAAGGTGTGGTCCTCTACCCGTCTATTCTTATCCGGGAGTCGGACGCTCAGGCCAAGTTTTCTCAAGGTAGTCCTTGCGTTTAGTACGCATGGAAACGGAAGTAGCGTCACGTGTCCGGAGAGGTAGATCCGTAACTCCTCGAGTTTAGGCGGGAAGTCAACTAAGATTGTTGCTCGTGGCGGTGGCCCGGACGGGGCGGTTTGTGAGGCCTCAGTCTGCGGAATCGGTGGTAGCCCCAGGAAGCTCCTGTTCACTGCTGTTAAGCCTTCAGGTTCGCCTTCAGTCGCTTCCATATGAATGTCCAGATGTAGGCTTCTAATGCCACGGTACACATGGCTGTTCTCCCGATGCAAGGCACGAAACATCCCACTCAAGGTACGCCCGAGGAACCCTGGGATACGGTTCGCCCTAGTCATAAAGGATCGAATTGTCATCTTTACATCCCTGCTGGCGGGAAATAGTTTGGCTACAGTCGAGAATGTTCGATGGTGGTCGATTCTTTCGTTCAAGGTCACGGCGTCAAAGGATGACCCGGGGCCTTCCCAGAAATGTACCCGCCGAACTACCTGCGTTATATGCGCGAGGGGTCCTCCATCACCAAAAGCGGCGATTGCATTAGCAGCCGCACCTTGACTCGCCCTGATTCGAACACTTGAGAGAATAATAGGGAATATCGTGGCGCGGCAGTGTCTCGAGCATAGTGATAGATTTTTCCGGTCTTCCAAGGTCAACAGTGGTAGGATTTGGAAGATCAATTCCGTTGGCAAGGTCTCGAATGTGGTCATTAATTTCCGTACTTCAGGTAAACGATAAATATAAAATTTAAGGCAAGATGTCGATATATATAATGATACAGTTCGGATAGGGGATATTGTTCCAAATTCCATTTGCCGTACAGGCTATAGGGAGATATGTACTTAAGTATGCGCGTATGCGTGCCTTGATTACGCTAGGAAGGCCGGCCAGGTGGCAGGTATGACTGGCATTATGCAAACCAGGTTATTGCCACTAGAGACCCCTCCCACAGTTCTGGAATACCAGGTTCACGCTAGCCCGCTTGAGCGCCCGGAAACGCTCGACGGCCTATGATTACTGGATTGGGATTAGCGGCCCTTTCTACTTCCTGGATGACTTCCGCCAACACTAGGATCGTTGATATATCATGTTGCATTTCGTTCCCAAGTTACTAGCCTAGGACTCCTCAAGTTGGTGAACGAGCCGATTAACTTACATTATCCAGTTCCGTCTAGCAACCCGATTTTGGGTCTATCAGAGGAAACCACGTGATATTTGAAATTTCTGTATAATTATAACTCACAAGTTAAGGCGACCCGAAAGTCGTTACAATCCATCAAGCGGCAGTTTCTCCACTCGATGTACCTCAGACCACTCCAGCTTCCTCTGCGGCCCCGTCCCGGAAATCGAACAGGCTACAGCCTCAAATTGTTCGAGTTCACCCGTCAATTGTTTGACCAAAACCACTTTCTCCAGCCTAGAATCATGATACGTCTGAAACCATGAAGATATCCTTGCCGTCCTAGCCTCCTCGCTTTCAAACTCCCACCTGGCCGTAAACCACGGGGCCCTCAGCTTCTTCAAAGTCCCTTCCCACCCACTGATGACCCGCGGGTAAAACCTTATAGCCTCTTCCTCCCAGAACCCCATCGCACTGTCTTTATCAAGGTAGAAGCTCAAGTTCTCTATGTTGGGGAGCCGCAGTTCAATCTGGGCGAGATATGTATCGTGGGTCAAGAATTCGAGACACAGACCCAAATCCTTAATACCCGATAGATCCAGCTCCGGGGCGAAGAGTGAGTCGTTCAGATTTCCGTCCAAATCGATCCATATCCCCAGTTTCTTCAAATTAGATGCAGAAGATGTTATGAACAATTTCGCATCAATTGATGCCCCACGGATAAGCTCTCGGAAGTCAATATCCAAGTACGCTTCCTCAAGCCCCGGCGGGTATGGTATAACCTCCGGTTCAAAGAGTTTTTGGGCCTCCCCAGGCTCAAGACCTAAAAATGCCTCGTTCTCGCGGCATAAAATGTCGCTACCGACCGGATTCCTAGCCGCGTAGTCGAACCGATATTTCGATGTTTTCAGGTAAAGCGTCTTGAGAGTTCGAAAAGCCGGACACGTCTCCGTGAGTTCCGAGAAAACACTGTTGAACAGACGCGTCTCGTGGTAGGCATTCGAGGCAGGAGCCGACAATCCGGAGTTAGGACTGAAGTAGAGTATCTTGAGACTCACGAGCGAAGGGAACAGAGGTAGAAGCTTCATCCAGCCTCGGTAGTATGTGATAACTTTGTCTACACCCTCTAATTGCTCGGTATCGACAGTTACGTGACGGACGACATGCTGAAGATTATACAGGCCCCCCTTTGGGTTTGTGAACGCCGCGCGTATCGCCTCTAGGTGAGCCGTAGGTGCGGGAGTGCGGTCCACACCCGGGCCGCTGACGTACCCCAGGTTAAGGCGACGGTAAAGGATTGATACAGTTGCCGTGCGGCAAGTTTTCGAGCACAGAGAAAAATTCTTGATGTCTGGTATCGTAAGGTGGGAGAGTATTGAGAGGCGCAGTTCCGGTGGAATGGATTGGAGGGTCGCGGGGGCCACGGATTCGGCCATTATAAGGCAAAGAAAGCGGCTGCCGGACGGGAAACTTTCCTATGCTAATCGATAACGCCTGTACCTGGGTATTGACGGTCACCGGATTACAGGTTGCGAGATATCGCGTCGTCGACATCGGGTTACACGGGCTTGGCGAGGGGATACCAAAATCCAACGCACAACACCAGATATCGATCCTACATCCGTAGAGTCGTTGCCCTGTCAGCTTGGGTCATTTGCAACTTACCGACTTGTCATGACTTCTTGGCCTTAATCGGATTTCTAAAACCTTAAAAATCGGTTTGGGCTGAAGTTTTATTTTGGGATCGGGAAGGCACTCAAATTATAATTCGAAGTTAGCCAGACTTTGTAGTGAAGCACTCCAAATGAGCAAAGCTTTAGCTCAGTTAAACCACAGGGCTACAGTATGTGTGGTGTAAGACGAGACTGTGCTGCACCATGTGATAGTTAGGCCAGGATGACATCGTCACAGCGCTCGCCAAATACGCTAGACCCTTGCAGGGCTGGACTCTACTATCCTTCGTTGTGGTCTAGTATCAATATAATATTTTAAGGGAACTGTGTCTAGAAGGAGCCGACTGGCGTCTGGGAACCAGACTAGAAGGATTATATCAATCTCTCAACTATTAATATATTATGACTTGGTAGCGTTTGCAGCTATGTCGAAGGGGCCTAGTAAACCCCGAATTGGATTGAATCCCGAACTCGGTCTGAAATGAATATTAAAAGGAACTGAAATACCACTCTCCGAGAACCCCCACATCAACTTTCCGCCCATGACTGGGGTATCGCGCAAACTGCGATACCCTTTTCTTGCAGGATGCTGTCAAAGTGCCCGAAAAATGACTTGTCCGTGGTATACCGGTACCGCGGTAAGGAACATAAGTCCCCTGCTACTTGCTCCGATCGCCTGAGCCAAGTCCTGGCGGTTTTCGCTGAGGACCTTGTTCCAAACTGTGAATCAAGATGATTTTGATCAGCTGAGTTTTTCATAATCATAAAGGTTTTGAAATTATAGTCACGCATACTTTTGTGTTTGTTCTCCACTTTGTGTGCTTGTTTCTTCAGTGTGAATGATTTGTTTGCACCCTCCTCGATAAGGTTGGTGAACTTTTGCCGCAGAACGACACATCACAAACTTGCAATCTTGGGGGTTGAGCACACGCCTGGCACGATTATAATACCCCGTTTGTGCAACTCTATCGCAATATCGTCGTAGTTCGTCGTTGTTTCTTGAATGAGTTTGCTGCTGGACGAATACTTGATGACAGCAAACTCACGAACAGCTTTCTTGTGCGCTTGCTTTAACACCGACGTGAGGCAACCATTAGGCTCCCTTCCTAAAATTGGCACAAGCAAATTTGAGTCCAGCATAATGTCGCCGATGATTCCTTCTATTACGCGTATACGGCTTCGCGAGCGACAACGTTTCCTGATATATAGAAATTGGAATCGGAATCGCTCTAAATAGTGGGCGAGACGCGAAAACAGGGCTTTCACTAGGCTTTCGGATAACTCTGTTTATACGAAAGGGACTAACGTTAGTTACACAGTATATAGTTAGAAGACGAGAAATCAATGGCGAACCGCTGTAAAATCAGACAGTCGCCATGATAGGACTTACCTCTCAGTTCCAGCTTTCCTTAGATGACCCGAAGGATAGCTGGCACCGGAATGAAGGGGGCTTATTTAAACGCGAAATGTCGTAACATTGTAACCGCGGTTGTGAGAGGGAGACGCGCGAGCTTGGTCCCCTATGAGTTAAGTATATGTTGAGGAACTCAACACAAAAGACAAGGCTCCGAAGGTGGTATTGAATTCGAGACGGTGAGGTTTTGGGTGAAGTGCTTGGACCTAAAGATATCTGCCTCCGCGTATATTTATCGTTATATTATATTATCGATAGTGATGGTAAACTGATTAACATTCATATTCGGCCGTTACCACCGCTGCTCGCCAAGCCTTACTCAATTTAATTGGCATAAAAATCAATAAAGTACCTACGTAAATATTTAAATCAGCAATGATAGAATTGATGGAAGGTCGTAGAAAAAGTCATATAGCTTGGGGCTTCTTTGAGTGCCCCTAGAGGGAGACCAAAAAAAGCTTAGATGTTAACTTTATCAGTACCAATTTTAAAGTCACGACTCACAGTCCGGCAAACGATAACTAAATGAAGAAGTGAGCCTAGCCAATCTTAGAGGGTTGTTCCTTCCCCGTCCTGGGAGAGTCTTCTATCCACCCTATTTATTCTAAAGTCGGACTTGTAGGTAGTAAATAGGGCGATGGATGAGCTGAAAGGCAAGTATCTGTACACTAAATTGTAGCTAGCGTCTGCAGTACAAGACTAGTATCTATGCATCTTTGGGCCTAAAGCTATAAGCAGATCAGATGGAACTGTCTGGGCTCCAGCAAAACTCCCAGTTTCGGGCTTACATTGAAGAGGTTTATATTGCAGTAACGCCGCAATATTGCCGTATTCAATCGCTCTGGTAGCTTTTTACTGCAATTTCATGGGGGTAGCGTTTATTAATATTATTCCGCCATTGGAGCCGTGAATCTAGACTAATCAGGACCTCTAATGTGCCTGTTTGCGCCTAATTCTTCCCGATTAATAATGCTATGATGTTTAGAATTCACTATAGAGTATTGGTATTGAGGGCCCAGTAATTTAAAAATGCAGCAGCACCCGCAGCGGCTGTCGCGGCGGCATAGGACTGCCACGTCTTATCTTTGTGACTGTCTGCGTAGTCACAAACGCCCTTAATGACGATGCTGGATACTTTATCCCAGACACCCACCCCCTCCATCTCAAACCCTATGACGCCTTCTTCCTTTGCTAGTTTGTCTCGATGCTTTCCAGACTTCATCACTGTATCGGCAGATGCCATCCTTCCAATATGAATTAATGGGTGTATATTATTCTGGGCGAGTCGTTTTCGCCTGACCTTTTCTCCCCCGCACCCAAGAGTGGCATGGCTCTCTTTCCGGATCCTGGAGCACACCGAATCAGGTGTGGCTCCGCACTTTGAACAGAGTACATCCTGTTTGGAGCCAGGATAGCGGTACTCCCTGCCATTCTTCTTCTGAAGTATCCGAAGAGCTTTGGTGGTTTCGCTTTCGAAGCTATGCTTGCTTCTGTCCGTTTTTAATTTCTCGAGAAGAGACTGGATCTCGGAATTATGCGGACCTAAAATCCCCTCTCCGTCTCTTTTCCGCTCAAAGCCACCAGGACACCGGCGACCGAAGTCATACTTGACTATACCCTCGCTGATAATAATATCTCCGAGAATAATCTCCCTCTCATTAGGTAAGAAGGGTATACCCCCACAAATACCAACGATTAGCGCAAGCTTTATTTGTGGGTAACTCGTCAGCAAAGTCGCCGCTGCGCTGGCTGCGCTAGAGACCCCCATCCTGGGTAAATGGCATAATACGATGTTTTGCTTTCCTATTTTTCCTAACGTATATATATTCTGATCTCCGTATTGCTTTCGATGGATCTCGCTACCATCCTCGTAGATTTCATCGAAAAGAGTTTGGACCGCATTTGACTCGAGCGAAAGCGCACAAACTATGGCAATCTGGAACTCATCGCGGTTTGTTGGAACTGTTTGAGAAAGGGGTAGGCTGAGGCAAGTTAGTTTTTTTGACATGAAGTACATATGAGAAATGCGCATAAAATCTAACCTGTTGTCCATTGCGATCTCTTGAGAAAGTTTAGATGGACGAGGCAAATTTCGAATAGGGGTAGTTTCTTGGTGTTGCAAATACGTGGGGCGGAGATGTGGGTGGTGAATTTGTCCGTATATGCCGCTGGCGAGCATATAGTTATCCCCAGCCTTTAAGTTGATGTCGTATTGGGATCCACGAGACCATGGCGGTTGGCTATTCATAAACTGAGTACCCCGGAAATCTTCTGCGTTTGGGATCCCGCTAGGCTCCACAGTCTCGAGCCTTAGCCGTTTTCTAGCTTCCGATGGGACCTCTAGCTCCAGAAATCTGACAATGTTTGTATACATCAAATCCCGGAATATTTTGTCGAGGTCTTCACCATCCCCACAGTTAGCCCGCGCCTCATTTAAGTCTTTATATAAATGAAGGGTTCTCGTGACGGCCTCCAAATATGAGCTCCGACCCCGATTAATTTTGGCGTCCTCAACGTCGTTGCAAAGCTCCACAAATTCAAAGTTAGAGTTACGGGCCCGGATCTCGCCGTCGTTAATTTCCAGCAGCAACCTTGCGAAGGATGTCAATACAGGGTGACCTGCACAGTACCATTCGTTGATCTGAGTCTGCTGTAGAGAGCAACTGATGTAAAGTTGGCTCTCTTGTACCTTGCGCTTTGGGAGAGCAAGAAATATTATATTGGCTGAGTTCCAGCTCTCTTTCATAAACTGTGCGTCAAAGAAGTCGAGAAAACAAAGACCAAGTTTGAGGGCGAGAATACGCTTCTCTTTTAGACTGAATTGATTTGTGTGTGGTGATATATTGCCGACACTGATATTCTTGAACCGCCCGCCTTTGATTAACTCTTCAAGAGACTCCGAAAGAGAGGCCTGCGGGTATAATCTTGGGGCTGGTTGTGGCGAGTAACGGATTGCATGAAAACCGTTATGGAGAGCTTCGACTACAATGTGGAGCCGTTGATTCGCACATTTTCGGAGCGTGTCACAGAGGTTGTTAATATGATGGATTGGGTCGTGTGGCCTGAAGCTAAGGTTAGAGAATAGCCATTAGGGATGTAATTTCCGGTATGGACTTACGTATGATGTTGACATTGCACTTCTTGCCACACATCCGTATCGCAACCTGACAAGAATAAATCCAAATAGTCTTCTTGCTCTTGCAACTGGAGCATGACCTTATGGGAATTACTGCATGGAAGGGACTGATGAAGTGCATCGATAAAAGTCCCGGTGCGCTTTCTAAATCCAAGATCACTTGAACTCCTTGTCCTGATTTTCTCCTCCTCTTTCCCAGGACTTCTAGATCGCTTTCCTGCCTTCACACTTGTTTGGGATTGCGCTCGGCTGAAATTAGTGTTCAACTGTTTAACTTTGCCCAAAACCCTGCGCACTTCGGGGAGGGATCGAATTGAGAAAATTGATGGCTTTCCGCTCATGTCGAGAACTAAATTAAATTGTCCCTTGGCCAGGTTCCAATTCTTTGCCGTGGAGTTCAGGTACCGTATCACTTGGTATAACTTCGGGTACCGTTCAACTGGCATGGGATACGAAGAACCAATGGAATTCGGTACATCCACCAGGGAAAACTGGGCCAGGGAGAGCTTGTGAACATGCGATTCTAAAAGCTGGACCAACTGCCTTAAACATTCATGTCCGTCTTGTCCCAATGGATCATCCTTAGAGGCTGCCGACACGCCGATATTGATGTTTTCAATCATCAAAGCACAGCGTAATTCTACCTCAAGGGCGTAACACTTCCTTTCAAGGGCGGATTGAGACTTTCCTCGCCAGATTGGGCGCTCTGGTGGTTGTAATCTTCCATTCAGATACCATCCAAGATCGCGAAATAGGTCCCACTCCGGCCCGCGCCCGGAATCTTGGCCTTCGGACATGCTTAGGCCTGGTGCACGCGCACGTGCACGACTGGTAAAGTACTAGGCTAGGAGGATATGGTAGCCTCAGATAAGGTTAAAGTGGTCGGGAAGATGCATCGAGAGGGTGAGAGCAATCGAGATTATTAGGCCTTGAGATCAGAAGTGTATATTATCGGATCGAGGCTGCGAAACTAGGCATCCTCACCACCGCGGGGACGGGCCGCTCAAAAATGCGTATATGCGTACTGTCACGTGTTGCGCCACGCCGACCCCGCTCAGAAATTAATATTAATACCAGATATCGAGTTTGTACGAAAAAAAAAGAAAGAAGATCTTAAGAGCAGCATCAATACTTTATATACGCAATTAATTTTCCGTGGACTAAAGCATTTCCAGATCAGAGGAACTTCCCCTCATAGATCTAAAGAGAAAGGGCCGCTATAGCGCGCTATCGAGAAAGCCAGCGAGGTAAGGTCTCCCTTTAATTATAACAGCTATAGATATGATTAACCTTTTTCAAATCCTTAGCTTATAGTTACCTATACTTACCTAGGTAAGTAGCTATAGCTATAGCTATAGGCACCTATATGCGTTTAGCCAAGAGCCGTTCACTAAGTAACTACTTAAGTAAATCTATTAGTTAATGCGACTTGTAGGGCCAGGACTGCAATTGGCGCTATAATAAACACTTATATACATATGCTTTCTAAAGAGGCCGAAGATAAGTTCACTTATCCAAAGCGCCTCTGCTCGCGCGAGCTCTGCGCGCCTGATACCAGCCGATGGCGGACGACGGCGACGAACCGATATACGACATAGCTTGTGAATGCAAAAAATTGTTTGCTGCTCGCAAACCAAATGATCCACCATCCATTATCGATGCTCTGCTCGAGGACTACGAACAGCGATTTTTATCATGGTCAGCTTATATGGGGGTTTTTGCGGATAAATCTATCTGTCTCGACCGCCGGCTAAGGGATCGGGTAGATATTCGCGATCTCGTTATCCAGCTTCTCTATATCTTGGTAGAGGCTTTAACACAGAGTAAGTTTTGTGTCCTATACGACAGGCAAAGCCGCCACAGGTTCTATTTATCATTACAGGGATCTCATATATTATTTAGCTACAGATAGCGAAGAGTCGTCCCAGAACCATGCCTCATGCTCACCCATGAATATTGACGGGGGTGAATCTAGCGATGAAGAGATCGATGATGCGTCGGAAACAAATGACCTAATGGAAGATATAGAAACATCCTTAAACCGCCTTTCTCATCTCGGCACAACCATTCGCAAACACTCCGCTACGAGTCGAATGGCCCGAATTAGTACATTCGCTGAAAAGTCAAACCTTCGTGTCTTTGAGGATCTCGCTCGGGTATCCGTTGATTCACTGTACGGTGATGCCAACGAGAGCCTTCGAGTCCAGCTTATTAGGTCAATGGTTGAGACATGTGCCAGTATTCTTTACAAACAGTCACATCAGCAAAAATTAAACAGTCACAGATTTGTTCAAGGAGTATCGATGCCGAGTATCCGCGAAAAACCTGGGGATATTGTTGCTCCCTCACAAAAGATCGCAGCTCTGAGTATAGTCGATCCTCCACTCACCCCTCTGTCGAAGCCTTCTCCCGAGGTAAACCAACTCCGTCAATACGTAGCGGCGGAGTCTGCGCCCTCGGTCCTAGACTCCCTTCGGACAAGGGTACTCAAAAAAGCCTTGGACCCTTCCTCCCGGATCAAATCCAATTGTGGAGCCTCATCTGTCCAGATCAGCAGGGTTACTTATCCTAAACCCCCCAAAACTCGAGATTCATCAGGTTATCTAGCCTGCAAATGGTGTCTTGAACGCCATCCCAGCTCCTTCTTTCAAGACACGAAGAGATGGAAGTTCGTTTCTGATCCCAAGATATGCTTCCAATTCGGTGGTTAGAGCTGATCCCTTCTTCTTCCTCAGTGCTCATATTGATAAAGACTTTGAACCCTACGTCTGTCTTTCAGAGAGGTGTATGGATGAGAACAAATTACCCTGCTTTCCGACATTCAAAGAATGGCTGCGACATATGAATATCGCCCACAAGATTAGATGGCAGCAGGAAATTCACAAAATTACCCTCTGGATCTGCAGCTTCAATCACTCGACCGAGTATTTCAACACTCTCGAAGAATTACACGAGCATATGAAAAAATGCTACCCTAGTGACTTTTTAACAAAGCTGCAGGCAATAGCAAAGAATAGCCATGTTAAACGCCACAGGCTGCGCAATGTCTGTCCACTTTGTTGTCGAGATTTGATGCAGGAGAAACGCAGAAAGACGCACGCTAGAGCCAGTACTCGGAAACGGCGAAAAATTGACGATGAGCAAAGCAACATTGAGGATGAAAATACAGCTGAAGAGCCTGCGAACTCGAGTAGCGATGAAACAGAGGCTGAATCTCAGGAAACATCAATGGCCCGGCATATTGCCTCACACCTACAGGCACTAACGTTTCTGACCATTCGCCTAATGGAATGCCTCAGCGCGGATGAGGGCTCAACCAAGGTCGGTGCTAGTAACGCCGCGGACACAACCAACGGTTTAACTTGCAATTCCGAAATATCCCGATCTTCCCGATCATCACAAGATTTGGAGTTAGAGCAAGATGGCGGAGCCGACTTAATGAAGAGAAATGGCACATTTAGGGCGATTGGCCTTGACAAAGATATAACAGAGAATGAGTTCAGAGACACGTTGATAGGATACTTGAATCCGGAAGAAAGAGAAGTGATAAGTATCAGCAAGCTAAAACTTGCACCATGCCCGACGAGCGATCTTACCCAAACTGCAATATTTAGGTTTCGAGGCGGCACTCCGGATTTCTTGAACAATATTCATAAGAGGTGCATAACGGATAAAAGAGGAGCAGCAGCTGAGATAGACTCGCATTTCCGCGGCCTCACCCAGTTATATCACACTGAAGGAGAAATTTTGGTTGAGTAAGATAACGACTATTCGGTAACTGTGCTCGACTCTACTTGAAGCAGTAACTGATACTTAGGGAATACGATGTAAACAGTGTTGTTGCGCTTACCGAGAATGAGGCCCATGCATACGAATCATGGAGCAGCGCAACGGAAGACGAATCAAACCCGATGTGGCTTCAGGATTTTCTAGGAGTAGAGCCTGATCTAGGGGTACACTGCCGAACTATGATATACGGATATTGTACAACAGCAGCCACCACCCCACATAAGAATACTGATTACGTCAAGGATTTTCTCCGCAAACTTCTGAGAGCGCGAAGCAAACCGATTGTACGTCCTATTTAAGTTTCGGAGGGTAATTTACTTAAAGAGCAGGCTGACACTAAGGCGGAAATCAGGAGCGACAAAGGCCGTTGGTACTGATAGGCCATAGCTACGGGGGCCTCATCATTGCTGCTGTGAGAACACAAAGAGTATTCACCACACGCAGTACGCCATTCTAACCTGTATTAGGCCTTCGCGGTGGCTTCCTGGGAAAGCCAGTTCGAATCAATTTACCATTCGACTGTCCGCATAATTTGTTTCGGGGTCCCGCATCGAGGTATCGACGACTTTATTGTCGACCCTGAGCTGGTCAAATATAATATTGTGTCCCGCTGGAGTCTACCCTACGAAGCGGGTCCAATCACGGAACAATATCGCTACCTATTGAAAAAGAGTAGAACTCGCATTATAACGTTCTATCGTGCCCCTCCGGCGCTGGATCAAGAAGGGATGGCACCCAGAGATTGCGCGATCCTAGGACTGGTCGAGGACCTTGAGGAAGGCTACCCTATCAACGGCACCCATTCTACTATTATAAAATTCAAAAGTCCAAATGACCGCACGTACACTCTTATCGCTGCTATTCTACGGGATATTCTTAAGACAGGCAAGAGCGAGGTAGATAAGAGGACAAGTTACGTCTCAGGTTTCTCAAAAATGTTAAATTTCCTTCGTTAAAACTAACACAATGCTGATACTAGCTGCGGAGGAGAATTCGCGCCAGCAAGAAGAGGAGATACAACATTCGGCGCTTCCCAACAGCCGGCCCCTAGAAGCACAGTACATTTGCAGCCAGATGCTCCGCATCGCAGCAGACGCAGGTTTACATATTCTGGCAGAAAACCTCCTAAAGCAAGGGGCCGATCCGAACATGCAAGCTCACAATTTCGAACCCGGAAAATGGGAAAGCCTGGTCTCGCAAGCCAGGGAAAGCCAGCATTTGTTAGTATATCTGCAAAGAACATTATCATCAACGAGATGGTCTAGTGGTCTTTTTTACTAATTCATACAACCTAGGAACTTTGGTCATAGCTTTTCTACACCGAATGGTGAAAAAGCGATGATGAGGCATCAAAAAGAAGTAGTGGCGATTCTTCAAAGTGATGTGACGGCTCTCGCTATAGCAGTGAAAAAAGGCGATACTCGGATGGTCAACCTACTTCTCGATGCTGGTGCGAATCCTAACCTTCCATGCTCTAAGTACTCCGGGGATAGAACCCCATTGCATGAAGCCTGTAGCCAAGGCTGGCCCAATATCGTTGGAAAACTTCTCGGTAGAGGCGCAAATCCCGATGCTAAAACCAGCTTCGATCAAGCAACTCCCCTTCACGAGGTTGCACACTATGGCGGCGATGCAGATATAGTTACAATGCTCGTGAAGTTCGAGGCTGACGTAGATCCGAAGAGAGTGGGCACCGGGGACACACCCCTCCACCTCGCCGTCCGAAACGGTCATTCGCACATTGTATATAGGTTGCGAGCATACGAGGCGGATATCGCGGCGCAGAACCTATCAGGATCCACACCCCTTCATGAAGCTGCCAGGAAAGGCGACGTCATCATAATTCCATATTTATTGCCCTTCGGTTCACACATTATGGACCTGCAAAATAAAAAAGGTCGGACACCACTTCACGAAGCCGTGGATTACGGAAACCTGGGTATGGTTCGGATGCTCCTAGAGAGGGGCGCAGACCGGGAGGTTCAAACACAGGACGGCATGACAGCTCTTGAGCTCGCCATAGAGAATAAGGATGACGAGATAGAAGCTTTGTTACGTCATTGACTGCGGCTATATACTATACTTTGGAGATATCTACAAACCCCTCGTCGAAGGCTTGAAAATTTCTCGTTAGAGACTATGCAGTCTAGCACCGTTATCTTCCTGAGTCTAGCGACGCTAGCTACCTTCGCTTCGGACTGTTAGCAACCTTTGGCCGCGGACTCCGAAATATCCACAGGGCCAGGCAAATTTCAATATCCTCTCTATTTACAAGCCCATCCTCAATTAATATGCACATCTACCGCCATAATTATGACTAATCAAGGTGACGGTCCTCGCGTGAGAAGGGCTGATTATATCGTTCTGTTGATCGGTCAACCCTCGAAATATCGTACAGGACAACTACACAGCCCCCATGTTTTGTAGAGTTTACAGTTCATGCATATAACAAAAACTTGTTCACTCAGCCTCCAGGGCGATTCTAGGGACCTTCGTTAAAAGCAAGGACGGTTGAAGTCGATGTCGCTGGCCATCCAGGCACTAGTAAAACCCTGCGGAAACCTCCAGTGGTCATACAAGATAGAGCCAGGTGTTGGAGCGTACGCTTCTACACAGATTTTGACATCTTCGTTTATGTAACGGATATTGGCTCTCGCAAGCTCATTTACTATTAACGGTGGCACTAGTACCGGAATAAGGCTAAGATTGCTGTTTTTGGTCAGGGACGAATATCAATGCACTGTTGGTGATGGTGAAGGCTCAAACTATCCTCGTAGTCCGTATATTGAAAGGCGGCTAGTAGCAACATGTCTAGATTGCCCGAGCATATACATTGGGAAACACTGATGGGGGGACAATAGAGATCCTCGATTAGGGCTTAACTAGCCAAGTTTACCTCCAATCTGCACTACGCAAGAAACTCGAGATAGGATAGCAACGAAACCGACTCCAGACCCAGTCTCGTAACTCTCCAGACGTAGCCGGTGTCGGTACCTAGACCCGGGTACAACAAAATTATAGCATAAAATAATAGATACGGCTACATCTTCTAGCGAAAGTCGCAGCAATACCTTCCCACTTCGCAGAGCTGTAGACGTAAGGAAACCGTAATATATACTTATATGAATATATCTCATTCCTTCTTTCAACAACGTGGCGACTGGCTGCTCAATTGTCGTATCGGGATGCCATAACCAGTTGTTTGGTATCAATGTGGGCGGCAAACAGGAAGGTTTCAAATATGTAGTACACTTCGAAGGAGAGGCCCTAAAAGGGCTGCAAAGCGGTTCCAGAGCGACTCCATTGAGGAGCGTTTTGTTACCTAAAGCTGAAATAGTCATGCAAGCGAGGCCATAGGCCTCCTTGAATCCGTAGATTCGGTACTCTGCGGATTCAAAGAACACCAAAAACATGACAACTTACTACGTAAATACTTTTTGGGAAGCTCTTAGAACAGTTGCCCTTATCCGCCACCATCCATCCTGATGCCGGAAGCTAGGACGATGGCAGCAGCTCGCATCCAGAATAAGCATCTATAAAGAAGCTACAGCAGTATGACAAGCTTGAAGGGAAAGATAAATAGATGCCTGGTGGCAATACATTAACGTTTAACGTTAAGATCTATTGTACATATTGTACGACGCCTGGAAGTATCGTTGAGATGCGTTGCTGAACCAAAATACAACGAGAAAAGAACCCCGCAGTCGATCTGGTAACGTGCCCCGCTCAATGCAAAGCCGCCTAGCTATAGCCACCATTGGGAAATCGAAAGACGGCTTTCTAATTAAATTTAATTAAAGCGCCAGTAGCAAGTAAGTACTTAAGTAAGTACTTCTTCCCTCTTAAGCTCTTTAAACAGCTGTCCACATTCTTCACAAATACTAGTCGAACTTTTAACTGTATCTCTATACATCAGCAAATCAAATCTTAAAACGCTACATAAGAGTCCCGTTTTCCCTCGGCGTGCGCGATATATTCGACCTGCCGAACGTTCGAACCTGTCGCTTTACGAATTCGAATATAGTTAGTAGCCTGGGAGGAAGAGGCTCTTTCGGAATTTATTTAAGGCTCTTCAGCTTGAGCAATCACCAAGATGCCTTTATAGTAGAGCAAGGCCAATATTTGGGTCCGAAGAAGAAAGCAAGATGGATCCCCTGAGTGTCACGGCTACGGCGGTCAGCATCGTTGACAAAATAAAAAAACTTTCTAAGAGAGATTCAGAGAAATCGAAGATACTCCACGAAACTCAGACGGATGAAGAATACCAACAAACACCCCAAAGGCCGGCGGACAAATTAGCCAGCAAAATTCAACAGGAGTTCCCGCAATCTTTGGAGGAAGAAATCCATGATGTAGAACACATTGGTCATCAGCTAGAGGCACAGCACGGCCATGATCACCATCACCACCAACTGCCGAACCACCACCAGGACCAACCTCCTTGACTTAAAATTCAAAGACCAGACTTCGAGGACCTGCTCGGGAGGACGTCTATGCCATTTAAGAGTAACTTTTGGGGTAATTATAAGCTCTTTTATTTGTATCGGCGTTGTAGAGAGGTACATATTGAAGTTCAATAACGAATTTCAAATAACTTAAGCTTGCGCCCAGGCTCTTTCGATATGCCTTCGAACCCGCTCGCTCCTTCCTCCGAGGAGCTAGATCTAGAATATGCGACGTACGCTGAGGATTTCATACGGCAGAACTTCACGAGGCTCATAGATCCGAATAACCCGGATTTTAAGACGCCGACGAGTACGCCAGCTAAAAAAACACAGGGAATACTGAAAGAGCTTGAGGTACTTTCAGATTCTCAAAAACTTAAAATGTCCACTCCATATGATTTCGCGATCCTCTTCGGTATGTGAGTCCCTGTTGCCTAATATTATAATCCCTCCCGGGCGTTTAACAAGGATTTCGGTTTCTAGATGACAGCTCGTGCACAGCGGAAGATACCGGTAGTTATGGAGCAACGGACATCACTTTCTTAGGGAATCTGTTAGGCGCAACTGCCCAATTTGCAACTACTGTTCAGCCCGCTGGAGTGTCGATTCGATTTCTAAATTACGACAATCCTGTGGGCTGGGATAACCTGCGAAATGGAGCATCAGTTGCGAGTCAGTGGGATGATGTAAAGAATAACTGGGGTGGCCCTGCGGAGATTGGGATGAAGTTGGATGAGAAAATCATCCAACCAATGATAATCCAAAAAATGCGTGAAGGGACCTTCAGCAATCCGCTAATCGTAGTGATACTCACAACTGGGGAGGTAGGTTAATATAGCAATGCTCTCGAGGGTACTCTTTTTTCTCTCTCGAAAAATCATTAGTATAACTACAGCACTGACATCAAAGTTCCGCCTCTCAGCCAACCGGGGAACCCGACAGTGCTCTCAAAGAGGCCATCCTACGATGCCGAAATTCAAAAGAGGTCGCCCGCTATGGTGACGGTGCAGTGGTTTTTTTTGTATCCATATTTAATAGGGATCATACAATGTCCACCCCGCAGCGTCGGTTTATCCGTGGGTTGAAAAGGAGCACAGAGCTACGAGACTGGGTGTACCTCTCTTCTGAGGAATTGGACTATAACTCGGCCGTCATGCGTCGGGCTCTTAAAATTGGCGAGGCCCATAGGAATCAGGGATACGCGAAAGAGGTGAGTTATACGCATCCTGGCACAAAGTTTGATTCTCGATATCGGTGTTTCTTCAGCATGCACAATAGGATGCATAAGATGAGCTAACAGGACCCAATTGACACGTGGTCTCTGACGTATTGTAGTTATTGCACATTCTTTGGACAGTTATGAGGACACAGGCCTAGCTAGAGTAGCCAAGCAAGGGAACAAACAGTACAAAGCCATACCAGTACTGACATGGTAGTGTCTACATGCACAAGGAGATGGATTAAAAACTTGCAACCGACGCCTCTCTGTTATATGATAATACTACATGACTTGCACCCGATAGCTAATCAAACAAAAATACCCAATCTACCGGCCATAATCCCCCAAATACTCCTCAACATTAAAATCCGGCAGCGAACTAAACGTCTCCTTACCCAGAACCCCATTCAAGCGGCTCGTCTTGACATACCTCCAGTCCAACCCCCAAGCCGCCGACCCCTCACCCCGCCGCACAACATTACAAGACAAATCCAACGTCTCAAGAGTAATCCAAGTATTCTTCGGCATAAAATACAATTGAAACTCCGCACCTTCCAGATCATTCATCCCGGAATTCAACCAAAACGTAACCGCTTGCACCATCGCAGCTATAGATAAGCGGTCCGCCGGACGAGAGTGATTCCTCGTTCTCGTCCTCGCCGTGTGAAAAGTAGTGAACTCATCCCTCATGGGCGTTTTGATATACACCTTCCGTAACCTCTTCAATCCCGCCAGTTCTCCAAAGATCATGGATAACCTCTCCCTCCTCGCCGGAACGTGAAACCCGACTTGGGATGATAGCGTAAGCTCAAACTGTTCCACGTTCGGAAGCTTCCGAATCGCTTCCGCAAGGAACGGATGATACGTGATCGTGTCGAGCTCCAGCGAAAAAGTCTTGATATTAGTGTAAATGATATCCGGGAGAATGGAACCTGAGTCCGACTTTATCACCGGTAGAAGAGCAGAGAGCCGTAACTTTTCGAGCGATATCATAGAACTCGTCGCACGAAGTATCCCATCCGCTACACTATCGTCGATGTAGATACTATAGCGATCACCAGGCGGTGTGATCAAATCCAACTCCTTCAGACTCGCCGGAAATAGTCCCTGGCTATCCTCCCAAGGGTCGGGCCACGCATAGTCACCGTAAGCGTCTTCGCCCCCCATCGAACCGATAAAGGCCCGATTCTCATCCGATATCTGGTAGTACGTCCCCGTATCGAAGTCAACCGCCGGATTTTCGTCATCTACAGACATATCAAACAACAAAGTCAACGCCTTGAGGTTGTTATACCACGAAATCTCTGAGAGGACTGTCAAGATAGCCTTCAGGATCCACTGATCCATCGCAAAGGTTCCCGAAGGCGTGGCCATTTCTGGCTTAAACACAATTTTGAGTCTCGTGACGTTCGGAAACACGGTACCCAGATCAGGTCCAACGATACAACCCCGAATGAAGGTGCATATATCATTGGGACCCCTAACGCCGCTATGCGCAACGTCCAGTACTAATTGCTGGATATTACCCGCGACCGATTCGAGACTCCCGCCACTCTTAAAGGCCGCGGTTGATTCCGGAAGTAACCGGGTGCAGCGAAAGAGGTAATGAATGGTGAGAGAACGGAAGGCTTTGCAGGTTTGTGAGAGGTTTCCGATACTCTCGACGGGTAGGAATGAAATAAGTGAAAGGAAGAGTTCCGAGGGTAGCGAAATAATTGAGGCGTTTGCCGACATCTTCGCGCGAGTGACAAGTAATTGATTTAGATATTGTAGAGACCGGAAATATCAATTGAGAAGGCGTATCTGGGCCGATACTGGTACGTATTGATATTTGTTGAAGCAATGCGACAATGGCAATGCAATCGATACCAACAGCGCGACGCCTGGTACTTATAGGCAACTACGATATTGATTAACCCGTGCGGGGTCGATAATTAAACGAGTTCAAGTTTTGTGATCGAAAACAGGGCCGCCAGGCACGATATGAAGTGCGAACGCTACAGCGCCTGGGCGCGCCTGGGCTCAGTACAAGGTGCAGGCTGGTGACTGCAGCATTGGTTCGCGACAGCTGAGAGTCGTCCCGGCAAGGCTGAATTGTTCTGTATTCCGAATCGGGAATAGTGTGCTCAATTTACAACAGTCAACGCAAAATTCTGCAAACATAGTCACCGCCGTTACGAGGCTGTCGACGCGACGCTATTAACTTCTGATTACAAGACTATTGCTCTACACATGGGGCTTTCCTATGACATAATTCATAGGCTTCTGTCGATAAGAACCAAAACTAACGATATTGACTTCAAAAGATCATGTATTGCGGAGAGAAGAGTGTAATATGGTACAACAAACCGAGAATCGCAAGGGCTTAGCAGGTGAAATTCACCCGCTAAAGCCCAAAAACAGGTTAGCCTGATATAAAGTCTACAATGCACTGCCAACGATAACTCGACGAACAAACTGAAGTACTTGCTGCAAAATCACATTCAAGAATACACAAAATAGTACAGGCTCAAATGCAATAACAGAAAAACTAGATAACCTCACAAAACACACGCACTTTCCAAAAATTTTAAAAACACTACACCGGCAACTGGATATTCTCCACACTCCACTCCAACTTCGGCCGCCGATTCTGCCACTTGATGTCACAAACCCATCCGGGCCCCACAGCGGAATCAACTTCATCCTCAAGTTCCTTCCTCTCAAACATCACCTTCTCCAACCTATCCATCCCATTCTCAATCCAATAGACCACAGTCTCCGCAAGCCTCTCAACAGCATCCTTAGGAACCTCTCCCAATTCCTTCCTCCTCCCGTGACTGATATTCTCCCCTTCCTGCCCAAACCTCACGGGTACCATCATAGTAGTCAACCCTTCAATCTTTTCCATCTTCTCCAGCACCCCTTTTCTCCAATCCGCCGGTACCCCCTTAGCAGGCACGGAGTACGCGTCCCCACCAGCCGCGGTAACCAGTAAGAAAAGACTCTTCAAATCCACAAACCTCACGGCCATCTCCTCCACAAACCCCGCAATATCAAACGAAGCCATGTTGACCCATAACACCTCAACCCCGCGCTGAACCCTCGCCTCTTCAATCTTGCTCGCGGGGACGAGATCAATCGACTCCCCAGCGCTGATGTACTCCAACACCACCTTATCAGGCTTCCCACCAATCGTGGCCAGTACTTCAAAGACGTCGACTTTCCTCCGATACGTAACTCTCCTCCTCGGCTTAAAATTAATAAGCCTAACATCCTTAAGCGCCGGCGCAAGGGCGGCCATATCCCTCCCAGCGTCATCGCCAACTCCATCCTCCAATATCGTGTCCAAAAACTTCACATCCTCCTCGGGTAAGTACTCGTACTTATTCTCAGGCAGAACCGGTTCCTCCCCTTCCTCCTCAATCCTATCAAAGACTCCCCTCCGATCCTCCCAAAGTTTTACCACGAAATCCACCCACCGGACTTTTTTCCAAAACGCCACCTTTCTCAACGACAAAAACATCGCTTTGATCAACCGCGCGTCCAATTCCGTCAATGCATCCAACGGACCTGTACTAACAACCGGACTCTTCCTATCATAAGGAACCTGTCCATAGCTAACCTTCACCCTCTTAACAGCCTTAAACACACCCAATCCCTCCTCATCAGTGCTATTCATACAATCCCTAATGAACTCACACAGCCCCGTAGCCTTGCTAATATACCTCGTCCGAATAACCAACCCAAACACCGCATCAGAGATAGCATGTAACGGTCCATCCTTCTGAAACGCCTTTACTGCATCAGCGGAGATGTTAACGTGCTTGTATACCCGTCTGACAGCGAGGGAGCGGCAGCGTTTGGAGCATAGGGAGAACTCTTTCATGCCGTTCAGTGGGAGGAAGTTGAACATGTGGAGGACGATTTCGGGGGGTATATCGAGGATTAGGGTCGGCTTTTCGGGGTCGTAGACCCATGGGGGTTCGGCGGGTTCGGCGGGGGTTTCTTCGGCTTCTGGGGTGGAGGATTCGGTTGAGACCGGGGTTTCGTTTTGAACGGGGGCTGTTGGGTCGCCTTCTGGTGGTGGGGCTTCGCCTTCGGCTGGAGGAGCTTGACCGTCGACGGGAGGAGCTTGTCCTTCAACTGGAGGAACTTCTCCCTCGACCGGTGCAACCTGTCCTTCGACTGGAGCAACTTGTCCTTCGACTGGGGGAACCTCGCCTTCAGCTGGTGGCGCACCCTCAACTGGAGGAACCTCGCCCTGTGCAGGAGGAACCTCACCCTCAGCTTGGGGAGCCTCGTTTTGAACCGGGGCGACTTCCCCTTCAACCGCTGGAGGTGCGTTTTCGATGTTATCTCCGCCAACAGCCTGCACTGCTTCGTTCTCTGCAGGTACAACCGCAACTTCCTCTGCACCACCCTCCACTGGAACTACTGGATCCACTGGAGCCGCCGGAGCCTCTGGAACTGCCGCAACCTCACCCGCATTCTCAACCGGTGCATCCACAATAGCCTCCACAACAGCCTCCACTCTTTCTTCCACTCTTTCTTCCGCCCTTTCTACCGCAGCTTCCTCCACCACTCCCTCCACCACAACCTGAACAGCCTCCACAACATCCCCAATCACAACCCCCTCCCCAACCACAACCCCCTCCCCCACCATAACACCCTCAGCCCGCCTCTCCCCCCTCGTGGGCGTAGAAGGCGCACTAGAAGACGGCGTCTCCAACACCTCCGTACTCCCATCCACCGACCTAGCCGACGACGACGAAGGCGTAGAAAACGATGGATTATTATCCATATTCGTGGGTGTTAGAGGTGTATTATCTGGCGGTGTGGTGGTTGGTGTGGTATCTACCGTCGTGGTAGTGGGGGTAGGGGTATCCGTAGTAGGAGGAGGTGTGATAACGGTATCTGCCGTGGGAGTGGCTGGAGGAACGGTATCCGTTGTAGTGGCAGTGGTATCCGTAGTAGGAGTATCTGTAATAACGGTATCGGCCGTAGTAGTAGTAGTATCCGTTATAGTTTCTGTCGTAGTAGCGGTAGTAACGGAATCAGTCGTAGCAGTATCTACCGGAGCCGCAGGAACCGCATCCGCTGTGGTAGCTTGAACAATAATATCTGCCGTAGCAGCCGTCTCTGCCGTAGCAGCCGTCTCCGTCGTAACAACCGTATCCGCAATATCCGTTGTAGTAGCTGTATTAATAGCTTCACCCGCTATCGACGACATCTCGACCGCCGCCTCTGTACTTAAAGCAGCAGCACCAGTTTCAATATCAGAAACCGTCCTCGACGTCGACCCTTCAACCGTCTCCGTATTCAAGACTTCAACCACCGCAGCAGCAGCATCAGCAGCAGCACTCCCCACACTCCCCCCCACCAAACCCACATTCAACCCCGGCGCACCCGTCGTATCCATCCTTGTGTAACGTAACCAACTACAAACGTAACGTTATAGCTCCGTATTCCGACGTAAATATACTATTTCGTAGGAAAACTCGACAAAGCAGCGGGGATTTTTTGTAGTATATAAAAAACTGTAGATATCCCGTTCAGAAACGAGGATCGGAAAATAGATAGCAGGTAGGAAGACCAATATATATATTATACCGCAGTCAGATACAAGTAACAGCCAGCAAGAGCTACTACCCGCGTAGATATAGAGAGCCTTAACCCCCAAGACAAAAAGAACAAAAAAAGGATAACGACCACCAATCTACAAAAAAACTTCGAGAAAGTAAGAAAAAAGACTCTCCCCAAATCCCATTTATACCCCCCTCCAAAAAAGCGGGGTCCACCCGTCAGCAATCCTCTCATCCTCCGACTCCCGAAATTCCCATGCATCAAAAAAAAAAACGGCGGGCAAAAAAAAAAACAATGTACAATGGTGCACATATGCACGTCCAACGTAGGATCTCCCAAAACCCCTCGCGTACTCCAGCTTCGTACTTCAAAAGGATCCAGACAAGGATCCCCAACTCACCCACAGAATCCTAATTCGTCAAAACGTAAACCCATTCCACAAGTTCAACCCGCATGCAAGAAACTTGCATACACAATATTAATACCGAACCTCGACTAACACTCCCCATAACAAGGATAAGAAACTTCAAAAGAAAAAAAAAGTGGAGCCTATCATCACCTTTCCGAACCTGAAAAACAGTCAAAGAGTCATATCCTACATAAAGATCCTTCTTCGTGATCACCACCACCAATCCATCCCCAGCCAGATTATACCGCAAGTTAACCTGCGTCTTTGCCAGCCCAAAATATTACCCATAAGCCAGGCTCTCCATATGCCCATCCGGTACCCATCCCAATCCCCCCGCTCCAGGATCCCTCACTCCGTGCTGCATGGTGGTGGACGTGTAGCTGCTGTTCGTGCATACGAAGCTCCAACACCTCTCCACAAATCCACGTCCACGCACATTCACATGATACCGGTCGTAAGCACCTCGTCACGATTCCCGAACCAATCATCTTCAACCAATTCCATTTCAATTCACCATCGAAAAAAGCTACAGGGGACAGAGATACATCCAAGAACCGAAAACCCAAGTCCTGAAACCAGCTTTCCCTCCAGTATATCGTCCTGCTCTATAGCTGTACACTCCCGCTTCCTCCCTCCCACTTCTCTTTTTTATTACAGTCCACGATAATAATAAAAAAAAGGAAGCCATCTCCATAATAAAAAAAAAAAAATAAGAAAAAGGCGACAACACGATACCCGAAATTTCCTTTCCTTTGCGAACAATTCAATATACCGTTTTTTCACAAGAAAAAAAACACCAGAAAGAAACCCAATTCCATCCTCCTTTGCCTTTTCATATAACACAAGCTTTACTCGACGGTAACCGACTTGGCCAAGTTTCTCGGGAAATCCACATTAAGGCCCTCGAGAACAGCCAGCCAGTAGGCGATCAACTGCAGTGGGAGAACGTTCAAGATACCCTGGAGAACGTCAACCGTTTGGGGAACTTCGATGCGCTCGCACTGCTCGCCAACGAAAGCTTCGTCCCCTTCCGCGCATATCACAATTGGACGGCCGCCACGGGCGATAACTAAAAGCAAAAACAGAAAATGTTAGCATCTACCTATTTGTATATATATTAATCAGGAAAGGAACTTACCCTGCTGGTAAGCGTTCAGGGACTTGGCGAAGATGTCATCCCTGGTCAAGATCATAATGATTGGCAGGTTCTCATCGACGAGAGCCAAGACACCGTGCTTCAGTTCACCGGACATGACGGCCTCGCAATGCAAGTACGAGATTTCCTTGATCTTCAAGGCACCCTCGAGGGCGGTTGCGAATTGATGACCACGTCCCAGCAACAACAGCGACTTCTGGCCCTGGAAGAACCTCTTGCACATTTCCTTGATGGCGTCGTTCTGATCCAAGAGAGTCTTTATCTGTCCTGAAACACGCCCAAGTCCCTCCATGATCTCCTCCCGTCGCTTCGCCTTGGATGCTCTGTCCTCGCTAAGGCTCAGCGCAAACATGACAAGTGCGATGTATTGAGACGTGTAGGCCTTGGTCGAGGCAACACCGATCTCCGGTCCAGCATTAATGTGAACACCGCAATGCGTGAGTAGCGAGATGGAAGAACCGACAACGTTAACAATACCAACGCAGAGGGCTCCTCGCTCCAAGCAGAACCTCAAAGCCATGAGCGAGTCAGCTGTCTCACCGGACTGGGAGACGAAGACGCAGGTGTCGTCTCGGAAGACGGGGGCCTGACGGTCCAAAAAGTCGGAAGCCAATTCGACCGCGATGGGGATCTCCGTCAGCTCCTCAAAGATACCGCGAACGGCCATGCACGAGTGGTAAGAGGTACCGCATGCGATGAAGATTATGCGCCTGCAACGTCTGATGGTGGAAATAAATCTACTAAGTCCACCGAGAGTCACCGTCTTGTTATCGAGATCCAGACGACCACGCATGGTGTTGACCACGGACTCTGGCTGCTCGAAGATTTCCTTCTGCATGAAGTGCTCGAATTTACCCTTCATGATCTCCTGGAGTTCCATCTCGAGGGTCTGAATGCTGCGGACGGCACTGGTGGTTCCCTCATCCTTCTTCATACGATGGATGTTGAGCTGGCCCTCGTGGATGTGGGCGATATCGTCGTCCTCGAGGTAGAGGACCTTCTTGGTGTGCTCGATGATCGCGGATGGGTCGGAGCTGAGGAAGAACTCTGCGGGCTCGGGCAAGCCATTGTCACTGAGGAAGGCGCGGGATTGCGACCTGTGGAGGAGGGACTTGTCGGGAGGGGCGAGCAAAGTGTTTGACTTTTTGGCGGCGAGATTCTGGCTGGCCTTTTCTGGGGAGAGGGCGGCACCCTCGAGCTCGGAGTATTCGACATCAACAAAGTCGACCTTAAGCTTCTTGCTTGTCTTAACACCGATGACGAGCGGGGAACCCCTTCTGGCGGCGATGACCTCGTGGGGGAAGTGGGTGGATTTGATCAACAGCCCGAAAGCGCCTTCGAGCTCCTTAATAACGGCTTTGGCGAGGGTTGTGAAATCAATGCCCTTGTTGGTGTCGTAGATGAACTTTGCGAGCTTGGCGATACATTCGGTATCGGTCTCGGTCTCGAACTTGTGCCCTTTAGACTCAAGAACAGACTTGAGTTCCTTGTAGTTGGTGATGATTCCGTTGTGGACGACGGTGAACTCGAAGTTCGGGTCGGATCTGTCCAAATTAAGGAACGGCACGATTAGATCATGATCACTGCACGCTGCACGCTACATACTCGGTGGCCGTAGCAGTACCGGCAGACACTTTCTACGCGTTTTTTATTTCTAAAGAAGGAGATTACCTGTGAGGATGGCAGTTGACACGGGAGGGTTTTCCGTGAGTGGCCCAACGGGTGTGAGAGATGGCGGCGTGGGAGACGAAGGTGGCCTCCGGGTCAGGGCTGGCAGATTCGATGAGTTCACGGAGCTTGATGACTTTGCCGACCTCCTTGAAGGAGAGGGTCTCGCCCTCCTTGTCACCGTCGATGACGAGACCGGCGGAATCGTAGCCTCTGTACTCGAGCCTCGAGAGACCTATTGCATTGGGAGGGACCGGTTAACAGGTTCCGAAGCCACGGGAGTGTTTTTTGCCATTTGGGCTGGGAACAACACACAGGGGTGGCACAAACAGGCGCAGAATAGCGGGGCAGGAAGCAGGAAGCGGCAGTGGCATGCGGTGGCACGGCAGAGCTGAAGCTATCCTGGGAGGAGGAGTAGGAGAGGAAGAAGGAGGAGAAACTGACCTTGGAGCATGCACTCGAGGATGAACTTTCGGTCTCGTTCAACGAGATAGTTCAGGTAACCAAAGATTCCACTGCAGGCGGCCAATCGTTAGGTACGGTACCGGGATAGCACAGCAGCAGCCACAGCAGCAGCAGCAGCAGCAGCAGCGGGAAGCTCGAGAGATGGGGGCAGAGAGCTGGAGGAGCTTCAATTGGAGCTCGGGACGGGACAATTGACGACGTACCACATATTGTCTAGCTGGTAACTACGGAATAAAGGGGTACGATGTTCGGGAGAAGGTGTTCTGGACGGTGAGGGTGAGCAGCCTGGGGAAGCAGAGGAGGAGAAGAAGAGAAGGAGAAGAAGGAGAAGAGGAGGAGGAAGACGGTTCCTGTTCGGGGGAAAGTTCGGGGTCGGTTTTATGCGTCAGTTTTGGCCGGCCGGTCTGCACCACACTTGTTAATTACTACTTCGATTCCAATTGACTGTCGACGAGAAACTATAAAAGACGGATGATAAAAGATGAGGAGGGTGTTTTTGGAGGAGGGAACAAGAATAGAAGAGGAGAGGGAGAGCTAATTTATAGCTGGAGGGAACTTCGACGGTGAAGCAGAGCAGCCTCGAATCGGCGGGAATCGAATCAACGGGCTGGACCGGGCACGTTGAGCTCTGCCCGGCCAATGAACAGCCCGGCCGACACGACCGATTCGATAGGGCTGATGGCTGCTGACAAGCGACCGGTATGATCTGATCTCGCCGTCCTCTCTCCCCTGTTTCTTTTTTTTCTTTCTACCAAATCGTGTATTCCGGCTGAGAAGGACTAGATCAAAGATAGAAACATGAAAGGAGAAGGAACGGTAAGGCGGATTCGCATTTATAAGCTGGAGATGTTCTCCAGAGATATCCCTCGACAGCGCCAGAAGGCCGCGGAACACCACTCCCAGATCTCGTGTTTTCAGTCTCTTCTGCAGCTGTTCTCGAGCTTCTCCGGTACTCCAACTCTTCACTCCTTCTTTTTTCATTCTTTCTACGCGTGGTTGTGGGTAGATGGCATTATGTAATGAACTGGAATGCATACATACCCTGATAGACACCTGCAGAGTCCAATTACTGATCTATCCAATTGCTCGGGACGGTACAGTTAAACGAGTATAAACGATTGATTCTACACAAGCTCACGAGCGAAGAACCCCTCCCTTTATACTTTTCTCCATCTACTGATCCAAACATTCCTCTTTCCTTCTTTTCCAAGATTCAACCGGCACTGCTATTTTCAGGCCCACGCCAAGGGCAAGCGCAAGGAGTCGGTGGAGAAACGTCACCGCTCGCGCAGGAGAAACCGACCGGAAAAAAGCAAGTCCACCCACAAAAGTCCTCTTCGCGAACGGAAACATGCTTCCTCCAGAACAGTCCATGATTCCCTCCACATCGATCCCTTCTCTTTCTACTATTTCCACTTTCCATCTTTTCTATTATTTCTATTCCTATCTTTTCCTTTCTGTTATTTTCTGCAATTGCAATTGATCGGATTGAACCTGCAAGGCTCTTCATGTGAATTCCATCAATCGCATTCCATCGACTGCACATATCATATGCACAAAAAAGCATCCCTGCATCCCCATCCCCTCAAAGCAAAGCAACGTCTATAACAACCCTATAAACCCGCATCGACCATGCCCATTGAGTTTTCCCACAAGCTTTCCAACAATCAGATCACCGAAAGCAGGCCTCGTCTCAACCTGCCGGAACCAGTATTCCCACCGCACTTCCTCAGCCGTTCGTTCAATTAGATTATCATAGACATACGGCGCCGGCACGGCCGAAGCAGTATACTAGGTAACATGAACACGTTCAAAATTTGAACCATAGCTGAATAATACCAATATCGATATTGAGAATTCTATATTTATCCAAATGTCACCTCCCAATCTCCCAAATAGCTTATTCCTGTCTCACCCCGTTCACCTGCAAGGAACGTCCGAGACCCCCAAGCCAAAAGGAGCCAGCCGAAAGGCTTTTCCACGTAGAAAAAGTCCGGTCGGTCGGGAATCAAAGAAGAAAAGAAAACTCTATCAAACCACCCTTAAAAAGTCTTCAACCACGGACTAATATATGGTAATGTAATGTAATGTATATAATTATAGAACCGCCACCGATCGATGGCCCAATCGATACCGATGCCGAATGCCTTCCAAGATCAAGACCCTGTCCGCATGTCACTTCGTCGACGGCATCTCGCAGGTGTTTAATTGCGGTGGGCCCTGTCGCTAAGCCTCGCGGCATCAGCCGAAAATACCACACGCAACGCAGTTTTCACTTTTAAACGGCTTATCCAATAAAGTTGACAGAGTATCAACTTCTTCTTCTCCCTCCTCTTCTTCAATGGTTCGGATGTCAATAAGATAACTATGCTATACCTCGAGCCTCTGAGCCGATAGCCCACTTGCACTGTAATATATATCGTATACCATAATAGATAATATTATACAGACCACTCCCCATCCCCACATGTACAGTCTACACGCCCGTAATTAATCATAATTATAAATAGCCATCCCAACAGCCATCATTAACACGCCTAATATAAAACGTATACGATGGTATACCCACATGGCCCAAAGACGCGCACCCTATTTCGAGAACATTACCCCCAATGCGCTGATAATCCCGCCCCTCAACCCTCCCCAGAAATCCAAGCAGGCCGGAATACCCGTCCGCTTCCGAACAGATATCACTCTCATCTTAACCAACCCATCGCGATACGTATACCCGAGACAATTCACGTCCCCACAGCGGTATCACCATCCCCCTCCCTTCCTTTCATCAGAACCAATCGCATGCAATTGATATTAATTGCAAATGCATACTCCTTCCTGACCACATATTACACACTCACGATCGATTAATAACAATCACAATCACACCCACCGGTACCACCGTCATCACGAAACCGAAACAAAGGTTATACTACGACTTAAAAAATGCCCCCAAAACGAGCCCTCCAAGCCGGCCGCCGCGCCTCCACCGCCCTCAAACCGCGCACCTCAAGATCAAGAGTCGCCAAATCCACAGAAAAGACACCAACAACTACCACCCCACGCTCCCCAACCTCACGTACCACAAAACCGCGAACATCAACAAGATCCACCTCCACAAAATCAACTTCCCCTACCACCACCTCCAAAACCCCCAGAAGTAAGCCTCTAAATTCCTATATCTACTACGTATAATATCTAACCACCCACCAGCACCCCGCCAAAAGAAAAAAGTAAGCACAACCGGCACCTCCATCTCCCCCATCGCCGACAGCTCCCCAGAGCCCTCCTCAACCCCCTCCCCACCCCCACAAAACCCAGACGCAGAAGCAGCAACCGGTTTCTACGGCCTCGGCATCGTTCGCAGCGTTACTCAGCAAGCCCGCGATTTCTTCTCATCCTGGGGGTACGGCTTTGGAAAATCCGGCACGGGTGGTACATCGAATGCCAAACCGAGGCAGAAGAGGGGACCGAAGAAGAAGAGGAAGTGATGGTGTTATGCGGTTTGATGATGATGCATGATTGGATGTAATGGAATGGAATGGGATCGGATAGAATTGATTGATTACAGGGGCGTTATTATTGTGTTACGCAGGCGACCTTTTTGGAAGTGAGAAGTAGCTTTTTGTTATTCGAATACAACCGCTGGATTGGAACGGCAGACACTAGACAGACAGTACAGTAGCAATACATCGATATGACGAGCAAATAACCAAGTAAACCAAATACCTTCTTTATAAGTGAAAAATTATTAATCCAGTCGACACACATCCGTAACCAGTCGACTTTAAACGCCAATATAACACTCCCCCTTTCCCCACCATATACCGATCACAGATATCAACTCGACATCCATGATTAAGAAACCTCTATAAACTAGAATACGCCACTACTTCCCCCCCAGCTTCCAGCGCCAGGACCACCGAGTCGGATTCGGCGGCCGCGTAGGCGACGTAGCACCCTCCTTCGACGGCACCTCCTTCGTCTTCATCACCGACTTCTTCGTCTCCACCGTCGTATCCTCCACATTAATATTCTTCGCCTTAGCCTCCATCAGCATCTCCATCGTCACATTCGACCCTACATCCCCCATTATATTAGCATCCCATCCCCAAAACCATAAAAAAGAAGAGAATGAATATAAACTCACCCCCACAAACAACCACAACAACCAAACTATCCTCCCTAAGCTCCGGACACGCCCTCCTCAACGCCCCATTATAAACAGTAGCAACACTAACCCCACAAGCATCCTCAACCAACAACCTCTCATCCTCCGCCAACCTCACACACCCCATCAACGCCTCATCATCACTCAACACCACACTCCTAACATCCAACCCCGCATCCCGTCCGCCATGTCTAGCATACTCCCACGTCTGCTTACTAACCCTCCTAGCACCTAAACTAGTCGCTCGGGAGGTAATAGCCGGTAAGGTATGGTGTTCATCTAGTAGCATGCTGGTGGCCAAGGAATCAGCCCCGCGGGTTTCGACCGCGATGATGGGAACTGAATCCCATCCGTGGGCTTTCATTCCTGCAACAATGCCGTTGAATAATCCACCCCCGCCGACGGAGAAGATGATAGCGTCGGGGATCGGATGGTCTTCCGGCAATTGTGCCGCGAGTTCGGATACCAACGTTGAGTTTCCTTCCCAGACGTACGGATGACTATCATAAACCACCCCATATATCAGCCAAAACCCCCAGATATAAAAAGGAATGGAAGGTAATCTCACTCAAAAGGCGGACAATAAACCGCCCCCTCATCCCCACTCATCAACTCCTCCCTCATATACTCATCCGCCTCAATCAATCCATCCCCAAAGACGTGAACCTCAGCATCCATATCCCTAATCTTCCCCTTCATCAACTCGCTTGTCCGTTTCGAAACCACAACCGTAGTGGGCACCCCCAACATCTTCCCCGCTGTTGCGGCCGCAAGACCAGCGTTTCCACCTGATGAGCAGTAGAATCTCGCCCTGCTGGGGTCTGGGAGGGAGGCCAGGGAGCGGAGGTACATGTTACCCATACCCCGAGATTTGTAGGAACCCGAGGGTTGGAGGTTTTCGAGTTTCATGTAGACTTTGCTAATTGATTTTTCAAGGTCGTTTAGCTCATGATACCAAGGGGGATTTAGGAGAGAGTGAGAGGGGAGCTTACCACCCAGCGGCAAGACTGAGCGCCTTAGACTGCTTCAACGGCGTCTGGCACCACGGCAGCTGTGGCTGCTGTGTAGAGGATGGGAACGTAATCGTCATCTTGTTGAAAGAGGGAAGATGATATTATTATCGAGGGCAGTTGAAAAATGTATATCGAAAAAACGGCGGGTACTCGGTGTATATCTATCAAAAACCAAGAATGCCGTCCGTCTATGCGATATTAAAAAAGATATCTAGGTATGGAAGTATATGTCGCCTCAACCTCGAAAAAATGATAAAATCTCTCTCGCGTCTTTAAACTTTTCTTCCAGTCGCAATGTCGTCCCAACAGATGGCCAGTAGACAGTTCACTAACCCAATCGTCCACAATCAATAAAAACCTATAGATAAAATATTAAATACGATAGACAGGTAAGTAGATAAAAAAAAAAAAAAGAATATATATCCCTCTTATACCAATAAACCCAACCAGATCCTTCACCAGAAAACGACGCCGCAGCAGTTCAGTTTATATATCACACTCCTCCCACACACAATATAGCGGCATACAACCGTTACCCATCTTCAAAAAAGAAAAGAAAAATATACAAGGTAACCTCTTATCAAAAAAACTTCACCATTCCATCTTCTTATCGCGAACAGAAAAATTTCCAAGCCCCAAGACATCTCGCATACTCCCCTGAGCAAGTTTACCTCTTCATTTCTTTTTCCTCTCTATTCTTTACAATAGCATACATTCCCATTGGCCAAATCCACTCAATTCTCCATAACGGCCCAGTTCCAGAACCCACCTAAAGATAGGATAGCACGTACGATAGCTAAAACCCCGGAGCGCCCGGCCACACGGCGAGACTCCAACTTTAAATCCACAACGGTCAAGCTCCGATTCCTCCGAAAAATCCATAACAAGTAACTCACCGAAAAAGAAAAGAAAGAAAAAAAATACACAACGAACTTCCTAATCCACACTCCACATCACCTAAATACGGCATAACCACCAAAGAAATCTGGGGTAACAAACTTGCGAACTAAGAATTTTTAAAAGATATACCGTTGAGACCCTCCAAAACTCGCCGTCGGAAAACCCACGCTGGATCTGTTCTTCGCATATTCGCCATACCGTCTACCTACAGTCTCCAAACCTACAACCCACGGATCAATATCACCACTGTACATGTGCCCCTCCCATGTCCCATTTAAGGCTGCATTTTCACCACCCCATATTCCGTATATATTACCCCATAACCGGAAAAATTCTAGGAACTCCCCATAAATTTCCCAATATATTACCCCTGAAGACCATACCGAAAAAAAAAAAGTCGGAAAACCTCTAATGCCTAGCGACGCATACGGACGGCTTCCCAAAACCCCATAGCAAGTGCACAAAAAAATGTGACTAGGGGTATTAAAGATCTATAGGGTAATAGAATACGTAAACCTCTGCTGACCATATCACCTATAGGGTAACAGAAACGTAAAAAGGAATAAAACGGTGGAATATTAACATCCACAAATTCCCAATATCCTTTCGATCAGAAAAAAAAGCTTGACCATCCGGACGTCTCACTAGATCAATGCGGAGCACAAAGCTCGGCTCGTATATTCGGATTTGCCATTCGATTCTTATTATGCAACAGAACCCGCGGATTGCATACGACAGGTCATCTGAACCATGAGCTTAATCTAACCTCTTTTCTTTATACCACCATAGAGCTCCGGTTTACAACCCCAGCACCGCTTCCCGATAGTTACACCAAAACTTCTGTAGATATCGGACTTCGAGAAAAATTGCGGGTATCGTAGGAACAAGTGGTATACCGCATCTATGAACGCCCGTTACACCGTGAAAATGTCGATAGCGCATCCGGAACCAGAGAAGGAAAGAAAGGAAATGAAACGTAAAATAAAAACCAAATGACCTTGTGCGTTTATGCTCCGCCCCTCCCGGAAATACACTATGATGCCCTTATGATACAAAACGCAGAAATGTAGACAAAAAAAAAAAGCATACCATCGTGACTTCGTGATTCAGAATTTGAGAGGTGGAGGAGGATTTAGTGGCGGAATTGAAAAATGCAGGTCCGATGCGAAACCTCTCTATTGAGGAAAAAAAATGGGGAATGGCTGAAAACAGCAATGCGCAAACAACGCCCGAAAAATGTCGAAAAGTATCCGAGAAGTTGCATCATGGGAGTGGGCCGAGCTATCTCTCGTTCTCCACTCAGAAGTGATGAGGGTGGTGAAAAAGCTGATTTGTTGGGGAAGAGATAGCGCGAAAGAGGACTAGACCAGTGTTCACCGCAGCACCACATCGATCTGGAACTCGTCTTCGATCTCCGCTTCTTCCAGTGTCACGTCCTCGTCTAGCTCTTCGCCATCAAAACGGAGCTCGATTTCTGTATCATCGTCTAGTTTCCGCTCCTCCCGCATCTTCTCTATCACTTCGCTCACTTTCATTTTCTAGAAGAAAAAAAGAGGGTTCGAATTAGTAATTGTTTGATGACGTAGCCAATCACAGGAGAGCCCGAACTTACCGGCAGGACCTTCAATTTCAACTCCTCGAAGTGCTTGCCCTTCAATATGATCTCTATCATCTGCGCATTCAGCGCGATGCCGGTCACGATCTCGTCATCATCATCGTCTGAGATTTCCACCGCATCTTCCCTTTCCTTCGCCTCCTCCTTCCGCCTCATCAAGTCCTCAAAATCCTTCAGCCACATCGCTTCAAAATATATCTTACACTCATCGGGGTCGATTCCGTTCTCTATAGCGTGCTTTTCATCCCTCAGTTGGGTCCCAAAACTCTCCCTTCTAGCTTTCGTGTCGAAATACATCTTCCCATCCCTATCGAATCTAATACCCAGGCTCTTCGGGACCGTGGCATCGAACACACGCGTTTCGTTCTTCCATACCAGGATCAAGGATTCTATCTGTTCCGGTGTAAAACCTTGCATGGTTGCCCACATATCCCTGACCTTTCCTAGAGTTTGACCGAATTTCCTGCTGAATATCATGGGCTTCGTGTCTGGTATTCCGCTGATGATGAGGATTTTGATGATTATGTCTTTGGAGGCATCGGCCGGGTCCATGGATCCTGATCGCTGGCTGCCGGGCAACTGCATGGATATGGGAGGGGAGAGCTGTGCCTGCCTAGCAGCGGTCACGACTTCGGCCTTCTTCTTGCTGACCGCCTCGAGGATTCTGTCGATTTCGGAGGGGTCGATCGGTTCGATTGATGCCCGCGGCGTAAGCGTGCGATCCCTTTGGGAGTTCTTCCGCGGGAGGTAGTCGGTGTCGTCCTCGTCGTTGTTATTATCATCGTCAGAGAGGATTATGACGGTGCTATCGTCACTCTTTCTCCGTTTCGAGGATCTGGAGGTTGCTTGCTCCTTCTTTGTACCCTTGGTAGTGGACTTCACCTTCTGACGACGAGCTTCGGCTTCCTTGCGACGTTTTTCCTCCTCGACTTTCTGCATGCTGGCGTGGACATCCTTCGCGCGACCCCAGAAGTCTAGGTCGTTCACTGCCTTCTTTTTCTGGGTGGGTTTTGGGTCTTGAGATGCTGAGGGTACGGAGTCTTGAGACGCGGATGGGGATCGTGCCGTGTCGATGGCCGTTGGAGATATCCCTGCCGTCGCCGATGTCGTCGCCGACTCGGAGGGAGTCTTAGCGGGGATTTTCGAGAAGTCCATCTTCTTGACGAACATCGGCTTCAATTTGACCGGCTTCCTTTTAGGTTGCGACGACGCCATGGCTGGGTAAATTTGATTTCAACGATCGGTGATGAAGAAGAAGCTCGATGTTGTTCTTTGTTTCGTTTTTGTTGTGAAGTGGTAGTGAATTCTTGCCAGGGCGTGTTCTGGCGCAGGAAAGAATATCGTAGAAACAGGACGGGGTATCTTCGAAATCGCATTGAGAGTGAGCCCCCTTATATATTACCGTCGGAAGGATAACCTCGCAGTTGTGATACCGGTCGATGGCGGGGTTTTGGGAAGGATGGTTGACCGAGACGGTGTCGTAGACGAGGACAAAGAGAAAGGTCGAAAGTCGTCCCGGATTTGGGCGCAAAAGCCACACCGGTTAGATCACGTGATGCTACTCCAGCCCGACTGGCCGGGCGGATTCTCTCCGTGCTTTCGCGGACAGGGCACCGGATTCAGTGGGCGAATATGCCCTCGATGGTGTCATTTTTTGCCCCTTCATGGGATTGCGTGTCAGGACTGTATCTCGACCATCTACGGACTCGAATAGCCACTTCAGAATGGAAGCCAGCCCTTCCAAAGCGTCGATAACGGCCCTCCCCCAAGAACTCACCCTCCTGATCCTGTCCCTTCTCCCCGCAAAGGACTACAAAGCCTTCTCACTCGCATCAAAGGCATGCTGGAGTGCAGCAATCCCGCTCATCTTCCGCAACATCAGGCTCTTCCTTGAAAACATCCACCTGTGGCAGCAGAACCCTCTCATCTGTTCCGTCGTCAGGCGTGTCTCCCTCTACGCCATCGTCTGCGAAGATGAAGCCGAGCTGATAGACTACTGGCGCATCTGCACGAACACCGTGGGTTTATTCCCTAACATTCGAGGCCTTAGGCTCCTCTACAGGAGCAGTTCGTCCTATCTACAAAACAACGACCCGAGTCTTCGGGCGTCGTTGGACAAGAAGCATTTACAATTAGATAATCGGTTGTTCGGTGCTATATTCTCCACACTATCGACTTTCCCTTTCTATCGTTCGCAGTTGAAGAAGTTACATATCGAATTCGACCACTTTGGTAAAGTTAGAGGGAGGTATCCGTCAAACATCTCACCCGAGAACCAGGAGTTTCTGAATTCAACGGATAGGGTTATGGCGCAGACCGGGGTGGATAGGGTACCCTTCCCGGCTGGGCTAGAAGAAGCCGTTCTCACCTCCGGAGGTGTATTTTACTCGATACCGGAGTACAATCTAAACAGCTTCACCGCCCTGCAAAACTGCAGAAGTTCACTGAAAACCGTCAGCGTCCTGGGCGGGCTTGAGGATTACTACACCGAGGAACGAAATCGTAAGAGAGGTCCCACTGGCCGTGGCCCTAAAGATTCGGTCCTAGGATTAGATATCACAGAGTACATCTACCCAAACGTCACGACCCTCTGCATCAGCGGTTCATTCATGACCAAAAACTACTTCTTCGAACTCCCCGTTCGGTTCCCGAACATCCAAGAACTAAGGATTCAGGGCTACACTGCGAAAATGGATCTGCAGATTACGCAAGACCGCGAAGAGCCGCTGTCAATGTTCAGAGCGGTGAAGAATCTCAAGAAGTTAATATTACCGTGGCCTTCGAAAGAGTTGCAGGCAACCGCCAGCTACATCTTCGATCCCGAAAACTTTGATCCTACACCCCGCGTATCGATAGAAGAGGCCAAGTCAATCGCACAGGTATTGGCCAAGGAGCTGGAAAATTTGAACGAACTCAGTTTCTGGTTTTTCGATTACGAGTATAGCTCCCGTTGGCCCTGCTTGGCTGTAGTTCTCAAGGTGCGGAACAGAGATCGTGGACAGGTTGAATCGGATGTGGAGGTTTTGTCCTGCAGCACTGTGAAGGAATTACTTCATAGATTGGCGAAGGGATGGGAACCGAACTGCTATGTGAGTTTGCCTAAGGGGCATGTCAGGGATCCGGACCCGTATGCATGGGAATAGCCACCGGTTCTTTATTGGTTCTGTGTCTATGAAGCCGGGCATAACGTTGTATCTTGGATATAAATGTTTGATAGGGAATTCTGGTCGGCCAGGCTTAAACTTGTGATTGCACGCCGTAGAATATTTGTTCGACATACTCGTGTATATAGATACCCTACACCCATATGCCATCGATAGAGTGGTCAATATTAAGCCAATCGTACGATCGAATACCACCAACTCTACCATCCAGACTCCTTTGCAATTGAGTAGCCCGCACATAGCGACAAACCGAAAAACCAACTGAAATCCGACACCATGGACGAATCCAAACCGTACGTACTGCCTCTAGAAATCCATCTTCAAATCCACTCCTACCTACCCTTCGAGCAGGTCAAAACCCTCTCACTATGTTCAAAGTATATCCGCGGAAAAGTCCTCCCGACTTTATTCCACGGCTTCACTCTATCATTCGACTCTGCAAGCGAACTCTGCAATCACCCCGCACACTATCTCCACATCACATCCTGCGTCCGCCACCTAACCATACTCACAGACGGCACCAAATCACTAAACTACCTCTGCGACCAACTAAGAGTAATAACCACCGCCATCCACCTCTTCCCCAACGTCAACAGCCTAAAACACCACCACACCCAAAAAGTTCGCTCCTTCTACCCCTGCCTAAACGTCGCATGCAGCTACGAAGGCAACCTCCCAAACGTTCTCTTCGAAAAACTTCGCTCATGGGGCCCGTACATAGGTATAACCCGGCTAGAAATCCAAGCAACAATGCAGGAGGACAGACCAAAGGAGAAAGGTTCAAAGGAACCCTTCACAGTCGAAAACCGACTCGAATTCCCAGGCCTAGAGCTCCCAAAACGCATCAGACAATATTCAAGCCGTCGACCTCGCATTTCTTCCCCACCGAACATCCAAAACCTCATACTCTCCACCAACTCCCGCCGGTCGCGTAATGGATCCAATATAATCCATTGCTCTTGCAGGAAAGTATTCGAAACCCTAATCCTGACCCAAAGTACACTAAAAACCGTAGATCTATCCACCCGCGATTACGGGATTTTAGAAGAACTAGATAGCAGCGGCGCGGTACTCTGTCCCAACGTGAAAAAGGTCACAATCCACTGCACCGCCGCCGGCGCCTGGGTACCAAGGATATTCCCAAATGTAGAGGATCTGACGCTCAGACCGCCTCGGGACGAAGCGGATATAACCCTAATAATGGAACACAGGGCAGACACCATGTTCTTACGGTTGACAAAGTTAAAGAAGGTGATCTTGCCTTGGCTATATCTAGAGCTCGAGCTAGACATTCATCCACTGCCGAGATTTCCCCGATCCCGCGGGGAGCTTATGACGGAAAATTTAAGGAGATCGGTATGGAGATATGGGGGGTTGACGAATCCTGGGCTCGAAAAGGTGACGTTTGTGAGGGATTTCGATGGGTGGAACGATTTGCTGCGTGCGGTTATTCTTGGGATTCCTGTTAGGATTTTGAGCCGTGATGGAGAAGGGAGACCGAAGGATATTGCTTGGGAGATTGTTTGGGAGGGTCCGGAGTTTGAGTGCGAGTATCCTGAGTTATTTAGGCTCTATGGGCGGGACCCGCTGCAATAGACATTCAATGTTTGGATTGATATATGGAAGGACAAGCGTATTGATATAACGTGGTTTATATGCATATCAAGGTAGTAAATATAAATACCATGGAATCTACTTTAAATACAGACCAGCTGCATTACCTGTATCCACTATCACATGCCAGACCCGCCCCGCGCTAACCTCGAGGCACCGCGCTAGCAACCGCACAACACAGAATCCCGCCCATCCGGTGTGGTATTTTGAAACGCTCCTCGCCTCGGTCTCGGCGTGCATTTGTTCGCATTTGTCCGCTGCAGCCTGAGCGCGATCCGATCTCGATCAAAGGGGCTTCCGGACCGACTGCAGGAAGGTTTTTAACCTCAACTTTGCGAGCCCCGCCGCGGCTACTCTTCTCCCTTTCCTTTAATTCTCTCCTAGATGTAAAATTCCAGTCGTTCCAAACTTTCTCTAGGGGTTTTCTCCACCCAATCGCTGGGCACTGCTGCATGCTGCACGGGAATACACTGCCGGCTGGTGCTTTGCATTGAAACCTTATTTCTATAACCCGTCGAGCTATAACTATAGCTATAGCTCCATCCATATACCCGGCTTCGGACATAACCGCCAGCCCTGCAGTGGCACAAAATCTTCTATACATGCACAAAGTACGACACTCGATCACACTTCCCCATCCATTCCTTCCCTCCCGGTTCTCAGTCCCCAATAAACCAAGCGCACAGCGGTAGTTACATACATACATACTTTATATACCCACCGTATCCCCCCCAAAAAATGGAACTCTCAGCACTACCCCCGGAGCTCCTGCTCATGATAACCACACACCTCACCCACACCGACCTAAAACTCTTCTCCAAAACCTCCAAATTCTGCCGCTCAATCTGTCTCCCCTCACTCTTCCACGGCGTCTACATCGACACAAACACCCCGTCGTCTTTCGCCCCCGGTGGGAGTTTACACCATATCCGGTCGTACGTACGACACATCTCCCTTGACGCCGCGCAGAGAATATCCTTCGACGGGTGTACGCAGGAAGTAGAACGAACGGTCGATTATCTAAGAGTTTGCGCCGAAGGGTTGAGGTATTTTCCCAACCTGGGGAGTTTATTAGTCATAGCCAGGAGTTTGGAGGGGAAATATCTGGATGTTAAGGAGTTAAAGGGGGTGCAGAAGCAATTGATTTGGGCTCTATTCGCTACCATTTCCTCCGCCGGGATCGATGGAACATCGGGTACTGGAAAACGGATACTGGATGGAGTCGAAGAGCTGGAATTTACGTTTATAGACGAAGGCGGAGACTACGATGTTGGAAATTACAGAGAAACGGTGGAATGGGATATCAACAGTTTATCCGAACCGAACAGACGATTTCTACAACTAGGCCAAGAAGGCGCAAGGGATGACATACCAATTCCATTCCCCCAGGGTCTCCGCGTAAAAGACGCCCAAATCAACTTCTTCACCATGGCGAAATTCCCCTGCCCGAATTACTTCTTCAACCCCTTCTGGACTCTCCAAGGATCGGTGGATACGCTTACAAAGCTAGCTTTGTGCGGGGAATTCGGTACTCAAAAGGAAATCACCGAAGCAGCTGGTCCGGGTGCGGGAACTGAGAAACGACCGGTGTTATTTTCTCTACCGCGGAGTGTAACGTTTCCTCACGTCAAAGAGCTATTCGTGACGAGACAGTACATGTATCCCATCTTCTTCTCGGAAATATGCTGGCGATGTCCCAATGCGGAAATGTTAAAAATCGTGGTTAACGAACATGATTTATGCCATCTATCGCTTGACGCGGTGGAGGAGATATATGCAGCTATCAAGGGAATGAAACGGTTAAGGTACTTTATGGCCCCCGGCCCTAATTTGGAACTTGAGGAGGGGATGGGTCCTGATGCGTTATTGGGGATGTGGGAGAGCGCGATGGAGAGGTGGGTTGAAGGGGGCATGCATGAATTGGAGCAGACGATATTTGTGATGCGATCCAAGGAGCCCGATGAGTTTGGGTGGAGGGTGGGAGGGGTCAGTGTGAAGGTTTCGAGGGAGTATTTGGAAGCTGGGAGACAGGTTGTTTATAGACTTCATTACTCGAAGATTCCGAGGATCACGCTGGATGGGTTTTCGATTTAGAGGGTACTTTTATGGCGCCGGGGAGTAGAACCGGTTCGGATCCCGTTAGTGAGTATGTATATTATATTAGGTGGGTGTATATTTGGGAGCGATAGACCGTTTTGTTTAGAATAGACTATTTTAGCCCAGGCGAGCCGTTTTTGTGTATATAGAAAAGGATATAGACATGAATTTAAGTGTACAAGAATATAGACCATCCGATCAAGCTTCTCTCGCAACGTCCTCGACAGCTTTGGTTAAGATATCACATCCCTGCTTCATCTCTTCCTCGCTGATCGTTAGCGGCGGGATAAACCTGATCGTTTCATAGATGCTGGTTGTCAAAGTCAGCATGTCGTTTTGTAGGCATTTCGCTTGAACTTTGCTCGAGATCCCGGCCGGAACATCCTTCGGCGTCAGAGTCGGGAACGTTGGGGAGTTGAATTCCAGACCGACCATAAGTCCGAGACCGCGGATGTCTTTTATCAGGTGTCCCGTCTTTGGGGAGGCCTTGAGGGCGTTGAGGGTTTCAAACAATTGCTTTGATCTATAAAAAAAATTAGTAACCCAGTCAATATAATCCACTGACAGCCATTAGAGTATACTATACCTAGCCGCAACATTCTCCAGCACCTTCTCCTCCTCCATAACCTTCGCACAAGCCACACCGGCCGCACAAGCAACCGCATTCCCACCGTAAGTACCCCCCATACTCCCCGGATTCTGCAAATCCATCAACTCCTTCCTCGACGCAATCCCGCTCAAGGGCATCCCATTCGCAATCCCCTTCGCCATAACCAAAATATCCGGCCGAACCCCCCAATGCTCCGCCGCAAAGTACTTCCCCGTCCTCCCAAACCCGCTCTGAACCTCATCCAATATCAACAGTATCCCATTCTCATCACAGAGCTTCCTAACCGCCGGTAAAAACCCGGGCGGGGGCACCACATACCCACCTTCACCCAACACAGGCTCAATAAGCACCGCAGCCGTATCCGCCGCCGCACTCTGCTGTTTCAACAGTACCTTCAGCTCGTGTAAGGGATTATTACAACAATTCTCAAACCCCAAGGAATCATCTCCAACCGCAACGGCGCATTGGGTACAATAAGGAAACGGCGCGGTTAAAACACCAGGCATGAAGGGTGCAAATCCGGAACTATAAACCGTTTTACTCTTAGTCAATCCCATGGTGCCGAATGTACGGCCGTGATAGGAACCCTGCATCACTATCACGTTCTGTTTTTTTGTCGCCATGCGAGCGAGTTTGATAGCTGCTTCCACGGCTTCAGCGCCGGAGTTCCAGAAGAAAAAATTGTCGAGCGAGGGATCTGGCATGACGGGTTTTAGCTTTTCGATTAAAGCCAGCATTGGCTCGTGCATTGCTATGTTGACCTGGCCGTGGACGAGAGTGGCCAGCTGGGATTGCGCTGCAGCCGTGACTTTGGGGTGGCAGTGGCCTGTATTGTAATACCCCTCCGTTTAGAAAGAATCCCAACCAAAGACCGAAGATAATAGTTGGAAGTACCTAAATTCGTAACCCCAATCCCAGCCGTAAAATCAAGAAGTTTACGACCATCATCGGTCCAGACGAAGCTGCCGGCACCTAATATATCCATTCGACGATATCAGCGTCATCGAATGTGTTGAACTATCTCAAAAATGCAACGGACCTCGTTTGAGAACGACATTTGACAGGCGACCGATTCCCTGGAAGAACGTTACGGAACAGGCAGGCATTAGTATTCGATCATTGTCTAGCGGGCCGAGTCGAAAGCTAGCCGAAAGGATTAAAGCTGTCCCTCACCTTGGCAATATGCTGAACTCCGAAGGCTGCTCTGGCGGTAACAGCTGCCATGGTGGGTATCAAGAGATGCAATGATCGATGTGAAAGAGGGGAGCTGAGATATTAGGTTCAAAGGTTACTGAAGAGGTTCAATCAGCGGGGTCTGCAAAAAAAAAAAAAAAAAAAAGCATGCAAGAGTTCGAGAACAATCGGGTTCAAGGTCAAGAAGTCGACGGCTCGCGGTGGGGATGCGGGACGCCGTTCTGGCCAATAAAACCGAACCGAATGTAAGCGTCGGAAGACGCCGCTCTGCTTGCAGCAGCAGCTGCGCTCCGTCCGCCCTGCGTTGGAATTAAATTGAGTTTCCTCGTACAATTTGTATCGCTATGGGGGTACTTCTATTGAAGTTGCTATTATTAACGGGAAAGCTGGGAGGATTTTATTCGCTTGGTGGGTAGGGCTGCAGGTAAGGCACGGTTCGTCGTTCTACCCGGTCCTTGGTCTCGTTTGACCCCGGTATACATACGGCACTGTTTATCGATATCATACAGCATTACTCCGGTATAATGGCTACACTGCGTACCAGGACGGTATTGAGGGAAAACACTATATTGTTTGTATTGGAATAGAATGTTTAAAGGTGCCACTCCCCTGGCACCGTACATGCATCTCTAGCGCCTGTGCATGCATTGGCGACAAGTTAGATACGAAACAGAGTTGGTTGGGGGGGAAAGAGGAAGAAAATCCTAGTGTCGATAGAAAAACCATATATACATCAAAAACACCAGAGTTCCGGGAACAAGTGAATCTCGATCTCTCCGGATACTAGAGTCACCACAAGATGCATGGATTGCAAGTCAAATAACACGTTCGGACAAAGGCGACGAAGATGACCCGCGTTCGATACCCATGGTATGTGGAAGTTGGCCTCTTGGTCTAGGCAGCGTTGGTGGTATTGCTCGTCCGTGGCGAAAAACCCGTTGAGTACAACCGAACAAGCCTTTAATAGGCTTCCGACGGTGATGTTTTGGCCTGGACCGGGGTTGATACATGTTCTGAAGAGATCGGGTCGCTGGACCCATTTGCGATCCACATTGCTGTCTAACAGCCCCCAAAATGCGACATTAAAATCGACTGTGATGTTTTGAATTGGTGGAGAGGTCGCATTCTCATCGAGGAATTCAACAGCAGGGTGCTTGATATAATAGTTGTAACGGTCGTCGGAAGCGGGGGAGTCGGGCTCTCTGTTCGTGTCCCTTTCTTCTATCCGGATATGTTCGATATTCGGGTTCATTTGAAATACCGTGTTTTCGCAGATTGGGACAGAGCCCGGCTTCTCACGAAAGAGTCGCTTATCGAGAGCAGCCGATCGTGAGTTAGGCTTCATCAGGAGCCGTCTGAATGCCGGCATGGCCAAGAATAAAAATTGTAGGTCCAGATAGGTGAAGTATCGGGAGCAAATAAGAAGCCAGATCTCCGGTGTGAGACCGTAGAAGCGGAACCCGGACGCGATTTGGTTGAGTTCTTTGCAAATGCGTTTGGCTGGGCCATGAAGGGTGAGGGGATCAAGATACTTGAAGGTTTCGAGCCATAGCTCTGGTGGCATCTTGGGGGACATGATGAGCTGACGTTAGTAGCCTGTGGCTTATAGGGATGGCACCGGAATATGGTGCAGAGATGATAATAGACTCTGCCGAGATCGAGTAGATTCGAGGATGGTGAGGATTTCGAGGATGCAACGACGACACGCGACGGAATCAACAGCTTCGTGAATTGAAGGACCGACTGCGTTGCAGTTGTCTGAGGGCTTCTCTTCGTCAAGACGGCGTAGTCTTGCGAAGGCGGCAATAGAGAGCGGCAGGGCTACTCCAAGAGGCGCTTAGGATATATATTCTAATAAAGTGAGGGAAGATGCCTCGAGAAAGAGAGATTGATGAGGGCGTTCGCGATCGAGCTACCCGAGAAGCTTGATAGATTTGTGTGCAGGAAGGAGATGTGATGAATATTGGTGGTTGGTGATGAAGAGAGAAACACGAATTCAAGACGAAGGAGGCTCTTATATATGGGCGGTTCGAATTTCTGTCGCCGGTGGTGATGGGCCCTGAAGGGGAGACGGGGCCCAAGGGTGGTCGCATTGTAACTGTGTTGTAACTGTGTTGCCCGGGAGGTGTTGCAATTTTCGTGTTGGTGTGTTGCGGCCGGCAACCATGTCAAGTATATCTTGGCGGACTTGGCGCGATCATGCCTGAAGTTTTCGGTGAGGACAGACCCCAGCCATCTGAACGGAACATCAACATCAACCTCTTCCTACCCTCCTACCAACCTGTTACCAATCCCAATCCCAACCGTCGCCATCACCCTCATCGCTTTCTGTCTCGACGGCCTCTCACAACACTACTGAGATACATTAGAGCACGTTCTCTTCATCAACTTCGCGTGCGCCGGACAGTCCCTGGCCCTCCGTCACGCTTCTTTATCCTTGCTCGACAACACCCCACTGAAACAACAGGCGGTGGCCTCTGCACGTCGCCAACATGAGTTATTATCAAAACCCCGATCCTCAGGCGATGAATGTCGATGAGAATGCCGAATACGAGGCTGCGAATAAGGCTGTTGTATGTCACCACTACTCCTTTGTGCTATCTTATTTTGGTCAGATGCTAATTGGATTGAATTGATTGGCTGTAGTTGGACGACGCAGATGACTTCGAGAACTGGGAAGAGTTAATACGCGTCTGCGAAGCCCTCGAGGGAGGTGGTGGCCTGAACAGAAACTCTTCGCCTCAGGCGATTGCCATGACTCGGAGCGCGTTCGACCGTTTCCTCGCGAAATTTCCGTTGCTTTTCGGATACTGGAAGAAGTATGCCGACTTGGAGTTCAGCATTGCCGGCACAGAGGCCTCGGAGATGGTGTACGAGCGTGGAGTCGCCAGCATCACAAACTCTGTTGACCTTTGGACCGCATATTGCAACTTCAAAGTCGACACCAGCCATGATATCGATGTGACCAGAGAGTAAGTGTTCTTAGACCAAAAACAGCCAACTGAACTATATAGAGGGCAATAACTTAGATTCAACGGCGGGACGAGGGATGTTCCAGTGGTATACACACTCAATTGGAGAAACCTTGCAGCCGTGTAATCCCCTTCCTTCTTTTAACCCCCCTCCCCCCCTCCCTCTCCTTCTCTCCCCTCCTTAAAGCGCAAGATCTTTACAAGTCTTCTATCATAACTTCAGTGAAACCTCTCCGCGATGAAAACCTCACTCCCACATCGTTCTCTCTATCTCTCACATCTATTCATCACAACTCCTCTCTTTACATCCCCGAGTCTGCATGCGATTCGTCGCACTTCACCCACGGGAATAATGAAACGGAGTCATCTCGGTGATGGCAAACAAACCGCAACCGATAGCAAATCCCTGGACCGGTTGGCAGTATTAGGCTTAGTTGACATCTCATTCTGTTTGTTACTCACGCGCTCATGCAATCCCTCCCCCCTTCCCCCTCATATTTGCAAAGTGTCACTAGGATATCTGAAAAACTGACAGGGAACCCGCTAACCATCATAGATTGTTTGAACGTGGTGCCAACTGCGTCGGCCTTGACTTCCTCGCCCACCCCTTCTGGGATAAATACATCGAATTCGAGGAGAGGCTCGACGCTCACGACAGGATATATGCCATTCTCGACCGGGTCGTTCACATCCCTATGCACCAGTACGCTCGCTACTTCGAGCGATTCAGAACTATGGCCCAGACGAGACCTCTTAACGAGCTGTTACCCGCCGACATGCTCGCCCAATTCCGACAGGAAGTTGAAAACGAGCCGCAACAGCCGATCCAGGCCGGTCACCAACAGTTAAAGATGGAGCGTGGAGAGCTCGAAATCGAGAGAGAGGTCAGGGCCAGGATCGACAACTTCCACCTTGAGATCTTCCAGAGAACTCAAACGGAGACTACAAAGCGCTGGACGTACGAGCAGGAGGTATGGAAACCACGATTCCCTTTCCCTAGACAGCTAGGTCCGTACTGACAATGTCACAGATTAAGCGTCCCTACTTCCATGTCACCGAGCTTGATGAACCACAACTCATCAACTGGAGACGATATCTTGATTTCGAGGAAGTCGAAGGAGACTACGGCCGTGTTCAGTTCCTTTACGAGCGATGCCTCGTCACCGCATCTTTCTACGACGAGTTTTGGTTCCGATACGCTAGATGGATGAGCTCCCAGGAGAACAAGGAGGAGGAAGTCCGAAATATTTATCAACGCGCCTGCATGCTCTACGTTCCTATGAGTAGACCACAAATTCGCCTACAGTATGCCTTCTTCGAAGAGATGCATGGCAAGATCGATATAGCCAAGGACATCGTCGGAGCTATCTTGATGGTTCTGCCTGGGTATGTCGAGGCTATTGTTGCATTGGCAAACATCACTCGCAGAAACGAGAGCATCGATGCCGCCGTTAAGGTGTTCTCAAAAGTTATTGACGACGCCGAAACCGATCCATACACCAAAGGCGCTATTACCGCTGAGTGGGCTCGCATGGTATGGAAAAATAAGGGCAACGTCGAGGAAGGGAGGCAGATATTCCAAAAGAACCACCATTGGTGCTTGGATAGCCGATATTTCTGGATCAACTGGCTGCAGCTGGAAATGGAGCTTCAGACGAACCCGGATAACGAGGCTGCCCAGCACATGAAGATCCGGCAGGTTCATACGGATATCCGACGACGTGCCAGATTGCCGCCAGCTACGATCAAGGACTTGACTCACCTGTACATGAAATACCTGCAGGAACGAGGAGGCAAAGACGCGATGAAGGAGTATCTCACTCTTGATAAGGAGGTCAACGGGTGGGTTTTTAGCGCCTCATATATCCCCAACTTATAATATAGCGATTCTAACATTAGCTCGATAGACCATTTTCGGTTCAGTCCGTCAACAAGATGAAACTAGCAGAAGACGGGAAGGAGGCGACGACAAACCGAAGAATGCTCTTGGAGAATGGCCACCCAGGCGTCGAGGTCGATGAGGCTGCGATCCGAAGGGGGGAGAATCCTTACACAAAATACTTCCAAGCTCAGGGCGAAACGCCAGCTCCCAATGGGCAGGTCAGTGTTTAGTTGAAACCGTTCATATGTGAATCTGGCGGTTTACTAACATTTCGGTCACGTTTTTTTTCCGCGTGTAGCCACCGTTGAGACTTGGAGCTTAGCTCCGTTCTACGATTGCTTTATCCCTGTTCTGTCTTCTTGATACAAAAATGGCTGCGCTGCAGCATCGATATCGTCCCTGTTTTGTCCGCGGCCGTGGTTCTCGCACTAATACTCTATGAGCTTCTTTCGTCGCTGCATTTTCGATCTGGTAGAAAAATTATGGGTCTGCATATGCACTTTTTCAACTTTTCCCTCTGTACTCCCGTACTTCCCTGATTGTACCCCCCAACTTCGCCATGCTTCACAAACAATGTATTTATATGCGGTGATAAGCATTTTGAATGACTTTTTTTTTGGAATCAACAATTTGATCGTGGCCCTTCCAGTTGATGTTGGCGCGGTTTATCGTTGGTTCATGACCATTTGACTTTCTCCCGTACATCTTGCTTCGACTCGCCGTATCGCCTCAGGCGCGAGACCTATTTTGGATTGCTTTGTTAAAGTAGAGTGAGGTTCGAGGCCAAATTTATAGTTTCAGGGACCGAGACTAGTTTCATGCCTATATTTTTTCGCCCGTAGAATTCTAAAAGTAATAAACTACTCCCAATTATCCGTCAACGGTATCGATCTGTACTGGGGCTGGCGATTTTCGCTACAACTTCGCGGCACTCAAATATAGCGCCCACGAGGCGATGATCACCGCAACTGCCTCCCATTCTCTCGCTTCGTTATTCTTTTTTAAGACCCACGTAGAGACCAAAAACTACTGCGATGGATCGCATTTTGTATTCTGTACTCTGCGGTCCGCATACGCCTCGAGCTCGGCTTCGATACCTGTGAATCCAACCACAGCTTTCATGCACACTTACCTGGCCAGTATACATTATCCTCTACAAATCAGCCAAGACCTTCCAAACAATTATGTCGTCCACATCCGACTCCCCTACAGACTCCGATACCACTCCCGCAGCAGCCGCTGCCATTCATCTCCCCCGATGGGAAAAGAACTCCAAAAGATTCCCCACCCTCGCAAGCCACGAATTCTCAAGGATGATATACTCATCCAACGTCCTCGAGGACACGGGGTTAAACTTCCCTGACACAGCCCGTCTATGCGATCTAGTCTTTTCAGACGAAAGAGTACCGGAAACATACAAAGAAGAGAAGAGACTTGAATTCCTAAAAAGAAAACGAGAGGAAGAAAAGCGGTGGAGGGTGCAAAAGTGGGCTTTGGGGGTTAGAAATTACTTCTTCCCCGCTTCCTGCGAGAAGGATGATGTAGTACTAGACGAGGAGTATGAGTCTAAACGGAAGAATAAACAGAGAAGAAGGGAAGTGATTCAACACGCCAGAGCTTGGAAGTATTTACTTCAAAGGTTCTGCATTGATCACGAGGAGTTGAGTGTCGATTTGATATTAAGAACTCATACCGTTCTTTGCGCTGGGTATGAACCTGACGATGAGGATGATTATGAGGGACAGTGGTGGGAGTGGAGTGGACGGTACAGAGATTTTGATACGATCGGTGTCGGGACGTTGGGGTTGAAAAAGGAGGTTAAGAAGGGTGGACACGTACAGAAGAAAGGTGGGAAGGGGAAGGGGAAGGGGAGGCGGAAACAGCAGGAGGTAGTGGAGGAGGAGGAGGATGGGTCTGATACGACTGTGAAGCCAAGATACTTCAGGAATACGGAGGAAGGGAGACGGCCGGTTTTGTTTATTCGGGCGACGGCGGTGGGGAGTTATATGGATGCCATGGTTGAGGATTTTGAAGTTTTGAAGGAGAAAGTGGGGAAGGGTGATATAAGGGGGTATTGTGAGCTTGCTGCGTGGGTGGCGGGGATGATTCTGAATATTTGGCCGTTTGAACGGGAGAACGGGAAGATGGCTAGGTTGATTATGAATGCGGTGGTTTGGAGGTTCTGTGGGGCTGTGGTGGGGATTGGGATGGAGGAAGGGGAGAAGGAGGAGTATTTGGGGATTGTGAGGAGGGCTGGGGATGTTTTTCAGGAGGAGGAGTTTGGGGTTGAAGCGCAGGAGCAGAGGGGACATGGGGAGATGGCGGAGGTGGTTGTGGGGAAGGTTGTGGAGGGGAGGGGGAGGGTTGAGGGGGAGAGGAGGTCGTGGGGGTCGTATATACCATCATTGTGGTGATATATTAGACAGTCTTGATATGCGTATGTACATACTTTGCATTTTCAGGTCGCGAGCTGTTTGGGTAGTTTCATGGGGCGGTATCCAACTGGGAATCTGGGGGATATGGTATATTTGATATCAGTTGTTCGGGTTTACGGCGCAGCGTCGCGCCTCAAAGATCATGTCAGTAATTTGGGCTTCCGGTCACAGCCAATTTTAAGTGCGTCCTTCAGTTAGCCAAATTCGAGTCTCTATCAGTCCTGTCGATAGTATGGAGAAGACCGAGACAGACGATTCGAATCCCCGTTCTGGTGTTGGAAATGTTGGATATCGATTTCGGGTTAGTACGTTGACCAGGTCCCCAGTCTAGCGCCGAGACTAGACTTTGTAGACCTAGGTCTGTTAAAGGCTGCAGATGTGATTTCTGTCCTGGTTATCATCTATCACATTAACGGCGTGATCAGACGACCGGCACCAAGTATTCTCTCCTGCCTAGATATCTTGTCGTCGGCTGAACACGCCCGAGATCAGAAGCCCTTGGCGTCGGCAGCCGGCCTTCTGGAAAAACAAGCAGGCTCCTGCCAGATGCGGGGTAGTGACGTTCCCATGAATAAAGCCCCACCCTGCAATAGCAGAGATAAAGTGGGGCGTTTATGCATTTCGTTATCCGGCTGCGAAGGCATGAAATTTCAGATATCGATGCTCGCTGTCCAGACCCGGGTGGGCTATATGCAGGATATCCAACTACCGGAGTCCGAGATACGTTCGATGATACCGTGCCTTCCCAGGACGAGGTCCTAGAAGAAGATATCGTCGAAAGCAGAAAGTGGGCACTGTCCGTTGTATTTGAAAGACTAGGATTTGACGACCCTGTCGAGACGAAGGTTCCCTGAGAGGTCCTGGCAGAACCCTGCCCGCATTGCAGGTGACCGCGAATGGTCTTCCAGTTAGAGTTGCAGAACCATGAAAGGATTTTTCCTACATTCCAGAGATCTTTTGTGCGTTTTGCACTCAGTTTACACGTTGAAGGTCTCCGTTCGAGTCGGTTTCTCGACAGCCTTGACTAGCCGTCCCTTTTGTCTTAGCTCGCGTAGCAACTTTCTGCAACTTTGCATAGCTTTTTTCCCTGTTCAATTGCAATTGCCATTGGAATTGAATCGAACGGATAGCGTGTGCGTATACGTGCTGTATACTTGATTTCCTCTGCGCATTTGCCAATTGAATCGAGTCAGCATTACACGATCGATACAGCCAAAGACACGAAGAGACAGCGAACCCACCGATTGCGGGAATAACACAGGGTGAATGACCAACCAAGCTGCCCTTCTAAGAAGGACGTTAGCGTCTCTTTCCAGAAGCCGTCCGGTCTGCGGTAAGTCCTCGCTCTCGATATCCATCTATCAAGGTAGGAAGTGGTTAGGCGGTGTTGCTGACCGGTCGATGCAAAGCAGGCTGTCCCGCCCGCCGATATAAAAGCTTGGCCGTCCCCGCGTCTTCCCCCTCCCACCCCAGATTCATCTCCACCGCCACGACTCTCCCCCTTCACCCATCACCACCTCACGTCCACGCTCGGCCTCGATCAGGTGCCACTGCTACCAGTACCACTGCTACTACCAGGCCCGCTAGGTCCATCAATCGCTTCCTACCCAGGCAGCAGGCTAGGCTCTGCTCCTCCCGTCGTCACACCATGTGCCAGTCACTTCACCCCGGCGGCGACGTGGCTGCCTCCATCAATGTTGCCGACGGCCGAGAGGTCCTTCCGAAGGCCGTCAAGCCAACCGACTACAGGATCACGCTCGAGCCGTTCTTCGAAGACTCCGGTGCCCACAAGCAGTTCACATTCGATGGGACTGTTGAGATTGAGTACGTCACCTTCGAGCCACGCCGAGCACATGTCTCATATCTAGTATATACATCCGGATGATAGCTAACGGAGGCGCCACTGCTTAATAGATTAGATGTCGTCGAGGATACCAACGAGGTCGTCGTCAACAGCACCGAGATCAAGATCCACTATGCAAAGCTCCACAGGAGTGGAGCAGATACACTCGCCACCAACGAGGTCAAGTATGCTGTCCGCTCAATTCCCATAAACACCTATCTGCCTACGGCACGCTAACTCGATACAGGTACAATGAGGACCTCCAGACGGCTACTTTCGACTTCGACCATAGTCTTAAGGCTGGCACTAAAGCCACCCTCGAGATCTCCTTCACTGGCACCCTCAATAACAACATGGCCGGTTTCTACCGTTCGTCTTACAAGACTAAGGATGGGAGCGTAAAATACTTGGCCACCACTCAGATGGAGCCGACGGATTGCCGCAAGGCTTTCCCATGCTTTGACGAGCCTGGGCTGAAAGCTACATATGAGGTTTCCTTGATTGCCGAGCCACATCTCACTTGTCTCTCCAACATGGATGAAGTCAGTGTAGAGGACGTCGAGGGAGGTAAAAAGAAAGTTCACAAATTCGCGAAGTCTCCTCTCATGTCGACATACTTAGTGGCCTTCATCGTCGGTGATCTCCACTATATCGAGACCAAGGACTTCAGGGTTCCCGTAAGAGTCTACGCCACCAGCGAGGAATCCGCCAAGCTCGGAAAATTCAGCTTGGACCTCGCGGCCAAAACTCTTGACTTCTACGAGAGGACTTTCGACTCTCCGTACCCGTTGCCAAAGATGGATATGGTTGCCATTCCCGATTTCTCCGCCGGAGCTATGGAGAACTGGGGTTTGGTCACCTACCGTGTCGTCGACCTTCTCTTCGATGAGACTACTTCTGGTGCTAGTACCAAGCAGAGAGTTGCCGAGGTCGTCCAGCACGAGCTCGCTCATCAGTGGTTCGGTAACCTGGTTACAATGGACTTCTGGGATGGTCTCTGGCTCAACGAAGGTTTCGCTACTTGGATGAGCTGGTACTCCTGCAATGTTTTCTATCCAGAATGGAAAGTCTGGGAATCTTATGTTGCCGACAACTTGCAGTCTGCTCTTTCGCTCGATTCTCTCCGAAGCTCCCACCCAATTGAAGTTCCCGTCAAGAAAATTTCCGAAATCAATCAAATCTTCGATGCTATCTCTTACTCCAAGGGAAGCTGTGTTCTCCGCATGGTCAGCCAGTATATCGGCGAGGATGTCTTCATGGAGGGTATCAGGAGATACCTCAAGAAGCACGCCTACAGCAACACCGTCACAAGTGATCTGTGGGCTGCTCTGAGCGATGCGTCCGGAAAGGATATCAGCCATATGATGGATGTCTGGACCCGACATATTGGACACCCCGTCGTTACTGTCACCGAAACCGAGGGTAGTATCCACGTCAAGCAGAACAGGTTCTTGAGGACCGGAGACGTTAAACCCGAAGAAGACGAGACCCTGTACCCGATAGTCTTGGGCTTGAAGACTAAAGGTGGTGTTGATGATGTTCTGTTGACCGAACGAGAGAAGGAAATTAAGCTGGCTGATACGGATTTCTACAAGATAAACGCCAACCACTCCGGTATCTACCGAACCTTGTACTCCGGAGAGAGGCTTGCTAAGCTCGGCGAGGCAGCTAAGCAAGGTTATTTGACTGTTGAGGACCGAACTGGTATGGTTGCTGATGCTGGTGCCTTGGTCGCCAGCGGTCATCAGAAGACCAGCGGCTTCCTTACATTGGTTAAGGGATTCACGGAAGAGAAGGAGTACGTCGTTTGGAGCGAGATTTTGAACCGCGTTGGAACCATCAGGGGCGCGTGGGTATTCGAACCAACGGAGGTTAAGGAAGGACTTAAGGCGTTCAACAAGAGCATTATCTCGAAGCTTGCACACGACCTTGGATGGGAATTCACCGAGAAGGATGATCACATTCTCCAGCAATTCAAGGCTCTGGCCTTTGGTAGTGCTGGTATGAGCGGCGATGAAGTGTAAGCCCTTACTCCTATTCGAGGTTCCATGGACTAGTTCAGAGGCTAATCGTCTATAAAAAATTTACAGCGTCATCAAAGCCGCACAGGATATGTTCGCCAAGTTCGCCGCTGGCGAGAGCTCCGCCATCCACCCCAACCTCCGCAGCTCGGTCTACGCCATCGCGTTGAAGAACGGCGGTAGAAAGGAATGGGATATCATCCGAGGTGCGTACGACACCGGCGCGAACAGTGACGAGAGGAATACTGCTCTCCGTGCTCTCGGCCGCTCCAAGGACCCACAGTGCATCAAGGATACCCTCGCCTTGTCTCTATCCGAACACGTCAAGGAACAGGACATCTACCTGCCCCTCGCTGGTCTTCGCGGCCACGAGGAAGGTATCACGGCTCTCTGGCAATGGGCCAAGGATAGCTGGGACATTCTCGAGAAGAAGCTCCCACCTGGCCTCGGTATGCTCGGCAGCATTGTTCAGATTGTGACCAGCAGCTTCACGAGCGAGGAACAGATTGCGGATGTTGAGAAGTTCTTTGCGACGAGGAACACTAAGGGATTTGATAAGGGTCTTGCGCAGGCTTTGGACTCTGTCAAGGCGAAGGCTAGTTGGTTGAAGAGGGATAGGGAGGACGTTAAGGAGTGGTTGAAGAGTGAGGGGTATCTTAACTAGATTCACATCTCCAGACAGGACTTGGTTTGGCGTGTGATTTGATAGATACTTAGTACTTTACCCTACTCATCGTGCCCCTAAAAGATTGGGCTGATACCATAATAGCTAAATAGAGCATATGGAAAAGCATGGACTTGCTCAACCCTACTCCACCGTAAATCCAAGACCCAATCCGTGAGCCGTATACGTAATATATAGTATTTTCGACCCCACGCGCAATAAAAAACCTAAATATCATCCCACCAAGCCTTAAATCTCCTTCTGATTCTCTCCCATCTACTAATGGGAACCCAACAAACATGCGGCTCGACGAGTTCCTTTAATCGGGGAGTATAAATCGTCATATCCGCGCCGGGTACTTCAGGTGGGTATATTGCGATGTATTTTAAGGGTATGTTTTGGGGGTTGTAAAGGATTAAAGTTGGCATTTCGTCGGTTGAGGTTAGGTAGAGTCTTCCGAGGGGGTGTTGGGAGGAAGGGGGGCTGGGGAGGATTGCTACTGTGAGTGGTATAGTATGTCGATGTTATTACTTTATATACTGATATACAAGGGATTTTTAGGGAATATGGTGAACATACACCCAACCATATTCACCCTCTCCAATTCTCTTACTAAGCTATCTGGATCAGAGGGGGTAAACCAGAGTGGTAACTCTGATTCGGGGTTGTTGCCGTACGTGTGGGATAGGTTTATACAATCCCATTCGATTTGGTTACGGGTATCGGGTTGCCAGTGGTGGGAAGGGGTGTAGCGGGAGATGTGGATTGTGGATGAGAAGGTGAAGTGGTCTGTGAGGTAGAGGTGGACTAGGTAGATTATTAGGAGGTTTAGGAGGGTGAGGAGGGGGAGGGAGAGTTCGGGGGGTATGTTTGTAAGTGTTTCGTATAGCATTGGTCTTGTTTCTAGACCAAGCATTGGTATATGATGGAGAGTTAGCTAGGATTCTTGGGGTTTAAGTATTGGTTTTCAGGATATAAACACTTGGGAAGGAATTCTATCTTAAAATCTCATCTTCAGCATTATAAATTTATAAGAATCTTGGGAGATTCAAATATAACGGGATGAGTCATCATATCTTACATTCAGCCTTCGGGTCTGCAGTACGTCTGGTCTGAGTAAGTATAAATTTGATATTCAAGTATACAGGTCTGAACCGCGATACCTGTTTCTATATTAATCGACATATGTATTTCTCACAGATTAAGCTGTAGGCAACCAAGAGGTTATGTATAGATACGCCCTTACTTGCCATTCCTCACTCGATACTGCCAGAGAAGGAGAAGTACCTCGGTCCGAGAGGTCACAGCGCGTTGCTGCTGTTGGAGATCCCGTTTGGGTCGCACAAGGAACGAGGACGTCTCTGCAACGCAACGCCGCCCCCACGCTCTTTTCTCTTTCATTTTCCGTCTAATTTCTCGGACTTCGACTTCTCGTCTTCTTATCTTGATGGAAGTGTACGATATCTGAATGGCTTCTTGACTAATTGTATCTTTTGAGGGTAGTACGATTACTCAATAACCGCGAAAAACCCGTTCATCCGTTAAGTAAGAGCTAGAAAGAGAACGAAAAACTAGCTCGACACCATCACATTTAGCCCCATCGGCCATCAACCGCTCCGCCCAATGGCAGACGGCGGGAAAAAAACAGGAAAAAAAAAAAAAGTTAATGTGATAGCGTCGGAGCCCACTGAAAACGTTAACTTTGTACGTAACACGTTGAAGCCTGGCGGGAGTTCCGATCGCGTGGACTCAACTTTAGCGGACAGATGTCAGAGCCCGTTGACGCTAAGCGCAAGGTTAGACGAGAACCGAGACACTTTTCTGGAGTCCTGTCGTCACGGGACCCCAGATATGGCTGATAGTCTGAGGGAGCAGGGGGGGCTATTCACGGCTTATTGGAAGTCGTTCGATTGGCTTTCTTGTCAAGTTGGAATTGGGAGTATATAATAGGCTCGGGGTGGCCTGCCCGGCGGAAGTTTATTCTGCTCTTTCTTCCTTTTTATCCTTTTTTTGTTAATTTTTTTTAAAAATTAATTTTGATTTCGTGGATAGTTGTTATCTATCTCTCTATCTGTCGAATTATCTATCTTCTGTCGATATATCTCTATCTCACTCGCAAGGGCCGCTCACTTCAGCCTGTATAAAACATCCAAATTCAAGATCCCGTCTTCCCGCCCCCCTCCTCGTCCGCAAGATAAATATTAAAACCCCTCACCCGCCTGCTCAATCCGACCATAGTCCCATCAGGCCCTCCCGCAATGTCGCCAGCTGCAACGCAATCCACCCCGGGCACCAGCAGTGCACAGCCCACCACCACTACCACGGCCGCATCCTCGCAGTCCGGCCCCGCAAAGTCGTTCCACGCCGCTTCGACCGCCGAGGCGATCGAGTACGAGGCCAAATATGCGGCGCACAATTACCACCCTCTGCCCATGGTGTTCTCCCGCGCGCAGGGTTGCAAGGTCTGGGATCCTGAGGGTAAGGAGTACCTTGACTTCCTCAGCGCGTATTCGGCTGTGAACCAGGGACATTGTCATCCAAAGGTGTGTATCGTATCTATCTTTCACATGATATATACGGAGCATGCGGCTCGGAATACACCAATTTCACCGCGTCTCCCTGTATCACCGCACCCCTTCTACTCAAACTAACACTTCCACGCTCCTACACAGATCATCAACGCCCTAATCCAACAAGCCCAACGCCTAACCCTCTCCTCCCGCGCCTTCTACAATGACGTCTTCCCCCTCTTCGCCAAATTCGCCACCGAATACTTCGGCTACGACATGATCCTCCCCATGAACACCGGCGCCGAAGCCGTAGAAACCGGTATCAAAATCGCTAGAAAATGGGGTTACAAAGTCAAGGGAATCCCCGAGAATGAAGCCATAGTCCTCGCCGTGACCGAGAACTTCCACGGCAGAACCTTCGGAGCTATATCCATGTCCACGGATCCGGAGAGTAGGGAGAATTATGGCCCGTATCTGCCTAATGTCGGACCTACGATTCCTGGGACGCAGAAGCCGTTGAGGTATAATAATATCGGGGATCTGGAGGAGGCGTTTTCGACGCACGGGGATAAGATTGCTGCGTTCCTTGTGGAGCCGATTCAAGGTGAAGCTGGGATCGTAGTTCCGGACGATGACTACCTGACAAAAGTCCACGCTCTGTGCAAGAAACACAAGGTCTTGTTCATCGCGGACGAGATTCAAACCGGTATCGCCAGAACAGGAAAACTCCTCTGCGTCGAACACTCGAACGTAAAACCCGACTTGGTGCTCCTGGGTAAAGCCATCTCAGGCGGTGCTTACCCAGTCTCCGCCGTTCTAGCAGATAAGGAAGTTATGCTCTGCGTTGAACCCGGAACCCACGGGTCAACTTACGGCGGGAATCCGCTAGGATGCGCGGTTGCCATTGCTGCTCTAGAGGTTGTGAGGGATGAAGGATTGACCGAGAGAGCCGCTGTCCTCGGCGAGAAGTTTAGACAGGGATTGAAAAACCTCAAGAGTCCGATTATTAGCATCGTCAGAGGTAAAGGTCTGTTGAACGCCATCGTTGTGGACGAAAGCCAGACGAATGGACGTCGTGCGTGGGATTTGTGCCTGCTGATGAAGCAGAAGGGCTTGCTGGTGAGTAACATAATATGACTATCCGATCGGTACAATTTATACGGCTGCTAATCCGAGATACTTTACAGGCCAAGCCAACCCACGAAAACATCATCAGACTAGCCCCGCCACTAGTAATCACCGAGGAGGAAATCGACCGATCCCTCAAGATCATTGGCGAAGCCCTCAAGGAACTCCCATCGTACAAAGCACCAGCCGAATCATCCCACTAAACCCCCAAGACGCGGGTAAAATACACTCTCTTCTGTTACTTATACCCCCTACTATACTCACCAACACCTCCCTTTATTCAGAAATTGGGTTCGGTTAAAGCATTTTATTCTGGCGTCCACACAGGTATATTGCATATTTTGGCTTTAAATTCTGTGGGTTCCCCTCCTGCGGGGGGGTTTTCTCGATAGTCCACGTTCCAACTTGTAAGATAGTACGAGTATTATAACTAGACACACGAGGAGAAATATATGACTTGCAAGTAGCCAGTCCCTATGTACTGTCATTCTACCGGGTATATGTTCGCTCCTCACATATGATGATATATATAGCGTACAAGGTATCTGCCGGTCTAGAAGCTTTAGGGTTATGTCCCCCAAGCCCGCCCCGTTGTCGCATCCCGCATCAACGGCATATCCACATCCCCCTCCTTGTCCTTCGTAGGTTTCGACCTCATAGTCATACTCCTCTGACTCCTCTGCTGCGCAGCTTCATGCCGTCGTAACTATTACCACCAAAAGTTAGCATATCCCACAAACCGCAAATGATATCAGGGGGGGGAAATCCGTCCGTACCTCATCAGGGACCTTACTGATCGAGCTCTTCTGCAACATCTGCTTCAGATCATACATCACATCGTTATCCTCAGATCCCAGGAATGTAATCGCCACACCGCTCTTCCCAGCTCTACCCGTTCTACCAATTCTATGCGTGTAACTCTCAATATTCGTCGCCATATTGAAGTTCACCACCAAACTAACGTCGGGAACATCGATACCTCTACCCGCCAAATCAGTCGCAACAAGAACATCGGCCTGATGCTGCCTTAACTGCTGCAAAGCCGCCTCACGTTGCTCCTGACTCTTGGAACCGTGCAGCGTAACCGCCGTCCAACCCGCGTGTTTCAGATCCCTAGCAACCATATCACAATTCCGCTTGATGTTGACGAATACAATGATCGGCGGCGCGTACATAGCCGAGTTAAGGATTTCGAGTAACCTCTTCTTCCTTCTATCCTCACCGGCAACGAATTCCACTCTTTGCTCGACGGTATCGACCGCCTCTCCCGCGTTACCGATGGTAACGATCGCAGGTCTGCGAAGGTATTTTCTTGCGATACGTTCGATCGCTGGCGGCATGGTGGCCGTGTACATCATCGTCTGCCTATACCGTTCTTTACCACCAATGATCTTTGACATTTCAACCGGGTTCTCCGCGTCCTCCGTATCCGGTTTAACATTCGAAACCGGTAACGACTCCAGAATCCTGTTGACTGGATCCTCAAACCCGAGATCGATCATTCGGTCCGCTTCGTCCATAATCACGTAACAACACTGTGACAGCACGAGCACCCGACGCTCAAGACAGTCGAGCAATCTACCCGGAGTGGCGATGACGATTTCCGCACCATCCTTCAACGAGTAACTCTGCTCTTCGATACTGTGACCACCGACGATACTCACACACCGGAAATTCAGCGGATCTGCGAATTTCGCGGCTTCGACTTCGATCTGTTGGGCAAGTTCACGGGTTGGGGCGAGGATTATGGCGTATGGGCCGTCGTGTTTGGTGATGTTATCGAGTGGAGGGAGGTCTTTGATGTAAACGAGAAGAGGGAGGATGAAAGACGCTGTTTTACCGGAACCGGTGACGGCGACACCGATTACGTCTCGTGAACGGAGGGCGATGGGGATGGCGGCACGTTGGATCGGGGAGGGGTCCTTGTAGCCGACGCTGTGAATTACATCGAGGAGGACTTTGGGGAGGGAGGATTCTTTCCAGGACCGCATGGGGTTGGGGATTCCGCCGCCTGTAGAGAAGATAAGTTAGCACGATGTAGTTATATAGAGTATGCGATATTTGATACGAACCCTTTGTCGATATGTTGAAATCTTCTTTGAAGATACGCCAGTCTCTCTCCTTCATCATATCTAACGGCTTCTCGCTCCAGTGTTTGTCGCTCCAGCTCAGGTTTTCCCGTTTCTTGCGATCCATTTCTACCAGTTCCCTCGCCCGTCGTCGTTCTTCAACGTCGCCGCGGCTCTCTAGGGCTTCAGCATACTGCTTCGTTGACCTGTCCGTCTCTGCAAAACCCCCCAGTCTGCCTCTACCGAAGAACTTGGCTTCCGACCTATTCGCGTATATCGGATTGTAGTCTTGCGATGTATCCTCGTCAGCACCCCATTCGAACGTGAACTTTCGCTCCGATGTCTTCCTCCTCTTCTTCTTATTCAAACTATTGGAATCGAGATCGGCGCCCATGTATCGTAACCGAATAACTTTAGCTTCCGCATCCTCCTCGGCCTCTCGTTTCCGGTCGGCCTGTGACGGTCTACTTGACGGCGCGGGCGGCAGGGCCATTGGGAATTTCTCATTCCGCATTGACGCCGGACCTGTCGGTGGTTCTCTGTGATCCCCTCCTCTCTCTCTTTCGCGATGGCTCCGAGGACCCGACGGAGGGTGTCGCGGACCGTTAGGGATTCCGTTTGCATCGTGGCGGCTGTGGTGACCATTCGAACGTGACGGTTGTTGCGATGGCGGGGGTAATGAAGATTTCCGGGCTTCTTCCTCTGCTTGTCGTTTTGCTTCTACCTCTTTGGCGCGTCGTTCGAGGGCGAGAGCTTCCCGCTCGGCTTTGGAGAGGAATTTAGGCTATAACAAGTAAGTTTTGGAATCATTAGTTTCTCTCGTTGGTTTGACGGAATCATAGAATGTTATAGAGCTGGACAGGGGATAGAGAGGCTTTGCACACCTTCTTTGCGGCTTCATCTGCTGCTTTCTTCTTCCTTAACAGGTCTTCAACTGATAATGGGGTCTTCTTCGGTGCAACCGGCGCCTTCTTCACGGGTGGAGGAGGAGGAGGAGGGATCGCATCGCTGGGAGGTGGCGGTGGCGGAGGAGGGGCGCCATCTAAGCTGGGAGGAGGAGGAGGGATATCGTCAGCTGGCGGCGGAGGGGGTGGAGGTAGTCCGATGCCGTTCATGGTTCTGTTCGCGATCGATGGCTGATGCTGAAGTCAGGGAAGTTGGTGATGGTTTTGGTTCTGGGCTCGGTTGGAGATGAGCAAGCCGGGCTTTTGCTTTTGGTGTTTTCGCGAAAAGTCGCAGATTCGTTGTGTGGCGCAACGCGGAAAATGCAACGTGTGGCGATGAACTGTGGCTGTGCAAGTATCATTAGTCTTGTCAAGGGATGGTAATGTCAATACTATGTTAACTGCTGAAAATCCATAAACGAGCATAAACCCTGCTGAAGTTGGTCCGCGGAGTTGGGTACGGTAGCCTGTGAGGTGTCTGAGCGCGGGAAAGAGAGGCCTGTGAACCAGTTCACCGCTTAACTGGTTCAAAGGGTACGCAACATGAAGTACAAAAGTGACAGGTCGAACAAATACGACAGCGCACGTGCGCAGACATTCCCAAAATAATATCAAGCCACTTAGGCTGCTCCATTACTTCTCTTCTGCGGGGATTGGTGGTATTATTAATCTCTTACCAAATCCGCAAGTTAGGAGGTTATTACTCTACCAAAACCTCGAGGATTTCTTGGGGGCTCGATTTATACGAACAGAGTGTCGACGTGTCTCAGCAGCCTGGTCGGGAATGATACCTGGCCGTCGTTCTCGATAACGAAAAAGTATCGGTGCGCACAATTTCAAGGAATGGGCGCGAAGTATTCTATGGAACACCTAAATATCAACAACCCAGTACCATGTGGTACCCGTTCTGGAACCGTGTGAATTTGATATAATCTGCCCGCCGGAAGATCTAGGCAATGACCACCAGTGGTCGGACGGATATCTGGGCCCCGTCACGGCGTAATTAACGCAAGTTTGAATTCCAAAACCAGTCCTTAACGCTTTGACAGTTTTTCGCATTTTGTCTTTGACGATTGGTCCGCGTGCATTCCTCTCCTTTTTCCCTGATCGGGATGCCTTAGAAACATTGTATGACCAATATATATATCCTAACTGCTGGAATCTTAACGTGAGTTAATAATATATCATTATTGACACTATAACATGTCGCTTGTCCCGTTAAACCGGCGCTGGTATACAGGAAAATATTGTTATATATGCCGAAAGACCCGGATATCCGGTGGAGCCGAGTATCCCTTAAATACATCCTATACCTTACCCGCCAGATACCCGAATCGATACTTCCCCACCCCTCCAAAGCTTGTTCCTTCCCTTTCGCTCGCCTATAGATTTTAGTTTGGGCGCATCGCACAGGTACATATCTGCAAGCCCCACTCGAATCACAAGCTCCTTCAGCTTTGCTTGGTGACACACTAAACTAATAACATTGACACGATTATTTGACGGTATGTGCCGGCGACGGAAACAACCGATAGGCATGCATGGGCTTGGATGAATCTGGGTTCCAATTACTAAAACGATGTATATTGGCGTCTTGGCATCGTTCCCCTCTCTATACAAAACGACCTCTTGTGATAGTGGTGATTCCCCGTCCCGTGGAAGGGATTCGGGGGGTTCTTACGCCACGTTTTCCAGAATTGAACGCATGCACGGGCGTCCGGACGGATTAGAGTTTTGATCAAGAGTCAAATTCTGGGTTGTGAAGCTTATATATAAGAAGGCCCTGGGCTGTTACACGAACCCAAGCGGGTTCTGCAAACACCCTCTTAAGTCTGCATACATTCTTAATATACCTGCGTATGCATATCAGAATTTCAATTATAAGATATCGATCGTCTCAAACACTGCCAATTTGAATTAAAGTATTGGGTTTACATTTAGCATGGGTTTTTAGAGTGTCTCCGGAAATGGGCTCTCTTCGTCGTGCGATGTGATCACCACAATAAACGTTGGCTCGAAAACCTTCGCATTCCGAAATTTTAAACCTTCTTCATAACTACACCATCGGCTACCGATTATATTAGAATCGCTGCTAGGTGTCGTTATGGTATGGTGGGTTAAGCCAATCGTTGTTAATGTACGTATCTTGCGCCCTTATAAATCAGCATTAATTCTATTCCGGTATCCCATCTTTAGAAAGTATTCTTGGAATAGGGTTATACTCTTCCGATACGTCGAGTGGAGATATATAGACGTGCTAAAACAACTTCTCTAGATCATAGAATGGGTTCTCGCCGGAATCGCCACCATCTTCGTCCTCCTGCGCTTCTATATGCGCTTCTACGGTGCACAAGGCTGCCACTTGCGTTTCAAACTCAGCGACTGGGTCCTCACAATCACCCTCCTCTGCTTCTACTTCTCGAACATCGCCGACACGATCACGACCGTCTACACACATAGCGAACCTAGAATGAACCTATCTCCCAACCGCAACAACCCCTTATCCGCCTACGTCCTCCTACCACCCGATCGGCTACGAACCCTCCTCAAGATTCTATATGCTTCGTTGTTCACGTACTATGGTTCGTACTGGGGGGTTAAATTCTATATATTGATCCTGTACTATAAGATCGTAGAGCCCATGACACTTCCGCTGCACAGGTTAGCTTTGCATGTGCTTGCGGTCTTGGTGTTCGTGACATTCTTGGTCTGGATTTTTCTTTATCTATTCTGGTGTCTACCTCTCTCGGATAACTGGGATGTAACTGCAACGCCCGGGAACTTTTGCACAGCGTATTTCGCGAGGAAGCCGTTCCTTACTACGATCGGAATGCATGTTGGAACGGAGATTCTCAGTAAGTTTACACCTCATACCATAATTCTAACCCGAAAACGATTAGAAACGACGAGATACATGGCCACTAACGAATTGATTAATCCGCAGTCTTCGCGTTCCCCTTTTCATTCCTCTACCTCATCAGACGAATCAGCAAGCAGAAATTCTACGCCGTAACAGCCATGTTCGCCGTTGGTTTCGTCGGTGTAATAATCTCCCTCGGTAGGGTCGGGTACATCCTCAACTCCAGCTACACGCCCATAATCGGTGTCATAAACGCCTGGGGCGCACTAGAACAGTGCGTCGGGATTATAGTTTGTTGCCTACCGGCGTTTAAAACGCTTCTTAAGAGAGCCGGACGGAGTAATAGCGCCGGGACCACCAGCGAGCTTGTCGAGAGGACGTTCAGTTCCAACGGGAATGAGGAGGGAAGGGGTAGATCCGTGGGGTTTGGTGACCATCCTTCCAATTGCGCTAGTTGGAATCGGTCTGGCACTGACCGCCAGAGTGTTATTCTGAGAGTGGACAGTTTTGAGAGGATGGAGTCCGTTCGTGAGGCGGAGGCGAAGTCTACGAAGCCCAGGGAGATAGTTTCCGGGTTTGAAGAAAACCGATCTCCGGATCGGTTGGGTCGTCATGATATCTGCTAGTCTCTTGTTTCCTTTTCCCGTTTCTCTTTTAATGATGCATAGTTATATGCTTCCATAATTAGCTAATAAGTGTACTTCCAGGGACTATATAGACCATATTGATGTAACATAGGGAACATATAGAGGAATGAACGTTTGGATACTGGACTCAGACCTATCGTCCCTCACATATGCACAGCTGGCGACGAAACTCTGGCTGATACTAATTACGTAGGAGGAGGAGCCCATATATAGAAAAACAAATTCGAAGTCTACCCCTCCAGCTTCAGCTGGCCAGAGCCATTCAGATCCCTTGTGCCAACATATTGACACAGCTGACAATGATCTAAATTGATCCAGGTCGATTCGGATGCGCAATACGATACCAAGTTAACCTCTTCTGGGATTCCGAACTAACCGGACAATGTCAGGAAGAAGATTATACGGACCCACGAGGCGCACCGAGCTTGCCCCAACCCGGTTACCCCAAGGCGGCTGAAAGAATCGAGAATTGTATTTCCCATTCACCAAGTCTTTTAGCCCTCTTCATTCCGAAGCGCGGGCCAATAATCGAAACCCACCGGCGCCCCCGCCAAGTTAATTAGGTTCCTCGCCACTACCACTAACACAACCGTTAACCAGCGATTCGCACGATCGATGCACGACCTAAATTAGCTGAACGTTGACGGTTTATTATATCGTGCGAGATTTCCCCTTATTAAACGCTCCGGAACCCGTTCCGATGGTGTATAAAAGGGTAAATGTTTTACCTGGATGTTGGATGGGAATTCTTATTCTCGACCCTCAATTCCATATAGAATTATTCTATATGCGCTCCAGCATTTTTGTAGGTCTTCAATTGGCGGTCACCGTCGCATCGTCATGTGTAGGTGCCGCCGCAACTATATGCCATGCGGATTATTGCTTGCGAGGTATGCATCTGCCTACACGCCCATAAGTACTTAGCATATCGCGATAGGCTTCATTCGGGAGGGAGTATATTTTCAGAATAGAATACTAACTCAGTTTTATATCAATAAACAGCATTACGGGCTTCACAGACCCCAACGAGGCTAGAACAGGCCTCTGTAGACTGCTCTCGCTATATGCTTAACACCGTCACACCCCCTACCCAGTAAGAACGAAATCTAGTCCCAATATTAATATATCGTCGAATATAATTATCTAATAAAATAATCCGATACGCACAGAACATTTACAGAGACGAGTACACAGACGTTTTCGTTCACCATCACGGAAAGCACTACTCAGACGGATACTGTTTCCATAACCACAATAGAAACAGTACCCGGTACTTCAACCTCCACATCCATAATCGCCTCCCTCGTGAAAACCGATCCAACCTTTACGCCACCTGCAGCGCGACAAAAGCGAACATTAACAATAGAAGATGCACCAACCATCCCCGCCTATGCATCATGGTGCTCCGGCGCCGTCCGCTACACAAGCGCATGCTCTTGTATCGGCGTAACGGTCACGGGAGCGATCACGCTGCCAACACCATCGACCACGATTACCATGCCCGCATACGCTTCCTCAATTTCTATCACCACGTCGATTACGACGGTAACAGTCACAACGGTAGTTTCAACTTCGACCACGACTGAAATCCAAGCGACCGTAGCCGCTCCAGGCCCGCCGGTCATCGCCCCGGTTAAGATGTTCAAGCTCAAATGGGTTTACGATAACCCTAGGAACCCAAGCCAACCTATCCTCTGGAACGCAGGGTGGGGCGTCTCCGCGGCCGTTCCTGAAAGCCAAGCTATGACGTTCGGAATCTCACCAACTACTGGTCGAATGTACTACCTAAACTCCATAGGTTTGCCCACGTGGAGGTCCTACAGAACTTCGGTCGGGGGAGGCTGGCATTCCTTCGAGTTTGCACCCAGTATGACGGTTACTCCGGCTGAGTGTGACGTCGCGATAGGAACTTTGATAGTATCTTGCAAAATTGGCAGCGCGCAGGTGATAATCGCAGTTGGAGAGGGGTCATCGCCGGGGCAGCCGTACGTTTATCTGGTGGAAAACGAAGCCAGTCTTCAGAGTCGACCGCATTGGACAGGGCGCCTACTTGCGGTCCCGGTGGAATGGCCTTAGCGCCGATGAAGTGGATTTTGTGAAATAATATTATCCCATTCGTTTAATTATGATTTTAATTTTTTACCTTTTTAGATTATATCGATTGGATCAGAAGATACACATCTACCAAGGCTCGAGTTCACTGTATCAGATAAAATGTTGGTTTTTGCAGGATATTTCAAGCTTGGACGTAGACTCAGAAGGCCCTGCTTAACCACCTTTCATCATAATTTGGAAAGACAAGACGAAAGCCCTTGATAGTACCAAGATAAGACCGCCCCTTACAATCGGGGGCCTTGTTATCTCTCAGTGCAGTTGCATTGCAGTGGGATGTATGTTTGCACCTTTCCTGAAGCGCCGGAGCACTTGCATTCGTGTTTTCGCCAGCATGCATGATTCGCCCTATGCTATGCAGTATACTGATCCACCTGCAGCCTCGATCGAATCTTTGCCTGCAGCTAGTCGCACGCATATGCACATGCAAGGTACCTCAACCATCTTGGTGCTGATTTTGATGCCGCCGGATCGGATAGACCTCCTCGACTTATCGCGAGCCACACCCATCGTATACGCATACCCGATGCCAACATTGCATTCCGATCAGATGGATCTAGAGAAGGATCCACTAGGATTTCATTACGCGAACCTATCAAGAACGGATGTCTTGTGTAACGTTGTTGGACGTTGCAAACTGGCCGGCTCAACGAATGTTATTGGCTCCTGAGACCAAACACGGTTCTTGCTATCCTGCGGTATTAGGGCCGGGTCTTACAGATGGCAGGAAATTAGGGCAAACAGTGCAGACCCCCCAAGTTGAACGAGCTTCCCTCACACGGAAAAATTGTGAAGCGTACCTATTAGTCAGTTCCTCACTATGAACGGATACCAACCTTTAGATCTAACGGCTCGTCATACGGATACCAATATTAATATACTATAGTTACCGGGTTGACGTACTAACGGATAGACGGGTGTGTTTCAAGAATTTGGGGCTCGGCATCGGGAAACCTGGTTGGTTCGGGTAGGCACAGATGGTACCAACAGGATTACGCCTCCCGACACGTCTTGATTGCTTCAGCCATGCAGCAGCTACCCGCGTCAAGCTGCACGATGCCGAAACACGTTCACACCCCCCTTCAGAGCTCATGGTTTCCAGAATTTCCCTAGGGGGATCTGTCAGCTGTTCTGAAAGTTCTTAAAGTCACGTAGGCTCTAAAAGATCCAGAACACTCCCACGATTTCTATGTTTCTTTCAGATAGTTACCTATTGCTCTACTTCCAGACGCTTCCAGTCCTCTATGAAAACTTAATTCTTGTTTGTTCATTCTTTGACGACGGGTTCTCAATAAACTACCTTCACTTATAACTTCTGCCCAGCTTTGCAAATAACAAGCGCCGTACAAGAACCTAACCAGTATCGGAAGCCCGAATTCAGAATCACCGATCTCATTAGATGTCTATTTGCTTCAAAGCTATGTCTATAGACCTGCACGAGACGGTGAGCGAACCCTCCGAGCCACCTACAAAGCGGCTAAAATCCGAACTATCAGGGGGGTCCCGATCCCCGGGGCCGGCACCTGCATCAGGTGGTCACCACTACGGAGAGATGCTAGGGTACGTACACGGCTCCAGCCTACCACTTGATATATCGATATGTAAACCCCATAATTCGGTCTTATATGTATAAGCTTAGCTTAGTATCCAAGTTAAAGTTCCAAAAAAAATACGTACTAATCAAGTCACTCTCGCAGAAAACTCTGGGACCCAGAATTCTCAGACATAACCGTCCAAGTCAGTTCGAAAGAACGCCCGAGAGATCGCCCGAGAGAATACAAACTGCACCGCACCGTCATCTGCGCCGAATCAGAGTTCTTGAAGAAAGCCTGCAAAGGCCAGAAGACGGACGGCTCCCCGCTCCAAATAATAGAGCTTCGGTCACTGGAGCCAGAACAGTTCGAAATCGCCCTGAAATGGATATACGGCTGCGGTTACGAAGTCCCTGAGAACTACGATGCGTCCAAGATCCTCGACGGCTACACAGCGGCCACCTACCTCGCCATCGCCAGTCTCAAAGAAGAAATCATACGCCGAATCGCCGCAACAATTCAAGGCGACGTCACGCAGAGCAAGTTAGGCCAAGGGTGTGTAATCCCGAATCCCATCCACTTGATGTGGAAATTCGCCTCGGTTTCATCGTCAAAGGACTTCGATATGCTGCAGAAGCCGATGCAACACTTCCTTGCCCTGCGTGGGATCAATTCGGAGTGGGTGAAGGGTATGACGAGTGTCAAGGAGAATCATAACCTGTTCAACGGGCTGGTTGTCGATACGCTGCAAAAGATGATATTTTCGAATTTTTGCCAGAGTTGCAGGTTGGATTTGACGCCGCAGCCGCGGAAGACTTGTAGAGGGTGCGATCATAAGTTATGACAGCATGTTGAAGAGTATCCCTGTTCGCAGATGGCTGATTGCGGGGACCTGCCTGGGCCGCTGGATGGTGTTTTGTGATTAATCGAAGAGGAAATTACTAAAACGATTTAAAGACTCGTTAGAAGCGGAAATATTAATCACTTAGACAGATTTATAGACTTGTACGAGCAACTTCCAAACCCGAATCTTACGGCGTCTACGGACAATCGATCCCTGATATACCCGCCGGATACTACTAGGTGATGTTTAATAAAACTATTTAAGTGGTATGTTGTATTCAAGAGCAGAATTAGGCGGTTCTCAAGGCAGATAACCTGGCAGAATTATGGCAGCATAACGCTTATATAAAACGTCCTATAAACGCTCATATATCCTTAAGTATAGATTTGATACACCACACGCTCACGAGACTAGCCCTTAAAGAGTCTTGATGGCAACCCACATCCAGCACGAAAACTTCTGTGAATTTCCCCCTCAGAGAGAAAACTAGACAAAATCGGTAAAAACTTGAACCCTCCGCTTCAGGTGAGGCCCCACCAGGTCAGGACCCCACCGGTTACAAGACCCAGAAAGCTGACGATCGCCGATGCTATCTTCACAGCTAAGCAGTCCCCCTTGATCAATATGCTCCCCAGCACAAATATGATGGACGCAACTAAAGTGGAATGACCCCTGAGCCATGGTTTTCCGGCCATGGTTATTTTGATATGCCGGATGTTGTTCGTACTGCGGGCCCGCTGCAGATAGAAGGTCATCCTTGCTTCGCGAAGTGGGATTGGTATTTCTGCAGGCGATCCCTGCCGGTGCTTTGATAATTTATTATTGTTAGCTCGCCATTCCTATACATACCCTAGAAACTTAGTTACTAGGTATCTTAAAGCTGTATGCACACAGTTGAATTGGGTCTTCACAGACCCACTTTATAAGGGCGGTAAAACCACACTGTGTTATGAGGCACAAAAACGTAATTATATAGGGCTATAGATCCATGGATCTGTGGGTATATATGCGCGAAAGCGGCCTATTAGGGTCGTGCACACAGGAACTATACAGGGCGTGCTTTATACCCGCTTTAATTATGTGCATCGGTGTACCCATGCGCGTGTCATTACGCACTTAAAACATAGCAGCCAATTGAACCATGTATGGTTCTAGGTTGAAGAAGGCTTAGATTAACTTACAATTATAGCTATTGCTGTTTCCCGCAATAATAGTCTCATGATCCAGGTATACTTTTTTCGAATATTGAATACATGTCTCTCGTCATCGTCAATTGTTACGTCGTATGAGATCAACAGCGTGTCGTGCGTGAAGCGATCCGGGATTCTAGCTGTATACGTAATTTGTATCTGGAGGTGGGAGGGCGGAGCTGCAACGGGTGCGAGCACCAGATCTCGTAGTCCGCGGTTCTCGTTTCCCCTCGGGAAGGTTAACATCAAGGTTGGGTTTGCTGCCATATTGATTAAAGCTTCAGGATACGTCGAAGAATTTTCGAGGTTAGAGCTAGCTGTCAATTGATCCATCAATTCATCGAGGAATCTATGGATTAGCTCATATTTACATCAATTTTTGATTTACTACTGGAAAACGGCTTAAGTAGTACTTGAGCAATTTTTGTGCATAGTCTTACTTAGGTACAGGTATTATTGTTCAGGATTTCGATTTATGCCGGATTTCGTATCATCGTTCATCCGTACGATCGCGATCCAAGCTAATACCGAAATTATTAGCCTGAAATTTGTCGCCCGACCATTATGCGCACAGTGGTATAGATCCAGTGGGTTAAGCTACCGGTTTGACTTTGGAATTCGGTGCTATAATATCTATCTACACAGTAGGCATAGTAGTTTAGCAAATTACAGGCTTGAAATAGCTTGATCGATTTTAGACTGTTTTTACCTTTGCAATTGATCAATTGGCCTTAGGAGAGGTTCCCGAATGCTCAGCCTTCGGATCCTTAAAAATAAAACTCCTATGCCCGCGAACTCTTTTTAGAAGAGTCTCCCCCCCAACGAATAGGGTCGCTATGTGTGAAAGATCGGCCGAATATACGGCGCTGATAAAAATAGATTGGTCATCTACCAAAGAAGTAGGCATCTCATCCCAACCGATAAGATACAAATCGCCTATGGGGTCCCCAGGAAAGTCACTGGGCGGAGAAATAAGAACTAAGAACGAGAAAGCAGTATGGTTAGATACCCCCCCATCGAATTTTGTATTTCAGAAATATGGCAATACTGCCACGCGACGGCGAAGTCTGGGGGGTAATTGTAGAGGTGATGGTCATATGATAAACTTACTCCCGGCGATAGAATAACGCTTGAGCTGCCGAACGAGGCTTTCAGGGTCGTTGAAATTAACATAAAATATCCGAGTAGTTTGATTCTGACCTCCCGGTCCAATGGTATCTGCCATTGGGATCATATCCGGTAGATCAGCTTCCGGGTGCCGTGGCGGCGTATACGCGTATGGACATGAGGAGAATAGTTGACCCATAGTTCAGTGGGGTGGTGATGGATCTAACTCGCTCCGAACGACAGAAATTACTGAGTTTTGGCGTCACATGATCACATACTTTCTTAAGCACATGATTGAACCCGCTCATGTCGCTCACCAAATGTTGCAAAACGCAAACTTTCGAAAATACCAGAGCAGATATATTCGGGTGAAGGTCATGACGACCATTTCGAAGAAGGAAAATCCTGACATGGAGAGCGACGTGTTCCGCACAATCTCACGGTTCATGTACACCGGCTCCATTGAATTTAAGGAAAACCAGGCTTGGGACTGGGATTTCCTCACACATTTGTACCACGGAGCCGATTATCTTCTCATACCAAAACTCAAGACATCGGTTTCGAGTCACGTCGCAATGCTGCTCTACGAGTTGGCACACCCGGCGGCTTTGGACGGACTCGGACAGCTCTTTGAACACGCTACGATGTCCGACTGGGATAACATTTGCACCTGCACGAACGCCCTGGTCACGGCTCCTTGCTTTATGCCGGAAGACTATTTCCTCCAACAGTTCATCTCAGATGGGAAGAATAGAACTGTCCTCATTACAGCTATCTTTCAGTCCTATCTAACCATGAGGCCTGCAGTCATAGCTTACGATGCTGTCAACGTCCCTGCCCAATTGGACATGAATTGATGGAGAGTTTAGGTTGCCGCATCTGACCTTAGAAAGCTCCTATTCCATTGATATAAAAACTGCTCTCGCATCAGTGGTTATGGTTGTTTAACTTTCTGTTAGTCCTGGCCTCCACTTGGGCATGAGGCTGGATACGTATACGCGGCAACATAATTATCCCCCATCTTGTTCCTATAGACACTTTTGAAGCTTTCCAGTCCTAATACCATCACCCCCAGTCATTCAATATGCAATGCAATGGTAGACGGGTGTTATTTCCACAGTATCTTGTGTTGAAGGTATGGATGCCCCCACGGCGGTCCAAGGCAGCTAGCTGGACCGGTCTCGTTGAGCTGGGCCAAGACATCTCTATATCTATTTGAAAACTCTCGACTCAACACGGCTCAAGTAGGAATGCCTCTGCATGCGCATTGCATGACGATTCTGAGATATACATATTCTGATACTAGTCGGGAAAGGGAATAAATCCCGCTATCGATAAGCCCTTCGTTTAATTGGTCCTCAACTTCGGTTCCAGGAGCTGTGCCAGGGCGCCAGCGTAGACAGCACCACCACTCCACCTGCTCACGCCAACGAGGTTCTCCGAAACCTTGGAGCTGCGCATGTGCGATACTCCTGCGATGTTTGACCAGCACCCATGTGCATGTTTCGGATCCTTCTGTGTTTCACGGGCGGCGAGCCTTAAGCCTTGCGACTTGATCGAACATGTAAGCTTGCAGATACGTCTTATTCGGATCTCGTCAGCTTCGCAGCTGCGCAGCTCAGAGCGTTTATATATACTCCGGTTGTCGCAATTTCACAACCTCCCGGATATACCACTCCTCAGGTAGTAGCGCCACATATATCTTCATCTTGATACTTCAATATCCTTCCAAGGAGAAATTTCAAAATGTCCTGGTTCAAGCACCGGCAATCGCGCAGAAGCAGCAGCTTATCGCGCCTCAGCGGCCAAGGTAAGCTGCAAATATCAGCGCCCCGCCTCCAGATCCAGTCGCCCTTCGAAAACGAGATATCGTCGCTCCCCCCGGGGCCCCGTAGGCCCGAAACCGTGGATAAACAAAGTTTCGACCAACATAACGCCGCTGGGAGGGAATCCACACTAGATAAACCGAGTCCCTATGGAACTGAAACTACAATTTCGGCCCGACCGCGAGCGCCCTCGTTTAGTGATTGGGTATTCCCACGGAAACCTGTTTCGGATCCTCACCCTTCTACAAACCACGAGATGAACCTTGCATCGATCGTAGAAGCTTCTCCGACGCAATCCACCGCATCGTTAACAGCGTTCACATCGCTGTACGAACCAGACCCACACCAAACACTTACACACCAGAAATCGTCCCCAGAAGCCAGCACAGCCGACAAAGATCCAAAAGCCTGCGCCAGAGCCGAGGCAAAATCCATTCCGGACGCAGAACAAAAGGATCACCCAGTGGAAGACCCAGTGGGAGACCCAGCAGAAGACCCCATCATAAGAACAGGCTCCGCCCTTCTAGTCAAAGACCCATTCTTCTACGAACGAATCGAATTCCACGTCAAAAACGCCGAAGACTCCTTCATAACCAGCGACTGGGACACCGCCCTCGAGAACACCGGGGTCGCATACGACATCTTCAAGGGTATCGACATAGTCCTCATGATGACCGACGAACAGAAATTCATCGTCCTCCAAAGACTAATCGTCTGCCGGTGCATGGCCATCTTCGCCGTAAACTTTGACGCGGAAGCGGTGTTACATTTAACGAACGAATGGAAGAACCTGCTTATCAGAGAAGGGCTTATACTTCAGGATAAGAACAGCAAGCCGTGGATTGATTTGATTAAGATTTTAGCGCATCTTCATCAGGGGATGTATGAGGTCGCGCAGAGTAGGTGTCAGGATTATTTACATCCTGGATATATCAAAGACGAAAGTGACCCGATAGCTAACGATTCTATCAATGCCTACGGGTTTTGGCTGATGGCGGAGATACTGATGAAAACGGGGAGGAGGGTTGAAGCCGGGTTCTATACTTCCAAGATTCCGAAGGGTATAGAAAATGGAATACACTTTAAATGGATGGCTCATTGTTTATCTAGGTGTCCGCCTCGGATTCAGACACAGTTAAAGCCACCTAGGTTTGTTCATCTCAGGAGCCATAGCGAGCCATAGGTGTGAACGGTTAGCCATTTCTAGAATAATTTTTTGAATGTATATATATAATATGTTTACTAATGACAATAATAACTCCTTCACTTCAGTAAAACACTCGATCTTTGTACGTAGGGCTGCTGGTCGGGCGCTCACACTTAAGTACTTCAAAACCAAGGATCATTAGCTCTATTCAATAGACATCTATCGACTGTGTGGATATATTGGGTACCACGCTAAGTTCCCATTCGAAAAAAGAAATTGGGCGTGAGACCAAAGTTTGAGAGACGTCGAGACAGATGGTTCCAAATCCCAGATCCTCGTCTCGTCGGAAAATTATAAAGTTAGGCCTCCCTGGACCAACCAGTTTTCGACGTCATTCCTGTGCAACGGGTAGTCAAAAGCTAATCACAAGACCCTTTTAAGCCCAATTCGGAAATCGATATTTTCTAATAGAGTATTATATTAATATGATAGAAAAGTAAGGTGGCTGTGACCTCTATGGAAATGTATTGTAAATACTATAACTCTAGAAGCTAAAATACGGAGCCGGAATATTCCAGAATATATTAGCAAAATGCAAAACCACGCCCCATAGATGCCCCAAATTCAACTATGTATACCCACAATTAATCACTACAGATTATAGCCCGCTGAACGGAACCCCATCCAGATCTCACATGAAGGCAATCGATGAAATAACCAGCGATACAAATTCACTCGAAAAACTGAGCGCTTCTCCAGAGGAAATCATGTCTTGTTCACCAAACGACGGTGAAAACCAACATGCGCAAGACAATCTAACGATTCGGTCACTATCCATTACCTCAGACCCTATTCTCGTTCCCTCAGACTCTATAAAATCCATAGGCATCAATTTAGAGGTGACTCAAGCCAACTAATATAATTCTGTAACGCCAACCCCAGACTTTGGAAGAACCCCCGTTTCTCCGATATCACGATAGTCGTCGGCCAAGATAAGACCGAATATCGCCTCCACCGAAACATCATCTGTCTAAGATCCACGTTCTTCGACGCCGCTTGCAAAGAGGGGACATTCATCGAAGGCGACAGCCGAATCATCAAACTTCCTGATATCCAAGACCCAGAATTCGAAGTAGTCACTCGATGGCTATATGATAAAGGATACGAACTACCTCAAGAAGTTTCCAGCTCAAACTTTGCATCCGTGTATAAAGCCGCGGATTTTCTAGGGATCTTAGGACTCAAGCCTGAAATGGTGAAGCAGTTGGTAGCCGTTCTCAAGTCGGAACGTGGCGTTCTAGTTGGGAAGCTTAACCCGCGTCGAATCGCATCCCCCCTTACAGTCCTCTCAGAAGTTGCCGATATAGCCCCGATTTCCGACTGGGAGCTTTTGCGACAAATTGCCGACGAAGGAATCGTTGCTTCTTTCTTTACAGGAGACGGTTTATCCAAAATAGCGAGTGGGAAGCTTGGTGGTTCTTTCTTTGCAGCCATAGTGCTCGATGCATATCAGAACTTTACACGATTGAACAGCTGTATGCAGTGTGTGTTTACCACGAGAGATCTCGCTGGTGGGCACTGTAGACTCTGCAATAAAAGATCGAGCTTTATCAAAATACCTCGACGCGTGGAATCTAGGAAATAACACATATGTATTTTTTTCAATCTGCCAGTATACTAGAAGTTCCGAGGCAGAGCGCTCGGAAAAATAGATACCTCTACAAAGTTCTTCGCCACTCTAATCCATTCTAGACTTCCAATTTTAGAATCAATTAGAATTCTTCCTGGCATATCTAGCAGAAACCCTCGCTCCATGAACCTAGATATCTCTAGAGTCGACAACAGCCTATGAAATTAATATCGAGCATACACTTAATTAAGACCTGTCATCACGCTACTCTACTCGCAAAATCCAACAACCTCAGTCAGTCAGCAATACATTGCAATAAGACAGTCCCTAGTCCATTACAACAGTCTAATCCTAGATTGCAGCAGTCTATCTCTTTTAAAATGAAGTCCCAACAGAATAATGTGAAATCGCCAGTTATTCCAGTCGATGCTTCAGATTCTGAAACTGAAGTAAGAGAGAAAGGACCAGCTAAGCGTACGAAGATCGAAGTCCCCTGTAAACAAGAAGAGGAATCTCTGCTCAGGTATTAATATTCTGACTACAGCTGCGCTCCTCCCCATTCCCCGTAGAAACTCATTACTGGAGAGTGGGGCGCTAACCCAACGAGCTTGTATCCCATAGTCTTCTAAATAATCCCCAGTTCTCCGATATCAAAGTTATCGTTGGAAAGGAGAAAAAAGAGTACAACCTCCATCGAGCAGTAATTCACCTGCGTTCTTCCTTTTTCAAGACGGCCCTGAACTCAAACTTCAAAGAAGCCAGGACGGGAGAAATCAAGCTCCCAGATATCCACCCCTCTATATTCACAATTATCGTTACATGGATTTACCGAGGAGGTTTCTCCCTTGAAGAGAAGCCAAAAGTCGAAAGGATTCGCGATTTATACAGAGCCGCGGATTACCTTGGGATAGATTCGCTAAAGGAGGCTATGCTGTCCGCGATCGCGAAGTTCTTAGAAGAGGACACTCAAAGATCGTTTTCGGAGTGGAAGATCGAAAAACCCTTAAGTATCGTTCGTGCCCTTACTGAAATCGCACCTACTTCAGATTGGCAGCACATACGACAAGTTGTTGACAAATTAATCCCACATCGTCAACTCAGCGAGGGTAATTTACGGGCTCGGGCAGAAGAGGAGCCGTCCGATGCCAACAACTTCTACTTGGTAGTTTTGCTTGACGCGTATCAGGAACTCCTAAATTCCCTGTACTGCAGCTCCTGCATAATCAAGGTCAGGAATAAACTAGGGACTTGTCGTGGGTGCCGAAAGTCGTTTACGTGCAAGAAGCGCAAGGGTCCACCACAAAAGCCACAAAAGTCACAAAAGCCACAAAAGTCTACCCAAGCTAGCCTAGCACTTACCGTCTAGGAATGTTGCTCCGTGACCGAGAGAACGACTAACGGGCGCCCTGAGAAGGCGACCTAGCCCAAATTTGATCGAATGTTCGCGAATCCAGACCACCCTTCAAAGCCAAAGTCTTTTTAACCAAGTATCATTTGGGCGCTAAATCTATCATTCCATTTCCTGTACAAACGTTTAGATCTCGTGTCTCGAAATCTTTCTTGAAAGATCAATCAATCCTGTTTCGCTTTATTGCCTCAGCTTAGTTGATCGCTTTATTTGGACGCTGAGATATCAAGATGGCTTCGCTCAAACCTAGCGGGAAGTAGGTATCACACAATATCCTTGAAATATTCCTTGGATTTGATAACTTCACTAACAAGCACTTCAGAAACCGAGCGATGCTTATCACGTAATTTCACGGGTTAAACCCTTTGGAAGAAATGCAGGCCTTTATCTGGTTAATGTTACGCCCAACACTGTATGGAAAGAAAAAATGAGAACCTTTATCCTATAACCTTTATGAACATGATGGTAGGAAGGAAAGAAAAAACAAAAGAAAAAATAGAAATGGTCAACCTTCGACCTGTTCGGACGTTGAAGACATCCCGATCGTGGTTGGTAATGCATGGTAGTGTTCAAAAGCCGATGATTTTCCGCTCTCCGGACGCCAGCAATGAGAATCATTCGAAGATACAAAGAGAAGGGAATAAGAAAATCCCCATAGAGATGCCGAGGGAAAGATATGGATGTTACTGCCGCCCGACTAAAAGACAATGGTAGGTTGTTCAGGGTCATCGAAGGCCCCATCGCCACCAAAGGCTCCAGGAGCACCTTCATCCTTAGCAGTCTCAGACGGGCAGGCGACAGGGTCAGGGGCGGCAGCCTCTCCGGCGCGTTTAACCTTACGAAGTTCAATAGACCAGTTTTCTTCGACCAGCTTGAATGGACTGCCCTGGCCATCATCGGCGGTAGTCTTAGCAAAGGTGTACCCACGGTACTCGCAGTTGCGATACTTGTCGCGGTTTTCAACAAAAGGGAAGTCTTGTGGTGTCAACCAACGGAGAAACCCGGAGTGAGTGACCTGAGGTAGAGGATTAGCTCAATTTTAGTCGACTCGAACATATAAGCGAATGGAAATACATACAACAGCGATAACTTTCTCAGGTCGCTCAAAGAGCCACTTGCGAGCGATAGTAGCACGAATGGCGAGATTCTCACGAGCATAGAACCCATGGGTCTTAGTGAGCCAGTCATGCTTTTCGCAGTTACTGAAGTCAAGAGTAGGGAATTTCGCCTTCAGCTCATCGACTGGGGTCCCGGTATCACAAGGATTCGGCGAAGTCTCTGGGTAAAATTTTAGTTATTTTAGTATGAAATCAAATATTGGACGGAAATATTTCTTCGCATCTTAATTGAATTGGAATAAATAATATTAAACATACCTTGAATCTCAGGGAGGACGACGAAAGGAACGGTCCCTTCACGAAACTCTTTACCGAAAATCAAGAAAGCAGTTTCAAGAGTTCGGAAGAGGGGTGAAACAACAACAAGGTCCAATTCCTTGAAATCACCCCATTCGCCGCCAGCAAAGGCATCCCGAAGGCCTTTGACGCATTGCTCTTTTCCCAAGTCCGTCAAACGAGGGTCCGGTTGCTGAAAATCCTACATGGCGTTGAGCTTTCGTACTTCATGAATAGCACCTGTAAAGGGAGAGCACTTACATCCTCGAGGTTATGCGTGGCTTGTCCATGGCGGATCAGAATTATCTTTGTATTTGGTGCCATTCTGAAGATTCAAAGAGGTTGAGGAAGATTCTAGCTACTCCCATCAGCACAGCTCATCGATCTCCAGGACCCACTAGAATGTAGCTATCGCCGATCGATTAAACCAAGGATGAGGGATCAGTGGCATACCTGTTTGAGTCAAGGTGGGCAACAGAGTCGATGGTAGAGAACAGGTAGCTGGAGATGGAGATGAAGATGCAGGTGAGAGAGATGAAGAGGAGAGGAAGGGGAAACCAGAGTTGCTGGTGTTTGAGAATCAAGTACCCGCCAGACGGATACGCCTGGTGCGCTCTGTTGATACGGCAGGGAGGATATTTACGTCCTTGCTCAGGGAATTGGGTGGGTTCCCCCGACGACAAGAAGGAACGAACACTGAAAGGGTTATTGCCAGAGAGGGAGGGACTCGAAAGAGAATGAAATATTATCATGCAAGCACAGTCTTCGTTTTCTATACATCATATATCAGATCTCTAAAATCCAATGTCAAATCGACCGCGGAGCCGGAACCAGGCACTGACACCCCGTTCGCGGTGGAAGAAAATACCACACGCCTTTTTGCGTTGCGGATCCAAAGGAGTGATGTTGGCGAGAGGCGAGAAAGAGAGAGACCGAATCCCGAAGTCCAAGGGTTCAAGGGCAACCCAAACGCTGTGGGCACTGGTTCCAGGTACCTGGAGCCGGACAGTTGTCGTAATGGGACAAGGGACTTGACGACACCTTTATACTCGGAAGGACTTTAGGAGCCGCTGGTCTAGAAGGCTGCAGCTCCAATAAGCTACCCCAGATTTTGAATACCCCCACGAGATAGCTTAGGGTCGTGTGTTCCGATTGCTAATTTAGTCTTTCCTCGTCTCAAATTAATTATTAGGGCTAAGGAAGAGCTTGCCAGACGAAAGAGTGGTCACGAGGGCAGAGCTCAGGGTCCTGGTTCTCGAAGTATGCGAAAATAGGAAACATCCATCCTCGATCTGTCGGAAGGTATTCCAGACCTCGATGGGCAATAAAATTGTGGATTCAGGAAAAAAAAAAAAATTAAAGGGCTGAAAAATTTTTCTCAGTCATCATTCCCGTGCATTAGCTAAAGGCATTTACTATTCGAAATCAGGGAATAGGGGCCCGCCTTACATCACAGGCTTTCGGTTTGCCGTTACCATTCCGGAATGCACTTGTCGGGATGCATGCGAGGAGACGACAATTTTTCGGACCGACTGTCCCTTCATTTCCGAGCTAGTAGGGCTAGTCCCTGTCCAATGGTCCATGCACACATTCGGGGCTCCGTTAGCAGACCTGCCGAAACCCGAACACCTTGGCCAAATCTTTCTGGGTTTCGAATTTCATAGGGAACATCCAAGTAGATTAATATGCGGGAGATAGTATATCGCAATCCCGCAATGAAATGCAATATATCGCCAGGGACGTACCGGCCCGTTCATAAACCAGCTTCCTATCCCTGGCGTCATTTTCGTAGCTTTGTGTAACGTGGTCCAGACTCGGCCGTTTTCGGAAGCAGGCCGATTCCAACGTCCACAACACACGGCCATTCATCCGCCCTCGAACTTTCTAGTAATGAGACTGGACTTTTGGAGCTGTGATCAAGGGCCTTTCCTTTTACAGTCATGAATCTCAAGAAGAGCTTGCACGAGCAGCTCACACCTGAAACTTGTAGACCCAACGAGCTCGCTTTCCTTTTGCTCTTTTTGGTTTTCCTTTGTTCGTGGGGGAAGTCACGTAGAAATGCATCACCACGGTAGCTAGACTAGTAAAAAAAAAAAAAAACCCCTAGCCAAAGATATATTTGTATACGAGTAGTGAATTAGCCGCTTCCACGAAAAAGCTATTCATTTCCAAGCGCTAAAATAGATTTATAACTACCTGGCCGACGAGCCAAAGGTGATACTTGGGTCCATAGTTGAAGCCGTGGTCCGTGACTTATAGATCGATTATAGTCTTGCCGCAATGGAAACTTCTTTCAAAATCCAGCTGTAGAGTACACTTGGTACCAGTATTTTATCAATCAACAATATTGGTCCAATTGTGGAAGTCGTGAGGTTACCCAGGGCCCGGGTTGCATTACCTCTCTACGTACACCCTTCCAACGATAATTCAGTTTGATTGGAGCTAGCTGAGACTGTTCGTTTCGACTGAAGACCACGAATTCAAGCGCTGCATCTGAATAATATACCTTTAGATACACAACAGTGCGTAATGTTATCCTTCTTGTTACATAGGTATGGGACACAGCAGTAGTATCGGCTCGAAATTTCGATCTAACAGATTCCGATACCAGGGCGGGTAGCAGTTATAGCAGGTATATTAATCCGCTCATGGTATTTGGAAAATGCTATCCATACCTAGGTACGTATACCTAGGTATATATCCATATACGGTTCACTAATGAGAAGAGAAACCAGCATCTACACCAGCGGATCAAATTTGAATATTTTAAGTACGGACAATATAATATCGGACAGCTAAGCCGGTTAGGATATCAAGTTCGCATGAACAGGCGATACAAGTTGAGTGATACCACCTCGCCCCATACTTTCCCGTTTATAATTACGCCCAGCTCGCGATCAGCGTAGTTCCGAAATGTTCACCCTCTATCGGTTCTCGTGGGTCTATAGTTGAATCTACGTCCCGGCTGATTAGTACATAGTAGAGCCCGTGGAGCCAACAAATCACCTAGCAAGCACTCAGTTAGCCGACGAACACCTATTCTGTTGTTACGTGCCTGGAAAATTCTCTTCGGGAGTGTTAGTCGATTTAAATCTATGCCAGTATGAATTGTACGTAATAATACACATGGAAAAGTACCTTCGCTCCCGGATGAAAGCAATCTAACACCCCCCAACAACCTTACATCAAATCTGCGTGTGACGGGACGGTTGTCATAACCCCGGTACTTCAACGTCGGTGCCGGTCTCGACTGCGGCTTCGGTGTCTCCGCCGGTCCCGATCTCGATCTTCATATCTGGAAGAATGGTGTTTCCGATCGTAGTCCCTATCGCTCTCTTTCTCCCGATATCTATCTCGGTCCTTCCTGTCCCACGACCGATCCCTATGGCTGTCCCTATCTCTGTCCCGACCTTTGTCCCTATCCCGCCTATCTCGATCCTTTTCGTCATCTCTATACCTTTCTCGGTCACGTTTCGATCGTGAACCTTCCTTGTCGTCTCGGTAATCTCTGTCTCTTCTTTCGGGTCGGTCTCTGTCCTCCCGATTCTTCCAATCTTTGTCCACGTCCTTCTTTACCAGGTCTTTACCTGTTTCTTCCTCCACCCTGTTTCCATCCTTATCCACGAGAGTGATAGGTAGGTATGTTTTATCAACCCTTTGTCGTCCTTTCTTGTCGCCTTTGCCCCAGGCTCCCATTTCTTCCGCCCCAAGGCCTTTAGCACCGATACCTAAAAACGCAGGCCGTTTCTCAACGATCCTTGGTTTATTCGCGGCACCTCCGGTTCTTCCAATAGACTCGCCTTCTTTCCAACCCATGCCTCTGAGTAAAGCCGCTCCAAACTCCTCTACAGGAACGGCAGCGTACTCTTCCAGCGTGGCAGCATCTGGGCGGGAAGCGACATCGGCCCGATATGCATCGTCCTCGTTTTGAACGAATGCCCGATTGTCCGTTACATTCCCTGAAGCAGCCGGTATGGTTAAGGTGCTAGCTTTTGCTTTATCCCCAGCCAGCAAGGCCTCCATAGCAAGCTGATCCTCTGACTTTTCGACTTTCTCGGCCGCTTCTTCACCTTCAGCGTCCCCGTCCTCTGCATTCGTCATCGCCACATCCCCTTCAGCGATCGTCATACCAGCCGTCGACTTCTCCACAAGCTGGAGACCAACTTTCATTGGCTCATCCCCGATTATATCGCGTGTGTCGGCTGGCACCCCATCCTTTTGGGCAGTTGCCTCCGGAGGGAGGTATATCCCCTTCTTTTTCCGACTCTCAGCCCGCCAGTCCTTATTTCTTAAAGCCGGTATGACCAGCGTCTTCGCTTCCTTCTCTCCTTCAGCTGTGATCGCTCCCTTACTGCCAAAACCAGTGACGAGCTGCACCTTATTCCGGTGGTCATCTTCATGGCCGTCGTCATCCTCGTCGTCGGAAAGAGCTGGCCCACGCTTATTCCCCGGCTTGGAAAACGCAGAGGTCGGCTTCTTAACCGTGGTAGCGGACCCACCGGTGGACCGTTTCGAACCGAGTGAGATTGAGAACCCACCCGTGCTCTTGGAAGGCGGATCCATTGTCATAGCGGCTTAAGAAGGAACGTGAAACCTCGGGTGCGTAGACGTGTCTGTCCTGAGGATCCGTGACTCGGATACGAAAATTGCGAATGTAACGTTATGCTTGGTGGATAAATATCCCGCCTGTTAGATTATGGATCCAGAATGGGATCTTCTAAGACAAGGGCAGTTTTCCTTGGAAGCAGGGGGCTTCTAACGCCTGCTCGGGACGCCGTTGGTGGTGCCGATGGTGCAATGACTGATGAGAAGGGAATTCGGAGCGAGATGGTGTTGAGTCGACGTGCCGGTTTGTTTTGTGAGAGGCCGTGTTTGACTATTTTGGGAGGTCGGAAGTCTTGGCGTATAAAATCAAGGAAATCCAGTTTAAGCCTGCGGAAGGCAAGCGAGACCCTGCATTTGAACTAGTCTCGGGATAACGACCCAAATATCAAGGCAGGTTAATTGACAGGCGAGGGGAAACGTAATCCCCTTTGGGAGATCGGGCGCAAGACGTTTGCTCGGAAGAAAGCGAGTTTTCTGGGATGCCGGTTCAGCCTTGAGAAAGGAAACGATGGACAGCACGACGTATGGAGAGTCGTAACTGGTGGCGTAAATTACAAGGCAAGAAGTTCTCTTACTCAGGTTATAGTGCCACACTAAAGCCACTATCAAGCATGTCTGAGGCGGATGTTTCCAAACTATCTCGTAGATGTGGCTTGCTTGTGATCAGAAATAAAAACAGGTTCTGGTCCGAGTTTCCTGTTCAGATTCAGGGACCAAGAGCCACTGATGTCATGCCGCAGCGAAGACCGTGATCATTGGAGAAGACAAGTGGGTTCCGCATCCTTTCATGCATGTGTGCTACCAGATTTAGGCCCTTTTGAACATCCTTGGTTTTTTAATTTTTCAAACACATAGGGTAATATAATAACGGCAAACCCCGGACTTGCTATAGACTTCCGGGGTACGAGATCATTGCGAATCTACAAATTGGCCAGGGAGACAACGATCTAGGTCCAGTCCGTCTGATAAGCAAAGGGCATACACTGTAGCATCCGCCAGATTTATTGGTGATAGTGACGCATAATCTAATGCATGATGCGGTTGAAGTCTCAGGTCATGCAAGTTCCAAGGAAAAAGTCAAGTCAGCGATCTCAAGAAGGAAGTTTATGACGAAATATTCGCCTCGGTTGAATCTAGCAAATTAGTTTAGCTGCTTAGCGTTGACATCCAACTGGTTCGGTCCACGGTGCGCCGGTGGGAAGACTGCTCCACTTTGGACCAGATATCGTAGGCTGGCCCAAGAAATCGTACGAAAACTTTCACTCTTATCGCTACGAGCACGGGAGGTGTGATGTGCTGAGGAAAACTCTTAACAGACGCAAGATATCGAGGAAAGAGGAATCCGTGCGGTGTTGGCCTTCACCGGATTTCAATCCCGGGCATTTCGCGATGCTGATTTGCTGTTAAACACCGAAGTCCCCATCAACCGCAACCGCCTCAAACAACGCATTTCAGGCGGGATACGCAGTGGAAAACCCTTGCAGACGCTTCTCTGCCTTGGTTGCAAGTTGCCCTTTTGCGATATACCGACGCACGGGCATGTTTAAGGGTGCGTCTGGGTTTCTCTCAACAGTTTTCCAGGGCTCTGCCAACTTTTTTCTCCAAAACACGGTATAAGAGACCCACCGGTAAATTCCCTCGCTGATGATCTATTCCTGTAGAAGTTATAAAGCAGGACTTCTAACCCTGCGCCCCAAAGTCAGATATATCGAAGATACGACATCCAAAGGGCCGTGAAGCAGGTTTCTTGTCGTCTCTTTTGTGTTGCATTCTACATTTCCAACACACTATTGGCCAGACCCAGGTCTCTGCACGACCATTCTCGCATTGCAAGGTCATGCATATCTTAACCTCTCCAACATTAATATTTCCCCAGTGGGTAAGGCAGGTTGGTCATGTGTGAGCTCGCAGGGGCCGCCGTCCGCTTCAAGAGTCCTGTCAGAGACCGCAGGGTCTTCGAGGGACCAGACCGTTTTAGAAAACTCTCGCCATGGTGGGAATAAAGTTACAGCAGGATCGTCCTGGACTAAAATGTCGAACTTCCCTTCCCACCGATAGCAAGGGCCAATCCGGTATAGCATCCCCTTGCGCTTCTGCACGAGCAGCATGAGCACCCGGTCTTTCCTCCAGTAGGTACTGATCACAGTCCCACCCATCCACACCGCCCGTTGGCGGAACATCCCTGGACGCACATCTGTCTGTCCACCCTCCACAGCCGTTCTTGTCGCTGTGCAGCTGCAGAAGCTTCTAGCCTGGCTAAAGACGGCGCGCTGTATCCAGCCAGATAGGTAATAGCCCAGAACCAATGGGATCAGAGGATTTTAATATCCGAGTCGGTGTTGCAATTGGGAGAACCACGCACAATCCGGAAGGGCCCTTCTCTTTCCTCCTATGTGATATCGAAATTCTCCCACCGAATACATTTTAGCGCTCGCATTCGCATTGGCTGTTATCCCTCAATGCTCGTGCAGCTCACTAACAGTTTTCTGACGCGGCTACACACTAGATAGGTTTAGTATCCGTTCGCTGGAAGACCTGGGAAAAAGGAAAGAAAGAGGAAACAAAAATACAAAAAAAAAAAAAAAAAAAAAATTAAAGGAAGGCTTGGACGCATGTATCGCATGACTTGATAGCTATGAGCTTTCGAGGTAAAATCCGAGGCCCCCGTTAACTGCAGAAATCATGCATTGGAACGCTTTTCCGTTTTATCTCTCCGCACCGGAAATCTTTTTGTCGTTTCGGAGAAAAATGACAGCCGGGACGAATCAATCGATTCCTCCAAACCAAGAAAATGCAAAGACAGTTTGGCATTCTCAACCTCTACAAGAAGCTGCCGGTCCATGGCTTCAGCTCGATGTCGATCAAGGCTTTAACTTTGAAGGTAGCCCTTTTCCTCTTTCAAACTTCCCCAACGGTCAGAGGAGAGCAGAACGGACTTGTGGTTGCGGTACAATAAAAAAACCCCGCAACTGGCTACCCGCCCAATGCCACGTATAACCAACTAAACTCCTTGGTTCCTTACTCTCAGCTCGAAAGTCGCATGGCGAGGAAAAGAAGTTAAAAAAGAAAATTCCGAGGAAAACGAGAGTATGAAACCGCAGCCGTATCGAAAATCTTTCGTGTCGAAAGGAAGGGTGCGTTGAAGGGAGGTTGGGGCCCGAGGCGTCTACAGCAAAGATCGACTCGAAGGCGCTCCGGCAAAGCCTCTGATCGGTCGATACCGGTGATTAACCAAACTCGAGAAATGAGGGTAACGACTTGAGAGACAACTAGACCCGGTTTTTGTAGGAAAATCTTTTCTTATAAGGAGAAAGAGCTGTCAGGATGTCGATAACGCAGCCCCCTCCGTTACTAAATGGAAAGCGTGAACTCCGAGAGATCTGACACGAAAGGTTGTGGCGGACGTCGGAATTAGCCATCAGGATGTATTTGCCCGAACAAAAAGAGGGGACCTTGCGACGACAGGTGTGCCACAACCTTCCAGTTCTCTGTACAGCTGTCCAATTGATCTGGACCGATGATCTCGACCTCGACGCAAATGCATTAACGGAGTGGCAAATAGAACCAATCCACAAGGTAGAGCTAACGGTCAATACTCAGTATCAAAAGACAGGCGAGTCTTTGAGACGTGAAAGCTTAATCGACCCACGAGGACTAATAAATCAACCCATGTTCCGATCCAGGCCAGAGGGTACCTTGCTAGTGCTGGACCCGATTCTGGGCCCCATCATCCGTCGTCGTGGGGCCCATTCAACGTTTTCAAAGGTGGGAACTAGTAGAGCAACTTTATATTCACCAAGAAAGAAACCCAAGCAAATCTCAGGGAAAAAAAAAAAATGTTTGATGTTTTCCTTTTTTTGCCTGCGAAGAGCAGAACTCGCGGGAAACGTGGTTGCTTAACTTTCCCTGCGACACGAGCTCGATAGTTGCGACTGGATGGGAATCTCAGCGTTAGAAAAGGGGAAAGTGAATTACCATTTCAAACAAGTGGCGAAATTTCGTTCCCAGGTGGGACCCAAACACTAGCGCCGCGCGCCCTTGCTCAACAAGAAAACTCGACTGGCTGGAATCGAAAATAGAGATGGAGAAGTCAGAAAAAGAGGAATCCCAGACTTGGAAGGGAAAAAAAAAAAAAAAAAAAANAAAAAAAAAAAAAAGAGGGACATAGGGAGTTCAACCAACTGGAAAAGTCAAGAAGGTATCTTTACGACCAAAATATTACCATTGCATTGCATACAAGCATTGCACAACGGACACGCAGGTAACATACCTATCTGGGACGAAAAAATATTATTTACTAGCCTCGGAACTAGAAGGTGGTTGAATCTGATGCTAGACGGACGCGTACGGTGTAGTTTCGCACTGATGCATAAACTCTACAGGAAAGCCCCGATCCAAGCCAAGGGAACCAGATACTCGGAAGACTTTAATAGAAACATTCAAAGATGCCAGCAGGGACCATTTTTCGTTTTGCAACAAACAATTAAGACCGTTAATAATCTCCGAACGTCGAGCCCTTTTCAAATGCAAGCCCCCAATGTCTCTCTCCTGGATATTGATACAACGATACAAAAAACAAACAATGCTATAAGAGGGTGGGTAGGAAAAGTATATACAGCCGAAGCCCTATTGGAAATAGTTCAATGCTTGAATAAAAGGACAGGTATTGCTCACAGGAAAACTTGGGCACCAGAAAACGCCGTTATATACTCAAAAACCCCGCGGGGCGTGGTCGAGTTTTTCTCTTGGTTGAGATGTCTCTCATTCTCCAACATGAGTTTTCGAAACAAAAAAGGGCCAGCCAGCCAAAAACAGTGGCGAGGACAAAGACGGGAAAAGAAATTGGCATGCAATTTCCCTTCTTGCGGAGGATGGGATTCTTGAGATTGCGGTGTGGCAGGGTTCAATCTGGCACCTCGAGAATCCATGTCGTGCAGCGTACCCTGACTAAAAGGAAACTTATCTTAGCTCAAAGAAAGAGAAGGAAACCGCAGAGCACATCCCGATTGGACATGTGCAGCCCTCGACCTCTCTAGCGTGGAGTCTTAAAAGAAGCCGCTGTGCCCTCTCCTCTCCATTAGTATTCGAAAGTCTGATCGAGGCATTTCTGGGGATGCATGCTTTTTTGCGCCACGAAAAATCTGCCTGGACGCAAAACGAGGTGGAGATGGGGCTGGCGCTTCTCATAACATGATGGGAAAGTTTAAAAGGCTTAGTAAGAAAGTGCCTTTTTCTTAGGAGTTCCTTTTTTTTNTTTTTTTTTTTTTTTTTTTTTTTTTTCTTTCTGTCGGTGAAATTGAAGTGGTATTCGAGCTTGACGATATATTCCTCCTCCCATACTTTCTCACTATCCCAGTAACATGTGGATTTTTGCGTTGTCGACGCTTTATTTCTGCTTTCTTTAACAATAATAACTTCCCCGTTCAAATATTTTAATAACACCCGTTGACTAAGTCTTGTCCGTTGGCTAACACCTAGGTTGACGGGCTTGGGTAGTCGTCACGAATGGTCCGTCCCTTCTCCGCCTCTTCGAGGGGGTTCTTGCATCGTCTGCTCTGCAAGTGATGGGAGCTGGCTACGAGGCGATGAGGATGCCGACCCATGTCCTTGATAACCAGTACCGCTCCCTCCACCACTGCCTCCACTGCCTCCACCCATTTCTCTCGCTGGTCGTTGAGTGAAATAACCTGACGGACCTCTCTGGGACGGACTCGGGTGCCGCAGCGGGGGCAACGCTCGAAGGGTATTATGTGCAAGGATCTGACGACTATCGCCGTCTGAAGATGTTGCTGGTGTCAGCGCTGGAACCGAAGAACTGCCGCTGCTGCTCATCGAAGCCTGTGTGGATTCCGACGGATGCAATGCGGGACGTTGTTGTGCGTATGACATACCCGAGATACTGCCAGATTTTCTCGAATGCTGGGAAGGCGAGTCGCCAGGCGATGGCTGTCCTCTCGAAAACGACAATACCTGCTGTATATGCGGCTGGGGATTGATTTTGGGTAGCTGCATCAGCCCTTGTTCGAAGGCTTCGGGATGGCCTCCCCCGTGAGATGGTCGGGGTGGCTCATAATACGGCTGGTGGGTCGACCGGCCGGGGCTGTCCCGGAAAGGCAGCGTCATGACTGATTCAGGCGGTCCCGACTGGTACTGTCGAAGGCTATGATTACTGGCTGTTGACGCAGCGTCTGAGAAAGCGATAGGGCTAACCATTTGAGAAGCTGGGGTAGACGGTTGGGTGAAGGGCGAGTGATACGACTCTCGTCTTCCGTGCTGGGAGGGGTACTGGCCCATGGCCATGCTCGCTGCTTGTGGGTAATTGGGACTTCCCGCCGCATCCTGCTGCTGCGTTCGAGACGACGGATTCGGTTGGGGAGCCTGTCCTCCAGCGGGTGTGATACTAGAGCCAGGTAAGGAACTATGCGTGGAACCTTGGGATGGAAAGCTTTCTAACTTTGGTCGTTTCCGAGGTACTTCAGCCGTAGGGTTGAACGATGCTTCTATCGAAAGCCTTGCGTAAGGTTAAATTGAAACTAGGGACCTCGACCAGGTTTTGGAGACGGGCTGTTGAACTTACCCCCGGCCTCCTTCGCCGCTTCCTTGCTCTTAAACTCGAGTAAGTACTGCGAATACTCTTTATACTGATCCGTCTTTTTGTACGCTGCTAATTCTTGGTTGTATCGATCCTTCATAACACCAGCTCTGTATTCATACTCTTCTTTCTGTTCGGGGGGTAGCACCTTCCACCGCTCACCGACCAGACGGGCTATCTCGGTGAATGAGAGATTTTGACCTTTGAGCTCCTCCCGAACATCTGTTGAGGACGCCGACAATCTGTCAGTATACTGTTCACGCCCACCCGCTCACGGTTGCGAGACGGTATCGTGGGAAGAGCGCCCTCAGAAAACTCACTGTTGGCAAACATCACGTATGCAGATGGCGGCTTCTCTGGGGCGTTTTCATCAGGCTAGCTTGATTATCAGTCTATTCTGTCCATGGAATCGCAGATGCCGGATATCCAGATTCTTACCCGAGGATGCCGACGGTATTTCCGCTTCGTCTGGACCGCCCCCTTATAGTCGGGCCTAAAGCCCCGCGGCGAGGAGTTGTCGTCCGGCTCGTCCCCCCCGTCCTCCGGAAATTGTTGCTGGTAGAGCCATGGAATCGGTTCAGTCTCCGGTATACCCCTATCCCGGGCTATCGCTCTTTGAAGAACCTTTGGATAACCGAAGGTTTTGGTACAAGTTAGAAAGGGAAAAAAAAAAAAAAAAACGACCTTTTCTCGACAGGGCCAATCGCCACCTTCATGGGCTGAAGCTCGGGGGAGAAAGTGTGCAACTGGATCCTGTTTGGAAATTGCGAATACGGCTGACACCGTTGCAAGCTCGAACGAAAAATGCTTGCAACGAGGTCATGAAACAATGGGGCGGATACACGTTACTTACCCGACGATGTCCTAATTTAAACCCCATATACGCTCTGTGCAGGGGGAAATGATGTTAGGAAACTTTCTCGGAAGAACATTTCCAGCCAATTACGAGGCGCCCGACATAGTCGACACAAGGCAGCGGGGACAGAGGGTACTCACAGATCCGTCTCTTGGATATCCAAAACAGTATCCCACCGATCGAAGCCTTCCTCGATGAGGCGCCCCAAATACTGGGACAATCCAAGGCGATCGAGGATTTCCCTGAGATCCGACATGCAAAATACTTTTGGCCGGCAACGGCGAACAATTCTTGACAGGCCAAGGGGAGAGGGTAAAAAAAATCTATTCTGATGAGAATAGCTTGTTGTGTTCACACCAGGTTGGGCAAATTTATACAACAGGGAGGAGCTTGCAGTATTTGGTTGTTCCAAGTCAATTCGAAAACGCTCGGGGTGGACAGGAGTTGCGCCTTCCCAAAATCTGGAGAAGAAATATTCAGGTCGTTCGTCCCAATCCGCAAAAGAAACATTGGCCGACCAGTCGGTGTTCCGGAGGCTAAATAAGAAAAGAGTCGAAATCAACGTCGATGCTTGTCAAGATTGCGGCGCTGGAATCCTTCTCTGGGGCGAAGGTCTTGATAATTGATAACATTACAGCCAAGGGTTCCAGGTCGGGACGTTCAACGTGGGTGAAAAATGCAAAATGAGAAATTTCGACGGAAAAGAAATGCCCCCTCCTACACACCACGGAACGGACCAACCAGGTGCAGAAGGCTAAATGCAGCTATAGCAGACGTCGCAAAATCTAATTCGAGAACTTCTAAGGCTGTCGATAACCAATGTTCGCCTTCTTATGGGAGCACAGAGCTAAGGGTACCCCATAACCAAGCTATAGGTGTCAACAAAGTCCGTAAGCTGCGTGGGGTTTGGGCTGTTAAAGTTGCACTTCGGCTCTGAGTATTTGGGCACGACAATTCCTATCCCAGGACTTTGTCCGTCTCTCCTTCTCTTCATTTACCTCTTGACTCGGTTTTTGCTTCTGGGGGGACCTTATGGCGGAGACCAGATTAGAAGCTGCACCTTTCCACCCCCCTTTCAACCTTCCCAAGACTGAAAAGGACACTTTCGAGATCAGCCGGGGCGGCTCGATGCAATCAAAAGGGACGTCGATATCAGTTGACGATGCCAGCCTGGGAGATGACGTTTGAATGGTTGGCGGTACTTCGGATGGAAATCGTCGCTCGCAAGGGAAATTATGTCTAAGCAATAATACGTGGTGTGTGTCGTCTCAACCTCTGGCCCCTCTCTTCCATCCACTTCTGTTTTAGACTTGATAAATTTCTTCTTTGAAAGGGCTCGACTCGACCATAAGCCTTGTCAGCCACCGGTGCACCTCCCCCTACCGAACGTTTAGGAAACGGCTGTCGTTGGATCAATTTTGCAAAGTTGTGCGGCCCTGGCTCAGTCGTATCGCCACCGCCGCCTCTTCTGCTCGAAGCTCCAGTCCGCGGTAGAAAAAAATATCGTAAGTTTTGCTCGAAAGCCCCAGCGACTTTCGAAGAATTCGGCTATCTCATGCGAAGTGTCGCCGGTCCCCAACGAAAACCAGAAGCTGCCCGCGATGCTCTTCAGGTGAGATTTTTCCTCCGGAAGGGATCTGGTTCTTGCTCCGTCAAGTACCTTTTTCGGGTGCATGAATGGCCCTTGGCGAACGATATTTCAGCTCACTCACTGGACCAGCGGGCGACCTGAATGCTAATCGGCTCCGTGTTCTTCTCTCTGGCCTTAAATCAGAAAAATTGTTTTTTTGGGGAGACCAAGCAGTTAAAAGTCAGGGTGCTGGCAGCCTCAATTGAGTTTAGATCACATTTTTTTTTTTGCTGGCTGCGCAACCCATTACTTATCAGTTCTGGCTCACATAGTTTATACTAGAACTGGATATACGGAAAGAAGCTGAACCGCCATGAGTGGCAGTTCTCTAACCACTCGAGCTCGGTGGCCCCCGACCCCGAATCAACCGCTACTTCCCTGCCAGGGGAGACCAAAAATCCAGAAAAATGAATTCCCCCCCCCCGAGCTTCACAGGGTAAAAAAGCGCGATACCTCGGGAAGTTCTGAGACCCTCGAATTTCAACCAAAACCTCCAAGGTCTCACTCGGAGTCGCAACCGGCCAAGCTAACAAAAAGAGTTACAAGTCTCCATTCTCCGTTGAGGGAAAAGAGAGCGGGCTTGACCCGTCCCTTTTCCACATTGTGGGGTCCTCTCCAGCCACAAGAATATAATATCTCAGCTCAGACACCAAATCACGAGGGATTTCGAAAGACCCAACGAGAAATATCATATTGCCAGGCACATATACGCATGGACGCAGCAGATACATGCTCCGAGATGCAGCGCCCAAAGCGGGTCGCACACACTTGATATTCGGATTCAGAAAAAGGCAGTGGGCAGGGTCAGCCACGATACAGGATCGCTGCCCTATGAGCCCACTCCAGGTTGCAATTGAGATCCGAAAGCTTCGTGGGCTCCGAGCAAGAGTAGCCGGTACCGACCATTCCCAAAAGGAAACATGTGTTTCGCGGGCGATTGTTTTAACAACGCAGCCCAGAACGCACAAGCCTTGAGTCCTGTGTCGACCAGAGAGGGAATTCGAAATCGTAGAGCATTTGATACTTTCGAGATGGATTTCCGCCGAAATCCCCCACAAGGTTTTTTACTAATTTAAGACGGAAAGACCACCATCCTTTCGATCCCAAAATCGCATCCTGAGAGAGAGACATCTGAGAAAGACCGTCGTCCCCAGCTGCCACGATCGGAAATTTCGCCTGCAATCTTCGTTTGTGGAGCCTCTGCGGGATCTTGATTTCTCCTCGGATTGGGACCAGGCTATATCGACTTTCAACCCGAAGAAACAAAAAACGTGGTCCGTGAATGCATGTCTGTCAATGGGAGTGTCGATCACTTAAGCCCTTTTCCACAGACTCACAGGAAGTCCCAGCACACGCTGCCAAGTTGAATTATTTTAATGGCTCAGGTAGAAAGGCGAGTGGAGAGTGGAGCAAGCCATTGAGCTGGGAAGGAAGTCCCCTTCGTTCAAGGGAGAGACATAAGCCACAAGACCGACCGGAAAACTTATGTAACATACGAACTTTTTCACCATTGACAATACATAACATCTTCCTGTTCATTTTTGGGGTTGTCAAACAGTGCATTACCCGAGGCCCCTGTGCATTATGACGGTGATTATGACGTAGCCCTAACATCCGATTTCGAAAGAAGAAATTCCCCGCGTTGGGAGTTAGGGTCAACGGGTTTTCCGGTTGGGCGCAAAGTACCGAGGTACATGGGATCATATATCTGGGTGTAACTGTTTCATTTCCAACGATTGAATGGCGGCCATGTACGGAATACGGGGTATAACATTCTGGAAAAAAAAAGGAAGCGCGGACGGTAGAACTAAAGATGGTGCAATTCTCACGATATCGATATCGTGGAAAGCGGGTCTGGGACCGGTACAATCAAGATTTCCTCTGCAGGTTCAGTCGCTCTTGTTTGTCGGGTCGCCCACCCACTATCCTCCTCGGGACGAACATGGTGGAGAGGGCAATTCGAAACGACGCCTTCGAGAGTTTACCTGCCTGTCCCAACCACCAACATCTCTGCAGTAGTGGCATTCTCTGATCGAACTCACCCTGACGCAAAAGGCTGGCCGGTTGCTCAGACTTCAACCACTCAGAGAGCTAAGGATATACTTCCCACCACTAAGAACCCGCCATGAACGACCGGCGAGAGACAAGTCTCAAATCGAAACCTTATATCGCATATTCCTGTACGCTAACTGATTGCAGCCTCTCGCCCCGAGGAATTGGTCATTTTAAAGGCCAAATGGAAAAGGAAAAGGAAAACCGCACTTTGCGCTCAATGAATCCATGAAGCCGATACGAATATACCGGCCGACCCAAGTGCACATACATACACTAAAGACGCTGATACACACCACGTACGCGGACTTTCTCCGTGTCCAATCACCGATAGAAAGTGACAGTTGAAAGCGGAACTTATCCCAGGGTTTTGTTGGCACAATCTGCACGAGACTGAAACCCATGATGGAGTCAAGTTGGCTTCCTGCTGCACGAGCAGGGCATCTTGCAAGTTTTTTATGCTTTCGACTCTGGTGATTACTGAAATACAATGCGAGGCCCAATATCAACCTGCATACTGTGAATGTTCTAGTCGGGTCGATTCCTGCGACCTGGCCAAACCAGATTGAAGGATTGATCGAATGGCGTCCAGATGCATATGTGGGAAAAAGCAACGGCCATAAGCTGAATCAGTCGGCCCCGCCTGCCTTTGCTTTTTCCACCGAAGCTTGCCATCCCAAGCTCCGGGCCCAATATCTGACATTCGGAGGAAGCTCGATAGCCCTTTTTTCCTGTTCCTTCATGCTTGGGGTGGGCATTTAGGCTGGAAGAGGGAGCTTTGGAACTTGGAAATTCGGTTGTTTCAACGCGGGCCCGACGGTTGGCCCAACCCCAATCCACCGGCTAGCGAAAGTGAGTTTTCGAAGGCTCGACTCGACATCCACCTTCTCCCTCGCCATAACTTCCACTTCCACTTTTCCCTATCGATCACAGGAACAATACGCCCCCCAATATTAATAATACCAAAATAAAGAAAAACGCCTTACCTTCCCACGGGGTCCGTTCTGCTCCTGCACATCAAGCACGGCTACTGCAGTCTGCAGTCTGCGCGACGGTTCTCGCGGTTCCACCTGTGCACGTCCGAGCCGGAACTTCCCAACTTGACGGAAATCATTGCCAGATTATTCATATATTCCAAATCGACTGCCAACAAGGAAAAAGATGCCTTCCGAATCTGAGGAAGACCTCAACATTGGACAGGTACTTAGGCGAACTCCTCTCCGATAACATATAACAGCAGTTTCTCGCTAATCTCCAGGTTTTCGTCTAGACCTATCAAGATCTTGTCAGGTGAATTCCCCACCCCACCGACCTGTCTGAAACATCTTCGTAGCTTCTGCATATTATGATGTCTCTGATTTCTTAATGCCATTTGGACATGGGAATGTAGCCGCGGGGTTACTCCGTTCCATCCGACCAGTTTCTCCCTTCTCTTTCTTCTTCTTCCGCTTCTCTCTCTTTGATTTTTGGTTTTTTTCCCGCGCCTCTGTCTTCGATCGTGCAGCAGGTGGTGAAAAAAGGAACGAAGAATCACATTTTTCTACCCCTTCCATTCCCTCAAACCGCGGAAATGGCTACTTCCTTCGTTTTTACCTTTGATTTTTTCATTTTTCCATTTCATTTATTTATTTTTTATCGGCTTGTTTTATTTTTCTCTGGAAAGAAAAACAGCTCAGAGTGTATACGTAATGCTTATGGAAGTTAACTAACTCGCGACCCGTTTCCCTCCTGATGTCGACGTCCATATCAGAGCGGAACAAACGGCCAGTGAACTGGAATCCCGCTTGGACAATCTCGACAACCAACTCGAAGCTCTAATACGAGCTAGCAACATACCTCCGGAGTTATTTGCCATGGATGATGAGACATTAAAGAGAACACTGGATGCGGCAAGTGCGAACGGCGAGAAGCAGGAAGTTGAACGAAATACTTCTCACGACGACAGCAAGGAGGGTACCGCGGGTCAGGCCAATGGAACGGACGGGCGGAAAGAGGGTTAGGAGAAAATAAATGTTTTTTTTTTTTTTTGATATCGATAGCTCCTTACTTTGACCCCAAATGCATCCCTTGTTCAGCCAGGCCAGCCAGCCTAGCTCCACCCGTCCTCCACATGGACACCAAGCATTGAGACAGATCGTGTACAACTCGAGAGCTCGTCTATAACTACCATATCAATCATAGCTCGCGGATACTAACCATAGATCCCCTTATACAATAACAAAATCTGAGACATACTTTGGCCTTCGAATTCCCGTTCCCCAAAGTCCTGAAAACCAGGAAAGTCCACAGAACAGTGTTGCAGACGTCGTCGCGGCGAGCCAATCCCCATTGGTGGGTTTGCATCCCGACAGCCGCGGATTTTAGCTGGCGATCCCGTTGGCGATCAAATAAAATTCAAGGAAAAGAAGGTTTCGGTAGATGATCGACGTCTATGTGGTCGTCTAGGGCTGCTCAGTATAACTGGCCTATAGCAGGGCTATATCACATCTAACAAACAGCAGGTGTTGCATATTCTTCTTGTGCGCCTGTGGAATGTTGCTTTGGCCCTGTGAAGTAATTGTTGAACCTGCGACATTAAATTCTGATTCATGACTAGCTACGTGGCTGTCGCCGTTGGAGATTCATAGAAAAGAAAAATTAATGCATTGCATATTATCAACGGTGGTCCGATCTCATCAAGCCGAAGCGCCCCTTCGGAATCTCCCGTTTGAGTTCATATTTGCCGACGGTCACGTTATCTGAGATGCCGTACCCGGTTCGAGCTCTTCGTATTTAAATTCTGCGTCTAAACAAGGAAGGTCTGCTTCAACCGCCCACAATTAAAATCGTCGCCAGTCCTGCGGTACATACACCGTTATCTCGAATACGCCATGCAGCTATCCGAGCCAATCACTTGCCTCCGTGATCTGGGCACAGCCGGCAACCTGGGAAATGGTTGATCTGTTTCCTTCCAAATGCACGGTCCTTACGCTGTTGCGTGCACTGTCGGCGTTTTCTCGCTTGCAGTCGGCACATTCTGTCTGGACCCTAGAAGTCGCTTTCTATATCGCCAATAATTCTTTCTGACCGGGTCAAACTTCGCGGCAAGAAGCACCAGGGCCTGAGGAGAAAAAAAAAAAAGGAAAACATGGGTTAGCGAGTTCAGTACCGAAAAAGGAACGTAGTCAACGGCAAGTATTTCTCGTCATTCTTATTCTTATATCCGAGTGTCTTGGATGGCTCATACATACCTGTTCCGCTTTGCTTAAGTCTCCGGTTTCGTCGTATATTTCTGAGAGCGTGTCTAGAGCGTGGGATGACCTAATGTCATCTTCTGAGTGGATGGGCGCAAATTGTTCGCAGAAATCCTTCAGCGACGCCAATTCGATATTTCCTTTTCGTAGAACTCTAGGGCATATAACGGAGGATATTAATGTCCGTCGCTTCGGTCGTGGCCGGGAAGATCTAGATTCCTCGCCGAACTGCGATGCGAAGAAAAGAAAAAAAACTTACGCCTTCAGATAGTTCCAAGGACTTGGATTCTGCGGTGCTTTCGATATCGCCTCCTTCGCGAACTTTATCTCCTGATCTATCACGCCCTGGGCTGGAGCCTCGGTTCCCAGCCTCCCAAGCGTGATGAAGTATCTATGGTTCCAGGCGCTGTTGTTCCTGACATCCTCTTTCAGGAACACCTCAATTGTCCGCAGCTCTTCGTCGTCGAACAAGTTGAACTTCTTTACCAACCACTGCCTATACGTCCAAACATGATAGTTCTTCGAATCCGATGAGAACATCTCATTCGTCCTATCCCTCTCACCGGTTGGGTCATTCAGATGATCAATAATCAACTGTCTGTGGTGCCAGATCTGATAGTTCTTCTCGTATCGTCGAGCAATGGACTGAACCCAGTCCAACTCCTTCCTCCAGCTCCAATCCGTCTTTCCATCCCTAAACCCGCCAGAGGTTTCAAGTGCCATGAGCGTCTTGAATCGATACCCCCAGACCGTGTAATGAGCGGCATTCATGTTGATGATATCGGCGGTCAATTTCAGAACTCGATCGGAATGGTCGTTCACGGCCATCACGCCGCGTAGGTAGGACATGGCGAGGGCGTATTCCGGAGGATACGCGATCTGGGCGAGGGGGTTCTCGCCGTCATCCTGGGGAAGTGGGGTTATGTCCGTCCAATCCGGATGGGTGGAATAGTCGACCTCATCGTCGCTACTGTCGGAAGACATCTCCGAGTATCTGCTAAAGAGCGTCGGGGGTAGTACGTATGCGAAGTGTTGAAGGAACCGTCGGGTTGGGAGCTTCGAGGGCAGAGTATCAAGATCCCGTTGATATGCGTTGACTGTGGTGGGCTTTTTTGGGTAGGACGAACGAGACGATCACGTTCTGAGGATTGTCCAGTCGAGTCTCACGCGAGACGGACGTCCGGGCAACACAACCCCGCCGTCCAACCAAAGGTCGGTGCATTTTGCTTACGTTACTCCAAGTTATTGGACTCTTATCTTTCTGCCACTATCTCCGTGGCCCATACTTGAAATCTCTCCATGGACATGGACAGACACTTGTATGTATCCTCTCCATGGATAATTGCCAATGCAACGCCAGGTACAGCATACTAACAGTCCTGTTCGTTTCTCCAGCCATCCAGGTCATGTCTGACCCGTTTGCGTCCTTGAGGCAATTAAATGCGTTCTGCCGAGGCAGGGAAATGACGACGCTAGCTGCAATCGCCCAGGCCGGACCTGGAGGAGCTCTCAGGCACCAAGCTAGCCTTTCTGGGCGGAGCAAACTCGCACTTCGGAACATTCGCAAATATAGATACCCCTCACGCCATATCTGCGCCTTCTAGGGGTGTGAATTTTTGCAAAATGTCACCGGGACGAGATGGCTTCAACCGGCGATGATGCTTCAATGGGTGCAATGAGAAGTTCATTAATTACCTGGATCCGAGATCAATTATATTTTACTCGACTGGCTTCCCAAGTTGAATCGCTATACATTCAATAATCGACTGGATATAAACGCCCTGAGTCGACGGTCGCAAGTATCGTCGGTATGCAACCTTGGGTACCCACCTGGGGTGACCACCCTTATACCGGACAGATATTATTATTCCAAATTCATTACCACCCTCCGATCCCGCGAGGTGAAACTGAGCATGTTTTCCAGAAATGAATAGATGGCGCCAAGGGGACTGAAGGGCGTCGGCGAGTAGTTCTCCTCCGCAACTCAGCCCAGAGCCTCATGTATAAAAGGCGCTTCGATTGTCATTCCGTGTTCTATTCCTTTCCCGAAGTTTTATTTCGTTTCCTGTCATTAAAACCAAATCCCCGGAGTCATCTTATCTCTGTATGTTCCACTCTTCCGTCTTCACACGATGATTGCACATTACCCGGCAGAGATATGGCTATCGGTGTACGACCTACTCCCGAAGCGGGACCTAAAGAGTTTCTCACGGTGCTCTAAATACCACCGAAAACTCGCCCTGCCACTTCTTCTCCGGCAGATTACGCTTTCGAAGAGCTCGGTTGCGGCATTCGAGACAGGGAGCTTGAGAAACTATAGAAAGGCTGTTCGGTAAATATCACTAGAGCCACTCCATCCACAGCACGCAATAGACCTCCAACCTGCCCTCTAGCGCCAGAATACCATATATAATTACCTGCGGGATGCTTACGATTGCTCGCAAATATAGCCAGATAAACTTCAAAGCCCAAGATCTCTGGGAGCTCAACGCCTTCGAGGCCATAGACCTCCTTCGGATTTGGACGAACGGTCTGCGACTCTTCCCCCGCGTCGAACAACTTGGATTATGGTACTCAACCACCTATGAGTTCCGCTTCATCCTCCCATTAGCCGTGCTCCATAGAATCTCGAAATATGAGCTTTACCCACGGCTCCGGCTGTTGTCTATCGACAATAACCAAATACATTCCCACGAGTTCGGGACTATCAAGAGATTCATGTACAAGCAGGACATCGAGGCCGCAATCGCCATGTCACCAGAGAACAGAGAATTCCTAGCCCCAGCTCTAAACTCCGCTCTATACCATGAAAACGCAATCCCATACCCTCCCAGAGTCCAGAGTCTATACATAACCGACTCAGACGGTGGATCCTTCGATCTCTCAAGGCAAATCAACCCTTTACCCACTCTCCTATTCTCCCGCATAGCCACCCTCGGCGGCACCCTTAGATACCTCTTCATCTCAACCGGAGCACTCCTCCACAACGGTAGACTACCTTCTCCAGTATTCCCATCCGTCGAGGAACTTTGGATCCGTTTCTACGGACCCATAGGTGTCCCCATCGAAGTATACGATGAAATCGCCCTTCGATTCCCAAGTCTTACGCACCTGCGAATCGATGATTTTACCTGCGACGGGTACGATGTCATAGATGCCGTAGATATCTATATGTGCCTGTCCCGCCTCGAGGGCCTCCGAAAGGCCTTGATACCCTGGCCGCGGTGGGCGTATAATATGGATCTTCCGGGAGATGAGTTAGCTCATCACCTAGCGGCTGCGGAAGGGTTGGGGAAACTTGAGTACGTTGATTTTAGGAGTTTGAATTGTTTTTCTGAAGAAGGGGTTGATGGGACTCGGCGGCCGAGGATGTGTAGGGTTAGTAAGAAGGAGAGGAGGATCTGGGAGAGGTTTTATGCGCCAGGGCATTATGTGGCTTTTGAAGATGAGTAGATCGGGTCCATGGAAGTAAAGAAGACAAGGGGCCTGTTTCTCTTTTTTTGGTATCCTTTGTTTATCGGCTTTGTATGTTAGTTTTTATGGACGGTGCGATTCAATTAAAGCAGGTTGACCAGGTATAGACTAGAAAATCCCCAGATCGAAGAAGAGACAAATCTCAAAGCGCAATCAATGAGCTGCCGCATGATATCATATCGATGTTAAATTCCAACCACCTCTCCATTTTCCCTCTGAAAAGCTATGTTCTCCGATAACTGTTCCGCCCAATCATCAATTAGTCTAAAAGCAGACTCTCTATATTGTAAGCTAATACCAAGCTGAACTAATACCATGACCATTATACAGACAAGATGGATCGATCTATGACATCGATATATCGATCAGCTTGTCTATCTGTTTATTTATATAATATATGCGACTTGGAAGCCGGCATATGGGTAAACACTCGACAGTTCCGATATCCCCACAGAGGATCCCGACTATATTGCAATTTCTAGGTTTTGTGACCGTGATTGGTTAATACGTATACACCTCACGAAACAAGTGATATGACATGTGTATAACCTTTAATTTTTCCCGTCAGAGAAACTCTTAACATGGTTTAAATTTTGTTGAATTAATTGGTCGAATATTCGAATCAAATCAAAAATCCATCACTGGTCTCCTCTACCGTAAGATATTTTCTAAATTATTATTTTCGAACCCGGTCCGGGGTCGATGGACATGAGCGTTGACAAAACCATGCCATAGTGCATCATATCGATTGCGGTCGAGCTCGATCGAGTGCCAGTTGATATGTTTATAATTATGCAATGTCCTTTGAAGCTTTGGTACAATCGCTCGCCAGATCTGCAGAAAGAAACCAGAAAAGAAAGGCGGCTGCAATTTCTCCCTATATAAGTAAGTCATGGTTAATTGAACTGAATTGAGAACAAGGATACTAATCGGCCTCATGGCGCCGGGTATACGTATTCCTGCGTAAGACCCTTTTGTTGACCTCGGATTCATGAATTGCACCCAGATTGGTAAATATCTATCAATATTGAACGATCAAGGGAAGCTGGAATACTGATATGACGCAACTTCAAGATTCGAGAAAGGAAAAAAAAAAAAAAATAAATAAAAATAAGGATAGCTATAGGGTAGAAGACCGAAATAATACAAGACAGCAGATTTAAGAGCTAAACTTCGAATTACTTAGCTTCGGCTTTCGATATTTCGTTATTGCTTAGTTGTGGAGCGGCCAAAAAACTTCTGCTTATGCGGAGCTGCACGACGTCGCATGCGGGCACCAAGCACGGGTTTAAGCTCAAGAATCCTAGCCTTAGCGAACAGTATGCAATGCAACTTAACTGCAACCGGGGTCGGCTGGTCAACCTCCCCGTTCCATTGGTCAGAGTTATAAAGGTCTGGTTCTCGCAGTGGCTACGAGTATGATATCTTCCCTGTGAATCGTCAACGTAACCTTTCAAAAACAATAAGAGGCAGAAGAATCCGGTTGAGAGAGAGGAAATAGAAGGTTCCAATGTTTCCTGATACCGTTGAATCTGGGCAGGGACCAAGCGAGGAACAAGCAACCCAAGCTTCCTTCCAGCCCAATGGGAATGCCGGATAGGTACCCACATTTCCCCCTAAAATGACACGCAAGGCCAGTTTCCCCTTCAACTTTTCATCCAGTCGTCGGTCTTAAGACGACTTAAAAGTTATAAAGCTATCAGTTTTAAGTACGCACAGTCTTTACTAGCCCCACATTAGCACCAACGGGCTAAGTTTTAACTGGTCAGGGTTATTATATCGACCGTTATATATAACTGCTCAGCCGCAGATGAGGGTTCCTAGAAATCGGACTCGGAAGAATGCGAATGCGAAGAGCTTAAACGTAGAGGAATATCAGTTGATCCCGTTGAGATGTACCTAAGTATTTATAGAGCCTCCAAGACCCGGAGAATTCAGAGGCCATTAATGCATTGCGCGTTCTCCAACGCGGCCAACTATCTTCAAACGTCTGAGATTGCATACATCTTTCCTACTCCCTGAAATATTCAAATCAAAACTACACAGAAGATTTGAACATTGGAACTTCTCAATTCGGTATATCACAATGGACACCGGATACTCGTTGAAACAGGTTCTTACCGTGGCCAAAATCCACCCGCTCTATAACTCTAATGTTGAATATCCTCCCACTCCAGAGGAGGTAATCAATATTGCCAACAGCATCAGCAAGGAAGACAATGATGGCGTGGATTTATCCGCGATGCCGCTTTCCACGAAAGACACATTGTAAGCTTCGAAGTCACGGAAAAGACTAACATTCTCCCTCTACATATATCCTGAGGAGGTACGCTAACCAGTGCCCCAGATACCCCACCATAAACCGTCTATGGGCGGACACTAATCCGAAGAACTACTACCGCCATGCCGCCTACCTCAGCATGACAGGCGGTGGCTCGGGAGGGGTTCCAATGCTATTCGCAACGGATGTTCACGAAAACCGAAGGCACCGGGCCACGGCCAGTGCTCTGATTAGAACGTGCGGGGTACTAGGACCCGGCGATGTTGTATTCGCGATTCACTCGGCCGGATTCTTTTACCGGTAAGATTACCCTTATAAAATACCTAAACCTTGAATCAGCGCTTTGGATCCCACTTATCGACCGCGGTAGCTGACCCCGCTTCTATAGATCCCTAGATCTAATGACCGAGCTCTACGAAAACGCAGGTGCAGCGGTCCTCTGCGGAGGTGTAGCGATGGCAGGACGCCCTTCCATCGATGCAGTGATAAATTTTCGTGCGAACGTAGTATCAGGCGATGGTAGTCAGATTCTCCAGTTCGCAAACTTAGTGGCAGCTTTACCACTCGAGGAACGGGAAAAGGTCAATATCACGAAGGTGATCTATACAGCCGAATCCCTGACTCGAGAGCAAAGAAATGTCGTCACTTCGGTTTTGGGTGCTCAGGTCCACTCTATCAATGGAAGTTGTGAGGCGGGTGCGTGGTCTGTTGGGAACTTCTCGATAACCGGGGATCCGGACGATGAGGGTGTGGATTTTGTATACGATACTAGAATGATGGTGGTTGAAATTCTAGAGCCATCTACAGTGGATGGACCAGTGGAGGAGATTCGAGCGGTACCTGAAGGGGAGAAGGGAGTTCTCGTTCAAACCTCTCTATCGAGACTAAGGAACCCATTGGTCAGATATGTGACGGGTGATATAGCGAGCGTACGGCCTTTCCCCGCTACGGACAAGATCCCACAGGATGTTGCTCAGTACCTTCGGATCATAAAACTTTACGGACGAGACCGCCGATTCAGTTTCGAGTGGTTCGGGACATACTTCCAATTCGAGGTCGTAAAGAAACTCCTACAGACGAAAAGTTGGGGAATCCTGCAGTACCAAATTCTACTGGGGGTGGAGGAAAAAACCGAGGAGTATACGTTGACAGTTCGCCTTTACCGCAAAAACCAGAATATGGTCAGCTCAGATGAGCAGGAGTCTTTGGTTTCTGAGGAAGTCATTACAGCCCGTTTGAGGAAATTCTTTGTCGTGTCGGCGGAGCTTTTGAATGACCACCTTTTTAAATTGGAGTTTGTGAAGGAAATGAATGGGTTCGAGAGGAGCCAGACGGGGAATAAGGTTATTAACTTCGTCGATAGGACTAAGAAGTGATCTGGGACTACCTAATCGGTGTACATACCTATAGCGTTTATAGGAGGGGATTCGATTCGCGCGCAGCTAAATTTAATCTAGAAATCAATGCAAACACACTTTAAGTAAATATCATTCATGAGAGTAAGGCCGATGCAACTTGATTACATGTAATGGAGCTGCACATGCATTATATGTACAAACGTTAATCCATTGATATTCAAGCCTTGCAGGATGCAGTATCTAGGGATAATTATCATATTAATACCCTTTCCTCGAAGTCGTTGCAAAAGATACAATTCTGGCTGCCATACAGCCCCTGCTTCAACGATGATCCCGCCATGCATATGAGCCGCTACCCAGATAGCATGGCCCGGAATATTAATAGCACAGACACATCATATCACATCAGAACTGTTAAATATATATATATATATATATATTAATTAATATCAATGCCGGGGCACTGGATTAATATTTTGGCTTCATAAGACCTTTAACACTACTCATAGGTATAACCCGGATTTCAAATTTCGTTGCCATCTTCTGGAGCCCATTGAACTGAGTGGCTAAATAAGTTTACTATCCTGTTATAACGTTAATCCTAGTCTGAGTGCCTGCGATCTATATGCATACATGCTTCTTTTCCGAATCTTCACATGCGAATTGAATTTAGGTTCAGTACCAAGGAAGAAGTACTTATATCACAGGCTAGAGGCTGAGCAAGTAGCAAGCACTCTATCTCCGCTCGTGGATATATTATAGAGCCAATTCAATGGCGTATATTATTATTATATCGATGTGGGTTTCAGGTTTAGGATTATCGACCTGAACGGTTAAACTTATTCTCGATATTCTCCGTCTACGAGTGCGTTGATAGAGTTTAAATCCAGTTCGATCGAGCCTAAAATTTAAATCCCGCTTCCACTTATCGACAGGTGGCGATGTATACCGACGTCCAGATACTTGATTAATCATGATTCCTTTGAAGCATCATCAACTAGTTAGCTTTCTCCATTTGTGGCCATCTCTGCCGACGACGACTTAAGTACTTATTGAGTAAGTACCTAACTTAGTCAGTTTAGTATGCGTATGCATGCCGCATATGCAGCTGAACGGGAAGCTTCCGAAGTTTCGAAGCCGAGGTTTACGCCGTTTTATGCAGCATGACGACGCAAATTAACCCCATCGGCAAAATCTCGCTCACTTTTTCTCCGACAAATTCTAAAACCCAACATTCTTCTTATCAATCATCCAACATCAATTGATCAAACGTAGGCACAAAAAACCAATCGGTCTAAAATTCTTCAACCGTTCATTATATATCAATGAAGCTATGACAAATCACCGCCTGCTAACCAAATCCACAATACCCCGCACTTAGTTCACACAAAAAGACCACACAACCAGGCAGGGAGGGGTTGGGTACCACGAAAAGTCCATCATCATCACACGGAATGTCCCGCCACACCGGTCTCCAGCGTGAGGTCCTCTCGCTCTACCGCGCCTGCCTCCGCGCCATCTACCACAAACCCATCGATAGCCGGACACATTTCAAATCGTTCGTTACACAGGAATTCCGCAAACACGCGGCCGAGATCGATCGGAAGGACTTTGATACCGTTGAGTTCTTGTTACGGAAGGGGAAGAGGCAGTTGGAGGTTTATGGGGATCCGAGTATTAAGCGGATGAGGGCGGTGGGGTGATTTTGGGTTCGATTTGCGGGTATTCGCGAATTCGATCAGGCTACCGTTTTTTGTTTCCATCTTGGATGGTGTATACGTACGGTGGGGACGTATATCTTGGGTTTTACGGTCGTGGTGGTACAGTACCTATATACGGTATCTCCGACGGCATCTGCCACGAGGATGCACAGTTACAATTGCACCATGAATCAGCCTCATGAGATCACTAGCCACGCGAGTATCGATGCGTGGAATGGCCCACAAGGGAAGGAAAACGAGATAATCGCAAGCAGATCACGAGGTCGTATGGAGGAAAAATCTTTTTCCGCCTTCAATATTCTGTCCTCGAAGAGGATTGAACAATTTTTTTTCTGTGGCTTTGGTAGCGAGAAGAATCTTTGCATAAGAAGCAGCTCTTTTCCCCTGCAATTTTTTCTATCTCTTATTATCCCTCACCCTTACCTTTCAAGACTCCCTAGCTTCAAATTCATCACCGACTTCTTTTTTGATGTTTATATATTTCCTAAAACAGTAGTATTCCAGAACAATTCGTCGAAGCGAAAAAAAAGGAGTGAGGTTGGATGAGGAAACAAAAAAAAGCACCGACAGACCAAGAAAGCCTCCGGCTGGGCTGGAACAGCGTGCTTCGGTGGAAATTTGATAACAATTTATTTCGGCGCTATCGACAAGGGGGCCAGCACGAAAAAATGGAAGAGACCGGACGACCTGATCAGGACCCTAAGCGGTTGCAACCTTGGTGGGGCGTTAATAACCCGATTTCTGCAAGAGAATGCGATTATCACCATTTTTCAATATGAGGAAAACAATATCGCAGTGAATGGTCGAACCAAGAAATCGAATAAGTTACTCCACCCCTGGCCGACGGAATAAAATAAGATACTTCAATTATTGCCCTTGCGAGAATAATACGTTCTCGTGATGCGATGATTCGAGGGACACTTGTACGAATGGCGTAGAAGGTCAAGCACCACGTGTTTTTTCCGGTCAATATCTGGATTATTAATGAACGAAATCCCTTTGATGAACACATGCCGACATTGTGTGCGGAAAATACGAAGACGGCCTGGGAAGCTTAGTCCCTGCTGCTTAAAATAAAGATCGGCCACCCCTGACCGAATATAAAATTTGAGCTGGCAAAGCTTGACCGGGTAAGGCGCAGGGATGGTAGCTGAAGCGGGATGTGGCGACCGAACTATGACAGAAGAGCAGCTGAGTGTGGGCACAAAAATAAATAAAAAAAAAGGTGGCTGCAGTGTCGACGTCGGCGCTGTCAAAATGAAGATATGTTCACATGGATAGACGGAGGTAACCATACCATGTCCGTATGCCCAGACGTCCCGATTGTGCAATGGATGTGGCCCATCAGCAACCCTGATAATCACACAAGAGAGGCGAAAGTAATCGTTGTCACACGCTGAGAGCTTGGAAGCGGGTCTGTGGGAGCGGGTTTGTGGATTCCCGCCAGTGGGGGCCTTTGGCCGAGACTTGGCCCATCACGGCCGGACGGTTTGGTGCATAGCGTCTCTGGAGTGGGATAGTGTGCTATGTGCAAAATTTCAACATCACGAACTATTTCACACGGATGGTTGAAGTTCTGCCATTTCACTAATCAGGAATTGGACGGTGGCGCCCGTTTGCTCACGGAAATCGGATGCAGGGGTAAGGTATTGCAATTGATGCAATAGAGAGCGCCGGTTCAGTTGGGCCGAGAGACGAGTCTCCGCCGCCGGTCGTGGGTTTTTAAAATTTTCGTAATCTTTTCTCGCTTGCGTGATATGAGATATCGAGAAATCGTCGGAATACCATCCGGTGATAGATTTGTTCGGTGGGCTTCTTCAGCGTGTTAGCCATCGGTGGGGAAAAGGTAACATTGACAGATGATGTCGATATCTGCAAGTAGAGCTAGGGCCTATTTTCTGGAAAACCCAAAAGAGACCTTTTCATGGAATACGATATATTCCTTTTTTTTGTTAGTACCTTCTTTCTCACTCTGTTAGTTGTAGTTTGTTCGCCTCCAACAACCAAAGCTCCTGCGCTTCCCGTCGTTTGCTCCCGGGGGAAAGTAGAAAGTGACATGGTTTATGGGAATTGGAGCGAGTTTTAGTAGAGAGCGAGAGAGAAAAAAAAAAAGGTACCTCGACAAGCAAGGCCCGTCGGCGTAGGCGGTGGTTAATGGCGGGTTAGAGGCCCAACAAGGCATTAAGGCCATTAGGTGAACGAATTTGACCATGAGATCCCGATATCTTTCTCAAACCTCTTCCTCCTTTTCCCCTCACAACCAGCTCTCGCCAGCCTCAGCCCAGCCCAGCCCACTCGTTCAGCGTCAGCGTCGTCCTCTTTTTTTTCTTTGTAAAGGTCCACACTCGTTCACCTATATCCGTAACATATTCCTTTCGCTCAGCCTTGTGACAGACGGTAGAAGTCTTTGTCGTCGCTTGATCCGACCATTCGCTTTTTAGAAGCTGCGTTTTCCCCCTCTTCGGACCCATCGTAGTTTTTGGTAACAGGCTTTTTTTTTTCTTCTTCCGCTTCTATTACCTTTGAGAGTTTGTACCTGTTCTGTTCCTGAGCTCGTACCTTGGGTTTGGTATTGTTTAACGACGACGACTTTTTCTTTTGAGGCACGACCTCCCTCATCTTGATCGTGTTACTTTTTATAGCCATCGGACAATCTCGGCAGCGTCTTGAACCGCCAGCAGAAGTGGAGAGTCTTAGGGGTAGTTGTTATTGGTAATACTCAGATTTGGTTATAGGAAGGAAAGCAGGAAGGAAGCAGGCAGGGGCACTTGCCGAGTGGAACGAGAAGAAGCAGAAGAACGAGAAGAAGAACAAGAAGAAGAGGAGAAGAGAAGAGGGAGACCGCCCCTCACACAATTAGCACGTCCCACACGACTACGATCCGAACGAGAGCGTCGACGACCGAGGGAAACACTCGATCGACACGGTGATAGACGGCCGCCCCAACGACAGACAACACGCCGCACAACGCAGTCGGACGACACGCCCTGGCGACCGCGATATTTGGCAGCGTTCGACGGGCCCAGCGCTGTTGGTCGGATATAAAATTTGACGTCGGCCGCACTGACAGTTAATTACTACCAAGTGCTCTTGTCCTCGGCATCAACCAGCAATCAACGGAAGCAATCAATCGGAGCAAGCAAGCAATCAATCTACCAGATGGTCTATTAATCGGCCGCTATATTATATCATATCATTTACCGATATCAGAGCTCTGGTAAGTCAGAACTACTACTGCTGAGAAAGGTCCACTATTTTGGACCGAACTCCTTTGCATCGTTCCGTTTTAAGGTTTCCTGTGCCATTGCTTGCCGTCAGATGTTATTCTGGTAAACTCTTCTCCTGGTTATTCTCATTAGTTTCCTGCATGTTCCCGGGGAAGAAAAATAGGTTGTTACCAGCCTCCCCACGCTTCGAGGCCTGTTCCCCGTCCCATTCCACACCCATTTGGCATTCACCCAGATTGCCTTGGTCTCAATTTCGCAATCCGGCAGCGGATTCTCGGTACTGGTGGCATCCGCGCACATACAGCATACGGTGCGCCCATTGCACCATGCGCCGTCCTCATCATCGGCACCGTCATGATCCCGATCAATAGATGAGAACCCAAACCAATCGATCGAATTGGACGGGGCCATCAATGCGCAATTGAGCCGTCCGTCCCTTATCTCTCGCAATTGGACTGGAATCGAGGGAAAAGGCGACATTCGCGACACTCCTTGTATGGCCCTCGCCGCTATGCATTGACTCCTGTCAAACACCTGCATCTTCACCAGAAGCCGGCCAGCCAGTCGCTTGCTCGCAAAGAAACACGTCTCATTCCCTAGATCTGGCGTTAGTGTCTGCAAAGGGTTTGGCTGTCCTCTGGGCGCCAATAGCGTGCTTGTCACCCAGCCCTGCACCCTAGCGCACTCTCTCAAAGCTGCTTTCTCCTGTTTCTCACCGCTCCGCTCTCCTCCACTTTTCGAGGGAGATTATTTGTGGCTTATATCCGTCCTGGCTTCAGGAAATCCAGATCAGTCAGCGAGAAAAGTGCAGCACTGTGCAGCTTTTTGCTTGTCGTGTTCGATTCAGCTCGCCTATGATCAAGAAGTTAGTGCACGGTAGTTAATTACTTGGTCTCTCGTTTATTTCTTTTCTTTCTTTCTCTCCCTCCTCTCTTCTCCTTCCTTCTCACCTGTTCTCTCGCTCTTTTCTGTGTGTCCGTCGTCGGCCTGTCCCTGTGTCCCGTCTACTGGTATACCATATACGGTAGATCGAAGCAGGAACGAACGAACAGGCTCCGGACTCACGGCCGCTGCCCTCGTTCCCTTTTCTTTTTCTGGCTTTCTTCAGTCTCTCCTTTGCCTCACTCTAATTTCAATTAGGGACTTACCTGCACGGTACCCTTCAAGCGGTCGTATTCTGGTGTGTCCCTTTTTTTTTTTTTTTTTTTTTTGCTTTCCTTCTGTCGACGGTTTTGGTGCATATTTTCGCTGCTGGCCGGCTGGCTGTTGCCAAACGGAACTCTGCTGCGGCCGCCGCCCATTTCATTCCTTAACTTCACTTCACCTCGTCTTTATATCACCATCTCCATCAAACAACGTTCCAACCCGCCTTCCTCCTTCCACACCTCTCCCGTTCTCATCGCTGCTTCCATACCTCAATTCTCCCGTGCTTCATTCTGTTCTCGCGTCTCTTTCTAGTCTGCTCGCATCGGAATCCTTCGGAGTTCTGTTTAGGGAATACACTAAGCTAACAATGGTCTAATATCCTTTCAGGAGGCGTATTGTGCACCTGCCCGTACTTCAGACCCAAAATACACCCATCCATCAATCAATCATCATACCTAATACTCTCTCCGGTCTCTGACGTCTTGGATCGTGCTTCTCACGTTTTACGATTGTCTCTCGTCGCCACCCACCCATTCGCCCTTTTTTTGACCCACTCCTTCCCTATATATCACGTATACGTACATACGCCCTACATACATACACACTGCCCACATACGCACCCTATACTTCGTCAGGCCAGCTTGTTGGGAAAGACATTCGATGTTGCACTCGTTCTGAGCCTGGGATAATCTTACCTAATACCTTCCACTCACACACACGCACTCCTGACTCCTCCTTGGGACCTAACCGCCTCCTTATCCCGGTCTTGGAATCTAAGATACCTCCCAAAACTCTTAGCATTCGGAACGAAACGTACGAGCTTCTTCTTTTTCTCTCACCTCTCCCCTTTGTCGGTTTCACGACACATTCTATCCCACCTCAATATATATCCCATATTTTCCCAAAAGTCAGGGGTAATCACCTCCAACCAACCATATGCCTATCAAACTTCCACGATTCCGTCGCAAGTCCGTTGGTAATTCTCTAGACGCTACCTACCAAGCAGCCGAACCCGAATCTCCAGGCGCTCCTCGTGGTAACAGTCAATTCAGTTTCGACGAGATTGAAAGACCGGCACCTCAGAACCGATCCCACTTCCCCCAATACCCTCAGCCACAGTACCAACAGGGATATTCTACGCATCTCAAGTACGGAGACTCGACCGGCTCCTCATCGGCCAGCAGGAGTAACAGCAATAGTGGTGGGAGTACCGGTACCGGGTATTATGCCTCGGACAGGCAGTCGTCGAGCTCAACTTTGCCCTCGTCTGCCGATATCCCGAGAACTCCTCCCTCTACAGAGGACCACTACCGCCCCGGTTTCGCTGTCTCCGATAGCATGAGCTTGAAAGACCCTATGGCTTACGGAACAGCCGCGTCTGTTTCTAGGGGAGGATGGCAGAACTCGAAAGCCGGTCCCATGTCGAAGGGTCCGTCCTCGGGCCCTTTCAAACTAGCGGAACCTCCAAGGTTGGACACAGCACTGGATTCGGAACCATTGTTTGGGGATGATATGTTCAAGTTTACCTCGGACGGAAAGCGAATGTCGGCGATTGGATTATTAGACGCAGTGGGGCCCAAGGCTGCTACGAGCCTTTTTATTCCATCTGTAAGACGCTTGTCTGAATTGCAGCATTGGATCTTTTTTTCTCTTTATTGTTTTCTCCCCTGACAGAATGAATCTAACATGGCTGAAATATTAGAAGGACGCACCAATTGATCCCGTACCACCAGTTCCACCACCGAAGTCGGTGAACTCGGGTACACCTCAAGCCAAGAGGTTTCTCGACTCGAGGATTCACGGTGATGACGAAGACATCTACCCGTCATCCATTACTCCTCGTTATCAGACTCAAGTAGCCCCTTCCCTGCCAAGTCCCAAAATTGGTAATTCGAGGCTGTCTCCTGGAGCCAGGGACGGCATGTACCCCTGGGAATCTCGGCAAGACACAGAAGAAGATTCCTTGATGTCTGGAGAGAAGTCGCCGTCGCCTGGGCCTCCAGCACCGCCACCGAAGCAGGAGAATTACCAGCCTCGGCACAACAGGACCCTGACACCGGCTTCGACACTCCCGTTGAAGGTTGAGTCAATGGACTCGTTGGCTACACCACCACAAACTGGAAGAGCGCCGAGAACGGATAGTAAGGAAGGGGTTAGAAGGGCGATTGGGATGGGGAAGAGGCCGACTACTACTACTAGCTCGAACGGAAGCCAGGATGAAACGAGAACTTCCCCAGCTTCGACGGTGAGGAGGAAAGAGGTGCCGTCGTCTAAGGGTTCGGACACCTCTCCAAAGGAGGAAAAGATCACCGTGCCACCACCCCCACCCATTCCGACCACGACAATCACTCTTTCTTCACCTCCAAAGCTCCCACGTGTTAAAACGGCGCCGGTGGACAACCTTTTCACCGACACGGAGTCCCAAAAGTCGGCGCCGAAGGCACGGCCCTCGCAACCTGCGAGAGCCGAGTCTGACGACTTTTTGGCGGCGACTCTTATGCGGGATGCCGCCATCGCGTCTTCATTTGAGGCTGGAGAGTCTGATCGTCTAAAACAACCGCGGAAAGTGTTCACGAAAGCTCAGTTTGAGAGGTATAAGGCGCAGCAAGAGGAGGAACGGCAATACCAGGCAAGGAACGGCAAGCCAGACGATAGTGAATCGGAGGGTGACCTTTCGGAGGATGATGACGAGGTGGAAAAGCAGAGGGCTCAGGCTAAGCAACGCGCGAAGCAGGATGCCCATCTGTCCGTGTACCGTCAACAGATGATGAAAATCACTGGATCTCATGGCACGGATAGCACGAATCTCCAAGCCAGTAACGGCAGCACAACCAACCTTGGAATGATGAACAGGGCCGCCTCAAGCAGCACTCCAATGCTCTCCCTGTCCGCTCCTATGCCCCATCTTAGCATCTCATCTCCAAGTTCTGCGGGTGATAAGTCCGATGGCGAGGATGAGGAGGTTCCGTTGGGCATTCTCATGGCGCATGGTTTCCCTAGCAAGACAACCGGTCGACCTCCAACTCGCCTATCCAATTCCAACTCCTCTCCAAATCTTCGTTCGGTCTCCGGAACTACCCAGTTCAACGATAACTCGTCCACGACCAACCTTCCGCCGTTCGCTAGGCATTTACCGGCAGACCCTTACTTCGGTGCTGGTTTGGTAAATCAAACGAACAGAGTGTCGATGGCCACGTCGTCTCTGTACGGTGGCAGCCAGCGTGAATCGCAATTCATCCCACCCCCACAGCAACCCCGACCTTCTCCTCCAGGACGGTATCCGACAGGCTTGATTGGAAACATTGTGCGCGATGAGGAACTCAGAGCGGCTCGTCGTGGTGGAGCTCAGCAAGCTCCATTCTACAACGAAGCGATGATGATGTCCCCTGCGCCACTTCCATCCCCGGTTCCTTCTCCGGGCGAGAACGTCCAGTTGCAAATGGCCAATCAGATGACCCAGATGATGCAGCTTCAGATGCAGTGGATGCAAATGCAGCAGCAACAGCAGCAGATGATGATGGGCATGCCGGGTACCATGCCGGGGATGATGCCAAATGCTTCGCCAATGGGAATGATGGGGGCTAACGGGTTGATGCCAAATATGATGGTGCCAGGGCAGAGGGCGATGAGTATGGTCGATACTGGGTCTATGCCGCACTTCCAACCCGGGCCCGGTTTGATGCCCCAACCGCAGCAGCCGCAGTCGCAGCCGCAAGTTCAGCAACCGGCTTCAAGCTTGAGCCCAGGGTATGCAGGGTCAGTTTACGGCCACACCAGGTCCAGCACGCTACCGACGTTTATGCAGCCGGGTTATACGCCATCGATCGCACCTAGCGAGAGAAGCAACATCGGCCAGCCGTCCAGGTACCGACCTGTGACGTACCAAACTGGGTCCGGAAATAGCAGTGGAGGCGGTGACAGGACTAGGACTTTGCTCTCGGCGGCACCGCCATCCGGCTTGAAGGCCGCGCTTGCGCCCAAGGACGACAGCGATGACGAGGATGGATGGGCGGAGATGGCCAACAAGAAGAAGGAGAAGAAAGAGACGTGGAGGAAGAAGAAAGAGACTGGCATCCGAAGTGTGCTGAAACTCGGTGGCAACTAAGCACTGGGATCCTTTGACGTGAGCACGAACCGAACGGAAATCCTTACCAACGACTTTGGAGGCAACCTTTTATATATAAACTCATACGACTTTGATGCCTTTAACTCCTTCACGTACACATGGACACCTTTTCTTTTTTCCCTCTGCGCCTTTTTTTTGTACATTTTTCTCTCGCATTTACATTGCCGGCATTCGGATATCAGCCTGTAGCGTCTACTCACATACTTATACCGCGGTATAATTTCTAAACTCACCACCGACACCACCACTGCAATTAATCAAATCGATCACAAACAACGGGTAAAAAGTTCAGCATCTCTTTTTTTTTGCGACCATCCGCCAAACCAGAGGATATCTTAATGAGGAGGATGGGAGGAAGACCAAATCAGAGGGAAGGAAAGGGGAGCTTATAGGAAGGAGAGGTAGAATTGTGGGGGTGGTATTAATCTTGTAATCTTTGTGTTTTCCCCAGTGTGCAGTTCGAGAAATCTCTCTATCTAATTTAGCTTCATTCATTTTTCTTTACCCTCATTTTTTCATGTACAATGTTCTTTCCGGGTGACATCTAGCATCTCTCCTTAGCTTTTCCATCTTTGTTCTCTTTTTTCCCCCGCTACACTATCTCGTTCATAACATAGCCTCTCTCTCACACTCTTAAAACCCCCCCTCATAACTTCATCATAACTAACTGTACGATGCATATTTTCCATTTCAACTCCTGTTTCTTGCATTGCGTCTGTTGTGTTTTTTTTTAGCTCATTGTTGCAAAGGGGAAGAAGATGGAAGGAGGGAAAGAAGGTGAGGAGGATTGAGATGGGAAAGCGAACTTAACTTAACTCTCATCGTGTGTCTTTGGTTGATAGCTACAGCGGTCTTTGTCGTTCTAATTTTTCCTTTTCCTTTACCTCTTTTTTTCTTCTATTAGCATTTTAACTATAAACATCATAGCTTCTTTTTTCCTCCCTGTGTGTCCTTCGAGATGGTAATTCGTGTAGGCCTTTTACCTGTTTAGGGGGTTTACGTAGGGTCTTTGATTTTATATGCATGTGGCACTAGTAGTTTGGTAATTTATAATTTACTTCATTCTTCCAGATGATCTGTGGTAGAAGTCAGGTATAACCATTATATATTGCATCTGATATGATGAGTATATGCCTCTATAAACTTTTGTTGTAATTCGCATTTTAAACCGTCCGCTCAAAGTACTCGTAATGATATAATCGTCCAAATCGTATCTTACAATCCTCCCGTCCTTATATGATCTACTCAGTCTATGCGTATAAATACGTGAGACCTCACGACTGCTCCATAACCACCACATCCGCCATCCCCTCTCCCCTATTGATCTGTATCTTCTTATCCTCACCTACACTAACAAGTCCCACATCAGCCGTCCAATCCACGCCGAACACCTTGCCAGTCCCACTTTCTCGTTTAATAACGAATAAACTACCACCGGTCTTTCCTTCCCCGTCGTCACCGGACGAAGAAACGCTTCTGACGTCCCAGATACGTACGCTCCCATCGTGACTTCCGCTTGCGAATACGTATTCGCTGTGTGGGCTTTTTACCAGGGATACAACGCCGTTCGTGTGACCTCTTAATATCGCCGTTTGTATTGTTTGAGATGATTCTCTGGGGTCGTGGAGGGTTATGTGTCTCGCTGCTGAACCGGTGGCTAGGAGGGTTAACGATGGTAATGCGGTGATGGATAGGAGTGGGTGTTGAGTTGTTCTGGTGGATATGGTCTGGGTGGTTATTAGATCGTGGGTTATGAGTGATTTGTCCCAGGAGACGGAGTAGGCTGCTGTGGGGTCTTGAGGGTGGATTAGGACTTGGGAGACCGGGGAGGTGTGAGGGGTTAGGACTGCCAGGGGACCCTTTTTGAGGGTCTGTGGGGGTTTTGAGATTGTACGGCGACGTTTTCGGGTGAAGGATGTGGATTGGGGGAGTTGGACGGTTGGGAGGAGGGATGGGGTGGTTGACCAGAGGGCTATTGTGTGGTCGGAGGAGGAGGAGAGGAATTGGGAGGTTTGGGGGGAGAAGGAGAGGGAGGTTATGGTTGATTTGTGGGAGATGTAGGTTGTTGTAGGGTGGATTTGGAGGGTTTGGGAGGAAGGGGAGTCTGAGGGGGTGTAGGACCAGAGGTTTATGGTGCGGTCGAGGCCGGCGGTGAGGAAGGTTGCTTCTGTAGATTGTGAGGAGGAAGGTGGGGAGGTCCAGGTTATGGATTTGATTGATTGGGTGTGCATTGGGACTGTTTTTGCGAGGATGTCGCCTGAGAGGGAGGTTATTTGGGCGGTTCCGTTGAAGGAGCCGGTGAGGATTGTAGCGGGTGAAGAGGATGATGAAGATGGGGAGATGTGAACGGAGGATATCCAATCATCCTGTTCGAAGCTACCGATGTATGTCGGTGGTAACTGGGAGCGGACGTATTCGACGTCTAAGGGCTTCTCGGAGCTGAGACCGGCTTGGGTGAGGTACTCGTCGATTGAGGTTCTCAGGTATTTGCCGTCGACGAGGAAGTCGAAGGGGATGGGTTTGGGAGTTTCGAGAAGGTGGTTGACGAGAGTTGAGAGGCCGTAGCGTTTGAGGTTTGTGGGGACGCGGAGGGGTTGGAGGGGGACTGAGAGGGTGGTGTCGCGGGTGGAGAGGTTGATTTGGATGCGAGGGGAGGAGTCTACGTCCATTGGGTCAGCCATTGTGGCGATTGTCGATGGTGAACCGACGTCGGTGAGGAAGGAGGGTGGGGTTTGGTGAGGCTGGTGAGGTTGATGAGGTTGATGAGGTTGGTGAAGATGAAGTTGTCGCGATGATTTTTTGGTGTTGGAAAATTTCGAGCTTTTGCGACGGTCCAATGCGCCACATCCCTTGGCATCATACGCACCGCCATATATTCAAATGCACCGCCACAGATCCGATAAAGCCGATCGATCGGATTTAAGAAGTTTTAAAGCCGAGTGGCCGGGGCAAAGCTGTTGCTCACAGAAGCTCTCTCTCTTTCTTCTAGGTACCCTTGACGGCCTGATATGTCCAAGTAAGTACTATCGGTGAGTCTCGTATCGGCTTCATCTCTTATATGTCACCGCTATTTGTCAACCTCTGATGCGTCTACTAAACACTCTCCGTAATATTATAGACCCTGCAACAGCCCTGAATGCTATTCAAAGAAGGCGGGTCCGCTTCGGGGGCCGAAAAGTCAACGAGCAGGGTCAGCCCAGACCAGCGGAAAGGAGTAAGTGCGAAATTAGTCCCCACGCTCGTGGCCATGGTACAGCTTCAAGGGCTAACCTTTTCTCTGCGCTGAATGCCATTCTATTCGAGTATTCCGTTAGTCAATATTAAGGATGTACTCTTAGTCAAGCCGGGAATGCAATAGGCGGCAGAACTTATAGTATGCCGTCCAGACCGGTCCGCCGACCGTCATCATGATCTGATGGATGCATATCTTCTTCCGTTCTCTTCAGCACGAAAGATTCCCCCATTCCTCTGCGGGGTTGGAAACGTCCATCCTGACCAGTGACGGGTCTTCCAGCGACGAACTGCGTGTCGGCGTGTATGCTCGCCAGAACCTTCAGCCGGTCTCTCGCTCCAATTAGCCCGCAGCTGACCGGCCCCTCGCTCGACGAAGAGGAGCGTCGCACGACGTCATGACCGGATGCAGTGCCCCTGCAGTGCCCCGGAGTACACCTCTACGTCCTGCTGGCGACCTTCTCGGAGGGAATGGGAATGCGAATTGGCCATTGGGCAGACGGTCAGGCGGGCTGCGGTGCGCCGGTGTGGATTTGGTTGAGCTTTAGCTTAGCCCGGCCCCTGTCGCTTTTATCCTGTCCACTTTGATCCCGGCCTGTCTGAGGAGGGTCGAACCAGTGCAGTGGCTTTCTCCTGGCTTATTATATCCTGATGCTTCTTTCTCTTTTTTCCTCTGTAGTTATATCATATTCACGATATCTCTCTTCTATCAATTCATTCCATTTCCGACCTATACTCTATTTCCTTGCACTAACCATTTCAGTCTGCTGCAATTGACAGGATAGCAAAGAAAAGACTAGTAAGTATTACGTATTGCATTTCCGTCGAGGTCGTGTTTTTCGTGTCGTCGACGTCTTTCGTCCTGACTTCTTCTTTCATACGCTGACTCGAATTGCCTAGAAAGCTCCGGACGAAAGAATCTCCTGATACATAAAAACTCCCCGATGCCCGTGTCGCACGAGGACTTGAACCTGAACATGGTCGACCGAGACTTCCTCGACGTCTCGTCGCCTTCTCCCTCCAGAAAACGCGCCGAGAGCGAGGTCTCCAGGTACTACGATGCACAGGAGCCCACGGCCAACGGCCCTGATTCCGACGACCTGTTGGATGCCGTCCAATCTCTATCGCTGTCACAGATCCCAGATACCGACTACCCGTCGTTCAATGGCTCCTCCTCCATAGCCGGGGAGGGTTACAGGCCCGCTGTTGGACCCGCCGGACCTGCTGCTGCGCCGTCCCTCCAGCGTCGCGACAGCGGGAGCGGTCGAGGCAGAACCAGAGAACCCCCCCGGAAGTCTTCTCTGTCCATGCCCACGGCCCCTCTTACCTTCCAACATCATCATCGCAAGAACTCGTCGTCAGGTTCCGTATCTCGCGTCTACTCTGCCGCGGCCGCCCTGAGCATTCGCCAGCCGCTGAGCCACGAGTTTCTGGGAGGATCGTCGCCGGCCACGGAGTCTACTTCTGTCGCATCGGAAACTTTACAAAACTCTATTCCTCCTTTCACCTCTAACGAAGCTGCCAGACCCGGATTGAACGGACGAACGAGAAGCCTGTCGCGCACCAGGAGCTTGTCCTATATGAAGAGGATGGAGCCCGAACTACCCGACTTTATGGTCTCTGCGCCTGCAAAGGTGATCATGTACGGCGAGCATGCTGTCGTGCACGGGAAGGTATGTCATCTTCATCATCACCATCATGCCATTTTTCCTTTTTTTTTTTCTTCTGGTGCCCTGCTAACAAGCTCCGAACCAGGCCGCGATAGCTGCTGCCCTCTCCCTTCGCTCCTACCTGCACGTCCACCACCTCCCGCGCGATAACCGTACCGTCACCCTCCACCTCGCCGATATCAATCTCAATCATACTTGGGACATCGAATCCCTCCCCTGGGACTTCTTCAATTCTCCCGCCAAGAAGCGAATCCACTTCGACACCGTCACCTCCCTCGACCCCGAACTCCTCGAAGCCCTACAACCCTTCCTCGCCCCGATAGTGAACAAATACCACTCCGCCGCCACCGCTTTCCTCTACGTCTACCTGTGCCTTGGCTCCAAGCACTCCCCAGCCGCGGTCTTCACCCTCCGTAGCACAATCCCGATCGGAGCCGGTCTCGGTTCCTCAGCCAGTATCACCGTCTGCCTCTCCGCCGCCCTCCACCTCCAATCCGGAATGCTCGTCCGCCCATCCGCAAAACTTTTCGAAGAAGAATGCACCCGCCAATTAAAACGCATCAATGACTGGGCCTTCGTCGGTGAAATGTGTATTCACGGAAACCCATCCGGGGTGGATAACACTGTCGCCACAGGCGGTAAAGCCGTATTATTCCGTCGGGGCGATTACTCCAAGCCACCGGAGGTGAAACGGCTAGAGTATTTCCCGGAGTTACCGCTCATGCTGGTTAACACCAATCAACCGCGTAGAACGGCTGAATTAGTCGCCGCGGTTCATGGGTTACGGAATTCACATCCTACAACGTGTGGGTTGATGCTCGATGCTATTGATAATGTGACGGCTGAGGCTATGATGTTGCTTGATAATAAGCATTTTAGACCGGATGATAGTCATCTTACCAGGCTTGGGGAGCTAGTTCGGATTAATCACGGTCTGTTGGTTAGTTTGGGTGTTAGCCATCCGAAGCTTGAGAGGGTTAGGCAGATTGTTGACGGTAGCGGGATTGGGTGGACGAAGTTGACGGGTGCGGGTGGCGGTGGGTGTGCTTTCTCAGTGTTAAAACCGATTCAGATGGCCGGTGATGAGGCGAAGAAGTTGAAGGTTGAGGAGACGCTAAGGGAGGAAGGGATGGTTACTTATGAAGCTACGCTTGGAGGCGACGGTGTCGGTGTACTGTGGCCGGCAATGATCGGGAAACCTGATGAAAGGGTGTCGGTTACGAAAGAGATGTTTTTGGCGGCGGAAGGGGATGAGGGTGTCGAGGCTTTGATTGGGGTTAAGACGCTAGGGAGTGGGAGGTTAGCCTGGGGCTTCTGGAGGGAGTGGCTGCCTGAGGAGGCCTAATTAGATATTTCCCTTTTCTTGGTTTTCCGTTTCTGCTGGGAGGTTGGATTTCATATTTGTTATTTTGATGTTCGAAGGGTTTTTAATACACGCATTACATTGGATTGGAGCGGACTTTGATACTTTTCATTACTTCCTTGTTTCTTTCTTGCTTATGCTCAGTCGCTCGGATCCATGGATAGTCTCGAGTGGGAAAAGTAAAGTCCCAGTACCTTTTTATTTCTACAGAACTTGCATTACCATAGGATATATCTAAAATCCTCACCACCACTCTATAGACCACAAAACTCTCCTAGCACAATGTTAAACTCAATAAGCATCCTCCCCACCCTCCCCACCAGCCGTATACCCTGTCATCCCCCTCTGCTGCTCCCTATAATCCTTTACCTTATCAGCAACCCACTTCTCCTCCCCACCATCAAACTCCCCAAAAACCCTCCCCCAATCCAACCACAACTCTCTAGGAGTCGTCCACGCCAACTCTTCATTCCTAATAAACAACCTAATCAGATGTCTAAGCCGATCTACTGGTTTATCAGCTGGATCGGAGTATTTAGTCCGATTATGTAGGACGGAGAGGTTATTGAGGAACACGAAGGATCCGGATTGTAACGTGTGCGTTATGCTATATTTCTGACATAGTGATTCGACTAGCGTTAGGGCTTCTGATTGAACCGGTGTTAGTTGTGGGATTTGAGTAGGTCGAGGGTGGACTTTGGAACCGCTTAGTTGACGGGGTGATAGTGAAGAAAGGATTTTGCCGATTTTTGGGGTGGGAATGGTGGTATCGATCGTAGACGGGATATCTGAAGTAGACGATACTGGCGAGGAGTTTAGTACCGAAGCCCGGGGAGTGCGATCCCCGTCTTCACCATCACCATCATCTTTTTCATCCTCATCCTCATCTTCCCCTTCGGGGTGTGTATAAAACAACAACGGTCTCACATGAAACGCCGGATTATACCCCACAGTATCGAACGGCCAGTCTGGTAAAGAAAGAGTATGTATAACATCCGGATTATGTTCCGCGAGGTGGTTATATATCCTATGTAACGACGCGTAGGAATTTGAGCCGCCGGATTCGGCGGAGGAGATGCAGTACATGCAGAGGATATCGGTGGTCATGTCGTTGTGGAAGACTTGGGCGTGGTTGTTGAAGATTGGGGAGAGGTTTGCGGGGAGGGAGTGGGCGTGGGCGTGGAAGATGTGGACTTGGTTTAAAAAATATAAATTAGTCTTTGAATGATGATATTAGTATGTTAGTGGGGATGGTATGTACTTACTTAGTCGAGCACCATCATCCCTCTGCCGACCGCGGGTTTCGCCGAAGTATGAGGATATACCGAGGAGGATGTAGACATTTTGTTCGTCGGTGTATTTATCGCTTGGTATTCCGTTGACGAAGCATAAGCCTAGTCCGAAGTGGATGGAGTGACAGGCGGCGTCTAGACGTGGGCCGAGAGTGGGGAGAGGGAAGGTAGATTTGGTTATTGAGGAGTGAGGGAGGGAGAGGTCTAATTTATATTATATTCACGGTTAGGAATAGGGGTATTTGGGAATTAATATATAATATGGGTAAATACCTTCAAGAAGTTTTAACGCCGCATCAATCTCCACCAACTCATCCGGAGTAATTTCTAGGATATGCGATCCATCCTTTGGGAAACTTTCAGCGTCCCATATCATAGGCGACGGCGGTAGTTGGGTCGGCCATCCTTTCGGGACTGTTTTTTCCGGCTATAGAATCTGATATTAGAAATTCATTTATGAAAGAAACACTAAATATATATGGAACATACATAATCCGGCCTCTCAGGTAGATTTCTATAAGCCTCTTGCGACTCCTTTAAAAGATCGTGAAGGTCTCTTGGGTAGTAGTCCCCGTAGAGGGGGACGTACGGTTCGTCGGTTGCTGACATTGTAATGTTTTGCGTTGTAGATGTTGTATTTTTTTCGCCGCGGGGCTAGCGTTGAGGTTAGATCTTGGAGGGTATACAGTGCTTCTATAACTCTGAATCCATCGGAGTACGCGGAGTTCATGCGGGTGTATGTTTCTACATGTAGCTCAAGTCTTGGATTCAAGATTTCGGGCTATTAGGTCGTTTGGAGGCTGCATTTTTCGTTGAGGGAGCCTAGGACTTAGCTTTAAGCAGCTGCATTCGATTCCTTAGCAATTGTGCAAGTTAGGTCAGGTCATTTGTGGTTCTTTGGGGTGTGGCAGTGCAAGCGGGCCCGCCCAAGGCAGCTGAATTTAGCTAGTGAAGCTGAGGTAGCTATCCAGTTTGTATGATGGTACTGATGCCTATGTGCAACCTAGAATTATCAGCCGCATCATGTCGGGTCGACGTTACTTCCCGGCCGTGGGTGTGACATGATGGAAACATGAATTTTGAACTCGGGTTACAGGTGCGTCTGGGCTTTCCTTTATGTATCCAACGAAGTATGGAAGCATATGGGTAATATAGCAACATTAGCTTAAGAAATATTGGATGCTATTATATTATGGGCATGAAGGCCGATTCGTAGCTATAGGTCGGCTTGTGGCAGAAAGTTTCCCAATCTGCGGGACGGGCGATATATTAATACTGATAACCTCAGGGCCTCGGGATAAATTTGTTATAGAAAGGACGTCTGCGATATTTAGCGCGTTCGGATGTAACCCGCTAACTAGCTTGTGGCGGCGGGACGCTGAGGTTTTATATGGCGGTTTTAGCGCTGTAGCTATAATTGCTCCTATTCTCTTGAAGAATTAAGACTTAAAACTTTCGTAGCAGGAGCTAGTTTGAACTCAGGGGAAACGACACTTAGGGAAGGGGTACTGGCTTACCTTAGTAAGTGGTACGTGCTTTGGCTTGACGGGGGGCGAATGATGCTATTAGAGCTTTGATTGATGGTACGTTCCGGTCGGTTGCAAAATTAAGATATCTGCGTATCCTCTTAGGCCCAATCTCCATTTGGTACCCCGGCTCTTTGAGTACCATAATTATCACTTTTTTGGCAAAGGATTTGTAGTCATGATGATGTCTCCGATCTGCCGCCGTAGCTATAGCCATTTCAATGAGGTCCAGGCTTCTACCGCCGTATAGAAACAGCATGTTGACCGGTGGTGAGGGCCAATCGGGGACCTCAGACAGTACTTTCATGTTCTGGAAAAGGAACGCCATAGGGATCGAGAGACTGGGGACAAACTCGCTTAGGAATTCGGCGGCGTCAGATTTACCGATTAACGCTTGACCTAGGAGTGTCATATCTGGTGCGAATACGTCCCGTTCGTCAAGAGATTTGTGTGTAAACGCCCATGGGTCATCATCATGAGACCACTCTCTAAAGAACCCTCCAAAGTAATCCTTCCAATCGCCTGGAGAAATATCAGAGTAAATTTCTCCTTTGTGGATCCGCGAGGTTAATATCCGCCGCCATTTTTGTAGCGACATCCCAGAGTATAAAAGCTTCAATAAGCTGAGGTGCTGATGGTGCACGGCTCACTCTACAGGGATAAAATCCTCAAGTGATACGGAGCCGCTTTGCCTAGTATTCGAGGACTCCCGGGCTCGGGTACCCCAAGGAAGGTGTTTAAACGGCAAAGTCTGGTTATAAACTAGTCTAGAAAATAAACGCCAACAAGGATTCGTATCGGAAATGAACCGGCAATGGTGAATCCAATTATTGCGTGCGTACTCTAGAAATTTAAAATTTCCTCTCGTTGCGTCCTCGGGCTGAGTGGAGAATTTGGTCTGGAAGGCTGTGACGTCAATGGGTGGGAGGATCGAGCCTCGTGATTTTCCTAGATTGGCAACCTTGGAAACCGCCTGAACCATCCTGATTGTAGAGGGCGCATCATTTGACGCAGAAATTATTGACGGGATCCAGTCCTTAGGGTTTTGCAGCTGGACTTGCTGCTTTGGGATGTGGTGGATGACCTGGCGATTGAAGTCGTTGAAATTGAGATACGTTAGGCATGCCGCGGCCGCGTCTTCATTTGCAGTATTTTCGATGACAATATTCTTTTTGAGGAGATGCTCTAATACGGTCGAATGTGCAAAATGAACTAGGTGTTTGTTGTCTCGCAGTTGGACGGATACTAGGTTGCTACAATTGAAGATTAATCTCCAGCTATCCCCCGCGAAACATCCGTCACCGTATTGCTGGTCGCCTGGTTTAAATGCGCATGCCTCGGAGAGTTCTTCGACTGTGAGTGGGCGCAGGGCGACCGAAACCCAGTTGAAAACCTTCTTTGCCAGACGGAAATTTTGAAATTTTTCAATTTTGGATATAATTCTGTCATAAGTTTCGGGAAGACCTTTAGGAAGACCCTGCAAGCAATCTCTCAGGACATCCTCAGTAATAGCATTGCAAATATCGTCAAGTTGGAATCGAACGTAGAGAAACCTTGTACAAGATACTATAAGCCAGACTTATCTCAAGTTTGGGTACTAGGACTGTGACAAGATAGCAGTGTATACATACATCCCACCCGCTTTGCTCGCAAGCGCGTTCTCTATCTCCTTACGCATCTCCGGAGTGACCGTTAATCTCCGGAATTTGATCCGCTCTTGCAGCTCGTATTCGATGTATCTTTCGATATCGGGGCCGACATGCTGTAGTAGGTCGATTTCCTGAACCCTCCCGTCGGCCATCTTCCTAGATATATCCACTGAATAGCGACACGCTACTAATATCTTTGTCTTACCGCTATTAGATTTTAATAAGTCGTCGAAAAGGGAAAGTAGCTTATATCTGTCCTCCTCTTCGCATTCGTCGATTCCATCTAAGATCAAATAGATCGGTCCGATAAGTTCCAGTAATTGGTGAAAGGTTTTGACGACCGTATCCTGAGGTATGGGTTTGTCGAATACTTCTAAGATGGTACCATGTTTGTCCGAGGCTGAAAGGAGCTGCCGAATGAGGCTTCGAAGGATGGTTTCCCACTGCAGCGACGACTTCAGCTGGAAGTCGCAAAATAGGAATGCTGTCCTTCCAGGATATTGCTGCAAAAGATATCTAGTTATCATCGCACTGAGGACCGACTTCCCAGAGCCGGCTAGTAAAAACAAATCTCCTATCAGCTTGTACACGCAAAATGAAAGAGTCAATGCGGGGGATTTTTGACGGATAGCGTACGAATTCCGTGACACCAAAGGAGAGGTTCAGCTGAAGGCTTCAATTCCCAGTTTTTGAAATCGTCCAGGTCGAATATCCACCCCCCCGTTCCACTCTGCGCGTTGGAAAGATGTCGGAAATACATGGCGTGATAGTCGTGGCCAGTAATTTTTTCCAGGAGTATATCACGTCTCATTTCTGCAGGATAGATATTAGATGGAGGTTAGCAGACATCCTACTGGTTGTGGAATTCCAAAGTTTTCTAACTCATGTTCCGGTAGTCCTGTTGAACCTTCCAATCCGCGGTTCCCTTCCACCTGGAAACATCCTTAGCCGTGTAGTCGGTGACCTGGATTCTGAACTGTGCCTGTAGGCATCTTTCATGTTGGCGAGCCCGTTCTGAGGCCAATTGAGCATAGCCGTCGACGTAGGCACGGTGCAGCTCCAACTGAGTTTTAAATGCTTCGAAATCCCCGTTCAACGAGCCAACTACGGCTCTGAAGTAGGATTTCCAACCCCTTTGCCGTAATACCGATACTATTTTGGTAAAAAAGTTGATTATGATGCTGTAGAACTCGCAAACCACATTTTGGAGGTCAGGATCGGGTAGAAGCGCATTGAACTCGTCGACCAATGGACAAAGCTTTCCGACGCGCTCGAGAATGCTACTAAGATCTTCGAAGTAGTTGCTGTGCGCAGTGGCAATCTGATATTGAGTATTAAAAGCATTAATATAGTGATTATATTGGTCTTGCGCACCGATGTATACATGTATATCCGTTGAATGATATACGATATTAGGATATATGCGGGGAAAGACGTACTGTCATAAAGAATTTCACAGTTCCCCATACCAAGGACGCAATCTCCGGGTTACTCTGAACCATTACATCCACGGTACCCGTGAACTGGTGAAGTGCCTTTAGAACCGGTTGAATACGATCACCATATCTCCTCGATTTTCTTCTCGAGTTGAGTTTGTTGGCGTTGCTGACGAGGTTGACAATGTCCTTTACATCCGGGTTAGCGGGTAGGTTGTTCCTATCCGCAAGCGGTAGGTTGTCGGCGAACTTTTTAAGGGCGTCTTCCAGCTGGTCTTTCCCATTTTTGCTAAGAATCCTCTTTAGTCGGGGCTGCGGTGCTCGAATATAATATCAAACGTACCTGGGTGTATTCACAGTCAAGCTCGCCATATATGCTATGAGCTTCGTCGGTGTTCCGAAGCAACATTAATCTTAGCTTAGTAAACCAGGAAATTGGCAAATCTGCAAAATATTTCACTGGAGACATATCGATAAATACCTGATGCGAAGAAGTCTCGAGAATATTCAGCCTCGTGCAAAACATGCGTCCTTGCTGCAAGGTTTGCGCATGCACCCTCCAACGCACAGCCCGACACATCATTCCTTGGAAGTAGCCTTGCATGAATATATCCCGTGCACGATAGCAAAGTCGACCATCTCGCCCGATTCCGTTGGCAAAGCTGATTAAGTAATCGATCATATATATATATATATTCTCATGCTGTCCTTCGTCAACAAGGCTGAGTACCGTACGGGTTTTTAATAGGCTTTTGAGAACTAGAACATCTAGCATCTTTAATTCTTCAAGACGATTTGTATTGCCGTTAAGGCGTCTTAACTGAGTCGCCATGGCGCATTTCCTATTCCAAAAAACGCACGATTTCCCCTACGGTAAGTATACCTGGGTATATATGATATGGTGATACCAGTTTGAGAAATATTGGGTGTATATACCGTAGGGGGATTTGGAGAGCTTTTGGGATCGCTTTGAAAATTTAAGACGCTTTACATGACCTTTAAGACGCCTTAATTCATCTGAAGGCTGGTTTAAGGCGCATTTTCCGTCTTAGAAAACACTCGGTTTCCCCTATGGTATTATGCATTATGGGTACGAACGCCGATTGGTAGGTCGGTTCATGGCAGAGGTCTAGAAAGTGTCTCTATCGTATTTTCCATCTTAAGCGTGGGCTTCAGCGCCGTAGCTTAGCAGCAGATTGGCGATTTTAGTGTAGCCTTTAGTCGATGCTGCCTGAAGTGCGTTACCGTACTTTCCACCTTGAGCGTTAATATCAGCGCCGCTGTTTAGCAATAGCTCGACGATGTTGATATAGCCATGAGCCGATGCCGCCTGGAGCGCGTTACCGTACTCTCCGTCTTGATTTTGAGCGTCAACATCAGCGCCGCGGCTTAGCAGCAGCTCGACGATTTCAGCGTGGCCTTTAGTCGATGCCGCCTGGAGCGCGTTACCGTACTCTCCGCCTTGGCCGTTAACATCAGCGCCGCTGTTTAGCAATAGCTCGACGATGTCAGCGTGGCCTTTAGTCGATGCCGCCTGAAGCGCGGTACCGTACTTTCCACATTGGACGTTGATGTCGGCGCCCTCGTTTAACAGCAATTTGACAATATTATCGTAGCCTTTAACCGCTGCCACCTGGAGTGCATTGCCGTACTCTCCACCTTGAGCATTGATATCAGCGCCATTGTTTAGCAACAATTCGACGACGTTGGCGTGGCCGTGCGATGCCGCCTGGAGCGCGCTGCCGTAGTCTCCATCTTTGGCGTTGACGTCGGCGCCTTTCATTAGTAGGTTTCTTGCTGTATTCGCCAGGCCTGTGAATGACGCAAAATGTAGAGCTGAAACCGCTTCATCTCCTTCCCAGATATCCCATCTCCAAAGGTTGTAACAGTTTTTATACGTGCCTTTCCGATCGCTGAAGAACTCCATTAGCAACTCTTGTAATCTTTCGTCCACCTCTTCAGCCACCACAGCGTAATACATCCAATATGATACACAGTGTTCCACAAATGGAAACTCTTCTTTGAGTTCCTCTGTTGGAAGATCAACGTTCAAACCCAAAAGGTACGCAAGGCAAATTTTTGCCAGTGATGCTTTGGCCTCGACCTCTCGAAAATTTGGCCTCATGTCACCATCAAGTTGATCTGACGTCAGATACTTTTTAATTGACGAGTGCGCGAACCGGAGCTCCGGGTTGGCGTCTTCGGAAACCGCAATTACGAGGCCGGGATAGTAACGAAGTATCTGACTGGGATCAGGCATCCTGCATTTAGGATCGAAGTACCTATCTCCTTCCGTCTCAACGGTTATTGCATCGACGAGTTCCTTGATCCTCAGTGGCATCTTGGAGTACGTCAAGAATTGGAGGATTTTTATGGCATCTCGTCTATAATCGTCGGAGATGCTGTGGAATATCATGGCGTAGGTTTCCGTTAGGCCAATTGGTAGGAAATTGTGGGTTTTCTGGGGCTCACGAAGACTAAGGTAGTATTTCAACCTGTCAAGCTGAAGTGCAGCCCATCTAAAGCAGCCTGTTCTCAGTATCTTTTAACAAAACGGATTAGTAAAAACGACAGTTGAAATCTTACATTCCGTCTTCTCCACTTCCGACTGCCTTCTCAGTCTCATCCTGGACCCCCGGCTTTGGTCGCCACCCCTCAGAGCCGTCATCTTCTCTGGGCCTCCGAAGAATATATCGAAAGATATCATCGGTAGGACTGACCATCATGTTGACAATGTAAGAGGTATCAGGGAAATTCATGATTTCGGACTCGATACCGATTATCGGTCGGCTTGTCATCATGAGGTGGACGTTCCACCGCTCTGAGTCTACGAGGATGTCTTTCATCCACCTCAATACCTCCTTCATTTCCTCCACGTTACATTCGTCAAGTGCGTCTAAAACGATCCAAACTTCTTTGGCCTGTTCCATCATGTCCAAGAAAACTTCACAGAGTTTTCCACATGTCGGCTCTGCGTTTCTCTTTTTGTAATAAGAGTAAAGGCGGCTTAGCCGCGGCGAGGCTTCTGCACATATATCCGAGAGCTGCCAGATAAGAGTGCGGATCATGTTCTCGAAAGTTCGCTTCTCCACGGTTTTAAAATCGAAGTGAAAGGAGAGGGGTCTGTGATGAGGCGAAAGGTTTTCGATAACCGTTGAGCTGAGAATCGTTTTACCGCATCCGGGGATGCCGTAAAGCCACAGGAAGGAATTCTGTCGCGTTTTCCATTCGTTAAAAGTGATGCCTTTCAGAAACCGACTGTCGGAACCTTCGTAATGATTTTGGAGAGCTTCGTTGTAGTTCGTCGATGGATCTGAAGGTGACAACCAGCGGCGAACCTCATTGAGCATGCTATCTCTATCATCGGCAGCTTCTTGCATCTTCCGGTTGGCTTGAGCTTTGTTAGCAAGAAATGATCGTATGTACCCTCTCGAAAGCAAAGGTATTTAATTAGATGACTAACAATCAGAAACCAAATCCTTGACCGACTTTTCCGTTTCCACATTAACCATAAGCTCCTTCGCGAACGCAGCCGCCACGGCAGCCGCATGCTCCTGCCAGTCTTTGTTCTTGTGCGAGTCCGCATAGTCGCAGATACCGCGGATCACCAAGCATGGGAGATTGTTTATAATTCCCGCTGCTTCCATTTCGATGCAAAGAACCATACCGTCAAGAGATCTGTTGAGTTCAGTTCGAAAAATAGCATCTTTGATGACCTGGTTGCCAGATGCAATTAGACCGTAATGGACCTTCATTTCCCTGGGCTTTCTTTTCACGATTTTGGCTTTGTCGCAGAACCGGCAGCTGTCCCCGTCGTTCTCTTCGCCGCCCCCGTTTTCGCCGCCGGCATCTTCGGGGGTGTCGATGTGATTGTAATCTGATCGATACAACTCGTCCTTCAGCGACTCGGATTTAAGGTATTTTGATGCTAACCTCGGATACTTCTGTCTTATCTGATCTAGGTATTGGCTTATTTGAGATCCCTCCAATTCATGTATGGTTTCCAGCTTTGCTAAAGCGGCTAGGAGCAGGGTCGGAGGGTTATTAAGTGCCCCGATCCGTTGGAAACGCCCTCCCTCTGTCATTTTCCCCAGATCCCAATAAACCACGCCAGGAAACTGTTTGGTAGGCACGCCAACTACAACATCGCCGAGCCTGACTTTAGGCGGGACACCACTACCGATGCCGACCATGAGAACGAACTTGACGGATGGGAACGTGTGAACAGCGCGGGCAACCACGGTAGCGGTCGAATGGCCGCCGAACTGGCCCATAGGTAGACATGCCACAACGATATTGTGCCCTCCGATGGATCCTAGAGTGTAGTGGTTGGGGTCGTTGCTGGGTGTCGGGAGACTTGTATGTGTTTCGTCGAGCATTGCCACTGCTGCTGTCAACTCCTTTGGGAGCGCGCAGACCCATCCTACTGTGTAGTCTTCATGGCGTAAATCCGTACGAACTGGTGATATGCCTGGCGCATTACTGGCGTCGCTATCGGTACCAAGATTCGAAGCGCTGATTTGCTGGTCATCGAATGTCGAGGCACTGGGTGAAATATTTCTTATGCTATTTTGCCTGAATGCCATTAGTATTGGATCCTGGTCGTCATATCTGAGCTTCGATTCGCGAAGAGTTCCCCAAATTTCGTCCAGTCTACTATCGCCCTGAAGTGGACCAAGATCCCACATTGTTGTAGAGTCTAACGCGCTGTCAGTCATTAGGTCTTCGGAAGTCACTGATAGCGCAGGCGAAGTAGTGAATGACAAGAAGGGATAATCAACGGAAAGTCGGTCGATTTCACTAGGCTCACTAGGTTTATGTGGCTTCGACCCTTGATTGAGCAAGGACTTTTCAAACTTGGTCGACGCTTTTTCAGGGCTGGGACTTTCACCATCAATAAAAGGCAGGGATATGAGAGACAGGGACTTAATGTGCCTTGATATGTGCTCGTTCAGCATATTCGAAGCATCGTTAGCATTCAACTTCTTCGTAAGAGGTTTGATCTTCTCGGGAACGGTCTCGCAGAACGGGCATACATGCTGATCGCGAAGTACACGTTGCTGCTTTCTTATAGACAGAGTTGTCAACTGGACGTCTGTCGGAGGTTTTGAGTAACGGCTGGAGTGAGCGGTAGGGTCCTGCATGTGAGCCCTCCACTCAGACTCATCCTGAAATTGCATGACTGGATCATGACCGATATCGCAATACCAGGTCATGGTGTGAACCTTTCGAGGCCAGTCTTTAGAGTGTGAGCCTTCCATATGGAGTATCCATTCTTCTTGACGCGTGAAGAATACAAGGTTGTCTGCGCATTCCGAGAACAAACACACGTAGGGCTGAAGGTCCTCGTTTAAATGTGACCTGCGACGATTTCATTAGATTTTGAAATATATATATAGTGGATGTGCACATATATTCTCACCGCCAGTATTTCTTTCCTTTGGGAGGTCTCAAATGCGCCGCTTGCAATGCTTTCAAGCAATACGGGCATTTAACATAGATTTCGTTGTCGACTATCTGTGGGCATTCGGGATACTCGATAGGGTCGTCATAAGCTGATGACACCGAGCTGATAATCGACGGCAAAGTAGGAGCCGCCGGTCGATTGTAAATCGCCTTAAATGCGGGTGTCTGTATGTTTGGCTTGGAGGCCTTGGTCGCCTTACTTTCATTTGCAATGGAAGGCTGCATCCTAGGCACGTGTCCTGAGACTGGTGCTATTTGAGGCTTCACAGGATTGACAGAGCCTCGCTCTAGCGGCTTGTTCGCCGCCGGATCTCGTCTCACTGCCAGCTTCTTCGCATGACGAATATTCTGGAGCATGTGTTTCCGCCGAACGGTAATCGTGTCTCCGAGGTGCCGGTGTAAGGAGAAGCGTGCGTTCGGGAAGCTTCTTTTGATGACCGCAGTAGCGTATCTACGAAACAGAGCGTCTTCTTCGGCAAGGAAAGATGTGACGTTGTATTCTAGCCGCTTCGCAGAAGCCTTCCGAATAGATGTTCCTAAAAAATGCAGCCGGTCTAAAGCATAATCAATGGCTCGCAAAGCATCTTCCCAGTCCGTCTCTGATGCCCGTTTGGCGTTATCCGTCGAACCATCAGACCCGCTTATGACTATATAAATAAAAGAGTGATAGTAAGTATCGAGCTTATAGGCCTGGAAGCCAAGGCAAAATGATTATTGACTCACAACGGCGCAAGTTCCTCGAAATCATTTCCAATAGCTCCACGAACATCGAAGATATATCGGGAAGGCCTTGTAGTCTGGCATCAAGTGATGATTCCATCATAGACAGGGCTCCAGTGTAGTCCGCCCAGAAGATGAAACTAGTACGAAGCCCTATGAAGCTACATTCGCGGTTGGATTCTGCCGAATATCCGCCCGACAAGTCTTCCATTCTGAACAGCTTTGTTGTTATGTCCTCATCATTGTTATCCTTGACTATGTCGAACCCGATTAAGCACTCTTCGGTAATGTTGAATATCGCATCATCCTGGGTTTCGAAGGCCATGACTCCAAGTTTGTCAGACCAAAATTATTGGAGGAGACTGACAAGAAACCGATCGCTTCCTTGATTCGATTCACTGCAAATTAGAAACAGTTCAAAATGCTGAAGGGAGTATACGGGGCTGAGTACTTAGGTAAGTACTTACCTAGCCCTAGGTAGTTATCAGAACCGTTCCAAAGCGCGAGTGGGGTCGAACCGACCAATTAACCAGAATCGGTGTTTGTATGAAAGCCAAGTAGAACTCCTTTGTCCGTGGCCCAGCAAACACCTCTCAAATGCGCTGCATGGTCAGCTGACATAGCAGAGAAGGCTGTGTTAATCGATAGTTTTGATATCAACTTTGCTGGCTTGCGGTTTCCAATGGCGAGGCTGATATTACCCCTCACCCAAACAAACAAAGACCGTCGCGTCGGAAGCTTAAGATTCACGATCACAAGATTAGCTCAACGACACAAACAGAGCGACGGAATCTAGAACAAATGGACTATTTTGACGAAGCTCGGACTGGATGGAAATACTTGCGGGAAATTAATCCCCTATTCTCCCAAAGGCTTCCGACTACGTTGGGCCCACAGGAAGCCCCGCCTCCAAAGAACACCCTCGAGAAACTGAATAACGAGATTACGAAACTCAGGAGCGAAATTAGATTGAACAATCTCAAGCAGGACAAGTACGAAGCCGATTTAGAGCAGCTCACCGATGCTTCTTCCGCCAAACAGCTTGCGGAAAGCGCCCGTCGGCTGTTGGATAAGTTCGAGACTTTGGTCGATGATGAGATTCTCTGCGATGGCGGTGTCAAACTCGACTTTAACGAAGCAGAACCTATATTGACTGTGAATAAATTCTCTTTCAGACTATAAAACATGAGCTTGTGCTGACTATTCGCATATTGACAGGACGCAGATTCAAACTCTACCGATCTTCCCAAAATACATGCTCTGCTGGCTGAACTTCGCGAAAATGCAACCGAACCACAACTCGCGAGCAGGGTGTTGCATCAAATGTCTTGTTACATCCATTTTCCTAAGGACGAGGAAGCCATAGCATCGTGTAGAAGGGCAGCGCAGCAGTTTGGTAATACCATACTCAAGGTCTTCGTCGAAAAATTTGGACGTCACTGCAATGAGGCACGGACCCAACGCTTCGAAGAGAACGAAGTCAAGATCCTTGAGAACGCTTTTGACTCTGCCGCGATGCACGCAGATTTATTTAAGCTTATCAATGCGCCGACGTGCCGGGAAACCCACGATGTCAAAATTTATTTATGCGAATTGCAAAGCGACCAACTGAAGGTAGCGATTGATACCTGTGACGAGCGCCGGTGGGTTTCTGCTACTTTTGCAATTACGAGGTAGGAGATGTGTCCCCTTATTTCCCCCCTCCCTTCGACATTCCTGGCCGTTGAAGCCTTACGACCGAGAGTTTATAGGTTTGTTGAACAGCAAGCCCCAGCCTCGTTTCCTCTCGCCGAAGCTCGCCTCTCTCCAACAGATTTTAGTTACCTACACCAGGTAACGTGCCATGCTTTTGGTAATATGGCTTTGTGCGAGCAGCCTGCTGCATCCGATCCTGAGTCGCAGTCCTCTCTCACCTATCCGAATGTGCTGGACACATCTCCCAGGAGTGAAGTCTCTGTTTCATGTTCGCAGCATTTTAACCTTAAGCATCGCCAAACGCTCAGCTATTGCCTGGCATTCGCATTGTTTCAGCTTTACGGCAGCCCCTGGATCAATGCAGCGTTTTCCCAGGACACAGTTTATCTTTATCCTGGCTTGGGCTACCTTCACCAATGGGAACCTCACATCCGTTGTGCGTTAGCCCCGATCAACGGAACCCCAGATATCAGCGATTATATGGCTGCATTTGGAATCCTTATATTGGAGCTTCAGGCCGACGAACGCGCCGAATGGACTGTTGACGATGAAGATTGGGAAACGGGTACAAAGTCAAACCAAGTTCGACTGGCCAGAATCCTAAAGGAATGGCAAGAGAAAGTTCCGGATGATTGCCGTTTGATTGCTCATGCTTGCCACGACTTCGATTGCTTAGTCCAGGCATTTGAATACCCTAATATTAGTCACAATCTCAGGTTTCTAGCGATTATTTACAAATGTATTCTTGAGCCTCTGCTGCAAATACTAGAGAAGAATTTTGGATCCGACACTGAGCTTTTCAAGAATATACCGGGCCCATGGAAATATCGGCCATCCGCAGACCAGATTCATTCAAGGATCTCAACGCGGGAGTTGTTTGACGATTCAGACGTCGACATGGCAGGGTCTGATCGAAAGTAAGTCATTGATACCCCTGGATGGCGCGTCTACTACTAACGAATTTCTAGAGTAGCCGGATATGCTGAAGACTTTATGGAAAGGCTGAAACCCTTCATAGAAGGGATTGAGTCCTTGGGGAAAATGTCGGCTAGTCTATCGACTGGGCCGTCCCAAAACAGGAAGAGAATCAGGATTGCCGTTCTTGACTCTGGAGTAGATGACAAAGACATGATGGTGAGACTTGCGATCAGAGGCAACCGGATCGTTGAAAGGAGAAGCTGGGTCGGAAATCCTGACGACCATCAAGATACATACGGGCACGGGACTCACGTAGTCCGCCTCCTTTTGGCGGCGGCACCGCTAGCCGATATATATGTTGCAAAGATATGCAAAGGAAAGTCAATAAATGATGAAGCCATGGCCGGGATTGCGAAGGTCAGTTTCATGGCTATAAATTCACTACTCAATGGCTAAATTCCATGCCTAGGCTATAGATTGGGCGGCACAAGAATGTGAGGTGGATATAATCTCGCTTTCCCTTGGATTTGACGATACTCACGACTTAATCGAAGCGGCAATTCAACGCGCCATTAAAAAAGAGTGCCTCATCTTCGCCGCTGCATCCAATGGGGGCGGCCTTCGTTCACGAACACGGCCAGCAACCGACCCACGGGTAATCTGCGTTCATGCATGCGATGGCTTTGGCAACAAGGGATCTATGAGCCCGAACCCTTGGCCTCGGCAATACAATTTCACTACGCTAGGAGTTGGCATTTCCTCCCAGTGGGTAATAAACGGAAGGAGACAAGAGGTCTGGAAGTCGGGAACTTCTTTTGCGACCCCCATAGCTGCCGGCTTCACTGCCGGTATCTTGCAGTTGGCTAATTTGTGCTGTGTTCTTTGCGATCGTGATCGATCTCTGCTCAAAAGCAGCTACGGAATGGGCGCTATATTTCATGCAATGTCTGAACCGAGGGATGGGTATGACTTCGTTCATCCCTCGCGGCTATGGGGAAACAATGGTAATGTAGAGGTGGCCAGAAAGGACGTGGCCAGAAAAATCGAACGGATTCTCCGCCGTCTATAGTCGAGGCAACGCCCGACTCTTGGAATTTGATTGAAAGAACAGCTTATAATATATGCACACCTACGAACCCAAGGCCTCCTACAAAATTCAAAAAGAATAAGGTTATAGTGTAGTCAGCCGGAACGTCTTAGACTACAGTCAGTGGATTTTGGTACGTACCAATTGATTCAACACCATCGACATGTGTTATATCTTGAACGACACTGATACACGAGACTGGCTGACTGATACTGTACAGGTTTGAATTTCTTCATCTAGAAAAGTGTTTCGAACAAAATAACCTTCTGTAGACGCTTTTTAGCTCGTAAACATCTGACAGGGTTTAGGTGCTACACGCACGCTTACCTCTGAGAGAATGATTGAGAGCACAAAAAACCGCCCCGAATTCTCATGTATCGAAGAACATATCACATACTTACCTCGAGTACTTAAGGTACTAACACTTTAGCTAACACCCTGTGCCTGCTAATTCATAGAATATTTTAAATTGGGACAATTAAGATATGTCGTCCTCTATATAACTGAGCGTTGGGGATTCCGAGACTACTATTGTGTATGATCAAAGCAGAAGGTTATTAAGGCTCTAGCTTCTGGTAGAAGTTAACGCCTAGCTGTGATGATGAGAGAGGATAGAACAGAACTCTTTCGAAAGGTACCGGTGTTCGACGTTCCCGACTTACCCTGAATATAAGGCACAACCCACGTTACACCGAAAATCAGTGTCCCTAGGGTTGCTTTTGCGTGTGGTTACACTGGTGGGAACACACCGTCTGGTTTTGAGACTGTGGTTACACCATATTCCCACTCTGAAGGGTATGTGAATTGGTAGATCAAATTCACACATTAATACCGTACGGGGTTTTGAAGAGTTTTTGGGATCTCTTTGAAATTTTAAGACAGTTTATATAACGTTTAAGGCGTCTTAATCCATCTGAAGGCTGTTTTAAGGCGCATTTTCCGTCCCAGAAAACACTCGATTTCCCCTACGGTAAAGCTACGCACTTCCGTGATATAAGGTGTCAAGTCGGCTCATCAGGTTTACTCGGCTAGATCTAGCTAGGGCTAGTACTGTCTACGTCCACTGAGGTCTGCTCAGGCCAGTTAACTCGTTTAATTCATTTATGTAACTAAGTATTAAGGTCTATAGACCCTTCTTGTACTTCATATAATAGAGATCTCGAGATCGGGTACGCGGTTGATGTCAATCTCATAGCCCTTAACTACATCCATAAGGTTAGAAGGGTCCTTTGGCCGCATAAACCCGATCGCGACTATATTTAATCCCCAAAATAGCGACTACAATCCAGCAAAAGAGTAGTTAGTAACTATTTGGCAAAATACCACACGAGAGCGCGTTGTTTCTCAGTCAAGGTTTCTTCAAAGCCTCTCCTTCAAAGCCGCGACTTGTTAGCAGGCCTAGTTCTAATCTATTTAAGTAGTCAAATGCTGGTTGAATGGCTAATCGAAGGGTTGCTTGACATTCTGGGTTTTCAGTACTGCAATTTCACATTGAATGGATATTTCGACTCCCTTCTTGAAGTCGGGCAATAAGCTCTTTCCAGTCCTGCCCCTCTCGAGCGCCTATCGAGCGCCTAGATTCGAGGCTGGCCTAACCCCACTCAAAATCCTCAGCTGCAGCGACCGTTCGCGTTCCCCACCCGTACCGGCGTCGACGCCCAACATAATTAAATCACAACTTAACGTCCCCCTAGTTTAAAGGGCCCTTCCAGCACGGGCCAGAATCAGTTAATTTATCGGATACCCTTGCCATTACTCAGACTTAGGTAAACCAATATTATAACCGTATAGATTTGAAGTGAATATTGTTAACGGAGGGAATGTTTGTCAGGATCGCCATTGCATCTAGCGTTCTAACAATTGCGCCGGATTCCCAAATCATACAACGAAATGAATTTCGGCAAGAGGGCTAGCGACGCTATAATTAAGCAGCCGGCAACTTATCATTTGGCTCCCAATTTCACGACCCGCCCTTCCCCTAATGGTCCTTATGCGCTCGGGGTCCTTGTAGAGGACATCAAGCATTTCTGGCCACTCAACAACGCTTCCAATCGAGTTCCCATCCCGGATGAGTACTCAGATTCTAAAAAAGACATAGAGGCGAGCGTAAGCGGATCGCTTAGCGGCGAGGTCGGGATCTTCGCCAGGGTCCTTGACAGGAGCATCGGGGGGGACGCGAGTCTCAGTGGCAAAAAGTCGGATGATGATGTATATCACATCCAGGAACTGCAAACCGTCAACTTCTTCCCGAATAAGAAGTACATCGCCGAGTGTGCTAAGCTTTCCGAGGTCCAAGACTATTTCGGCTATACCCGCTACAAAGAACCGGTGTACCTTATCACAGGGCTCAAAACCGCCTTGGGGGCTACTATACAGATGATGCGAGGACGAGAATTCAACATCGAGGCAAAACTGGACGCAACGATTCCTACAAACGCTATAGACATTGGGGCTGGGGTTAATGCAGGCGTTCATGGCACTTCAGCGATGGCGACGAAGCATACTACCCCGGCAGACTTTGTGCTTGGAATTCAAGTCATGAAGCTGTATCATACTAAATCGCTCTTCAGCAAGGATACGACCCTCAAGAGCGAGATGGAAACTCGAGGCGCGACTCTTGTAGATGATGACAGGGATGACAGTGAAGAGGGGGATAATATTCTCATAGCTGATTTGGATGAGGAGGAAACACAAGGAGCGATGCGCGAAGTTGTGGGCGGTCTTGATGGAGAGGAGACTGTCTGGTTAATCCGATCTAATTAAGCCTGAGATACCGGAATGGTCTACTCGAGCTTTCCTTCAGCGAAGAAATACTTACTTTCATTCATGACAGTCTTCGCCGTAATTCTTGTCATTACAGATAAGTTTAATAAAGAGTTTCTCCGATAATATATCGTGGAGGACGGACGCGTCGACGTAGCTATAGAATGAAGAGAAGAACCTTTTCGAGTTGGGTTCTTGAAATGTTAGAACCCTTGCGTTTCGTCAGACTGGCGAACGCAATTACGTATAACCAGATTGAAAAGACGTCCCACCAATGTGAGTTAGTGTTGAGACTCGGCGTGCGTAACGTAAGTAGTGTACTTGCGTCGCTTCGAGATTGCGAGACTAGGACGTGAGCAGTCTCGACGCTAGTGAGCAGGCTAGTGAGCGGGCCTGTGTAACATCGACAATACCCAACACTCCACAACACGGTTTCCGATCGGGCTTTGAGACCAGTCCCGTGCATCGGAGTTCCACACCTACACCCTGAGGCGTCAAGACTAAGTTGTGGTTTATTCCAAAATATTGGCAAACTACGTATTCATGAGCTAAGCTGGTGGGCTAGCGTTACCCAGGTATAGTTAATACGTCTGTGCTAATTATAATTAATATATGTTCCTGAGACTACATAAAGCCTACATAGTACCCCGAGGATTAGTTTTCTAGGTATGAGTATTATCCGGTCCGATTAGTGCTAGCTCTTCAATTTAAAACGTGATAGCAATATCTAGCTAGGAGAAATCGGGGCACATATATGCGTATAAGTCCACGGATGTGCAATATCGACAGCTATGTAGCGCGGGAAATAAAACATAGGACTGTTTTTTATTTTTATTTTTTGCGTTTTTGGATGGGGGGGTGGAGAAAACAAGCTCTTCTGGGAACAGTAAAACAATATCGGACAAAACATTCTTGCGTGAATAATAGACAGTGACACTGCTTCGACACCAACTTTTCCGCATAAGCGTATCGAAGCTCTAGAATGCCAACGTGTTGATACGCATAGGATGCTAATGGGAACTAGCTAAGATCATTGCCAGCCGCCACAATTAGTGTCACAGTAGTTGAAGGTCAACCTGCAAGTGCCCCAGAAATAGACACTCCCGCATTTCTTACAACCGCCGCCACCGTTTTCTTTCTTCACGTAGATCGTTGCCGCCCTATTTTCATGGCGCATAAGACGTCAGCTCACTAAACCTGCCGCATATAGATTATGATTATAGATTGGTGGAAAGGGGTCTCAAGAAGGTGTAGTTAACATACTTTGCCTTGAGGTTGCTTCCTGAAGAAACACCCCATTCCGCGGCTGAGTAATAATCATCCCATGTGTCGCATTTCCACAGGGCAAGACAATATCCAGCAAATCCCTTTGTGTTCCTCTCCCACCGTCTTGCTTCGCCGAGGTACCTTTGATTATCTGCGAAAGACCTGACAGCCTTGAGGCATGATTCTGGCTGCACCGAGGCCGTACAACCACCGGATCCAGCACAGTTCCAGCTATCTCTTTTCTGAAGATTGGATCTAGCTTCGAGGGCAAGGTTTGGGCTAGTGGTTCCTTGGAGGTCTGCTGGCTCGGGGGTTGGCAAGGAAAGTGCCCCTGGAGAAAAGAGTGGCACCAGGAGCGAGAACGCTTGAACGGCTCTGAATAACTTCATTGTGTATTATGAAAGTGTGAGATATAGATATAAGGAAGCAGTTCCTGAAACGGATTGATTTGATTGTAATATTTGTGGTGGTGATGGCGATCTGAGGTTTCAAGATATGTTAGAATGGTCGAAAGATAGAACTCACTTCCCAGAGCAGATTGCTCCCCTATTTATACCCGCGAACTTCGTAGAACTCCAATTCGCAACCTACCGTTGTATACTGCACTGTCTTGTCGTATCTATTCGATTCGTCGGCTATGGCCCGCGTCTTGTTTTCGTAATCTCCCCGGTAGTGTAACGGGCGAGAAGCCATTTCGCTCTTATCCTTCTGCTAGCAAAGCGAAGAAGCCTTGGATACAGTACGCCTGTGATAAGGTCTAGAGGTCTCTAAGGCCAAGCAGTTCGAACCGAGCTACCGGTCAAGGGTGCCTTACCTGCGGACGGATATCGATCGGGCCTAGCCGAACGCGAAGCTTGGCCAACTAGCTGCTTGATTAACATTCTAATTTATAGCCATTCTTCCGGGATAGCTCCTGTTCAAAACACATAGCCTAGTCCTCGCCCTCCGCGATATGTAAGCGAATGTGCAATTTTTCAGTCGTTTTATATCCAGATTATTAATACCGCCACAGTGGTCTAGCGAGCCGTGCCGTCTAACTTAACCTTCATTCTCAAAATCCGATTGGCTTTTAATTCTAGATTGATATTCTTTGTGGGTCACCGTGAACCGGATGCATGAGCGTATATGTAGGTTGGCCAATTGGTCGTAGCCTGAAGTCAATGGTTAAATTTCATCGCACTTTTTTCTACTCTGGTCGATATCACACTGAAAATTTCGCCTATTCGCAAGTTCTGCAGATGTTCATTGGATTTGTAAGTTAAGGCTAAGAGAGTGACATGCTATTACTAAACAAATAACTCGGGGGCTTCGGTTATCCTCGTGAAAATACACGCATGACTAAGTAGCTATAATACTATTATAATGAGTGACGGTCGGACCCTATATCCTATAATTTCTTCGCACGTATTCCATATACGCCATATGTAATGGCCCGAATTGTAACAATTCCCCTAAATAGGAGTGAAAGTTTGGGTGTTCATATCAACGAGCAAAATATCGCCGCTGGTGAAAGAAGCGGTGTTGTAGCTGTACTCAACTCCAGAGGGGTACGATTGAATACCGATAGCGGCGGTTGCACCATTATTGGCAACGTCGACGTATTCAATTCTAGCCTGGGCAGGTCGATTTTCTCTGAAGAGAACGCTGAATTCTAGCGACGTGAGTGCGCTATCACCCGAGGAGACTCTCCATGTGACCTTGAATGTACGTGATGGAGATGAACCGGCGGCTGTTGTCCAGACTTCGTGTGGTGCGTACTCTTCGACGAAAAGATCCTCCCAGAGGACGAAGAGAGACTTCTCGGGAACCCATTCGAGGTAGTTGGCAGCGGTGGCGGGGTTAACTGGGATGTTTCTTTTGGCGCTGGAGGATACGTCGGGGTATGGAAGTTGGTCTGGGCCTGGGGAAACAATGCCGTTGACGCTAACCCAGAGATTGTTGTAGGTGGAACTATAGAAACTGATTGGGAAAGGTAGGGTCACGTTGTGCCAGTTGTCGTCAAATTTGTTCGCGGTGCCTGAGACTCGGTCGCCCCAGATGGTAGTCTCAAGTGGGGGAGACTGACGTCTGGCCAGCTTATTCAACTTGGGAAGGATCTTGGCGGGCGGCGCTGGGATGGCGATGGCTGATACAGCCGTGGCGAGGGACAAGGCAGAGAGGAAGAAGTTGGCCTTCATATTGAAAATTTAAAATTAAATTTAGAGTAATACCGTGAACTCGAAGAATAAGTTTCTGAGTGGATCGATTGCTACTGTTGAATCAGCTTGAGTAGTTGAGATGATTCTGGTGAACTCAATATTGTCGGAGACTGACTGGTCTTTTATAGACTTCTCTAGCCACCCAAGTTTTACTAGAGACTGACTGAAGAGTGCCGTGAACTCACGAACCCAAAGTATGCATAGCTAGTAAGCTTCGGATTCGTAAAGCTAGACCACTGGGCATATCCGCATACCGCCGCCGCTATAGTCTTGTCTTCTGGTATCAGTTCGCTATCGAATGATGAAAATACGCAAATTCTACTACCCTGCTACCGGATTTCATCGGACTCCGAATCTACGTGTACAGGTGTATCGTAATCCCGCCCGTATATCACCATATCTGCATAAACTCGTGTATATAAATGGAGCAAATGCAATAGCACCCGGAACTTATATCAATATAAGCTATAGATATATCGATTATCTCGAAACATTTTAAGGTGGGTGCTATAGCCCCATACCAGTTCGGTCACCCACGTGGCCAAGCAGTCTCGAGGTCACTGGCTGTCAGTACCATGGTTTGGTCCAAAGCAGTTAGTAGTATGAGTATATTCAAGCCGTCTGAGCCGTCGACTCGTACACAAAAGAAATATGTAGTATGTAGCCGCTTGGGAGGCGATATACAGGAGCAAATTTGCAAATCGCATCTTTCCCTTCAAAGATCTAGACCGGATTCGTAAAGCAAAGACTGAGATTCCTCTTTACTATTACCTAAAATGCATATTACTGCGTACCTCCTAGTTGAGGCTGATACTTTGAAGGAAGTGGCTCGGCGTTATAGACTAAGGAAGCTTAAGCACCCACAACCTTCAATGCCGAACCCTCCACAAACCTCAAATCCGGACTTCGAGCTTCGAAGTAGCAGACTTTGAACCACCGGCCATTCGACCAATACGCTTCCAAACACTATGAACCCTGATTATTTCTAATCCCTGACTCAAGGACTTCAACATCCCGGTGTCATAATTGAATTATCCCTCTCTGTTCCCCCACAATTAATCCTCAAAGCCAACTACTCTCCACCAGCAAATTTCCCGATGGCATTTCAGACCTCAAAATAATCACGTGAGCTGACTAACCCAAAACCACCTCGGCGGTCAACCGGCAACCACTGGTTTGATCTGGTGCAACCACTGGAACGAGCTAGTGGCGCAATGCATAATGTCGAATATCGATATATATATCATCCGATACTGACATATATCGATGACCGTTATACAGTATAGTAGCACAGCATATATCTTCCTCCAATGGCCAAAACATATCGCTACCACGCTTTCATCCTTCATGCAAAGGCACGAAAAAAGAAAAAGGAACAAAAAACGAGAAGGTTTTAGGGGTGTGCGTCGTTCCTGGCTAGTTATAAATTCTTTATCTCCGTTCCAACGGTCCCGAATAATACAACTACCATCTTATACCCTATTAAAGTAGGTAACAGGCGAAGGCGCAGAAAAAATAATAATTCAAATATCAAAACGATATCGAATGTCGTGATATGCAAATTGTCCTGCTATCGATAGTGCAGGTATAGCATGAAGAAACGTTCGAAACCCGACTAGAATCTTCAAGTCTTGACCCGGTTCGGTTTAGTCCCGGCATCGCTCTGCGCCAAACATTCTAAGCGAACCCTCTTTCGTTCCCGTGCGGTTTACGGACAACGGGACCCACTCTGTTTTGACATAAAATCCACTGGGGCAGAGCCTTTCTGCATAACTTTAACCTTACTCAGTGAGCGCATATGCAGGTAGATATCGTACTACCACGTATTGGGCTATATCCGTCAGCGTTAATCTATAATTATAGCCATGCGGCTTTGAAGCCGGTCTTTGTGGAACCAGAAAACCCATAGCATTTTGGCAGTGCATATAGAGGGGAAAAAAAACAACAGTATCAACACGAGACCGGCGTTGACACGTACTTCAAGTATGGTTAGTGTTAGCGCTAGTACGGCTTCCAGCAGGGGGTCACCGGAAAAGACCGGCAGTGGCTTGCAAAGGGAAGAATATCTCCAAAGGGATTTTCAAAGTATGGAACTCCCGTCGGTAGTGGTGTTCGGCTGGCCTAAAAGTTGAGGCTGCATAATGTGGGCCGCCATAGCCTGTAGCCGCCATTGAAAAACTACAACAGTCTCTTGGCTGCTATGACCTCTTACCTAGGCCATGAGGTGGTGCACTCTACGGACGAGGTATCTACGGTGTTTCTCTGTTTTAAAAATTAGAATGACTATATTTCTGTTACATGAACTGCAGGAGTAGGCAGACCAGCAAAATGACTTCTTATAATTCATTTTGCCAATTCTATATACTAGTATTATCCCTGGGTACGAGGCTAAGCAAAATCAAGGGCTATATTATCTTCACCGGTCTGCTCAAAATGATCTATTACCGATGGGCATCCGGAGGCAAACACTCCGGAGCTCGATTCGAGGCATAGGTATATCGGAATTGAATTATCAGCCTCATGATCATGCATTGCATAAAGTATGACATCCGGATCCGTCCAAAGGAATGATACAATCCAAGCACCTCGTATAATCATCTAAAGTTAACTCCGTCAACATCGATATCAACGATCATTTTGGGTTATGACTGCATCCACAGGCCGGAATACTTTCATACGAGACGATAGTATTATTTGATACCGATATACATGGTACCATCGATTTTCTAGTTTGTAGGGTGGTATGTAGCCTCGAATCCAGGCGCTCGAGGCAGAGGGTGGTATGATATCCCCTACCTGCCGACACATCCTGCATTGCTGATGAAAGGTCACACCATCTTGTGGAAGGCTTCGATCGAAATTTACGATAAAGAAAGCACTTGAAACGCACAAGTAGGCATCCTAGACGGTCAATGCAAGAAATATAAACCTCATGCTATATTATTCGCCATACAGATTCGAAATCCTAAAAAGAAACCCCTGGTAAGCATGAAACCTGCAGTAAAAAGCACACCCTATTCGCCGTTCCCATTTACAAATCCCGAGAAACAAAAAAAGAAAGAAAGAGCACCAGCAAACCCTCAACATCAAGGCCTCCACCCAGCCCCTCCCTTCAACCACTTCATGTTTATCCTCCCACCCAACCTAACCACCCACCAAAACGTCTTCCAAATCCTAACCCTCCTCAACCCCCTCCTAGCCATCGTAACATCACTACTCCACAGAAAACTCTGCGTCAACCACTCCCTCAGCACCCAAATGGTCCCCAGCCCAGGAACCACACTGCTCACAATAGCCCCAGCCATCCAGTACATTTTCGCATCAAAGAAACGTGTGATATACCTCACCGTGTCAAAGATTATGTACCCGCCACGACGTCCGAACAAACTAGCCCTGCACCAGTACAGCTGAAAAGCACCGGTCGTTTGCATGAAAACGGTGGTAAACAGTATCAACGTTGAGATAATATCCAGAGCGACCAAAACACCGTTCATCTGTCCTCGGAATTTCTTGGACCGTATGTACCCTCGAAACCCTTCTCCGTCCAGGATATCACCAGTGTGTCTCTTTTGAACAGGACGGTAGATGACCGGGTAAAGCAGAAGTTCCACGAGCCCAGTGAACGTGCAGGCGACAAGAAACATAACGTAGCTGAAACTTCTGCACCCGAGACCAACGGTCGGGGTATTGTAGCTGATATACCACGCACCAAGTACCGACATCCCAAGCGTCAACCACGCAGCGAGCATATGCACGAACTCCCACTTGCTGAAATAGTTGATCGAGAACGTCCTCGTCTCCTCACCAAGCCAATTATCGCCAACGCAAGCCCTAGCGATGCGGCCCCAATCCACAGGCCGTTGCAAGCGTTCTGGATACCGTTCCAACATGGAAAGAATAGGATGTGCAACGCCGTAGTGCCATCGTCTGCGTCCCTGTCCCACAAACTTGGTGAATGTGACTTCGTGGTTATGGATAATTTGCATAAGGCTGTTTAACAATTTGACAACGTGTTCGCTATCGACGGTGTTTCGGTCTATGATCGCGGTTGCGACTAAAACCGGAAGCCAACCCATGAGAAGCCCCAATGCTAGGTTATGGGCCGTGGCGTTGTCGCCGACGTCGCCGAAGGCTTTGTACATCGATATGGAGAGCGAGAAGAAGTACCATCCTAAGGAAGCTAAAACGGGGACTATTCCTCGTTTGCGGACCCGTCGGATTTCAACAGCAACTTGGGCACGATATTTGGCTAGCCCAGGTTTTCCAGCCGCGTCATCATCGAGGAAAAGTGCCGATAGAATGTTCTGACGTAAAGTGGATTCGGAAAGTGGTAGACGAGAGGAGAGTTTGTATTGATTCATAACACAGAGGATGGCGAAGGAGTCCCGGAACGACGAGAAGATTTCGTTGTCAGGGTCGAGATCCAGAGCTCTGATATCCGGGTCCTCGTCTTCTGAAGGGCGCTGTCTTACGCTAGATATACCGTCGAGCTCGAGACCGTTTTCCTCGTCTTCTATCCCTTTTGAGCGAGTACTGGCCTTATGAGGACCCTTGGGGGTACCAAGGTCGGCGAGTATGGCTGCCCGTCCTATCGCACGGAGGTTCCAGAATATGTATGTGAGGGTCGCAAACGGTGATCCAATCCATCTGAATATTATCAAAATGGTATGCCCTCTCTTATTCGACTCCCAGGGAAGGGAGACGATAAGTCCAAAGAGCGGTAGGATCCATGTGGTCAGTGTATCAGATATCAGAGGCCATTTGTAAAGTCCTGAACTAGTGCCGCAGGCGGACTTTACTTCTTCATAAGATACGGCTAGCGGGTAAAGGATCTCCGCAGGGCGGACCGGAGAATTCCTTGATGCTGCTAGTAAAATCTCTGTGATATTCTGGGAGGAAAGAGGTAGATTGGGGTTGGTGAGAGTCGGATTCAATTTGTAGAAGAGCCCGTAGTCGAAATTGGTGATATGTTTTCTCCACAGCCATGGCGAATCAGTGAAGGTTTTGTTTTTGAAGCGTTCGGTGCAATCAGGGTCTGTGGCTTCAAGGATACTATATTGGGCAACTGTAGCAGTCAGGGTAGAGAAGGCTGCGAGTATTCGCAGTAGTGTCTTCATCTTAGGCGCATTAATAATTTAGATTGTAACGATAGGCGAGGAGAACCCTAGCCTAGTATTTGGGTTTGCCTTTCGAGAGCAGGTGAATTGATGATGGAGGTGGAGATGATGAGAAAAGGGTGATGCAGCTGTCAGGAAGCTGAGGTGAGTTCTTAAGTAGCAGATATCACCGTCGACGGCTCCAGCCTGACGTTTATCTCACCGCCCGCCACATGTATCTACCCGCTCCCCACACCCACCATTTAGGTAGCCTGGAGGAATAGGACCACGAATCGGACATCTGTGACACCCACCCTCGAATATATCAGGATCTAGGAAATAGTCATTTGCCATCCCGCATCGAATCGAATCCCTGCTGTTTGGCGAAAGATGTGTTGAATTTGTTACTTTTTTTGGAGTGCCGGCAGATGGTGGCCAAAATTGGGATTCCTTGGTCGAGGCTTGTTCACTTGACAAAGCTCAAGCGATCCCGCTGAGCCTCAGCACATTAGACAGAAACCGGGCTGACGGATGCGCCGATATGATCTCAGGATCACATATTGCGTTATGGAGGGGGCGGCCTTATCGATATCCCGATCGAACGCAGATGCGGTAGCACCAATCCTGCAATGATGATGCTTGCTCGCAGGTTTGTATCGACACGACTTTAAACCTCGGACGTCGTAGCCTCTCTTTTCTCACACACACACACACACGGTTCGTGAAACGGAAAGCAAAAGCGCATCTAAGAATCCCAATCGTGAGGGCCAATAAGATGTTTTGTCGATGAGATAACGGTCCTGTATTCTTCGCTCCAAAAACGCCGATGTCATGTCACAGCATAACCCATTCCAACTCCTCCACTAGAGCCTCCAGCGGCAGTTCCGCGCCGACGTCGCCCTCACTCTCCCTCAGTCGAACAAAGGAGCTTGAATTATCATAGTCGTCATTCCTTGTCACCATCAGAAAAATAATCGCTTTGTATGGAAAGGCCAGAAAGGAAAGAAAATAAAGAAAGAAAAAAGAGGTCTTCCCGCTCCGTCGAAGACTTTATAAAAAGATACCTACATCATCGCTAGAGTGATATGCAGAAACCCGTCCGGGTACATCGCTTCTTTCATCAAGTCCAACAAGGGTGCGCTTAGTGGAAGCACGATGCCGTGCATTACGGGTCGAGCGAGGACCACGCTGCGTTTGGATGGGAAAAGGACCGGGACCAGAGAGTTCAGGGCCGTGCCGAGAGTTTGCGCGTCGCCGCCTATGAGCGAGTAAGTACTGCTGTTAGTATTGCGGCCAAAGACGAAATAGGCCGGCAATCTAGGAGGGTAAGCACATACGTATGGTCCCAGGCTGCCTCGTCGGTACGCTGCCTTGAATCACCTGACCGGTCTCAGGATTGTAAACTCTCACCGGGATATTTTTTACCGTTATCCCTGAGTGATTCAAGAGTTTGTCGGTCACGCCCCAGAATCTGTCATAGTCATGATCCTGCAGGCTCGCAAACAGTTCTCGAGTATCACTGGGACTTAAACTCATTACAGCCTTGGCGGTGCCGTTTCGGGCGAAATCGGCCTCTTTTATAGAGTTTATAAAGGCATCATGTGTGAATGTCGGTGTGAGTGTGGTTAATAGTTCATGAGGATACGAGGCGAACCGGAGGGTAATCGTCCACGGAACAGGAGCAGCTCCGGGTTCAGGATCAGCTGCCGGAGGTGGAGAACCGGGCCTGTCGTGGTTGGTATGCGGTAATGTAGGCGTTTTTGTCGGATCAAGAGCAGTGTAGAAGTCGTAGAGTAGGCCAATAGGCCAGTGCCTATGCCGTCCAAACCATCAGCATCCACCGACAATACCAAGCAGTTGATCGAGGTTTCGTCGACCCGGGGCCGGGCGGGTAAGGAGTACCATCTCAACGGAGCATTATCCACCTCAAACCAGGCACTCTCCACGGTCGCCACGGTCTTATCTATCAGGAAGTCCTCAAAGAACTTGTATATCCTGGGCAGGTAGAAGGGTAAATAGGCGACTCGGTCGGCTTGGAACTAAAAGGCAGACGGTTTGAAGCTGCGAATCAGCCCTTCTATCCATGGCATGGAATCTCAGCAGGAAGCCACTTGGAATGAGTGAATCCATCCGTCCGGGAGAGCACCTACGTAATACGGGTCGGCCTTGTCGAAGATGCGGCATTCGCTGGGGTCCAGCATGACCTTGAAGGGGATGCTGCCGTCCCAGACCGCCCGGCGCACCGCGTCTGCCATCCCACCGAACTCGATCCGGTCCTCCCTTTCGTCCTCCTTCTCCGTAGCAGTCCCTCGAGTCTCCTATACGCCGCCTTCCGACGAGTTCTGGGTATCGACCGTCGTCCGTTCGCGGGTGTTCTGTCGTGGCGATGAAGAGGAAGGTGGGATGGGGAGAGAATGAAAGACGAAGCTAGCGGGGCCATCGATTCGCTTGTGCTTCCGTTTTGGTCGCCAACGTCCGCGGCAACACCAAAAATTCTGACCTTTCCGATTACAACCTTCTCACGACCTCGACCAATTGCTTTTGACGAGACCGGTTCAGGTAGAGTCTTCACGATGCCTCCTCCACGGCTACGGCCGACGAGCCTGTTCTCAGGACGCTCCAGTATCGTATGTGCCGTATATCCGATCAAAGCACCATTCCAATGGCTCGAATACTAATGCTATAACCGCAGACCCGTTCCCTCCTCGTCTCCCGGCCTTCAATAGCCCGTCGTACCCTCTTCTCAGTCCCACATCTCGAAGGTATCGAGAACAAGCTCGAGAATGGCATTGCACCGGTTTACTCTCCTCATCAGTTCCAAATCGCCTGGAAGGAATACCAGACCCACCTAATCGACCGTCTGAACCTGGCCACAGCCGGCACGAGCCTCCAATCCCAGCACCCCCTCCAAGTCGCCCTCCTCACAGCTCGAGACTCAGATCAAGCTGCCACATTCAACTATGCTTCTATGGCTCATAACAACCACTTCTTCTTCCAAGCATTAGCCACTTCTCCTCTTCCTCCCAGCCAAACTCTCATGCTCGTGATCGAAGATTCATTCGGCCACATCGATATCTTGAAAGAGACACTCACCGCAACCGCATTGGCCTGTTTTTCCAATGCATTCGTCTGGCTGGTCTACGACCATTATGCGAAGAAGCTCAAGATCCTGACAACCTACAACTCCGGCACACCCTACGGTCTCCCCCATCGAAGGCAGACTGTCGACGTGAACACCACTTCCCGTCCGGCGCAGGATCCAAGCACCCTTCCTTCAGGGCTCCAGGCGACACCGGACTATTCAAATTCTGCCGACAATTACACCCGTTCGCTTGTCGAAAGCGAGGAGGCGGCGGGTAAGGAAGGTGGTTACTCGCCATTGTTATGCGTGAACGTGTGGGAGCATGCCTGGCTCGTGGATTACGGGTTTGATAAGAAAGAAGATTATCTGAATAATTGGTGGGAGGCAATCGATTGGGGTGTCGTTTGGCAGAGACTGGAGCCGTATGGATTCGGAAAGAAGCCGGATAGGAAGATGCACGGTGGGTCGGCGCCTGTGAGGGATGATAGCGGTGGGGAGACCGGCGGGACGAGGTTGGCGGACGACTTTGCAAAACGGTCTATCTCGAGGTAGAATCATCTTGAAGGAGAATAGATTGGAAGTAGTCTCGAGACCAGACGGTCTGCTCCGATTGGAAAGCAGGTACGAAGATATTGTATATAAGTTTGGTATGATTCGTTCATGTATAAAATTTAGTACCGGCTCTTGTACCGGCTCACGAAGCTTGACAGCGCTATGGTGATTACTTAAGCACGCACAAATGGGTACACCGAAGTTCCAATAGGGACCGCTATAATATCCGACATATAGCATTGAAGATTAGTTTATTTGCCGGCACGCCGCCTTGAACACAGGCAAGACTTGCTTGATTCGGTAATTTAAGACATTTAAATCAAAACTGCCAATTCAGGTATTCCGCCGACAAAATACAACACCACAACGAAAACCAAATGCGCAGGTTATTTTGTACCTTCACTAAGCCAATATACCTACCATGGTATGTTCCCGGGCTCGGGCCGAAAATGAATATCGAGAGCTTCCTTGAGTTCACGGCAACTCCTAATGCACCTAGCGAAGTCCGCCGCAGGAAGATCCTGACGACAAACGTCGATGCATATGAACCTTTCAAAATCCAGTATCCATGCAGCACGACAGCACGCGATCTAGGGACTGCTTCGCTGCTATCGGTGGAGAAGCCTAGAACCTTGAACTGGAGTTCGGCAGATTGATCGAGCTCATCTTCTCCTGTTTCTATTTCCCGTGAAGACTGGGGGGCGTCATCGGCCGCCTTGCTCGAAGCCTCGCCCGAGCTAGCTTTACCCTTAACGAGCGATCCGAGGGAAGCAGATGTACCTTCCTTCGTAAGATTGGTAGCAGAAGATGAAGCAGCCAGGTCAGCAGTGACAAAGGCGTGTGGTGTACGCTCAGGTTCTTGCGACACCCTGGTGCCGTCGCCTAGAAGCCCAGTACTAACGGGAACTTGCTGACAGGCAATCCAGAGGCACATAAGAAATCCCTTCCGGTCGTAGGCGTACTGGCTCCGGGTGTACAAGCTCGTCGGCTCTCTCATAGAGTTATTTGATAGAAGATCGCGTGGAAATAGAACCGAGAAGACTTTGAACCAGTTCAACTTCTGCTCTAGCGCAAACGGAAAAGACTCGATCCGATCAAATTTGCAAAGTGTCCTAAGAGGAGGCACCCAGTTCTGATTCGCTATTTATACTTCCGCACAAGAACGGTGTACCAAAAGGTTTTGGCATCAGAGCTAGCACTGGTAGAGTCTTTTGGGGCCACCCCAGATGTTTTGTTCCCACGTTGGCCGGCCGTTAGGAGAACTGCACCGAGACATCTGTCGACAGCCTAAATAGCTCCGGGAGCCACTAGCTAAGGCTCATCGTCGGGAACTAGTCTGGCGAAATGCTTGCTCCAAATCCAGCCACAACCTTGTCCAGCATCATCCTGGTTTCTTGCTAACCAATATTCACCCTTAACGTCAACAACATCAAAGATCTAAAAATACCGATTAACATGCAAATTACCGATTGAAAACATAAAATTAGCAAACCAACCTCGCCTTGATCGTAGGTCAAGTAGGGGAAGCCTAATTCTCGCTTGGCTTTCGCTTCATCGCTTGCTTGATAGGCGTATATGCTGGCACCAAACCACAAAACAGGGCGCCCTTCGACCATCCTACGCGCGACGCTGTGGGATGGACCAAACCCTGTATAATGGCCGCCGTCATTGTCGACCTCGCTCTGCGCTTTAAAGTCCTGATTTGCTCCCTCGATGGCCCGCTGCGAGCCGTCAAGGGCCTCTGAGCGAAAGCTCGCTGCTATAGGGTGACTTTGAGGAGCGGGCTGGATCAGGTCCTCTTCAACCGTCATGGGGAGGCTTTTGCGGAAGTTTTGTATCACCGCATCTTCAATCTCATTCTGTTTCAGAGGTAAGAAAGCCCACAGACCAACGTCTCCAGATACATCTGGGACCCGCCATGGTAGTTCGATTCCCAACTCCTTAATATCCCCCTGCACCTCCATTGCGCGCTGATCGCGGTAAGCTTGTTGGTCCATGTCCCAGTGCCATTCGCCTTCAAAAACATCAGAGACTTTACGAGATCGAGTAGAACTCCCCTCCCCGGACCGATCTCTGCTGGCTTCCGACTCATAATCGATCACGTCGTCGCGATATGGTAAAGCCAGAAAGGCTAAAGATTTGAGGTGTCCAGCGATATGCCGAGGAAGTAACTCTGCGACTTTATCCCTGTTCTGGGGTGTTAACTTTTGAATTTCATCAGGCATGCAGTTACATAAAGGACAAATAAAGGCCTCTCGCAAAACGGCAATAGTACTTCGTCGACCGAAGGTGAGTAGTTGTGCTTGCGTAAACTTTTTCCCGTGGTAGGAGTTCATGTGTCCCGTGAACTCCTCCTTCCATTGAAAGAGCTCATCCGACTCGCAGATCGGACAACGGAACATCTGCAAATGAACATTCCACGCCGTATTTGACGGCCCGTGTGTGTTCATATGTTGAGCCCATTCCTGAAATCTTACAAATTGGACGGGCGAAGACCTGCACTTCTCGGAGATGCATGAGTACGGCTCCAGATCCGTGTCAACATGGCTCTTCCACCAGTCTTCGTTCGATACCCGCCCTGAAATGAGGATCTCGCAACAGTATGGACAGGTACACTCGGGTTGTCCAGGTTTCCGGGCCGGGGGAGGAGGGTACTCCAGTTTGTGGTCCCGTATTAACGTGCCCTTGCTTACAACGGATGGGGGCGGCTTGTATTCCCGTATAAGTCTTCGAAACGCCCCAGTATCCACGGTAGAGGCATTTGTTTCAGACTTCGTGGTAATAGAAAACGCTCCCAAAGGTTGAGATGTTCGGAATTTGGCCGGTTCCCGGAAGCTATCCCTCTTACGACCCACCTGCGAAGCCCCAAGTTGCTGTTTCGTTGTCGTGACTGATGGCGCTGGTACCGGTTTAACATGCACTTTGCTCGAAGCTAGTTTCCTCTGATGCCGCATCTTATATTCAAATTGTTTCCGCCGTAAGGCAATTGACTCGGCGATTTGTTCGCAGAGACTGCCGTTTGCTTCCCTGAACCTATGTCTCAGTATCGTTAAAACGAACTGTTTGAAATTTGTTTCTTCCCCGCCCGAAAATGCCTGTGACTTGAGGTTTCTGCTTGCAGCTGATGACTTCTTTATCACTATTGCCAGAGTTTGTAGTCTGTCTAAGCTTGCGCTAGCGGAGTCTACCGCTTCAGCAAAGATTTGGGCTTTGTCGGCAGCGCCCTGAGCCTGGTCTTCTCCTCTTATCCCGAGTGCTAATAATTATATATTCTGTTAGCACTATAGCAACATCAGGTGTGATGCGTTTGTTCTAATACGTGGGAATAAACATATCTATATCAAGAGAGTGTATTAGTAGGTCATGTGCTCACCTCTTCGAAGATTTCTATCAAGGATCTCCAACAGCTGGAGAACCATTGATTTTATGTCCGAACTCAGTCTCAGACGGTAGTCGAGAGACGAGTTCCCACTCCCAAGGGCCCCGATATTGTTCGCCCAGATATTGAGACGTCCAGATTGTGTCTCAACGACATCAAAACTGTCGTCTGACTCTTGGATATTGGCGAGAATACTCTCGAAAAGACCATTACAGGCTTCCGTTAGCGCGAATATGGACGGTTGGTCGTCGACTTCCGTGGTACTTTCACTCAGGGATTTGACGGGGGAATCCAGTATGTTAGGCGCCATCCTGACTGGTTGTTCCGGGCTACTCATCGTGGCGGCAGACTTGGCCCTAATCGAACATTTTCAAAACCTCTCCCGCCCCAGGATCCTACCATTCGAGCATTGGCAAACTCTCAGATCTTAGCGAACCATGGATACAATAGATGTAGCTTAGGCAACGGTGATGCATTTTAGATTAAAGGATGAAGCCTCGTGTGGGCCATGGGTTGTTGTCGGAGTTCGACACAGCGCCGCTCCATGTGGTAGAATCAGCCGCACGAACGATGCATAATACGGCCGGACTTTACCCCACCTTCAACCATCAAATATATACTTGAGATGCATCAAATTTACTACTCACCCTAGCTTCAAGATAGTATACCCTCCGGTTCCACGAAGCAAAAAGGGTGTTTCCTTTAATGAAGTCCGAAATAACCCCAATCGCTATCCTTATTCACCTAATGCCGGCGTAAAACATCCGACTTGCGGCCGCCCAAAACGTTAAAACGTACAGACAGCTGTACAGGCTGTACCATGAAATAGATATCATATCAACCATGAGGTTGTCTGTTGACGGAGCACTGCAGTGGGAGCTACTGCAAGTCGTACATCAGTTATTCTGTAGCGGGTTATCATGCTACAACTGTCCCCGGGCGAGCCAGCAAGATTCCGTCCAATATGATAGATTACGGAACCATATCGAGTTCTTTCGGATCGATGTTCGAATGATCCTACTCCATGTTCAGCCGCATTCCGATATTTCGGCTCCTTTGTTTGAACGGTGCCTTGGATCATTGAATAAGCTACTTCAAGCTTTCGAAGATATAATAGATGATAGCATCCTCAAGGGGAGTGCTCAAGGCAACTATGTTCCGGATACTCCGGTGCAGGTATGATCTACTATACTGATATCGCTACCAAAGCCACATTACGTTTGCGGATGTCTGATTCTGGTTTACAATTTAGACCCGCAAACCCACCACTCTTTATAAAACAATATCGAATTCAAGATACGGAAGCTGGATATTCAGAAGCTCAGGATCAACTCAGAAGCCTAAAGCCCCCAAGCGCAAATCCGGCTTCCCATCGTTCTCACGGGCGAAGGCCGCGGCCGCCACGTGCACACCGTGCGACCCACCGCAGCCATATGCGAAGCTAAGAGCCGTCAAAGCTACGTTAAACGACCTACAGCCGGACCAAAGTGTGGTGGAATATCTAGATACCTTCGTTCTCCTCAGAGAGGATCAGGACTATGTTACAATGTTAGCAGTTATAAGTACGTTCAACAGGGACATGCGACAGGTTTATATGTACTCTCAAACTCCTGAGAACGAAACCATTCGCCCAAATCTAAGCAACAGCACGGTATCGAAGGATGCATCCCGAAAGGCAGATGCAGATGCTGTTGGCGAGGCCACCCGTCTCGCCCGAGATATGATACAAAGCCTACATATCAGCTTTGCCAGTCGCTTGCCGGATTGCCACTCTGCCCATAAAGCGAGACTTCACTTGCCGGTTCAGGGAAAGGTTGATGATGCTAAACCAGACTCCGGAATCAACATAGATATCTATCTTTCTACGTGTTCCCATCCACTCGGCTGGCAAGGTGCCAAGTGCCTTGTCCAAAGGTGAGCCACAAGCTATCATCTATTGTATAGTGCACACACTTGTATCTATTAAGGAAATCGCACCGAATCATGCTGATAATAGAACGTCTATCCCAGTAATCCAAACGTTCCTTCTCAGTCTCGATCAGAGATACACAACCTCTGCCACGCCATAAAACAGTCCCAGTCCCGAAGACAGGACTTGCGTCTTCTCTCCATCGGTGAAGACCTCCAAAATCTTTCATATCGTCGGGACCCCCGGGAACAAGCCCAAAACCCATCCCACTTTCCAAGCATCTCCCTGCGCTCGCTTCTCGATAACGGACACTTTTCTCATTCCGGGAAGCACAAAGTTCCCCTAAAAGAGAAGAGAGCATTGGCCGTAGTCCTTGCGCATTTAATGCTCCAGCTCTGTGACGGACCTTGGATCCAAGAAAAATGGGATGCGAGCAATATCTACTTTCTTTACGATCATTCTACAAAAAAGATAGTTAACCTCCGACAGCCATACATTGATAGTTCTTTATCGTCTCAGAAAAAAGAGCGAGCTCATGATACTCCAAACGGCCACGATACAGACCAATTACACAAATACCCACTCATTCTCGACTTTGCACGCTTACTTGTCGAAATCCAACACGGCGAAACGATGGAGCCAACAGAGGCAGACTATGATGCCATTACATTTGAAGAGATACCAGACACTCCGTACTTCATGGTCAACCGAATCTTCGGCGAGATATCCGACCAAATATTTGACGATTATAGATCCGCTATCGAGGCTTGCCTCGACTGCCATCAGTTCCTACCCCCTAACGCAACCTCATTCGATCATCCGGAATTCAGGGACCTTATATATCAGAAAGTTGTCGCACCGCTAGAAGAAGAACTTTTCAAGGGATACAAAATCAAAGTCAACGAGTTGAATAAGTTACCAACCGACTCGCAGCTCCCCCAAAAATTCGCCTCCATCCAAATATCTAGTATTGATGATGTCCCAACCTCAAATAATACACGCCGAGGGGCTCACGGGACTAAGAGCAGCCCACACGCTGCAACTTTTAGTTATGCTTCAATAACATCTTCAAGAACGGAACATCCGACTATGCACGGTCATGTTGGAGTGTCGAGGGTTGACACTTTCTCGAGTTCAGCAACCCTTTATTCCATAGACTCATTTTCAATTGCAATCATCTGTCCTATGGGCGTGGAACTCGCCCCGGTTCTCGCAATGTTAGATAGGGAGTACCCCGGTATTCCCTTCGCGATGCAAAGGAATAAATACATGTTAGGACAGATCGGAGAGCACAATGTAGTCGTCACCGTCATGCCCGAGATTGGGAACAATAGCGCAGCTACGGTTGTCACACAGTTGACAAACGACTTCAGGTCTTTGAAATTCGGTCTCCTGGTAGGAATAGGTGGAGGTATCCCAGATCCGGACGAGCGTGATATCAGACTCGGGGATATCGTTGTAAGCAAGCCGACGGCAACCTTTGGAGGCGCAGTTCAATTTGATCGAGGAAAAGTCAATACCGAAAACCGCTTCGAGAGAACCGGCCACCTGAATAAGCCCCCATGGTTCTTAAGGTCAAGCCTCGAAGAACTCATCGCAAGACACAAGATACAGCCGAGCAAAGTGTCCGACCATCTATCCGAGATGATACGAAAGCACAAGCACATGGCCCAAGAAGGATACATACACCCAGGTGAAGAGAAAGATGTACTCTACCGCTACGACTACCGCCACGGACAAAAGGGAAGCGATTGCAAGGCCTGTAGGCCAGATATGATCGTAAAACGACCCCGGAGAGAATCGAAAGCACCCAAAATCCACTACGGGACCATTGGATCGGCTAACATCGTCGTAAAAGACGGCGAGACTCGCGAAAGGCTAAAGCGGGATTTGAATATTATGTGTGTCGAGATGGAGGCAGCCGGGCTTATGGACGACTTCCCGTGCCTTATAATCCGGGGCATCTGCGACTACGCAGACTCACACAAGGCGAAGTCGTGGCAGCCATATGCAGCCGCGACAGCCGCAGCGTTTGCGAAGGAGTTCCTGTCTATTGTTCCAGTTGATATTAGCGTTTAGCGGCATCATTGTTATATAATACCATCAGTTACCATTAGTCGAATTCATATACATTCCAACCTTCTCTGGTTTTATACGTATATCACGATCATCAGAGTATGAAATCGTCATCTTTGAGCTTACTGTTATTGGTACCAGTACTTGACAATCTGCGAAGTGCGAATAGTTTGGATGCGCAGAAGCCGTGGGAGGGGTTGGGGGAGTTCGTGCCAGAGCTGAGAGTTGACGACGTCTGCAGCTCGGCTGTATTTGAGTATAAAAGCCTCCCTGCACCTCTCCCAGCACGCTCTCTCAGCAACGACTTTCCCTTCAACACCAACCACCACGTCCTCTTCCTCCACTTCATTCACGTCATTCACGTCATTCACGTTCTTCACCAAGCTTCACCACATCATCACGGCCATCACAACCATCACTATCGTCTACCAGACTACTTTCAAGGTAAGTAATCCTTCAAATTTAGCTAAATACGTCCTGTACAGTGCTGAGACCATTCTGTGCTGATGGGTAATCACGAATAGCCTACTTCTCCGGGTCATCCTGGGAGGCTCTGTTTCAACAATGAATCCATCAACGGCATCTACAATGCCCATAGGGCCACCTTTTCCAGCTCCTACAGCCCCCAGTATCCCGGCCTGGCAGCTAGGATCACACGGGACGAGACTGGAATCACTCATCTTCTCCGAGTTCAAGCAACTCCTGCTCTCTCGCCGCTTCAACACTGGGAATCCTCAATCCCGTCGAAGGCGCCTCATCGCTGCCTTTCAAGGTCCCTTTAACGTTCACAATGTCCACTCCTTCTGCTCCCGACACAAAGTTAAGCAACACGTTGTCTTTCAGAAGCTGGAGAATCTCGTGGATAAGATGATCTCGGGCGGTCCGAGGAAATCAAGTCCACGCATGGGTGCTGGGGCTATCGGGGCCACAGTGCCTATCGGTGCCTCTGGGTCGGAGAACTTCGGAGAATATCGAACTCGTGGCGCTGAATGCAATTCAAGCGACGAAGATATGCCCGATGCACAATCCCCAGAGAGCCCTGAGAGCCCCATCATACCAACCCAGGCGGGGCCAAACCAGGCAGGGCCAAACCGGGTAGGGTCAACCCGGGAGCCAGAGCCAGTGTTCGGTGCTCCAAGTCTGAAGGCCCCTCTGCCCCGTGTCGTGCCAACAGTGCCGACAGGGACATTCGGTGTGTCTCAGAAGGACGGAGGGGGTGGATTGAAGGAAGTGAAGCTACCTGCTGCTGCTGCTGCTCCTACGGCGAAGCCAGATTACTTCCCAATGCCGTCTTACACTCCTCTTCCTGTCCTTATTGGAGGTACTGGCTCTAGCGCACAGCCGCTAAACGGTCCTCTCTTCGGTCCTGAGTCTACGGCAGGGAATATGAGCATCAAGGCTATATTCAAAGAACAAGTTAAAGCCGGTGAGTCAGTAAAAGTCCCATCCAAAAATAAAGATCCCAAGGGTGAGAAAATCCGAAAGAAACGTGAGAGGCAGAAGGCCAAGAAGAAGAAACAAACGTTAGCAGCTATTGCAGATACTACGGTGAAGGATGAGGAGGAGAAGAAGAAGAAGAGGAGGAAGAAGAAGAAAAGCGGATCTAAAATACAGATCATACTTTCGAACATAAACGTTCCCGCGACAGAGAATTTGGACAATTTGGACAAAAAGGTAGACGGAAAAAAAGCGACAGATGTGGTCACTCATCCTCCACAGCCCTCCGCAAATATCCCTGCCGTTGTTACTTCTAGGAGTACTCACAGTGGGGCTTCATTGGTTACACAACCACCCACAAAGAGTCAAGATATCCAGAAAAAATGTCCAGCCGCTCCACACCAAATTCCGAAGCCTCCAGTCAACCATAGGCCTTTACCGCCTCAGTCCGCCGGAAACCGGGCCATGTTTCATGAGGTCCAAAGCATCATGCAGACGGAGTTCCCGCCAACCGACTTAATCTGCCTTCCCTACCCCATCCAGTTCACTATCCTAACAGAAACACAATACATTCTCGAACTTGTCTGCCACAAATTTGCGAAGAAATGGCTTCCAGAGCTTACTTCGACACCCCAGTTTCTGTACCCCGAATCGGCAGAGTTGAGCCGGTGGATCCGAACGATGACCCTAGGGGAAACTTTCTCCAGGGTTCCGAATGAAGCTCTCGATCTTGACTTCATGCGCCGCATGAGCCCACGGGCTACCCCTAGCAGCTTTCTAAGAGAGAGCGTCAGGGATCTAGTTGATCTGAGGAATATTGCAGTCCATAGACAAAATCTGAACTGTCATACCCTAGACCGCCTCATGAACAGAGCGGTTGAAACTGCAAGATTCCTAAAGAATTCTCCCGAGGGAACTTACTTGAAAAGGATTTTGGATAAGATTAATCAGCTGGCTACGGATTTGAAGACAAAAGTGAACGAAATAAAATCAGATACGGAGAAGGCCTTGGCAATGCGTTATCAACGAGACGCCGTCCGCGACCCCAGAACATGGTTTATACCGGCGACCAGGGCAGGATCGAAACGAACGGAAGAGGCTCTTGACAGCATCAGCTTGACCCTAGACAATCTCAGGCTCTTGAGACACGAGACGGCTCCTCAGCCAGAAGACGACAGTTCTGAGAGTGTTCCGATGGAAATTAGCGATGGGTCCTCGATATGATCCTATTCCACTAGTTCACTCGCCGATACACCTCAGATTCCTGTTGGGACCCGTTTGGTTGGCGTGAATTCCATCGCTTTTCTAGTGAGTCGCAAATGTGTTGACCTGTTGGAGTTCTCCATACTGACTTAATTAGGAAATTTCCACATCGGGCAATAGGGGTACATTTTTGGCCTCGAATATTCTCGTATACACTGCTCTGATAGCCTAATCAAAGGCGCTCAGATTCGTCTTGTATTTTCAGAAGACGAAGGGCAGCTTACAATTCTACTCCTGCTTTGCAATTACTGTTCTGTCGGCATTACTAATTGTCGGTGGAAAACTTAAATGTATCTAGTCCCAATATGGAGTAGCTAAATTCAAATCCGGACTAGTCTCCCCATATCAGGAAACCCTTCTCGAATCTTCCCCAATGTTCTCCCACCTTCTCGCAACACCTTTTCGAGTGACTCTGTTTCATAAGCGCGATGCATTTCTAATTGACGAGCGTCGTAATCGATTAACGCGGACTCTGCAATCCAGTTTCTTCGAGCGTCTTCCAGTTTATGCCTACACCGTGTATATAAACGATCGATTTCAGCTTCCTTGAACTCGAAATCTTTTTTTCAGCATCATTCACATCAATTCACTCTTGAGCATCTTCCTCACTCAAATAACTTCACTTCCAAACCATTAATACCCAAAACCAGATAAAATATATCTTGCAAGATCGTAGATCTCAATACCTTTTTCAAAATACTCTTCTTAAACCGTATATCCAAACCTCAAAAAACATCTATCAAAATGCCTTTCGTCAGATTCCAGCCAGCCACCTTCCAGGCTCCCACCTCTGATCCATTCGTTGACTTTTTGGCCGCTGCTCTAGCCGCAGAAAGTGCACCATCCCGCTGTCATCCCAAGTCTAACAAGACAGCAGCTTGCGCTCCAGCCCAATGCCAAACACGATCTTGTCCCCCCCGTCAAAACCGCGTCGTGAAGCGCTACATCACACCCAAGTTCGACGTCTCGGAAACCGCAGATGCCTACGTCCTTGAAGGAGAACTCCCAGGAGTCTCCAACAAGACCTCCATCTCCGTTGACTTTGATGACGCCCAAACCATTGTTGTCAAGGGCGAAATCAGCCGTGTGAAGCGTCCATTCGCTAAGGCTGAGGAAGAAGAACATCAGGAGTTGACTGAGGAAGCCCTCCAAGCTTCCGCCGCTGCTCAAGAAACCGCTACTACTACCACCGCCGACGGTGAAACCGTTGTCTACGATGATGCCGCTTCAGTATCAAGCGGAAACTCGAAGCCAAGGGCCGCAACCGTCGAAGACGAAGTCGACGAATCCGAAACCGCCTCCAACGCCTCATTTGAAGTCGTCGACGGCCCTCTCCTGACCAAGGCCGACAAAGGAAAAGCCCCAGCCAAAGACGCCGATGTCGAGATGACTGAAGCCGCAGCAAAGCCTGCCGAACCAACCACAGAAAAGAAGGAGAAGAAGCAGGAGAGGACCGCCAAGTACTGGATCGCCGAACGACCAATCGGTGTCTTCGAGAGGAAATTCAAGTTCGAGGGCCTCATCGACCAGGATAACGTCCGCGCCGTCCTTGAGAATGGTCTCTTGACCGTTATCGTCCCGAAGAGGGAGGCATTCATCCGAAGTGTCTTTATCAACTAAGACCGCCACGGACCTAAATAAAGCTATTTCTGTTTCCCTTCTTTATAATCAGGCATAATCATTGCCTATCTCCCGTTGACTTTGTTGGAATCTCTACTTTCTCTATCGCTTGATTCTCGTTTCTTGTTAGCTCTCGAGTTGGAAGTAGGGATACCATGATGCATAGCATATGGCGTTTATTCTTCGGAACACCTATCGTTTTCTTTTGGAACATTTTTCATATATAACTTACATATATAGACGATCATACTAGCTAGTATTGTTATTTTCCTTTGTTGCATGCGCGTGTACACATAATACAGTCGATTCGAATCAAATAGCATCATCTATAAACCCCATCTCAAGATCCCAGCCGTAGAACTCAGTAAGATCGCGATAATAGGTGAATGTAGTCCAGATTCGAGACATCGAAGCCCGTGCGAATACCGAGCGCCCAAATCGATTGCTAACCGGTCCCATTTAGTGGACGCCATAAAATTCCTAAAGTCGGTGAGTAAAGAAGCCGCGTCCATGTATACGTCGATCGAAAAGCCACCCAGCAGCGCAATAGAGAAAAACCACCGACAGTCTTCCATCCAGATACAGCACTATATCTGTTGGACCTCCATACCTTTCCCGAATTTCGGAAATAAGACGTTCTCAGAGGTCTATTCGGCAAAATAAATTCGCCGACAGACCTAGGGAACGGATTTACGATTACCTTCCCAGGCGAGCGTCGATGCACGATGCAAGTTTAAGCGTATGTATCTATGCGATTGAATATAGTTTTCGCGAATTCGGCAGTCATACAAGTTAGAACCGAATCCACCTGAATATGCGGCAGTGCGGCGGCGCGTGGAAACGAAACAGCGTTTACGGCCCGAAAGTCGGCGCATGGTCCATTGGGGCACGCGGGATTAAGAAATTTCCTTGTAAGGCTATTGGAACAGTCGGTGCAATCCTGCCCCGGCCCCGGTAATGAATTGGCAATTAGATGTCGCCAATTCGGAATCCAACTACCTACGTACATGGGCCGCGATGCCGCTGAACGAATAGTCTGATTACACGGAGTTGGATGTGATAAGATTCCGCCAATTCACAGAGCTTTGAAGCCATGTCAATTGATCAATCACATCGAAGGACCAATGAGTATCTTGAGTAGCCGAGCACCCGATCCTTTAACTCTAAAGAGAGTTAATCACAATTAATCACTATCGTATTAGTTAGCTTGCACCTTGCGCAATAAAAATCGACAACTTTGTAACGCAGCTAGCAGGACGCCATTGGATCAGTCCACGATCGCGATCGAGTGACGGGTGCACACGGTTGGCGATTTAAGTCCGTCAAAGGCCCATGCATCTCGGCCCAACACAAGCCCGTTTTTACGACGTCGTCCCAAATTCCCGCCAAAACCTTCCCACTTCTAACCTCACTACCCAGATCCAGTCTAACGTCTCAACCGCAAAATGTATCCTCTCAATTTCAGGGATTTGGGAAATGATGTCGATTAGGCCGCGTTATGCACGGTCATAAACGGAGCAGCTGCAAAATGTTGATCTTTTCAACGGTCTTTCGTTCGTCCGGAGCGACTCCGCAGGGACGAGTCCTGGCTTAAGTCCGCCTTTCGTTCCCAACTTTTACCAGGAACAGGCTCGCTAAGTGGTTTTGGCACTAGGAATCAAAGGCAAGGGTGTAGATACGCAGGTCTGGGCTTGCTCGCTAATAGCGAATCGGGAAAACTGGGATTTCTGCTGCATACGGCCTTTCATTTATGAATATGTGATTCGGCCTCACTCCCCAGTCTATCGGTTCAGGCGTCCTCCAAGAGTTAGTGGAACTCCAGACCGTGATCGGTGTAATTCCAGTCGCATGGCACGCAGAGTTTGTGTTCCATGCACGGTTTCTGTATACGAGATATTCCTGCATTTCAAAGTGTTTCCCCAAGAAAAGAAGACCCAAAATTTGAGGTCTAGAGCTCCCTCTCCGCGACACTTTTGTGAAATTGGCTTGCGGTTGTGGAATGTGGCTTGCTCATAAGAACCCGCATAATCAACTGCAAGAAGGAAGAGAAAACCTTTTGCTTTAAGGCAGCTATGAAAACCGGTTCGTGGAAGCAACAGCCGGAGCTCCAACTGCAGGCGGGTTTTCCGAATGTTGGCTCCAGTTGGAAAACGTTCCCAATCTCACGCAGTGATATCGATACAGCTACAAGCTCCTGCATACCTAAATATGCATTCCTAGATACCATTTTCAGGTTCCAATTGCAATTTTTATCAATCCCAAATCCCGGCACCACGGAACTCTAACCCAGAATCCGACATTTCGGCACTAGTGTATACCGTAAAGGAATCAAGCTTCTTCGACCATGGAAGTAGCTCTTGCATCCCTGATCGTTGTTCAACGAGATCACACTCCTCAAGTAGATGCTTAAATCCATGAATTTATCCGAGGCTTAATTCCACCTATGCTGCGAGAAAGTTCCCCCGACGTAAGGAAATAACACTATCCTGGGGGTAGAAAGATTGCACCTGCAGTCGCATGCATGAGTGAGAGCTCCAGTGCTAGTAGAGCAAACATCTGTGCCGCACATCCGCACAACCATCCGGTAACGCTGCAAGATATGTACCTCACTAAACCCGTACCGACGATATATCGTTGCCGTAAGCTGGGAATTTCCGCCCAGAGAGCTCACGCAGGGAGATTATCGATATTAAACAGTCTCGGACCGTGAAGCGATGTCTGCCGAAACATAGGTAAGGAGAAAGCGGTCGTCCCCGCGGTCGTAATGTTAATATGTGATCCGTCGATTCATAATTTATGTCGGTCGTTCAGCGGCACTGCATGCATTACACTCCAATGCCACCTTGCATACAGCTTGATATGCAAACCCACAAAATATTATCTCAAGTCCTGCACTCTCGAGAGAACACTGACCGAAATTTATACTCCTTGGCGATGCCGCATTACGGAGTTAATACTTCATAATCAGTGACTCGGATGGATTCAATACACAGTGCACGCTCCGAATAACGGGGATAAGCTTTACATATTCAGACCCTGGCGAATCTGCATCATTCGGATAGCTTTTGACCGTCTTATCCCCGTGGCTTTTATTGTTCTAGAAGGGCCTATGGGTCTACATTGCTGAAAAGTGGAGGAGTTAAGAGTCTTGACGCAGTGAATCGGCTGAATTATAGTGCCTTGAGTGCCGATTGAGACCTAAACTCCATGGCCAGTATTCCGTGGGAGCCAAAAACGCATTTTCCAACTGACGTTATCTCCAGATCTTCGGTGTTCCAATTGAAGCGGCGGCCGTCTTAATGCCGTCGTTTTGAAGGTCTGAATTCGCTCGTTGCTGTCGGTTGAGGAGTTAAGGTGCCTCCCCCATTGAAGTCGAAGTTTGAGTTCCCCCGAACGCACAAAGGCTTACGGAGAAAAGACCGATCATTGCTGGAAGTGGCCTTCGGAGTGTGCAGAATGTATACTATCGCGCAGCTTGTTTGCTCCTGGTTATCGAACGGTCGAATTAATCCATCTGGTCTCGTCGGCCCGCGAGTCCGTTTCATCAAGAATGTCTTATGTTTGGCTAAGCCTCTATACACTTGCACGTTTTGAAATAAGGTCCGAAGCGCGATCAAACCGGCCATCCCAACATTATAGATTGAGCTATAGCTCTGCTGTCACGCTATTATGGGATCAAAGCTACACGATTCAAATTCAAGCCGTACTCCCTCCACCCGCAACAGGAGTAGCCACCCGGAATTATGGAGAGTCTTGAATAATCCCGTAGTGAAAGAGAAATCTCTAAGTCCACTCGAGGAAAGACGAGCGGAACGAACGTTTGCCCGTATCTAATCTTATACCCGAGCAAGCTCGCCTATGCCGGCTAATTAGACCCCGGATTATGGTCATGCCCAGTGCTGAAATCGTAAAGCCTTTATCTCCGGCATTGATTTGGTAGCGAAGGGATTCTCTGGCTCGGCCCATTACCAGTATCCTCGGTGCGCCCTCCGAGTCCGAAATTCTAATGGTTAAGGGGCCGATTGGGCAGCATTCCAATCGGATGCCCCGAATTATATCCGCACACTTTGATAGTCCCCGAGATCCGAACCGGCTACGGATACAAACACCATTCACCAGTAGCTATTAAGATTAACTCTAGCTGGTGATGAGTCTTGAGGAGATCCTAGGGCTCGCTGTATGGCCCTCCTCGTGCATTAATATTTTCGAATTTCACCACATATGAGAGCCTCGCAGTAGATCAAAAATACGAAAAATCTGCACCACATTGGCATATCTCCCAATTCTATAACTAGAATATTAATCATCCGCGCAAGTCTCTGACCATTCAACCATACTCGCTGGCAATCAGCGTTCCATATCGCCAGGGCGAAAAAGTGCCTCCCAAAATGCAACAAACACAAATGCGTTGTTCATGTGTAACCCTGTCCGTAGACGTTCTAGGTCTAGTCCGATATATCGCGTCCTACCCTAATCTGTTATCCCACAAGGTCGATTAGGTATCAGCACGCTCCACGTGAGATCTAAGCGGGATGACAACTCATATACCCCTCAGTTCTATAGTGTTACGATGGTCACGGCGAAAGGATAAAGTCGGTCATGCTACCGTTTACGTGTACTTGCAGCCAGAGGCCAACGATACATTGATATCATGAACTAAGTTCCTACAAAACTTTCCCGGGGTCTCCGTGCAAAAAAGCGCCCCATGGCACAAGGCCGCCTGCATACTATAGAGCAGGAAGCATAGGTCGTCTCGCTTTCCACAATTGCCTTAGGCATTGGCGCGAGGATGACAATGTCGATAGACCCTCTACAGATCGCGAGCTCCCGTTAATCATGGTGCAAATGCACTCGATATACCCCGCACCAGAGACGGAGCTCGGCCAGAACCCCCCAGCATCTAGGGTTTTCGGCTTAAGTCTAGAATGGGATAGAATATTTCCATTTTTAACCTGTCAAGAACGCCATTTTAATCAATTACAAATATGAATCTCTTATCATAGCATATAACCGCATGATCCTGGGTAATCGATCGATCTCGTCGGGCCTATTAAGTGCACGTAAGAAGTAAGTACCTATAATCAAAGTTCGTTAAGCCTGCAACTGAATTCAGAGTTGGATAACACCAACCCCCCCTAACAAAAAACGACGATTAGCTTCCAAGCTTCCGAATTACGTCCTCAATACCCGACGACGTTGAAGGGTATTCCTGGCGTATGTTGGAATTTCCTATATGTGGCATCAAAGCATTGGCTAGCCCGAGCAACAGATACTATAAATACAACTGGCGACGTTGTTCGAAAGTGTTGGACTTGAGGTTCTAGATCCACAACTTCGAGCCTTCACAGGGATCTAGTGGGTTTCCTTTCGGACCTGCTTCGCTCGATTCGGCCTTGGGGTTAGCTCACCAACGCCAGTAAGAAATCATGAAAATCCTTCGCGTCCGTCCACCAATCACGTTACTCCGGTGGAAAAACCCTTCGCCGTCGATACTTCGTTGTTACCGCTTACTCACGCAATTATATGCAAGTATATACCATGGGTCCTGTCACAGAAACGGGAAGGGAAAAAACGGGATGGAGTTGCATTGACGATTCCTCCCTGCATAGGAGGGCTTTCGGGGCGTTATTTGCCTCCTTTGATCAATTCTCTCCTATCTTATCCATATAGGTAGGGATTAAAAGGACGATCTGTAACAGATAGAGAGGGCGAGCATTTGAATATCTTGAGATGATCTTCGAGGGCTGAGCCGCAACTGTCGTTGTATGGACAGTCATGACTAGATGCTGCGTCTTTAGGAAAATGCCTCGTAACCTGTTAGCCGCCAACGGGGCGTTCTTTGAGTGTTTCCAACCGTCGAGGCAAGGCTTGTGCATAACGGTATCGCTTTTTGCACGGACTGGTTGGTCTTTCCTATCAGTTGGCAGAAGAGGTGCTGATAGTTCCAACCTATGCAGCTGTGCCCAGCGGTGTGCGGGAACAGCTAGAGAAGCGCTTGGATGAGTTCCTACAACCTGAATCGAATCAGCCACAGATACTATTCCCTCGATGTTGGTTGCTGGCCGGATGTTGGAATGCTCCGGCTTGTCTGTAGAAGCCATGAACGCCATCAAAATTCCAACGTTATGGCTTTGAACGACAGGAATTGCCAGTTGCGACCGTCTTGGCAACGGCTCGGATTTCAAAAGAGGATCGAGACTCTCGTGCGAAAGGCATGAAACTTCCCGCTTTTGCATGATACACACCTCCTATCCAATTCCCTAACAGGTTGGATTACAAATGGGTGATGGATCTCGCACGAACTAGTTGGGAAGCGAGAGCGAGTTCCATCCCAACTGGCCTGATTTCAAAATTCTGTTTTTCTAAACTAAACTTGATACTTAGTAAGTCTTCATGAGATTATATGTATTCACCGTCCCCACAAGGACTCGATCGGCTTTTCGCTTACGCCGTGTAATCCGGCAAGAAACCTTATGCACAGGTGGTGTCATGATGGGCTGTCGTCGGTAGTCCGGATGGGCTTTTAACATGTGGGCACGGCATAACTTCGAGAATAATGCGTTGGTGTGGATATCAATTGTGGTTTGTTCGGTCTAGACGTCTGGACCTGATACGTATCGATTCCCTTCACACTTTGTTCCCCTGCAAACGACGGCTCGAATGCAAGGGATCCCCTCTGCGCGCAGCCCTTTCTTGACGACGATGCCGTTATCTGGCCCCCCATACTGCACATAGCTACCACTTCAGTCTGTATGCATACGCTGTTGCAGGAAATTAAGGTCAGGAGTATCCAAACCGGGCTCTTGTGTAACCCCGACTTCCTCTCGTTAAATATTTCCTGACACGGCTTTGGGCTTCAATCGATTGAGACGAACCTCCTGCGCAGGGAAAAAGTGGGAAAAATCCAAGCCAGATCATGGACGCGGGCCCGCTGTGGATCTCCTCCTCTCTCGCCAAAATGCAAGATCTAGGTTAGCGTACTTTTCCCAGGTCTCAGCTCCCCATTCCCGCGTTGATTCCTCTCAGAATGGACATCCCTGTACACTTTCCAGTCGACTGGAAACCGGTATCATCTGCTCTTTCCTGCTAAACGGGTTCTGACTGGTCGACGGCCTTGGAGGAAAAGTTTGAGACCGAAATGTTGAGAATCCTATTCATCGAAAGCAAGGAAATCTTTTTTTTTTTTTTTTTTTGTAAGAGGAAGCGGGAATCAATCGCCCACACGTGGAGCCGGACCCTTGCCGAGGCTTGAACGATCATGACTCGATTATGCAGTCTACGAGTAACAGGTTGTAAATTATTGGGCTCAATTTTTTGCTTCCTGTTCTTCCAGTTAATCGCAATCCAGTCTCCCATTGACAGACTAACATGGACACGCCATCGTGCAATCCGCTCGGCCCTTAGAAAATCCGAGGCGGTGAGGCTTCACCACGATATCAATGCTTAACCCTCAATAAGGATATTTCAAGAACCATTATTATATTAGCCTCATCCAATTGTGACAGATCAAAGTCCTCAAGTGCATGCAAAAAAACAAGGCTGCTTAATCGAAGGAAATCCAAAAATATTAATTTTACGTCAAAAAAACAACATCCGAGATCGAATCGGTGTACTATAATCGGCATGGAGATGTAAGCAGGATGTGTTTAAGTTTCCGGTCCAGAGCAGTCTTTAATTCTGCCCAACTTGGTCCGTTCCGGATGGAGTTCGCTCTCGCAATTTCCGGCTCAGACGATTCCCGAGAGAACCCCAGAAAGCTAGGGATCTTGATCTGGGCCGAATAAACGAAAAACCCGGAAATCTCGCCCCAGCGTATTTCGTATTTTTTCGTGGGCGTCTCTCTCCACGCCCCATTTTCTCCACTTTGGCCCCATGCATGCAGCCTAAATCTTGGTGATAAAAGAAAGAAAGAAAGAAAGAAAGAAAACAAATCTCAGACATTTCACCCACTCAAGATCTCTAATCTACCTATCACAGCGTCGAGCACATCGTTTGTGGTTTTTGTGAAACCCTATATCACTTTTTTTTCTCCGGCAGTTATACCCAGCCGACCTTCTCCTCACGATTGGCGTTTGCGAAAATCTAAGTTATTCTGTCTATGGCCATGAGGGTGTGATGGAAACGCCTCCGTGTATGTATCCCTTTCGCTCCTCCTATCAATTGCAATTGTCATTTCACTCTCAAAGTCAGCAAAGAATATTTCACACATCTCGACTTCCGCAGCGCTATGATCACAATCGGCTTCCTCCTTTCGTCCAAGGTTAAGTTTTGCAAAGCCAGCCACGACGAGAAAAAAGGAGTACTCCGTAGGTAAACACCACACCACACAATCACCCAAAATTTTTAAATAAGGCACACACCCTTCGCAGAATTATTCCTCTTTAGGCACAGCCGCACGAGACCCCAAAGATATTTTTAATCTTCTTATATCGGCGCGAAAGCGGTGGTGAAAAAAGGGAATGGTCAAAAAAACCTCAGCTTTCAGATCGAATTGGCATGGCCAATATACCGGCACGATCTTAATGTGGATACCCTCTCCAACCAAACATGATCAAGGGGTGGCCCCGCGAAGACCAAGGCCGAAATTCAATCGTATACCGATGTACCCGCATACCTACTTCACACAACAACATCTACCTCGTCGAACTTCAACAGGCCGCCGGCGCTCGTTACTTGCAGTGCTTAATACCCCAATATTGCATTAGCGAGGAATGTTCCTTTTCTATCTCAAGGTCCCCACCCTTTCCTTCCAGAAAGAAAAAGCTGCATACGAAAACCCCATGGCCTAGTCACTCAGACGCACCATATTATGTATATGTATATATCCGATTAAATCTATAGCTACAAAAACTCACAAACTCGATCCCGATAAATTCAAGATAAAAATGTCTCCGATAGGTTTTCGGCACACACACCCCTTCCTTACCTCTCCACCAGTAAAACCCAACGTATCACAGCATTGTTGATTTTCTCCGCACCTCGCATATAAACTATTCCCACATCACACATACCTTACTCAGTGGAAGAGAGAAACGTGGTAATGCCCTGTGGGAGTACAAACTTTTTTTTTTTTCTTCTTTTCTCTTTCTCATAAACTAAGAAATTAGCAAGCCAGGCCGAGGACAGGAGTGCATACACCTACAACCAAGATGGTATACCGAAATAGTATCACGGGATTGGATGGATGGGACCGTTCATACACTGGCTTACGTATTTCGTCGGTCCAGACTGCACTGCACTGTGCATAATTTCGCATCGTCTGGATGCTTAACGTAGTAGAGAAACACAATTAATACCCAGCGCTCCATATATCTGGATATATCTTATATCTACTTCTGCCTAACTAGCAGTATCAAGGACAATTATGCCTACCTACCCACCTGCATCCTAGGTAGACAACCTATCTTCCAAACGTCCCCATTTTCCATTTCGAGGAATGGAATGTGATATAAAAAAAAACAAAAACTTCGAAATAACCCCCCAAAAGAAACCAAGGAAAAAAAAGATATCTGATCTGTCGAAGTAAGTAAGCGAGCCTTTGGCAATTTTCCAAGGAGATCTAGAATCGAATCGGGTGGAGACGAGGTTTTTTGATCATCAAAGCATTTCCCTGCATGACGATACGATCTCACACTTTTTCTTTGCAACCTATCATAGATCGAGGGGTGGGATTTTTAGGTTCAAGCTTTTTTTGTTTCGATCGAGGTTTTTGGGGGTTTCCGGGTTGTTCATATAGGAGTTTTTGGAGTGGAGCTAGGGGGGAGCGGGGGATGGTCGATGCAGCTAACTACCTGGCGAATAAAAGGATCATTCATCGTAATATGACGTTTTTTACGCACACAAAGTGGGATTTTTATTCAGCATAGAAAAAAGAGGGAAAACAGATACACTCGATCGTTCCGTGAAGGGGGGAAAAAGTTCCCAATAGTTCAAAACCCGGGAGTGCTCAATTTTTTAATCGTATCAACTAAAAGACAAAAAACACCCATCTACCCTAGACCAAAGATAATAAAAGATGTACAAATACATCGTGAGAAATGAAAAAAAAGTTACCACTCAGTTAATTTGTTTTCAAGCAAAAAAAAAAGAATTAGGAGAAAAGAACGCCTTTCCAGCCAATAAAAAGAGCTAATCCCCGCTTTATAGAAAAAATGGCCAATAAAAAAAATAAAAAAATAAGAGTGCACAAGATATGAGATTCAAGGAAAACGCCGGATATATCTTTGCAGTTAAAACGCAATCATGATACCTGATGCTCAAGATAAAAAAGAAAGGAGGAAAAAAAAGAGTAGTGAGGTATATGCGGAAACTTTTATGTCTGAGCAAATCCCTGAGTTAAAAAATACTCCCACAAAAAAAAACGAACAAGAAAATATGAAAGAAAAAGGATTAAACTGCGACCAAGGATTCCTCCACTGGGGGAATGTCCCAAAAAGTAAATCCAGAAAGAGAAAAAAAGAAATCATTATGGTGGTCATGGCTGTGACTTTGTACAGATCGGGTTATCATTTCGGGATTGGATGGTTGAAGGTATTAGTGGATAATACTCTTCTTCTACATCGTCGCCGCCGTGGTTGAGTAGCCGTGTTTGAAATTGTCGAGGATAAGCTGTTCTAGGCCCTCGATCGTATATGGTTTCTTCAAGAACCCTTGCATTCCAACCCTGGTAATGTCCCTATGTGCGTCGGGGCTGGCGTCCGCGCTGACGGCCAGAACCGTAAGCCTCTTAGATCCGCTCGCGTATTCCGGCAGCGCGAAAATCTTCTCCGTAGCCTCGATACCGTTCATCTTGGGCATCCATAGATCCATAAGGATAAGTTCGATAGGGCGCTCAAAGCTTGTCGCTGCGGCCATAACAGCTACGGCATCTTCTCCGTCCTCTGCTTCGACTATATCCGCGAATCCGAGGTTCCTGAGCATCTTTGTGATGAGGTTGCGGTTGATATTGTTGTCCTCGACGACCAGGATGCGGAGTGGAATCTTCTTCCCGAGGTCCTTATCGAAGCGGCCCTTCTTAGCGGAAGCCCTTCTACTATTCGTGCCGTTGACCGGTTGGCGGAGGGTGACGGATTGCTTGCGAGGCCGGTAGGGAACTGATTCCTCTTCGATGATGCCATTGGTCGCTCCATGCGGTCCAGATCCATTCCGTGCGTGCACGTGCGTCGTCAAAACGGGGGAGGGAAGCTCGGTTGAGCTTGTCGTGGGTCGTGGGAATTCGGGAGAGGCCAATCCTTGCATTAGCGAGTATCTGTCGACAGGCTTTCTCGCTGCGATCGCTGGTGAACCCGACCTTCCGTGCTTCGACTCCTTGCCCATCTCAATCGGCAATATAATATGGAATTCCGAACCGGTTTTCTCCCCTTCAGTGACCGTGTTGACCAGAGTGATGTCGCCTCCGAGTCGAGAGGCTAGCCTTTTTGCAACGAATAAACCGAGTCCGACTCCGTCGAATGCCCTCGTGAGACTGTTATCCTGTCGGCGCCACATTCTGAAGATGTGTGGAACGAACTCTGGTCGGATGCCCGGGCCTGTATCTGCAACCTTGAATTGAACGCACTTGGAATCCGGCGTAACGGTAGCAACCAGCTTGACGTCTCCCTTAGGCGTGAACTTGACAGCGTTGTGAAGAACAGCGTAGAGTGTCTTCTCGAGAGTCAGCTTGTCGACTGTGTGAAAGTTAACCAATCTGTATCCCTTGAATTTGAATAACGTAGCGCACTTACTGATGAGCATCGGCGGAACGAACTCGACCGACCAATCGATCTTCAGAGTTCCCGTTCTCCTCGTCGCCGTCACGACCTCCCCGAACTGATTAGGTACGACCTGGACCCTTTCCGGTCTGCCGCCGCTTTTTAAGGCGACCTGCAGCATCCCAGAGATGAATTCAATCAAATTGAGCCTCCTGTGGTTGAGGGTGACTTGACCAGAGGCTTCCTGGTGAATAGTATGCGTACCAGATGGTGTTGGTCCGGTTGGTGGGAGGGGTAGGACGCTCCCCGGCCGGTTCAACGATGTGTCTATTTCCCTTTTCGAAAGTTCTTCCGGTGGCAGGCTGTTGGCTCTGCTGCCGCGCAGGCGGTACATGCGGCGTTTGCTGTTCTCTGCTGGTGGGGTTTTGGAGCGGCCAGGTGGAAGCGGAGTCGGTGGGCCGGCGTTATCATTGCCATCGCTCCGCTTCCGTTTTTTTGGGTTCACTAGGGCGTCCGCTACGTATGTTGAATTTACCTTTGCAAGAAGAGCCGTCGGGAGTGGATCCGGGCGAGGTAAAGCCGGTGGATCTAGAGCAATATCCGAATTCAGGTCCAATGCATGTACCATGTTATCTGCGGCGTCAACGACCCGCTGTGCACTGTCTGAAAGTTGGATGGAATGTTAGCGATACTTCATAAGTTTTATTTTAATGATTGCCAAGCTTGCTTACCTTGGCAGTTTTCGATGTTTTTCCGCATGTCGTATACGAACTGGCGTAGGAGAATGGGTGTCGGTTCGTCGTCCAGAGAATCCAGCGAAGCGAGCATCACATCCAACATGCCTACGACGCCTTGCAAAGGAGTCCGTAGCTCATGCGACAGGTTCCTCGCCGCCGGACGTATCGTCTGCTGCGGAGAAACGTCTTCGTGGAGAACAACGTTGCCCATAAACGGATTCCACGGCCTTGTCCCCGGAGCTGCCGTATCGGATGGATTTCCGGGCTTCTCCAAGATCCGCCAAGTAACCAGATCCTCCAGGGATTTCATGAAAAGCTCAAGGACCGCCCAACTTAGACCCGGTCTGTTATCCAGACCCCACTTCGACCACATCATGCCGATATGACCGTAGCACTTTCCTTCTGTGAATAGAGGTATCGCCAGGTAGGCTTCAGCCGGGATCGGTAGAGATGCGGCGTTCGGGTTATCAGGAAACAGGCTTTGCAGGCTATCCGGGATGACGAGAACTTTATCGTGCTTCATGTGGGCGCAGGGGCACTTGTACCCTTTATATTGGATATCATTGTACAGTGCATCCTTCCCATCATGATTCCGGACGTAATAAGCGAGACCCATGAGGCAGGATCCTTCCTCGCCAAGCGGAGGGTACTCGACCGCGCTCTTCGCGTCGCCTTTCAGTACTCTTTTGGCCACAAATGTGTACTGCGATCCTGTTATGTCCGCCATTCCGGTCATGAGGGCTTTCCAGAATTCTGGGCCTTGTAGGGCGTGCAGCTTTCGTTTTAATACGCTGATGAGATGCCTGGCATTCATTTCGTCTTTCGGGTAATGTTTGTTCATCATCTCCAGGAATCCCGGCTGGCCAGAATGTATTATCGACTTGTTGTCGCAGGAAGGAATGCATATGGAAGGATCCAAAACATCCTCGAGATGGATATTATCGATATCCATCTCCGAACTTCTGGGCCCATTCATCTTGATATGTTGTTTCGAACAAAATAGCGAGGTGAGATGGGGAAAGGATATACGGGCCACAGAAGAAATGCGCCCTATGAGCTAAGCAGCTCGTGCGCGAAGGATAAGTCGTTGTCTTCCGAATCGCAGTAATGTTGTCCCGAAAAAAGGTGATCTCGCGTGGAATTTATTTTGGGAAGCACAGACGCAAGATTGTCGACGGCCGGCTCCAGGCAGATTGCAAAAAACGTGTGAACAGGGAATATTTCTGGCAAAGTCAAAAACGTGGCAGCGACGTGGCCTGGATTGTGATACCGGAAGAGATTAATTCTCCTTTGTCGTCCCGCAGGATGGAAAGCAGGAGATGGGTAGGATGGGAAGATGCAGTCGAATGGCTCGTCGCACGAGCTGTCCTCCTGGTTTATTTGACACTGTTTCCAAAGATTATTTGGGTAAGTGCTCCGGTCGTTTCAAAGTCTTCTTGTGTGAGAGCAACCGGACCCTCGGGATTTGGCTAGTCGAGATCTGGCTGAGCAGTACGAAATCCGGTGGGCCTAGCTTGAGATCGAAAGTTTGTGAGAGGCCGGAGGCTAGAATCGAATGTCTCGAATGTTGGATAGGCGGGAGGGGCAGGAGCTAGAGGGCGGAAGAGTATATGCGAGAGAGTGGGTATTCTAGAAATGTTGCACAATTCCTGTTAACAATGTTATATGTGAGATACGACTACGGTGCCCAAGTTAGAAACAGGTTCTAGGCTGGTCAGTGAATGATAGGGAGATATCATGCAACTGGGGGGCTGTGCGTAGGGCATAAAAAAAAACAAGGAAAAAGAAAAAGGCAGCGAAGCAATATTAATTGTCAACTGCGACGGCGAAAACGATTGCGACTGCGACTGAGCTATTCTCGGGATAGGAATGAGAATAACAATATAAAAAAAAGCATATGGCGGACGTCCCCGCGCATACACGCACACACACGCAGACACACACGCACACGAGATAGGTGACCGACGGGAAGCCAGGAAAGGGATACGGACGGATCTAGTGGAACACGAACATACCTCGAGTGGAGGGTCTGATAAATGACGGCTACAGAGACAAGAGGGTCCAGAACGAGAACCAGACATGCAGTCTCTCTCCGTTGCAACGTTGGTAGCTTCTTGTGGGACGTCAATGATCTATGGCAACTCCGAGCGATTTATGCAGAAAGGCGCGAAGGGGGATATGAGGATGAGGGCGTAGCGGGAAGCCAGGGCGCAGATTTTGGGAAAAGAAGGAAGCTGAGACAGAAAGATCGTGGCAGAACTCGCGTGGCCGCCTTGAGGTACCGAATATTCGGAGGGGGGGGGCAAAGTCGTCTAAAGTTCCCACAATGCAAAGGCGTCGGATTCGAGTGAAATGGGTGGACGGAGGCTGAGAAAGATGCGGGTAGGCGTGCGCAGGACGTATGTATGCGAAAGGTTGGATCGAAAATGTCAAAAGTTGGGGATGACAAGTAACCCGTCGTTATCATCAAAAAAAGGGAGCCGGTGGGTCTTCCTTTTCTTCTTCTGGACCTTCGACGGGAGAAAAGATGGGATGGATGGAAAATTGTATACGACGATGACGAGCGAGCAAGCTGAGGGAATGCTTTCTAATCTCACACTGGACTGACTGGCAGAAAGGAAGAGATCCTGTTGCTTCGTTACTCTCAACTATTCTAGCGGCCCGGTCATACTATCACACTCTCTGGCCACCCCCCAGTACCGTTGGCCCAGGCGGACCCCCAAACAGCTTTTGTTTCTGCGAGAGAGTACAGAAGTACAAGTTGGCGGACGAGTTCTGCAGAGTTTGGCACCCGTGTCACCACGAAGAAAGTCTAGCTCGGAGTCCAAGAGAGGAGGAGGAGGAGGAGGACTGACTAAGTCGGGGACGAGTCGGGGAGAGGGTTAGCAGCGGTTGCGGGTTGATTCGACGGCGGTCGTTACGTTCGTGGGCGTTTTTTTGGAATTCAGATGCGGAAGCAATGGTTAGTATGTGATATTGCGGACGTCGAGTGTATGTATGTGTGTATGTGCGTGTGTACGTGCGTATGCACCGTATGCGAGGGTACCAGCGTATGTACGCGCGTATGTACCCAGTACAAAGTACCTCCTTGCAGTTGTGGGTATGGTTGTGGTTGTGGTTGCGGTTGCGGTTGCGGGTGTAAATGGTCTGTGGTTGCGAAATGGACGATGTTCTGGGTCCCGTCGTCGCCACTGTTTGGCAACTTTCTCCTGGCTGATTGGATTGGAGGCTAGGCTGGTCCAACGGCGGGATGTTGGTGGTCCGGTGTTTCTGTGCCCCCGGAAAAATAAAATAAGGGAGAGGAATGGAGGGGGGTGTCGGTGACGATGCTATCGATTGAATGTCGGAGGGATAGATAGGGATACTTTTCTGACAGCGGCCGCGATCGAAGGCCCGGGTTCGAATTCAGTCGAAAGGAAGCTTCGAGGACGATGTATTCTGTAAAGTAATGTACGGAACTGGGACTGGGACTGGGACTGGCCCAGAGGGACTATTATTAATGGGCTAGTCGAAGGCGGGTCCGGTGGTTATGACGCTAGCAAGCACACGAACGCCTTATTGAGTCCTCTAACACACCGCAGCAGCTTATCCAGACCGGGGCCACGTTCTGCTCTGGTCTGGATACGGATATGGGTATTGTATGGGTATGTATGCCTCGTTCCAAAAGAAAACATGCGAAAGGACCCGCCGCCGTTTGAACGGACTGGAACTGGACCGCGAGGCTGATGCTGGGGGGTGGGAGGGGAGGGATGCGAAAACGTGGAATCTCGGACTTGAAGCTGAGGAAGCGGTCGACGCGGACTCGAAAGGTCGCCGTCCCTTCCTTTCCTTTCCTTTCCTCTCGTTCTTTCTCTCTTTCTCTGCTTCCTGTCCGGCCTCAAAGGGTAGAGAACGGGAAAATGAAATAGCAGCCGATAACAGCGCTGGGCCTGGCCTGGCCCGACCGCCGTGCCAGAAAAGTTGGGGCTCCACAGACCGCAGAAATCGAAATCGGGTGCTGGCAAGGATGACCCTTCCGAGCAAGAGGTCCTCGCCAGGAAGTGAGGGGTCCCTTAGCTCTCCCAGTCCGCCAACGAGGAGACCGACGGTGGCGTTCGAGCGTGCGTCTGAGCAGGAATGCTGCTGTCCCTCAATACTAGTCTCTAGATAGAATACATGTCTACACCGAGTGTATCGAGAGAGAGAGAGGGAGAGGAGGGCAAAGGGATCCAGCACAGCGGGTCTTCCGAGGGCCTGCGGCTCCCTCAGCAGGCAGACAGACAGTCACGACGGCCCCACAGTTCAGCTCAAAGAGTCTACTCTGTCACATTGAAAATAAATAAAAAAAATAAATAAAATAAAATAAAAAGCGAAAGAGAGACCGGCTTAGATAATCCTTATTTAATATCACCTGCGGCGGTCGACCCAACTTCGCAGACCCGTTCGGGAATCGATGCCAGCGAGGGGAGCAGGTGTGGGCCCAATGGCCGCGTCTAGAACTCTTGGAAGCATCAGATGCCCCCGTCCACCGCAGCCAGGCTGACCAATCACAGCCGCCCCTGCCCCAACCAGACTGGGGCACCGGTATCTGCTACAGGTTGTGCTTCACATTGATGTTAACATTCCCGTACGAGCGCTGTGCTGTGCTGTGCTTACCGTCATCGTCTGGCGGAGAACCGTCGACGTTCGGGACGTTGGATCGTGCATCACCGGCCTGTCATCGTCATTCGTCCGGCTCGAGAGAAGTCCTCCAACGGCGCGAAGATTTCGAACTCAGACAGGCCTTTGACTTCGATTTCCGACAGGGTTGATTGCTCTCGGACAGGGTTCCGGGCCAAGGCAAGCCCGCGCCGCACGATTCAATCCCCCCAATTGCGCTTTTTGACACTCCTCAATTTCACTTCCACGATCATTTCACGTCCAAGGGGAATGTCTCCATCGCGAATCTGGGTTCACCAGGCGAGTAAAAAAGGCTTGTTCGGGTCTTTCTGTCCGTGCTGTCGTGTCCCACAAGATATAAATTCGAACACGTTTTTTTGGAGTGCCGGCAGTCCGACCACCCGGCCAGGCGAAGAAGAAGAAAATTCGAAATCACAGGAATAAAATTGAAAATTACTCTTTCGGGACGCCCGATACGTTGCTGTTTGAAATCTTCAATTTCGCTTTGCTTCTTGCCGACTGCGAGGGAAACGCCTCATTTCTGCTGCTGCACACCGACAACGGCTGAATTTCGAGCTTTGCAAAACCTCATGGCATTAATATTTTGGGGCGTCTCTTGGTAGAGTCATGCAATACCGAGCCGATTCTGCACAAAGCTCGATAGCTACGGTCGACGCCGAAGAATGCTATCCTAAAGTCCCCGAACGCACTATCGGCGAGAGCCTCATGTAGCCTTTCACAGAAAACCCCTTCCAATTCAATTTCACGAAAACGGATCTTGCCAGATACCGCCGACCCTTCGATTAAGATCTCCGAAAGTCCAGACCAGCCGGTCATGGTCGTCGGTGTCTCTCCTGCAAATTCCACAGCTGCGAAATGCCACACATCAAACCTTCATTTGCTTGAAACTCTAATCAGATGCCCAACCGACGTTTAAAAAAAAAAACAGATCCTGTGATTGTAGCCTTAGCTTCGCTACAATACGCACATACGTGTGTGTTCCATGGGCAGACCCTGTATCGACGTGTATGAGATCATTGGACATGAAAAAAAAGCTCCTCCTACGAGACCTGCATGTAGCGACCTGCACGTTCTTGCATGCGAAAGAAATACCTACATACATCACCTGTTGCCTCCGGGATAAACTTTGCGGCCGACGGTCTAGACGCTTCTTTTTTCTACCAAAACAGGGCGACTGAATACGAGAGAGAGACCCAAAAAGTCCCTCGTCTACCCTTCGAGCCGACATCCTGTTTATCCCAGCCTGTCAGTAGCCACACGCTTGGGTAAAAAAAAAAAAAAAAAAAAAGACTGGTCAATTCCAACCGGGGGCCCACACCAGGCAATCGGAGAGAGAGCAGTCTCGCTGGATCGTATCGTACGACACCCGCAGGCCAAGCAAGAACAATTTCACGGACCCCTATAGCATAAGGCGGATATATCATGATCCGAAAAGGAATCTCCGTTGAACGGTCTCCACCGGCTTTTTTTCGTCTCTTCTTGCCATCTCTCCCGGACCCACTTCGAATCCAAGGCAGGATCAATCGAGGGGACTTCCCAAAACGTGCTCGAGGACCCTTGCTTCACCATCCTGAAAGGTCACTCCGTCCTTTCGGGCTGGACTCCCCAATCCCAAAACGATTCGCCCAGCGCTTAAACTTGCGTGGGACCTCGAAGTCTCGAGATTGCGAAAGGGTCAAGAAGAGCCGGTGATCAGCTTCGTGCATACGTCCGAATGAGGAGGAAATCCAGAGGTGGAGAACCCGGCCGGTTCTTCCTCTCTCTCGGTTCCAACATCGACGGGCCCAGCCCAACTTTTTTAACCGTTCACACGCGAATTCCTTCCCCTCGACGAAATTCCTAATAATATCTCAAGCCTGGCCGGCCCCACATACCCAATTCCCCCATGTGACTTTCTCAAAAAGTGGTGCTTTGCTCTGCACCAAACCTGCGACTCCAATTGCTTCGCTGCTGTATCACAGTCTAGAAGGCCGTTGACCACGCAAATTTTTACTCGGAGATTACCACCAGGAACGTAAGATCAGGCCACAATTCAACAAGTATATCTCCGCGTTGAGGCATTTTTATCTCCTTACGAGATCTATCACTCCCTCGATCGTGATATTCGACTCTCTCACACTCTCTCTTTCCGTGCAGACAGACCCTATATCACACCCCGCCTATACATACATATAGAAAGCCCTGGCCCCGCAACTGGTCGATCCAATATGAACACTTCGCATTCCATTCGTCCTTCATCATCATATTAGCCCCCTCCACGACTCATGCCACAAATTATATTAACACGGGAATCTGCGAAGAAAGATCGTCGATGGATGCTCCCCAGGTCTTGGGATGCCGCATCACCGCTTTCGACCGTGGGTGATCACGGATGGATGTAGCAATCCCCCTCTATACCATCCTCTCCACCAGTCATAGCTATAAACCCACACCATACATAGTATCCCTCACAAAAAGCCCCACAACATTTGACACACGATGGTGCAATCCCCCCAAGCAAGCTTCGTTTATCGCTCCTTATCCCCTTCTAACCTCGTACCTCCCACCAAAAAGCGAAAATTTTACAAAAAGTGAGCTGCCTAATCCTCCCACTCCGTTACCCGCTGCACGAAGATTCGTTGGAAAGCTTTCCCTTCTGCCGTTTTCTATCAAAAAGGGAGGCAAAAAAAAATGGGGTTCCCCACTCCCATTTGCATGGGGTTGTTAATACGTCGAAATATAGGTGTAGGGTAGGGATTCCTCAAAGCGTGGGAGTTAAAATGTGATATAACAAAAAAATATTATTATAGCGGGACACTTCGTACCCAAATCACATTTTTTCAGCCGGTCCACCTGGGTTTTTGCATAATACCAAGGGCTAAACAAGGGGAATCGGCAGTGTAATCGATAGGAGCTATTTTTTTGAGAGAGAGAGGGAAAGTGAAATTAGTGATGCTTATGTTATACCGCCATTGCCTCACATCTGTGGCGGTGAGAAACGTTGAATAGGAGCTATGAAGTTTGATGAAATGTAACCGTCTTGAGGCTGAGGAGGCTGCTAAGCTAGGCCTCTGCGGCTGCGGCTCTGTTCAACACTGGTTCGGAGTATACCGATCGGATTTAATTTTCTTTGAAGAAGAAGAAGAAGGAGGAATCCGTGATCCGACTGACTGGTTTGAAACTCCACGGCCTTACATGTATCAAAAGGCAGCTCGAGGCTGCCAAGTGTTTGCTCTCCAGCATTGTATCATTGCCGCCAGCGGTAAAATTGTCTGGCCGGTTACGAGACTGGCCAGCGAGCGGTACGCTGCAGACCATCCTGTTGCATTTTTCATCATGCAACGCATAATTCGTAAACTGCACGAGGCACTTGCTCCCCCGAATCGGATATCGATGCGCATAACATGCATGAAGGCTTCGTCATATTGTCGGGTTTCAGGCATTCTTCACCTACCTTTTGGTAGAAATCATTGTGGGGGGGACATCAGATGCCCCAGATCACATTTTGATAATGAATCGATAAATTGTCAATAACATTCTTAAGATCTTCCGGCTCCCGATGATCTCGGATAGATGCAGAATATATGCCGTCAAGATTGCCCAAAAACGCCTTAACATGCATCGGCTTGCTCCGTGTTTACAGCATGACTTGTAACTGTGCCTCACCATCCCATCTCACTTTCTGTTGAGTGCAGGGTTCTCAGATCTGGACCCAACCTTCTGCAATCACATCTGCTAGCTCCCGAAATAGGGACCAACCGGATCATGTATGTCGCGGATTTGATACCAGGGCTGTCGATGCGACTTGGGGATTGATTCAGCTGTAGGCCAACCGTTCCAGTCAGTACCGTATGCGCATATGCGCATTAGCGGCTCTAGACTCCGCAGCCCGGCCGGTGTTTGCTCATCCATAATCCTTGTTCATACTATGATCTAAGGGACGATCGAACCGATCGATGATCTTTAGCTCTTTCGATGCTCTAATGTTTGTCCTAACCGGGCCTTGTAGCCTGGGGGTCGCTCACCTACGCCTTGGCGGGCCTTAAGGCCTTGAGGACCCCTGACAGCCTAGAACCCCCCACAGTGGACCTAATGCATAAACTTCTGGTCAGCTAGGCTGGTCTGGATAAGCCGTCAGGACAAACAGCGGGAACAGACGAGGTACCCGCTGCACGTGACCCTTATACCCCCCCACATTTAAACTATTCGAATTGGCGATATTCAGTTAGGTTCCTCGCTATTTTTCTGTCAGAGAGGCTGACAGCTACGTAATCTCAGGGAGCGACCCCAGACTAACGCAAACCCTTGGAGCCATCCAGTGATTGCTCGTTAGCTAGCTTGGAGAATCGCATAGCCTTGAATTCATGCACTAGCGTAATCACAACGGCACCGGACCGCTGCAGGTAGCCTCGAGTCCAGGCGATGATGGGGGCCATGCACTGCATTTGCGGTTCTAGTTCTAGGCTCACAGGTGCATGCAAATGCAAGGCCCGGATCCTTACAGTATAGTTTAGGGCTCAGAAACAAAGGCCACAGTTTGGCTAACAGGTGTTTCATTCCTAAGAAGCGGCTTTGAATTCACGCATGCATACCATCACATGGTTGACATGCATGGCCCTGGATAGCCTCGAATCCAGGCGCGGTCCTGGAGACTAGTCTCAGGGATGATGTTTACAAATTGCAAGAGTGGTCTGAATTGCAAAATAGCTTTACAGTCACCCCGGATCATCGGGTTGGTAGCTTGGTAATCATGAAAATTGTGATATATCTAAAGCCAACATGGGTTTTCCATGTGCATGCATGTCTTGGTGTAACCTAAGCATCTATTGAGCAGGCATCGAAACATTCTTGGGGTTTCCTTTCGTCTCGGTGGGCAGCCGCTCTACTTCAATGATCTTGCAGGTGTCCAGTTCAATATTTCTTTGAAAACCCGTTGCGCAGGGTTCGCGTTCACCAGACTAATGTGTTACTATTCAGATCGGATCGAATGCGGCTTAACGTCAAGCCCCCAGAGGTTGGCCACGTAATTCAGCGTCGTCACGTCGACGTATAGCAACGTTATAGAGTACTCATGATCGATTCAGCCCCTTTGATTGACGGGATCGGGACGGGATCGGGATCGGGACGGTACCCTCAAACATCACTATACCAGATGTCTCGGAGCTGCCTACGAGTATTTAGAATTCATCCTGGATGATATCCCGATGGGAACATGATACCGGGAACCGGCTTAAGCTTCGAAACCATAGCCCCAATTTTGATTGAGCTGCAAGGTGGCAAGATTCATACGCATCCGTAACCGGACCTCGAAGAATAGAAATTTTAAAATTTAGAAGAAAAAAATTGTTGAATCGAATTACGACGTGAGTGCCGTGTGTTCATGGACCCATACCACCGGGACGGCATGATGCAGATCCTAGCAGAGTGTGTTACACAAAAGCTGTATTGATTGAAGTTTGGGCTCGATGATATGGTATTTAGTAAACTCTTTTTATTCCAAGACCATAGTGAATGGAAGGCTGCATATATTGGAAACTTAGTTCGGATACGCTGGTCTGCTATCCAGGGTTGGCACATGGACACCCTACTAGGGCCTAACCACATAATTCATTCGCCTTATTGCTCGATACCCCCGGCCGCCCAAATATCGTGTGACTTTAGCGGATTGCCTAATTCTGAAACCCACCCTGTCTGTTTGCTCCTGGAGCCTAGATTCCCAGATCGGATCCGATATCAGCTCCCCAGCGCCTGGGGGGAATTGAGGCGTGCAAGCTTATGGCAAACTAATCGTGCATGGCTACGACTCGTTTGTTACAATTCATTAGAGTATTCGTACCGAAGGGGGTACATAGGTACAAAGTTCATGTGTGGCTTCGTATAGCTCGACTCGTCAGATTCATAATGTCTTAGAGTATTAATGTGATCTCATATTTTAGCGTAGTTAGTCTCCAGATGATACTATGTTCTTGACGGGCTAATTGATCGATTAATTAATCACATAATATTAATTACATACATCGGATTGTGCGTGCATGAGACTACTTTTGGCAAATATGCCCAACCATCACCGGCCGGGTTCCGGTTTCCAATTGTATTGAGGGGCTATGGTCCTGCATGAACCCATTTTGGTGTGTCAGGCCAACTTACCCTCCCGCTCTATGTTTGGTAAATCCAATTCGTACCAGAGTTTTGGTTGGCACATGTACATATGAGTGTGGAAAACGAAAATTATTGGAAGTTAGGCAAAAGTCCAGGGATGCATGGGCGGCTTGGTTGATTCAATGGGAGATGGCCGATCTAGTACGTAATGCCTATCGTATCACGAGTCTGCGGTGCACGTTAAAGGCCAGTGATATAAGACCCTCGCCACTTCGCACCTTCGTCCAAATTAAATCTTGATCCTACATTGTTACCAAATCCTAAAAGTACGCACACGAACCTCATTTACTTATTATAAGTCTCTTATAACAGCTTCTTATTTACATTCCCAAATTTCTTTTTCTAAGAGGGTACCTGCCACCTTGGTGCCGTTGATTCTCTATCCCGCAATCGCTAAACCTTTTACTGAGCTAGCAACAGCTCTCATCTCTATCATGCCAGAAATTCTGGACGAAGGAGTATCGTTCGATACCCTCACCTCCCACCAGTCCGTCTCTGGCAAAGCCATCAAATTGGAGCCGCGCGAGTTTACCTTCGACGAAGTCCGAAGCTCCCGCGTGGAGGCCTCCCCGGAGCCTCTTGAAACCCCGCCTTCACCGGCCATCAACCATGTCGTCATCCGTCTCAATCTTTCCGCCGTCGACGAACTAGTTGACTTCACCTTCGACGAGGATGCCCCCCTTGAATCCATGTTGCATGTCGTTAGACGTAATACTCCCTCTCCTCCATTGTAATTTAAATTCTTATCCTTTTCAACCCTGCGGGGGCTAATGAAAGGACCCACATAACTAATAGCAAAGGTTCTGGCAGTCTGGTTTGAGCAAAGCGGCTACTTCAAACCACATCCAAGCAACGCATTCGAATGGACCGTCGACCTCATCTTCGGTGACCTTTCCATCCTCAACATGGTCAACCTACTGACCTACCGCGGCGAACCCCAAGAGAAACTCCGAATCAAGGATGTCATCTACGGCGGAGAGGTATTTGAACCTCGTATCTTCCGTCTAACCCCACCCCAAAGAACCGGTGCACCGGGACCACCAATAGAGTTCAAGTGGGACCGCAAGACCAAGCAATGGGCATCAAAGCCCGCTCATGGAGAGATGTTGTTGATGGATGCACAGCTAGCTGTGCATGAAGATATCCTCTACACCCCCTTCACACACGCAAAGAGCTCACTTTCGTTGACTTCGATGAAACTCTGCTATCTACGCAACCTGAACCAGCGACTTAAGGCTCCCCTTTCCGAAACTGGAGTCCTATCGGCTGTCGTGTTTGTTGGACTAGGAGATTTTAGGATGGCAGTGGTGAAAAGCTACGGGTATAAAAGAGATCCCAAGAAGGGCTTAGGGGAGATCTTGTATTGGGATCCAAAGCTCGGGACGTGCGGCGTCCGGGATGGAAATGGGCTGGAAAGAACGTTGACGTATAAGCCAAATCGGTCGGTTTGGATTGAGGACTAGGCTCGTGCTCGCCAGTTGCGCGAGGTATAGGATTGCCGGAGATATTTGGGGGCCGTGGAAGATTTTCTTTACTATATATATACACTGATATCCACATAGCGGGCAGTAACTATTACCATTTTTAGATTATATATCATTGCACCCGGAGTTTCTGTTTGTTTTACTGCAAAGGTCTGGACAGTTGCGAGTTTACAGCGGGTTTTGTTTGCCAAAAAGAATGTCATCTAGTATCCTCTTCGCTTTATTATTACCCTGGTTCGTTTTGCTTGTTTTAGGATTTGGACATTCATTATTTAGCTATTATACCTATAGCCGCATTTCAGAGGATCGCTACCAATCAGCGGGCATCGTCTTCTAAACTCGTTTTATTCCCCTACATGCAGTGTTCTAGACGCAAAGCGTAATCTAAATCCGCGTACTTTTGCCGTGTTGTTCTTGTGGAATTTCGGTGTGGCGTCGTTCTATCAGTCCCGGCGCTGTGGCGGAGTCATAGAGGATGAAGGCTACCTCTTAGTACTGCCTCTTGCTAGGTACCTATCATGAGGCATCTCTAATACGCACGCGCGGCTGTCTATATCGTTGCTGACCTAATTTTTCCGAATTTCGAGACTGAAACAATCTAGGTTGACTGGACTGGTAGTAAACATTATCGATCCTGACATAGCAATATGCAATATCATGCTATCCAATCAATGCGGCAGTCGTTCAGTCTTCAGGTGCGCCGTAGTCCCATCAAACAGATATCATATCCAGGGACGCTATAGCGCTATATATATCGATATACAGCATCATGTCATACTACCTTACCAATCCTGGATATGACTAATATATAGAAAGGCTTGGGCTGTCAAATCGACATTTGATACGGTGCAATTAGTCGTGTCGCAAATGTGCTCCACAAAGAGATGTGACAAACCATCACACCTCCGCGATACCACGGAAGAGGATCATAGAATCACGGATTCATAAATGCCATGCATTTCGTATGCTCTTCGATGGGTTAAATATTTAAGCACCAGTGCGGGCCCAAAGTTGTCGATTTTTTCTATCCTGTTTTATTTATCTACAGTCCAAATTAAGCTTAATTCTACATTGTTTATTTAATCCCTAGGTTCAGGAGTTATGTCCACAGAAGAAATACCCCAAGGGGTTAAAGTTGCGGAAGCGGTAAGTTTAAGTCGATCATCTTTCAATTAATTGTTTTCATTCCTCCTTTATTAATAGTGGTGGATAATTATCGTAGTATCAGGAGCCGTCACCGCCACCTCCAGAATATAGGATCGCAGTTCTCAGTGTTCCTGGCTATAAGTCCGGAAGGGCGAGTTTTATGGCACGATTCCTTTTCGGTTCCGAATATCAGAGCGCTGTGGCTGCTCCGAGAAAAGGTTGGTCCCAGATGGGTTCCTTTTTGTCTGCCCTTCCGGGTGTATTCACTACCAGTCTCGACATCACCGGCTTGACATTCGATCGAAAGACCACAGTAATACCGGCAATGAGAATATATGTTGAGCCCAAAGTTAATCAATTTGTCAACAGGGGACCACCAAAAGCAGGTGACTATCAACAAGCAGACAGTGTTTGTAGTTCTGCTACACCCCGAGGGAGAAGTATCAGACGAGACATCCGTTCAACGCTTGATCAACCAAGGAGATGGATTTATCCTATTATACTCTATCTCTTGCAAGCAGTCCTACAGGGCACTCTATGAAGTCGGCATGAAAGTTCTGAGGATGAGGGATAGTGATTACTTCCCGATGGTCGTAGTCGGGACTAAATGCGATTTAGAGAGCGAGAGGGTAGTGTCGGTTCAAGGTGAGAGCGCTCCGAGACACCAGAACATATAAAAATGACCTTACTTTTCTGACATTCAATAATATTTTTAAGAAGGTCGCGCTTTAGCCGATAGCTTCGGCTGTAATTTCTTCGAGACATCCGCAGTGTCCGGTGCTAACGTTCAAGAGTCGGTTTTCGACCTCACACGCAATATAGAAGCGACAGGAAATTTAAATGTCTCGTATGTACACGAGAGAGATAGTCGCCGACCTCGTGAGGTGGGTAGGCTGGGTAGGCTGGGTAGGCTGGGTACCTGTTTTTGGACCGCTTATGCTTGTTGTTTTGTGTTTACGGTATGTATAGACTGTCTTACACTCGGCCCACTACGGCGCCGTATATGTAGATATTAGTTCTCGACTTAAGTTAGGGAACAGCGTCATCATCTGCCTTTTATACCTAGGGAGAGCTTGAATAGTGGTGCATTTATTTCTCTATCAATCTTTCCCTATCCGTGAGAATCCGCCCCCCCCATTCGAAACACTGGGCCAGAGCCATTGGATCCTCTAATTTAGGTAAAATGAGGAAACATTAAAAAGTATATATTCCCTTTCCATAAAGCGTGGAGCGGAATAGGGAAAGAGAACATGAAAATTTAGGGGTATCAAGGTGCTTCGTCCAGTTAGTAAAAAGCCTGGTTCTGGACTGGGACCACCTGCAGTGGTCCAAATAAGGTCATTGGATTCTCATTATTTTGGCCGCTTATGTAAACGTTTGCGGCTATGTGAAAAGTCGGATTGTTGATAATGGTTGTTACTGTTGTGATTGGTGTCGGCGTCGGGTTGGTCGTGTCTGGGGCGTCAAGTGCGGCCTCTAACATCCAGAAGAGGCATGTTATTGATAGCGCTCCATACCCAGCACAGGTAAACTCCAAAGCATTGAATATTACGGGAATGATAAGGATGGTCAATCCTGTGGCTCCGATGGCCACCAGGAAAGCCTTTTCCCCTGATTGGGTGGATAACATCTCTGGTCGGGAGAGTTGAATTGTCATGAGAGCGACGATAAGTGCGGCGACTATTATCGTGTTCACTAAAGCCGCTCTTTTTGCTCTTTTGTCTCCAGTACCGGCGCAAAATATGCGTACGTCGGCATCGCTGGCCCTCCTCTACTTCAATGCCACAGCGACGATAGAGTCCGCAGTCTTCCCCATCTGTCGGGGTTGTCGGGGTTTTCGATAATGACATCGAAGTTTCCTTGTCTCGAAAGTAATCCCGGACGAGGTAGGTGGGTATTTGGTCCATCGGACTGGAGCATTGTCATTTGCGTCCGGATGTTTCGATTGTTTGGATCGTTCCCTGTTGCTCAAAAGTTACAGTTAGTGGTGCATCATTTAGTTTTCCTGATCTCTAGGTACTTACCAGCTTTTGGGAAGATCCACTTTGGGATTGAAAGCCCGATGGAATCTGGTATGAAGAGCTCCTATGGGAGGCTGGAGGATGATGGGGGAGGAGTAGGATATGGCTGGGAATTGTACGAGACAAGCTGGGAAGGTAAGTTTAAGTAAATTCGCGCTGTATTTTGCAATATATACTACATAAGTAGGTGGTTACCGGGTAGGCAGCTAAGTACCTAGGTAGGTAGGTAGGTAGGTAGGTAGGTAGGTTCTTGGGTAGGTAGGTGGTATCTAGGCCGTCTAATAGCAAGCTGAGATCACCAATAACAATACCTAGGTACTATTTATGAGGGATATTCTGTCTGAGAAACCAGACCGCCGAGTTATATCGACGGCAGTGAGACGTGGAGGGGATTATTATTTGTGGTTAGCAAGGTAATTTATCTGACGATCCTAATTGCCGAGCTAGACTGGCAACTGGGTGCCTACTTGGACGAGGGCGCCGTCAGTCCCCATGGCGGCCCTGCACTTTTCATTTTACAGCTCCGGCAGACGTCTGGGCCGAATAACAAGTCTTTCAAACGCTGGCGGAAGGGACGTTTTGATAAATTGACGTACGTGCACGCGCATGGCTCTTCCTACACATACCAAGGCTCTATTAGTTCCATGAGTTCGGGTGGATTCAAAGGCATGGTTTAATTGGGAGAGCAACTTACCGACTGCCCTGCAGTTCTTTTCTTATAGCTATCTCGGGCAGCTTCCATATTTTCTCTGAGGGTATCCTCGTCCCATTTCTGAAAGACCGAGCTCTGTTTGAATATGCGCGACCACGCTTCTAGTGCTTCTATGGCAGTCTCAGAGTCACAGGCGAAACTGATACTCTGATGCATTAACAGACTCCAGAGAATATCCGGATCGCTATCGTAGCGCTTCAATGCTTCTAAATGACAACGTAGTTCGTTAGGCTGGTGTATGCAACCGTCTTCTTGATATCTCGATCAATACCTTGAAGTATATGAATAACGGCCTCCGTGGCGTCCTTGCAGGTCTGGAAACATTTCTAATACTCCAGAACGGGTTCGAGGCTAGGGAGTTTTGTGAAACCGACTACATGATAACCGTCATCCGCATCTACACGGAACTGACGAGGATAGATTAGGTGTGCCACAAGTGGGAAACCTGGACTTCGATGTCTCAGCCGTGACGCACTGAAAAGAGCGGAACTCCGGGCGGCCGATAGGAGACATTCCAAGGTGCTTGATTTTACTTCAAACACTTTGCCACTCATGACGTATTTGCTAGTGCTGCCGGTTTGCCACACGGTCGGTTCTTGTATCCGCAGTAGTGTGTCCTTGCGTATTCGACATCTATATTTATAATAACGGTTGACCTTTTCTTTGCACGGGATGAATTTGGCGGGATCGATTGCGCTGATGTGGCCGTAAGGAGAGTCGTCGGTACCTTCACCAGGATTAGTGTTGTTGGTGTTGGAATTTGCGGCCGTAGATGCTTCTGAGAAACACATTGGCGTGAGACTAGACATTAGTAGTGCCTTCTCCTTCTCTGTTTTTGTAGGCGAACATTATATTCATTGTTGAGCTTCTGCACAGGTACTTAATGTACCGGTATTAACTACCTATTGGGAATGTTATACATATTAGAGAGCGGGATCCGGGGGTTATATGTAAGACCTTCACGCTCAAAGTCACTCGAATCAGACCGCGAAACTTAGTTAATTTAAAGCTTTATGTTCAATATCGATATTGCAGTATAAGGCTCGGGAATTTCCTACCAGATTAACCTTGAGCGCGCTCATTGTCTTAATATAATTCTGACACACATCCACTTTCCGTTGAAGCTCATGGCTCGATAACTTTTAAATTTGGAGGTCCCGTCGATACTGACTGCTTTGGTGTGTTGTGCCTAATTTTAATGATGAATCGTCGCGCGTCGACCGGCACTCAATTAGCCCCCCGTTAATTCTCCTTGGACCCTGCGTGGGGCTCAGCCTTATACCAGAAGTATATTCGCATCTTCGCATCTACAATGCAGCGTCCCAGCTCTCCGGGTAAGCATCCCTCATCCATCCCGGGACATATGCATGCCTGAGTGCGTGCAGGGGCCTTGCTATGTGTAACGTCACTGCTATGAATCCTTCGCTTGGGTTTACTGTAGACGGTGAGTACGGTTCTCCACCGCAGTAGTGCACTTTAAGATATGGCGCTAGGGAGTGTCATTATAAGGGCCGTCGTGCCCGCCATCTTTGGAGTGTCTACTGCATCGATATCGAATTCCCGGTGAAGCATATTATATTCCAGATACCTAGGTACCTACTCAATTATCTACAGAAAGAACCCATCTCACAAAAATATGATTCCCCCTCCTCCTCCCCCTCCTCCTCCCAGCAGGCCGCTAGGTGAAACCGGCACGGAATCAGACGACGATGTGGTCGTTCTTGGGCATGAAGACGTTACCGATTTCAATGAGGATAATATCCTTCCACAGTCACCGGATACGCTGAAGAAAATCCGTGAATGGCTCGACCCGACCGCCTACGACGACTCTGGTAGTGAATATAAAAAACACTTGGCGTTGCGCCTCGCTAGCACTGGGAGCTGGTTGCTGTCTTCGGATGCATACTCCAGATGGCACTCCAGTCAAGAAGACGGTCTGCTTTGGATACGTGGTACGTTACTGACTTTACCCCATTGAATCCATAACGTCATATAGCTAACGTGCTCTGCCACCGTCGTAGGCATTCCGGGGTCTGGGAAATCAGTATTTGCTGCCACAATAATTAACCAGCTTAAACAAGAGGGTCATCCGGTTCTCTATTTCTTTTTCCGCCAGATCATTGATGCGAATCATGATGCTGCGGCTGCTCTTCGCGACTGGCTGGATCAAATTTGTATCTTCAGCCCGCCATTGCAACAAAAGCTAAAGAAGTATGTCGATGAGTCCCGGAGCCTCGAGACTCTTCCGGCTGTCGACCTTTGGAACCTTCTTCGATATGCATTATCATACCTTCCAAAAGCATATCTGGTGGTCGATGCGCTGGATGAAATGGATCAAAATCAAGATTTAGAACCGTTCTTAAAATCTTTGTCGGAGCTTGGAAAATGGCAGCCGGCGCGGTACAAAGTCATCATGACCAGTCGGCCCATAGCCCACATCGAAAGACTCTTACAAACCGGTACCGCAAAAACGATTAATATCCGACTCGAGGAGAAAGAAGTAGATGTCGACATCGCCACATATGTTCAACATAGATTGAAAGACTCAAATATCTCGGCCAACGCTCGGGTCTTGATTGAAAAAGCCGTCCCTGGCAGAGCTAACGGGATCTTCCTCTATGCGAAACTTGCTATGGATGCATTTCTGCATAGCCTTGGTGAATCATCACTGTCCGACACGGACATTGAGACCGTTATCCAACAACTCCCGAAAGATCTCAACAATATATATGTGGACTTACTCGAAGTCCATTCCAAAAGATCCGGAGTCTCGAATGATACTCAGTTACTGATCCTCCAATTCGTAACACACGCCACACGACCAATGCGATTGCTGGAGATGGCCGATATGATTAACGCTACACAGTACAGCGAGGGTAAACAGGATCTTAAAACGATAAAAGGCCTTGTTCGTTCCGCTTGCGGGCCGTTATTGGAAATTCTTGCCGATGAAACCGTCTCCGTGATACACCACAGTTTTACTGAGTTTTTGAATGGCTCGACTCGGCAGTCTAGCTCATATCCGGTTCTTGAAGCAGGTCAGACGCATAATCGCCTTGCGCTTATCTGCCTTTCCTATCTTAAAACGTGCTTGAACGACCCCCAGATCGATGGAATTGTTAAATCTGTATATCATGACAGATTGAATCCGTTGCCGGCTTTTGCTCACTACGCTCTCAAGAATTGGCATATCCACGTCAGAAAAGCAGCTCTAGCCAGCCCTGGCCATCCCCAAACAGAGATCCATGACGCCATAGACGATTTTTGCGCTGGTGGCCTATTGCCCAAATGGGTCAATGTATCGGGCTCAAAAGTACCGGGGGATACGCCACTTCTTGCGGCGGCCGCGCTTGGACTGACTGACTACCTGAAACATTTACTAAGCAACAATACGGATGCTCTCAAGCAAGATGAATACGAAACGTCCCCAGTATGCTGCGCTGCCAAGGGAGGGTACGATGACGCCGTAGAAGCCCTCCTACAAGATGGTGCTGACCCGAACGGCGCCCAAAAATCCGGAGAGACTCCACTAATCCTCGCCGCCGGCCATAACCACCCCAAAGTCATTGAATTGCTTGTGAAAGCCGGTGCTAGTCCGTTCGACAAGGTCAAGTATTCCAAACTTGAGTACGGCGGTGGCTGTTTCCCGGGATGGTTTACGCGTGACTACTGCGAAAGTCCCTTCGAGATTGCCGGTCGATACAACCAATTCGAAGCCATCGCCGCCTTTGTTCCGTATATCACAACTTCAGATCAGGTTAACGGTGCTCTGTTCCAGGCCGCGTCCAATGGAAGTTTACCAACGATCAATATGCTGCTCCAGCACCCTCTAGTCGATATCAACTCTAAGACGGGCGGCCGGACATCTCTCGACGTTGCCTGTGGAGGGTTAAAACCGGACGTTATTGAGCTCCTAGTGCAGGCTGGAGCGGATCCTAGCATCTTGGTTGACTCCTCCTTGGGGTATAGGGATGAGGCTGAATGGGAGAGTGCTTTGTACAGTCTAGCGACTGGAGGACCTGAACATCCCGGTCGACGTTCCTCTCAAACGGATTACCTCAAAAAAATAACGAGGTGCTATGAAATCTTATTGGCGGCGGGGGCTGATCCGAACCAGAAGAACGATAATGGGAACAGAGTATTGCATCGAGTCAGAGAAGGATCTATTGTCCGTCTCCTTCTGAATGCCGGAGCCGACCCAAACGCGACGAACGATAAAGGCGAAACACCGCTTCATACTTGCACCAATATGGAGACTCTGCAGGCGTTACTGGAAGACCCGAGAACAGAAGTTAACGTTAAGGATGTGCGTGGTCGTACACCATTAGTGGCATGTTATGAACCAGATACCTTTATCCGACTCCTCGAATCTGGAGCGGACGTTACCACTGTTGACGAGGATGGCAACGGTGTCCTTCTCCACGCACTATTTCTCCTATTCGAACGCGAAGGCCTGGAAAAAAGAGTCCACGAGCGCTCTTTCGAGTTAGGCGCCGATATCAATCTACGAAATAAAGAGGGGAAAACGGTTTTACATCGCATGTGTGAAAAATATTGCAATAGCGAACATTTCGGAGAGGTCGCACAGTACTTATTCTCTATCGGTGCTGATATAGAAGCGAAAGATAACGATGGCCAGACTCCCTTGGTTTCATTCGTCAAAAACCATAGCTTTGGCGATGGAGAACGGCTCAAGGCTATTTTAAACACAGGAGTCAACCGGAACACCTTGGACTTCAAGGGGAAACCCCTATATCACGCTTGTATCCGGAACGCCGGCTTTTGGAATCACCCAGCGGAAGCCTTTAAAATCCTCTCCGAAGGCGACGTCAATATCGACCCAAAGCAAGCCGACTATGATGGTAATACACTCTGGCATGAACTTTGCATCGCATCTAACTCCTGCGGCGTCAGCCCTTCGGACATAATGTCTCTCTTAAAAGAAGTTGGGGTTGATATGTCCCAACCGAATAACTCGGGCCGTACGCCGCTTCATATGCTCTGCATGTTCGGGCCCAAGAATCTGAAAGTTCGGCGGAGGGGTTGGACCGTGGTTAGCATAGATGAAGTGCTTACCTATCTCTTGGAACAGCAGATAGATATCGACCATGCGGATCACTGCGGCATCACACCGCTCCACCTTGCATCCACCTGCTCTGAAACCAATACTCGTCGTCTCTTAGCAGCGAGCGCTTCTGTATCCAAGGCTACTCACGAAGGTCTCACCGCGCTCCATCTGGCAGCTCGGTCTCGTCGAGCCAATATCCTTGGGATGCTGCTGGAACATCTAAAGTCCCAAACTACCCCCGAAGAGTTCTTAACGGTCGTTAATGCGAAGGACAACTCACCATTCAAAGCTACGGCTCTTTGCTACGCCTGCACATCAGGGCAACTTTCAACAGTAAGACTCCTTCTCGAGGCGGGAGCAACCATAGATACTCCATCATCTCTCGGATCTCCATGGCTCGCTTGTGCGAGCTTTGAGGAGGAAGAGATGAATTGGCCGTCAACTGAAGAGGAACCGGAAGAATCGGATCTCGATTTCGACTTTGGATACCGATGGGAGCGCGAAATCATTGATGACCACGCAGCCGATGCGCACGGCGTGATGCTCAGCGATAGAACTAGGCCTAAGATTTACAAAAACGCCTGTCTCCCCGCACGTTTAGATGAAATCCTGGATCTTTTAGCGCAATACGATTCCTCTGCTACTAAGGAGGAACACATCGAGAATGCCATTATCTCCGCTGCATCCAAAAATTTCGACTATACGGTTGACTGTTTAGTTTCCAGATTCGAAACCATTCAACGTTCAAAACTCGATTTTAAGACCGAATTATGTCTAAGAAGGCGAGAAGCCCAACGAAAAGTCTTTGAAGACGAGACGTTCTTCGAGCAGTCATCGAAAGGATTGAAATCCAAGTTTGATCATTTAATGTCTCTGCGGGAATATAAAACTCTTTTTCAGATACTAAAACCAGTCAATTTCTTAGAAATGGACGAGTTTAAAGCGCCAATCCTCCACGATCTTGCAGCTGGAGGATTTGTATCCATCCTCAAGGGAATCCTGAATGCGGAGGTAGTAGCCAAACTGGATGATTGGTACGACCAGGAACGAGAAAAGAAAAAGGACAGACGCAAGTACACTGACGACGAAGAACTGGGGTTAAAATTACCTTTGCTTCTTCAAGTATGCAAAGGTGCGGTGCCGAATATAGAGGTTGTAAGATTCCTCGTCGAGGAGGTTGGTGTCGACGCCAATACTCAATACATCGAGTATGTCAAGCACAGGGAGGGTGGAGGACGCGATTACGTGTGGGAATCAGTGAAATCCAAGGGTTCCCTTCATTTCCTTGCGGAGGGTGCTCATTGGTGGCAAACTGCTCAAGGGCTTCCATATCTAATCCAGCGAGGCGTTAACACAGAACCTCGAGATCACAAAAGCCTGACACCTCTGCACGCTGTTCTTATAAAGCTTCAGTTCGCACCTAACCCCAAAGTCATCAAGTTACTACTTTCGAGCGGGGCAAATCCAAACTCGACCAGTAACGAGGGTGTTTCTTGTCTAGCACAGGCCAGTTCAAACGTCGACATATTCCATCTCCTCGTCCAACATGGAGCGGATATCACACCTTCAGTATTCCTCAAAGCGATTGAAGACCAACGACTTGATATATTGCAAATCCTACTCTCATCCGGAGCCGACCCCAACGTGATATACAAACGCACCGGCGAGCGGGAGGACTCCTTCCTAAAACATCTGTTCTACGACGAAATATACCCACTCCACTACGTAGCTCACAGCGGTGTTAACCATTACATCGGGGACAACGAAACCAGAGCTAAAATCATCAAACTCCTGCTAGACCACGGTGCAAATCCATGTGCTAAATACGAGAATTCAACGGTAATGCACGAACTCATCACAGCCAGCGCATTCATGTCATTATTCGTCAACCTCCCAGACATTGAACTCGAGGCACGGGATTCACAAGGACACACACTGCTACTAACAGCGTGCGGAAGAAGCGTCTCATGCGGCAAGGATTATCAAAAACTTGACCGTTCCACCGTTGAAATCCTTCTAGACCGTGGCGCTGACATCCACGCCCGGAATAATAAAGGCGAAACGGTTCTCCACAAAGTCTTCGACCGTCTTCACGGAGAATATGCAGAACCTTTGAGTCTCCTCCTTTCAAGAGCTCCAGATCTTGTCAACATCCCCCAGGAAAACAAAAAAACACCTTTATACTACGCCGTCTGCGAATTGAGCGAGGGATACACCGAAGAAGGCGGCGCCAAAGCCGTCGACGTTCTCCTCTCCGCCGGCGCGGACCCGAATTTACCGGGCAAAGGAGGCAAAACGGTCATCCACATTATAGCAACCAGTAACTGGACCATCAAAAAGTTCGGTGAACTTAATGTCGAGAAACGAAGAATTTTCAACCGCTTCGTAGAAATGGGAGTAGACGTCAACGCTCGCGATGACCTGGGTGAAACCCCGCTGTTCAAGTTCTTTAGATCAGCGGATGTATCGGTTTCCGTTCCTATGGATCCACAAAGCGGCGGCGGTTTGCCGGACAGAAACCAGAAAGAAATGAGGTCTAGAATAGATGAATCCATCGTGTTGGAAATGTTCGATAAGGCGGGGATGGATTGGAAGGCGGTCAATAATGCAGGAGAGACGCTTTTGCATGTGGTTGCTTCTAAGCCTGAGAGTTCTTATTGGCCTGGGAGAGCGGTGAAGCGGTTTAAGTTTTTGTTGGAGAAAGGGGTGGATGTTACGGTTGAGGATGAGAAGCATAGGACGGCTTTGGATGTTGCTTCTACTACTGGTTCGAAGGATATTTTGGATTTGTTTAGTCGGGATCCGCAGGCGAAGGAGGGTGCGTGAGGGGTCTTTGGTTTAAGTATTTTGTATATGTAAGAAGTAAAAGAGTAGCAAAATGAGATATATATATATACACCTAGGTATATATTTACTTCAGAGGAGTAGTCGAGCACCCCGGCCTGATGAACATATGTTTCTGGTGGTGTATGATGATTGATTGAATTAATCCAACAAGTATCTAACTCCCGAACTCCTATTCACATATATTCCCATTATTCCTATCTATGATTGGTCATCCATCGGGGTGTCGTAGATTTATAGATGCCAGGTCTACCACACTCCCAAAGGCCCGACGGATGGGTAGCCTTGTTTAAAGGACGGTAGTTCAGGGTCAATACCAGATCCCCATTTGGCTTATCTACCAGATTTACCCTAGCGGCCCATGGGCCAGTACATGGAGTAATTATCCCAGCCTCTAACATCTTAGGTATTTTGTCGTTTAGCTAGTCTTTTTTGTTTCTGGGAGTCGGCCGCGTACACTCCGGATCCTTCCCATTGAGCAGGTTCCACTATGAACTCGAATCTACCAATTCCTCACTACCCCCCGTAGTCTCACGTTCCAGTAGAACAAGGAAGTCATCTTCAATACCCTTCACACGGTACCCAGTCCACAAATACTGTATACCATCCAAACCCACCGTTTGCGCAGCACCCGATATCGACTTTCGTTTCGAGAAGTTCTCGCTGCTGGTGTAAACAGTATTAACGGAGAACACCTCCGAAGTACCGTAGATTCCGAACCGCGTGTGGCGTAGATAGGCTTCGAACGGGAATTGTGTGGCTAGATACGTCTGGTCTTTTGCCTCTGGTACCCACTCTAATGGGATCCACATGTTAGGAGCACCTGAGCCGGTATCCGACTGCACCGGAACCCCGGTTTCGTGACGTGAACCTTTGTCGTCCATCAAAGTGAATGAAATTTTAATGAAAGGCTTATCTTTGGTGTTTGTCCTTCTACAGCCAATGAGTGACATCCTCCGATATGGCCATAGGAAGTATGCTAGAGCCGGGTTGATAGGACGCTGTCTCATATACTCTATCTGTGCGGGCGTAGCTTTGGGGATTTCGGTCGTGCTGATGGTAGGTCCTGATCGTTTCATCCCGCGAGAGACGGTGACTTCGGCTCCGAACTTCCCGAGCTCACTGATATCGGTATTTCTGATTGCTTCGGTTAATTTTAGGTCTTCCTCCGTCAATTCTCCGCCGGGGCGGCGACGGCGAGGGGATGGAGACCGGGATGAAGACCGGGATGGGCTGGTTGCGGCCGGAAGTACCTCGCTGAAAGTTGGGGATATATCAGCACTCTGTTCATTCGATTGAGTTATAGATACAGGCAGGATGTTACGTACCTCCTATCGATTGCATTGTACCGTGCTTCGAAGTCCACCGATGTAGCGAGAATGAGAGAAGCTCCCCTCGGTCTTTGTATTAAGTTAGAAGCCATGTTATCAGCTGTCCTGGGCTGGGTTGTAAAAGGTGGATGGAGTTGATGGTTGGATGATGAGGTAGATGTAGAGGATTTCGTATCTCAGCTTTCTAAGTTTTATTCTCAGCTGTGAATCATCACATAGCTAAATTTATAGTTAAAGGCGCGGCGATTTGTTTAGCAGCAAACTGTATAGTCTTGTTAAGGAATTGGAAACCCACGTGGTCAGTAAATGGACTGTGAGTCGTATACTATAGCTCTGGTCCACGTATACCTAAGTACTTACTTAAGTAGGTAGTTCGTAATTGAATGCCACCAGCTACATCTACATCTAAGTACTTAAGTATCTATCAATACTAAGTAAGTACGTAAGTGCTCGTAGTTACGTAACCTCCAATTGTCCGTACCGCGGACGATCTCCGAGATCCAACAACCTTCCTGAATTCAACGAAACCGGTGCATATGCATCGATGCATCCCCTATCCGAGATTCCAATCTATTGGCAAAAAGAGAAGAAATGTTTCGCCTTAATTCTACCGTCGTTCGATATCTAAGTTTAAATTGAATATCAATAGCTAGCGCCATTTTTTTATAGACAATCAAGCAATTATAATACTATTTTATTAAGTACTACCGTATTATATTATGCGATTAATGCCGCACCCTTTTCCGCCACAGTATACAGCATAATACATATTAACGCTCACTAGCACTGGTGCCACCTAATTATGTATCGCAACCGTCTAGATACCGCATATATCAAGGGTATCATAACCAGAATAAAAAGACCCTAAAACTCCACCCTCACCCCAAAAGTACCAAACCTCCCCTCCTTAAGCGTCGGATAAGGCTCCCAAACCTGCTTTACCGTCGTAGTATACTTAAGCCAAACCTCCAACTTACAACCCTTCAAACAATCCAGCCCCAACTCATCCTCAATAACCCGTCTATCATCCCCCGTGGTACCCAGTTTTAAAACCTTTAGTGATTTCGGTCGTCGGAGTATTATCGCCTCCCGGATGTAGTCCCACGGCTTCATATTCCACCATGGTATCTGTTGGTAAAAGCGGTGATCCGGTGGTGTGGTGTTTAGTTCGTGAGTGTTTTTTATGTCGAGGGCCCAAAGGGTCGAGAAGCGGTTGAGGAACGTCGGGAACTTGGTCACCATATCCGTCAGTTATCTAGAATATAAGTGAAGAGGGAGAAGGGGTACTTACATGGACCTTATCAAACTGTCCAAAATTCACCTCAACCTTCAATCTTTTAATCCGTTCACAATCAACCCTCACAAATCTATAAAACGGATAAATCTGCCACGGCGCCCCCGGAATCGACAATTCCACCAACTCCGGAAAATCAAAGTATCTATCCCGTTCACTCTCAACTTGGTCAAGATGCGAATAGTACACTTTATCCAACCCGGGAATCGAAACGTTGAAATGCAGATATTTCGTCCTCCTCACTGCGGGGTTTAAGACCGAACAGAGTAGCTCCAGCAATCTAAACCGTGGTAGCTTCCCCTCCGGTGTAGTCATATAATACGTAATATGCTCGGTAAGGTTAAAACTCAACGATTCCAACTGGGCGTGCGACGTCCCCTCATCCCCCTGCACTAACCCTATAGTCTTAAGCAGCTGGTCATAAAGTTCATCCGTCTGAGTCGCGTTCCATCTCGCCTGAACCGATATCGACAGTTTTTTAAGAAACTGAGAATTGGTAAGTAAGTATTGTAAACTGTGAATGAGATCTGGAATCGCGGCATCGAATTTCCCGTCTATTTCGACCGATGTAAGGTGCGTGAACGACGGCGCTGCGTCGAAGATGGCGGATGGGAGGGACGGCGCCCAAGGGAACTTTTTGATGCGCTGAGTCTCTTGCTGCAGGATCGTGCGGTCTGCTATTATCGAGAGTTTTCTATATTCCACGAACGTTCGAACCTCTTAACGTTAGATAGAGACAGTAGAAATAGCTACGAATTGATTGTAAAGGGGAATGCGGACCTGACGAAACCGCCGTAGTGCCGAAACAGTTCCAATTTATCACGGGAGTATATACACCCTGCCGCATTATCGAAAGCAGAATACTGAAACCCCATCCTGCAGTCCATGTATATATGCGCCAACAAAACCTCATGAAACCGACGACAGGTCAACCCAATCGATCTGGGATGGAGTAATTTGTTAATCGCTTCATTGTTAGATAATGCGAATTCAAGGATATCGAGTAATATCTCCGGCGGTAGTCTTAGAATCCCTTTTGAGACTATCGTGGCCGGTCTGATAGGTTTGAAAGTTGGGTTTGAAGTGTACACGTCCGGGGTTGTATGCGTGCCATTGTAAGCGATCGGACCGGGTTTGGGTCGAGAGAAGATGGTTTTGAAGAACTCCATTGTGATATGATACTATATCGAAGTTTCTTGAAGATTTGAATCAATTGAATGTTATGGATCTCGGAGGTGTCGCGTCCCATTTTAAGTAGACGAGCGAACGGCAATTACCAGGACTCATTGTCGAAAAAGGTCAGCCTGGCCTGTCCGATTTGAAGCTGACGGCGCGGACAATGACGAGTCGGAATGGTGACGCAGGATCCATTTGCGCATTGCGCGCCAGAGGTTCAGCCCGGACCTGACTGAGCAGGGGAAACCCCGGACCTCGCTAGCACCCGGGAATTCGACTCCAAAAGTGTAGCTTCGAATTCGATATCCCTGGGCCTTGACCAGACTAATCGAAGAAGGAATGAATTCCCAAAACCCCAATCGATCTAAACCCCAATATAGAGTCGCGGTTGAGAATGAAGGAAAAAAATATGGTGGAACAGACTCGTTTCTCATGCCGACTTCCCGATCTATAATATCGTCACTCTCGTCAACCCTCCCCGCCTCGAAAGGGACAACCGCGAACCAGAAAATGCCGGCCTTGCCTTATCGAGACCGTCGCCAGAGATGGACTAGCCCTGTTAAATCCCAAGAGGGTTAGCTGTTATAACCCGCGTGATGCCGTTTCTCTTCCTGCCCCCTCCCCTCTTTATCATCACCGTCGTCGCCGTATTCGACTTCATTTCTCACGATAACAGGCTTTATCGACCCTTTTCTTCCCTTCTTTAAAATTTATCCTTTTTAATAGTCGAGATATAATAAAATATCGCACGATGTTGACGACGGCGCACGATGTTGGAGTGGAAGAAGGTGAAAGTAAAGCGCACATGTGCGTTCGCTGTCGTAAGTTTATATTTCCTCTCAAACTTAAAACTGCCTCGTCGCAAGAACTTCACTTTGGCTAGCTTGCTAACAGCGACACAGGGGAACCTCTGCCGCTATGGGCGACCGACGATGTCAAGGACGACGACCTCAACTTCACCCGACCCCCAGCTGCCGTCCCAACGACGACGGCCACCACGACGGCCACCGCAACCCCAACCGTAACTCCCACGACAACGATCCCAGACGTAGACAATAACTGCTTCTCACAGCTATCCCTCCTCGACCCCACCACCCGGATACCCTCGCAACCCCCCCAAATCCTCCTCCACCAAATCTCCCCAGTCTCCGATCTAATAATCCACCTCCCCACCCCAAACATAACACACCACTACCTCGTCTCCTCCCAAATCCTGCGCGTCGTATCCCCGGTCTGGCGACGGCATTTAGACCCGGAAACCCCCTTCCAACCCTTATCCCGCACCACAACCGGGTCTCACTCCCAACTCCCCAGCGACCACACCCTCATGACCCTCCACGACGACGATCCCACAACTTTACTGGCCGTCCTAAACATCCTCCACTTCTCCACAACCTCAGACGCAATCCTCACCTCTTCCATCTCCTTCTCACAGCTAAAATCCTTTGCAGTCCTATGTGACAAATACGACTGCGTTCACATCCTAAACTCCTACTCAAAACCATGGCTAGACGAATGGGCCCCCGTAGTTCTAGAACCTGGCTACGAAGACTGGTTGTTCATCGCCAAGGTATTCAAAGATGACAGGAACGTAGAGGCGTTGGAAAAACTGCTGGTCGAGGAGAGTAGTTCGTTAAGTGCCTGCGGTAGTTACTTCTTAAGAAGCGGGAGAGAAGTGGAGACTAGTCTGCTCCCCGAGGTCGTCCTGAGTACGTCCTCTTATATAATACCCATCTACACATCTACAGTCCTATAGCTATATAACTAACTGATACCATAAAAATATAGAAAGGATAATGTCCTCCCGCGCCACAGAGCTAACCCGCCAACTAACCATCTGGCGTACCTTCCTCCAATCCTTCGTGACCGAAAACGTCACAAAGGGCTGTCCGAACTGGGACTGCGTCACCTTATCCTACGGAAACCTAATCAGAAGCGTAGAGCAATCCGGTCTCGTAAAAGTGTTTACTCTATTACAGGAATGGCACGGGAATATCAAAGACTTTGAGGAGAAGACGGGGGGTATACACCTGGCTAACGGCACTAGGTTTCATGGGTACGGCTGGTGCCCGGTTGAGAATTTGAATACGGCGTTGAGGAGCCAGTTGGAGAGGAGTGGGTCGAGAATTTAGCAAATGAATATAAGTAATGGTAAAGATAAGGTAAGTTACGAGTAATGATTATGATATACCATGGCATACGGAATCTGGTTAGCTAGATGTATAACGGAGGAGAAAGAGGAGTTCAGGCATCTTATTCATATCTCATGATTACATTATCATGGCACATTCGTATGGCTAATAGAAGTAATTACACGGAGTAATAATCACTCATTCACACCCTATTCCGCGTACGACGTGATCGAGAAGGAGACTCAGAAGGGCCGATAGCCGGAGCAGCCTCCTGCTTCCCCTCCTTCTTTCCCCTCCCCTCCTTCTTCCCCTCCTTCTTCCCCTCTCTACCCATAGGCACCAAGTGACCCTTCAAAATGCCCCTCCATCTGGGGTACCAAGTCGTCCACCCATTTGTCAGAACGACATCGTAAATCTCATCTCCATGAATTTTCCACCGGTCCCCACCCTGCTCCAGGCTAGAAGCCTCAGACCGCGTCAAGGCCTCAAGAGCGCAATCGGCAGCCATCTCAATAACCTCCCGGACCGTCAGCCTTTCATCCGCCCACGGGTTCCTTTCATGAAACATATGGGTTACGTTGCTCTGTGGGGAAATGGTGTTCCCGGATATCTCCAGGTGAAAATTATCGACCAAAATGAATTCCCGAGGTCCCTTAAGTAACTCTAGCGTTTCCTGTCTAGAGTTGTAGGTAACGAATGGTGAAAAAGCCGGCTCGTCGAGAAACGGGTGATTCGACGGAAATTCCACCCACTCGTTGACAGCCCTCGCCTGCCAATCTTTCTCCTCCGCTCCGTCTTCCTCCTCATCGTTTTTAGACATCCGCCATCTGTAGCATATGATCTCTCTACTCTTAGTCGACACCGTGAATCGAAAATAACCTTTGTGGTCGAGAAGGCAGTGAAGATTCGATAATCCCTTAGTCATGAAACCCTGCGCGTAACGAGACCTTTGGGCAGAGCGCGTGACTAGGATCTGGGACCAGAGTTTGCAGACTTTCGAGGCGGCGAATTGGGAGGTGATGGGGAGGTAGGCGAGGACCCGGGTCTGCAGTTCGGTGGGAATGTCGATGATGCCCGGCATCCTGATAACTCTTTCGGGTTTCACAGACTTTGTTCGTTTCGATTTGTCGGAAGGATGACGAAGGTTGGGGATGGTTTGTCGGGATAGATGCGGGAGGGAGAGCGATAAGATTCGAGCAGGTATGAAGTATTTATAAACCTGGGGAAGAGCATGGCCGAGTACGGATTCGAGGCTAGGTCAAGTACTGGGAACGAGACTAGGCCGAGTACATGCAAACCCGGCAGTCCAGATCCTGGATCCTCCATCTGGCCCCTTGTCGAGGGACCCACCGATACTCGGCGCATAAGACCAAGTTCGCGCCGGTATAATCAATGTACCGTCTGCATCGCATGAGTTCGTACAAGTAGCAATGCACCTTCAAGCAAATCTGACCGGTGCCCTCGTCGCCTTCTCAAAGATATCCTCCAATCTCCTCTGCTTCTCCGTCCGCTCCTCCTCCACCACTTCCTCCCGACACAACCACTTCGACTTCCACCGCGCGATCCCCTCCCTGCCCTCTAGGGCCTTCTTGACATCCCTCAAAGCATGCGAAGTATACAGCTCCCCGCTACCATTCCTCCCCACCAGCCCCGTAATCCTCCCCATCCCATCTCTCGCCTCAACCTTCGGAACCCCAATCCTCTTCAACATCCTCCCATTATCAAGATCAAACGCCAATACCTGCTCCTCTCCACCTACCCACAGCACCTCCCCACGAGCAGCCTCATTACTCTCCGTCACCACAATCGAGAACTCAGCTTGATATTTATTCCGAACCACAGGCGGGAACACGACCCCAGTATTCATCCCGCCCTCGACCTCCCAAACCCGGATTTTACCATCCATACCAGCGCTAACCACCCTCCTCCCGTCCCAGCTCCACAGCAACCCATTCACCCCACCATCGTGCGCCCTCCCCGCAGCTCGATTCGCCGGTCTGGGAGGCCTATTCACATCCAGCGTGCCCAGGCATGTAGCGCCGAACCTAATATCCCATATCCGAAGACTGCCATCCTGACCACCTGATGCAAGAATTGAGGAGTATATGGGAGACCAAGCGACGCTGAGGACGGACGAGATGTGGCCGAAGAGGGTTTGCGAGGCGGAGGAAGTGCGTGGGTCGATGAGGCGGATGTGGGGGGAGGATCCTGCGACAGCGATGAGGGCGGTAGATGTGGACGCCGGGGAGGCGGAATGGGTGTAGAGGCGGGAGTCGAGCGGGTAGGTTTGGAGGAGGGAGGGAGAGGACGGGGTGATCGAGAAGAGGGAAAGGGTGGCGGAGTAGGAGGTCGTTGAGAACTATAGCCCATCAATCAATCAGGCATGGACTTAACAGGCAGTAGCAGGGAGAGGCATACAAGGGAAGCGTTATGAGGGTTGAACCTGATCGAGGAGATGCCGTGGTCCGGCTTGTCCTTTCTATACCGCCGTTAGATCGAGTAGACGGTAGACAGCAGACGTAGACGTAGACGGTAGACATACTCCGAAACCATCCCGGCAGCCCTTATCTCATGTCCCTCTCCATCAGGACCTCCCTCGAGGTCCCAGACAAGAATACCCCCATCGGCACCTCCAGATGCCATCCTATTCCCATCCCAAGCCCGTCGAATGACCGCATGACCGTATTAGCCATAAGCTCCTCGTTCACCCATTCAACGTCTCTGGTAGTGCATACCATCGTCCATCGGTCTCATCGGCCCCGAGGCAGTTGACGCCCTTCCGGTGGCCCCTCAATCCATCGCCGTGAGCTGCGAACCGCGTGGAGAGGTCGTAGTCGATGTCGTGGTGGAGGAAAGTGGAAACGACGCGTGGGAGGTCTTCAGCCAGGCCGAAGCCGCGGTGGAGGAGGAGGGGCGAGATGTTCATGGCATATTCTATCTTCTTCCTCTCTTCTTCTTCTTCTTCTTCCTTCTTCTTTCTCCTTCTCCTTCTTCGTCTGCTTCTTCTCGTCGTGATGCTGTGGCTGCTGTGGTGGGGCGGAGAGAAAGTGGTGATGAGAAGAAGAGAAAGATTGAATTGGCGGAGTCGCGTAACTTCAACTTCAACTTGACTTCAACCTCAACTTCACAACCTCAGAACTCCTTCAACTTCAACATCGCAGCTTGCGATAGTATTCAGGATGGCCTCGTCCTCGTCGCTCGAGGATAGCGAGTCGGAATACATCGAATCCGAAGGGGATTCTTCATCGTCCTCGTCTTCATCCGGCTCAAATCCAAGGCCCTCTACAGAACAGAGGCCGTCGGCAATATCACCTTCAACTTCACACCCTCCTCGCCGCACGGACAATTCCAAATACGAATACAAGAACAAGAGAAAAGGTACAGAAGGCGACGAAGAATGCTCAGAATACTCCGATGTATCCTCCTCGTCTTCATCAGATTCCCAGGATGATGTGAAAAGACCGTATACCCACCGCTCCGCAAACGTCTACGCCGCCTCGTCCTCCCTCCTCACTGTCGAGGGCCGCCCTCTGAACCCCCCCTCGTACTCCAAACCCGCCAGTGCCGACGAAATCCTCTTCCACAATCCTAAAGATCCATCCTTCACCCTACCACCCTCAGTCAAATCACTGCTTGAAAACAAAGACGTCTTATCCCAGTTGCCGGACTCGGATCTGTTGAAGGCGGTGCACAGGTATACGGCCGAATTCTTCGCTGCGAAAGGGTGGGACGGGGTCATGGGACGAAGTATGGACGAGAGTGCTATGCTGGCTGTTGGGATCATTCTGGAGGAGTACTGCAGGGAGATGATTGGGAAGGACGGGGACCTGGTGTTCCGTGAGAGGGATGGAGAGTGATTCTCCTATTCTCATTCTTATATCGTTCATTCTACTACGGACTTCTTGTCGCACAGGGGGTATATCGGTGTTCAGGCGTTAATATAGATGCATATAGACTGTATGGATAGATGGATATGGACAGGATGGGTATCATATTGCAAAAAGAAGGCATCGATGAATGGTTTATATCGCCGGCGCAGCCCCCAGATCCAGACCCCGCACCTGCTCCTCCAGACCCGGCGTATCCACAACCTGCACCACCTCCTCCTCCACTTCCTTCCCGCCGTTACCACTACTGCTGCTGCCACTCACGTCCGTGTGCGCCACCCTCATCCACTGAGGCTCCGGCCCTTTCTGCTGCGCGAGTGTATCCCTAACCTCCTCGTCGCCCCCTTTGACGAACAGCCCTTGCAGCCAGCACCGGTGCATCTTTATTCTTCTCGCACGGTTGACCAGCATCCGTCTGTCCACTCCCAGCAGAACAGCCCTGATACCCGTATCCTCCTTCTCCTCCACCTCTTCCCCTCCTTCTTCTTCTACATTCCCTTCTTCACCAGTACTCCCAACCACAGGATCACGCCCGAACCCGGGATCAAATATCCCGCCTAACTCCTCCCGATCAAAGAAGTACACCCTCGTGCCATCGCCCCTAATATAAAAGTTCTCCTGCAGAAACCTCCCCTTCTTGAACCTCACCTGCGCCAGATCGCCCCTCCCGTAATCCCTAAACAGCACCTTCCCACCTTTCTTCAGACACCTATTCACGTTCCTAACGGCGTGACGCCACTGATCCGGGTGTAAGGCCGAAAACACGAATATCAGGATAACGACATCCAACGACTCCGGTTCCACACCTTCCGGGAGCACTCCATCTGCGTTTCCTAGATCCCATACTGATGCCGAGACGTGCTTTGGGTGGTGAAGGGTGTACAGGTCGTTGGAGCGGATGAGGTCGATGGAGGTTTTGGAAAAATCGGCGCCGTGAATATGGAAGTTCGGGTTCTTGTTCGCGGAGAGGATGGGGAAGAGCGTATTCCCTGCACCGCAGCCAACTTCGAGGAGGCGGATTGGAGGGGATGTCGCCGATGTCGCCGTGGTCAGGATTGGGAACTACCGCTCTCTCAAATCAGCTAAGAGTACGGAAGGAATAGAGGATAAGAGAGGGAAGCGGACCTCCTGCTGCAGCCACTTCCTATCTTTGAAGAAATTCTCCCGATTGTTCTTGTAGAAGTTATTCCACCACTTCTCCGGCTCCGAGTTAAACCGATCTAATCACATCCAACAATCAACATCTACTCTACTCCAATCACCGATCAGAAGAATAAAGAAGGGACATACTCTTATCAAAATCTTTCACCGGATTACTCCTCTGCATCTCATACTGCTGCTCCGCATAGCTCTTATACTCATCATCAACCTCAACATGGTCCCACGCATTGAAAGAGAACTCGTCGTCGCCCTCTTCGAGAAACCGGGTACCAAACTGAAACGGGTCCGACCGTTTCAGCCCATCGGGTTTGGCAGGCTTCGTTGTCGGTGGTAATGACGAAGCAGCTTCTTCTTCAACGGCAGGAGGAGGAGTCGTTTCGGCTGTATTCGCGGCACTACTACTGGTAGTATTATCCGAAAGATCGGGATTCGACGATGGCTTTAACGACGGTTTTGAAGGAAGAGCTGAGGAGAGAAGGGCTGCATCGGCGATTGTACGGGTTCGAGGTGGTTTGTTGGAGGGGTTCGCGGGGGAGGGGGTTGGTGGGGCCGGGATCGCGATAGAGTCCGCCATGCTGATACGTATGATGATAACGCAAGATCGATGAGTATAGTATCTCTATATCCAAGATCTTGGAAGAGAAGAGAAGACAAGTCTATATGGAAAAGACAAAGCAGAGGATACTTTGGAACAAAGATGCTGGCGAAATGAGTGAAGCTGAGGATGTTGAAATGAGCAAGAACGGAAAGCTTGAATGGGAAATTTTTGCAGGGTATATTTTTGGCGGGCTGCGACAACGCGTTTTGCTGTCAAAATGCAACAGGCCTCGCCGACGGGACTTCATTCGAGTTCACGAATTGACAGTAAGTGGCCCGTGTATGTTGTTATCGTCAAGCCATCGGTCTCAAGGTAGACGGTGGCTAACTGGCGCTGGTGGAGCACCTTATGACGGGTATTTGAATCTAAAGTCTTGGAATTGGGATCCCAGGTTATAAACGTTTAACAGTTGACCGGAATAACGATACAGTACAGCCTGGTTATTAGATCAGTAGAGGGGCCTCATGCTGTAGCGCGGACCCTGCACCATCGACGAACTCTTCCTAAACGAAGACCGCTCCTTCATCAGCTGCTTCCTGTACTCCAATGCCTCTTCCTTAGTTCTGCCCAGCGGTGCCGGTACCATTTCATCTATTATCTGGAATACCTCCTCTGGCAACCGTCCCATGACACCCTCACGCAGCGCTTTATCAACTCGAGCGCGGAACTCCGGCTGCTGCGGGGCTACTATCCTTGTAGTTGGGATGTCATGTGCCGGCGACGGATCGCAGAGAAAGAAAACAAGAATCTTGCGATAGCCGGGTTTTGTCGGGTCTGCGAGACGGAAGGGCTGGACTCGGTGCTGGTAGATGTTCGGGAAGGCGATAGCTCGGTTATTCTGTATGTACACACGTGTTATTGTACAAGCGTCAGAGAGGAGTTATCTTGTGAATGTCGAGTACGGTGGCTCGGAATTTACCTTCGTCGCGATCTGCCCGAGCCCCTGGACCGCCCAGATACTGCGTGCCGAATCCATGTTGAAAATTATGGGCCAGGCCCTGTTGCGTGCCATTTGATCGGTATCCCGCATGGGGACGTCGTAGAAAGTCCGACGGAAGGCTAGTTCGCCGTCGGTGACATTCTCTTCGTCGTAGTAGTATATACCCGTCGATACAATCCGTTCGTTCTTTATTATCGTCAGCATATACATATCGATCGGTAATTAATTCTGAGGGGTGGGGTCTACCAGCATCCCCTCCACTTGCCACTTTTCACCTTTATACGACGGCCTCTGCGGCGTGAGCACGATATCGAACATTTTCACAATAACCTTCACCGTCTTTCCCTCCAGCTTCACCTCATCCGTGATCTTCGGCGGCTCCCAATCATTATTCAAAGTATAAATACCCATGTTCTCTCTAACTTCGTAGCTATGGGGATTCCCAGGACCCGGATATTCGAAATAACCATCATCATCATCACTATCACCGTCCACTTCTCGCTCCTGATCTCCAAGCTTGCCGAGTGGACGTGGTTTCATCAACTTCCGCAACGGCCTTTCCATGAAATTGACGTTTAACTCCTCGCCTTTGACAAATTGATCCAACAATTTATCCCATTTCCGTTTGTGAGCCCGGTTGGAGAGCAGGAACGATTTTTCGTCCCGAAGACTTCTCTCTGAATAATCCTTCGCTTCCACCCTTCTAAAATCATGTTTCCCCATCTTAAGGTCCCCGAGAACATGATTAAACAGCGGTACAAACTTTGCAAACACCCTCTCCAAGATAGTGTAAAACAACTCCTTCTGCCCTTCGCCTGTCAAGTTATTAATGTAAGACAATATCTTGGTCTCTTTGCCATCCGCCGAGACCTCAAATTCAGAAGGCAGCCAGCAGAATTTATTCGAAAACCCCGTCTCGTCTTTTTCCCAAGCTTCCGGTATGGGTATCGGTTCTCCGTCGAAGATGCTGACGGAACGGCCGTATATGAGCGGCCACAGCGACGGGTTAACAAGATCCAGCACTTGCTTATGAGACCTCGGACGCCAGTCCTTCTGGTCCTCGGGAACATTCTCCAGCGTAGCCACCGCTATGCATCAAGCTTGTTAACACCGTGCACCTTTATATTCATACACATCACCCGCAAAGTAAATGCAAAATCTTGCTCACCATCAATCAGCTCCTTCCTAAGCTCTTCATCTCCAAACCCGTCCTCCCTCCAAACTCCATCAATATCCGGCTCCAAATTTAACCCATCCCGCTTCAACCTCTCCAAGCAAGAAGTATACGCCCCCCTAAGTTCATAATACACATACCCAACATCACCCTCATCCCACACCAAAACTCTGTGTCCATCGCTCTACGGCGCGTCCGGCGCCGCCTGCGCTTCTCTTAACCATCCCGCAAACAGCTCCTTATCCAATATCTCTTCCGTCCAGTTAGGTCCATCCCGCACCGCGGCTGAGAATGCGCGGACGTATTGCTCTTTGAAAGTTATGGCCCCACCATGACACGCGGATACCCCGCCAAACGGGTGCGGGTAGAGGCCTTCCGGTGGATCAGAATAGCGGACACCATCACCGTAATCGTCATCCTCGTAGACGTAACGCGCGTAGCGGTAGCTGTCGGAAGACCATGACGTGGTTGAAGCGGTTTCTTCATCTTGTACCGCGGAGGGCTCCATTTCGGAATGGATATCTGTTTGAACGTCTGCTGCTGCCAGGAGATCCATGTCTAATCCTATAGTGGTTTAACGGTTTGTCCCTTGTCAACTTGTATGCCTCCCCTTCGTTTCTAAGATAAGGGATTAGTATGAAGCGATATCATACCCTGTACATGTGAGGGCGACATCTTTGAACAAGGAAAACTTGTTCCTAATCTCTCCAATGCCCTATACCGCGAACGTCCAGTAATCCGTAAGGAACTTATACCTCTGCCGTAGGACTACCGCCCCCGGACCCAAAGACAGTATATATATCCTGTGACTCAAAACCTCGCTTTGCCGCCGCGTTGGTAATGCCGGATCCTACTCTTGATTGGTCATATACCTAATATGCTTACGAGGCTGTTAGTATGCTACGAGACATTAACATATACGGATAGACAACGGAAAAGGCCGCTGAAAAATAGAAGGCAGCAGCGAGGTCTCAATTGTTCAATTAGACAATCTACTGTGCACGTGATAAGACATGGTCAAAGATTCAATTGGTGATACCGTCCGTTCCCTCGCCCACCAGATCCAGCTCGCAGCCATAGGCTATATGTACGAAACGCCGTGGCTGATCCTGCAGCTGGTACTTAATTAGTATAAAAAAGCATGCCAACTGCCTAACCCAGATTTAAATCCCGGCACCTCTATCTGAGAGAAGACCCGGAACAGCAGAGTAACTACACAGATATCATCACGTCCGAAACTGAGTCTCGTGGACAGATACCCAGTCCGGGAAGGTAAAATCCCCCACAAAACCGCGTTGTCCCGTGTTGTCTCACCCACGTTACACCAGCGCCCTCCAGCTCAAGCTTTAAGCTTCTTCCTTTCTTTCTCTCAACCGCGTCCAAACCATCCCACCGACACCATCAACCCTCCCCCACACATACACGACCACAACCACAACAATGGCCGACGCCCCCGGCGAAACAGCCCCCACGGCTGCCACCTCCTCAAAGGACCCCTCCTCCTTCCTATCCGAAATCCACGGCGCCCCAATCACCGTCAAGCTCAACTCGGGGGTCGAATACAAAGGTGCCCCACCCCACCAACCCACACGACGACGCTATAACAATACTAACAGTTAAATAAAACAGGTGAACTCCAATCCGTCGACGGGTACATGAACATCGCGCTCGAAAACACAGAGGAATACGTCAACGGCGAGAGGAAGAATCGGTATGGCGATGTGTTCATCAGAGGGAACAATGGTACTACCCCCAACGGGTTTTGAGCAAGAAGACGATATAATTAGAACTAATGACGTGGGGATTAGTACTATACATCTCAGCGGATAAATAAATATTTTGGAGTCTACGGAAACGAGATATTGTGATATCAAACAAATACAGGTATCAACCGGATCTTTAATCTGGGGAATAACGTACGGAGGCGGTGGGAGGAACCCTAACGCGATATGATCCGTCACAGGTGGACGAAGGAGGCGTATTTCTAGTCTGGGAAGGCTGGTTGGACCTCCGACGAGCCAACTTAATAGTAATCCCACTTGGGCGCAGATTTAGATACTCTTAGTGCCCGGAACGTGTCCCTATAGCAGGTACAATAGTTGCAGGATAGAATACCCTTTATATCTCTGATCTAAATTTACAACTACCGCTAAGAAAGAAAGGGCACGGAAATGCAGTCGTGCAGTCTTGGTATCCAGTAATAAACCTCTAGCTCTCTCTTGTCAGACGGGGGATGCAGTCACCCCGAGGTGGCTGAAGGCACAAAAAGAATTACAGCACATGTCACTCAGGTGCTCAATTGCTCAAACGAACTCAGCACCGAGACCGTCCCAAACGTCACAGGAACCTTTAGTACTAAAGACAACGCTGCATTCAAATGTATCATGATATTTCGAGTCGCAGACTTTATTCGATAAGGTGTATGCTGGTGATGACGATGACGATAAATGACGATGATGGCATACTAGGTTGGTATAGTAGTGCACCAGGAAACGACAGTAGAGCATCATTAACAAAAAACGCCGCATGCACATAATAGTCGTAACAACAGTAAAGGTTTGGTAACATTGCGCAAGTAGGAGTTAGGACAAGAATTCAAGGAAAATCAAAACAGTGAAGGTAAGCAGAGGACCACCCCATTTCACCATTCATCAGAGGAACGGACTCAGCTATCGGCACCAACGAGGTATTGATGACCGCAGACAGATCGATCCAGCCCTACACCCCACTCGCGTTTAATGCAAGTAGAGATGAGGGTGATCAGGCTCCCTCTTCGAGATGAGAGGTGGGTCCGCAGCCTCGCTATTCATCGCTATCGAAGCTGGAATCCATAATTATAGTGGCTGGTAGTCTATACCCTGGCTGCGGCACCCCGACCCTTAGGAGGAGTCACATAATCGTAGACCATATCAACCCAGCTAGCCCCACCGTGTGTGACACTGCTGTTACCTCTGTAACGGAAAGGTAGGTGCTTTGAGTACACTCCCGTCTTGTCTTTGTGACATATCAGCGCGACTCGCTTGGAGAGGCCGGCATCCTTCATCCTTTGGCAAAAGTCTTTCAGGAGAATTTGTGAGTATCCACTATTCCTGTAGGCAGAATCGATGCAGAGGGAGTGGATGCAGACGGTTTCTCCATGCTCGACATGACCTTCCAATGGTTGTGGAGAGTCCTTGGCTGCTGCTTGTTTGTCAGAGGCAGAAGGAGAAGAGACGCTAGGGTCCGCAGCTGGTTGTGTGGATCCACTGGGAGGGGCGGCCTGAGAGTCCGATGTTTGAGTGGATTGCTCGACAGGTTGGGAAGCCGGCTTCTCTGCTCCAAAGGTTTCGAGAAGATGCTGGGGAATCCGCATAGCAGCGTCCGTGACAAGTTGCTGGTCGGTCTTGGTGGCAGATATCATCCCGATCAAGATCTCCTTCGGTTGGAAGTCGGACACACCCTTCGGCGTATCCGGGTGTGGTTTGGATAATGTAAAGAGGCCGTGTGAAAGTTCCCCGCTATCGAAAGAAAAAAATTCATGCCGTCAGCGTTTCCGTTCCTCTTAACCACGAACTCAATCAATTCCTTTCAAACGGGACCTACCAGACGGTCAATCGATACCGAAACTAACAGTGAAAGAAAAACACCATTAGCACAGCTGTAACGGCCAGAGCCTTTCCCACTAGCCCAAACATACCTTCGCAGGCGTGCCCCTCTCTTCCTCAGGAAAGCAGGCATTCTCGAGCTCAATGATCTTGTCGATGTCGTTGATGGTAAGCGTACGGACGTACACCGACGTCTTATTCAGCGATTTAGGATGGAATGTAAGGGCCATGCTTTGCACGCCCTGTAGATGCAGGGCTGAAAGAATCGTGGGAGCAGCTGCGTATCTGGAAGGTCGAAGGGATGGCGGGGAGAAGAGGAAGACAAGGGTTTTCCTGCTGGATTATGGTACAACTATCGACAATTCGAGCGCAGGGTTGCAGTAGCCTTTGTAGATACTGCTACGATGTCGACTGGTAGTGAATGAAGCTGGCGACGATGTCGGGAGCTAAGTCACGAGCTCATGATCAAGGCTAGGCGGAAGGATGTCGTTGAGGTTGTTGAGGGTCGAAGAAGTTCTAGACAAAGGCAGGGCTGCCCAAAGCAGCAAAAGGGAGGGCGACAAACACAACGCAACACATCTCAAAATGCAACATTTGGGCCGCAGACCTCAGCTCCCCAGGCAGCGGTTTCGCTATGGAGACCGGGTCTGCGTGTATAGCTCTGAGTTTCGGTCCCACGAGACTACGCACTGCTTTTACGTACTAAAGTAGTACTTAGTACGTAGGTTGCCTTCGTAGAATATGTGGTAATGACTACGTAGGCACCTGAAGGGGGGCAACTTACCATCTGGATAACTCGAGCACTAGCCCAGCTTACTCACGAAATGGTCTTTCAGGTGGTCTATTATATCCGTCCAAGGACTATCTACTGTACATAGATTTAGAACTATAGCTAGTACTATAGTAGACGATAAATTCATTTTTAAATAGGTAGGTTCCATTGATATCTAGAAGAGGAGCCCCTCTAAGAACAGCATACTGCAGTAGTGAAGATAAGGTCCAGTCCAGGTCCACGGCTGGCTTCCCTCGTTGTGTAACCCTCTAGGGCTGTATTCGAATCGCGACGTCGGGGTCCGGGGCGTACGTAGCCTACCGCCCGATTGGTTGAACGATGTAGATGCCATTGGCCAATCCGATGCTTAAGCATTGCCGCGCTGCTGTCTTCGAGCTCCTCTGTCTCTGTGCATATAAAGGGTATTCGTCGAAGTGGCTGCCAGGTCTGACCACATATCCTAACGTTATGCCGACTTGGATCAATTTAATCAAATCCAAATGGGTGAACTTCACCCTCTAAGGAGCCTTCACATATCACATATGGTCACGATCTAGATTCAACATTCGCAGTTCTTGCGCCTCAATATTCGCTCGCACGCACGGACTCCAACGCTAGAGAGTGTTTCACGGCCGGCCATCGGCAGCACCCATTAGAGACAGCTCTCTAGCTCCATCGATATATCATTCGTTCTACGATCTAAAAATTATATGCGACACCTTCCTGCTTAGACCTAGAACCTCCAATACGAGACGTCTGCCTTGCGCCGTCTACGAATTGATATCACAAATATCCTCTCACTCGAATATTCACACATCTACGAATTGAACAAAAGGCATCTGAAACTCCAGACAGCCTTGCACGAATACTAATAGCTCTCACAACCGATTCCCCATAATCCTCGCTTATCCGGTATCCAATCGCTTAGATGCCGAAGACTTCTCGTTGGATCGAAGCATGTCTCAGGCCGCCTCGATTATCTCGAAATTATAAATGCATCATGTGTACTAGTTGCATATGTCCCGTTTCTCTCAAATTGTGATATCCTATCATATGTGAGTGTTATACGATAAAATATCGCGGATACAAATACGCATATGCACCTAGACCTCGATCCGTTAAACAGGTTCCTGGCATGAGGCTACATAGCCGGTTCCAGACGAGAAATGTTAATGCGATAGTAGCCATGGAAAGCCTGACCCCTCTAGTCATGCACATTCGCATAAAAAAACGACAGATCTCTTTTTTTAAAGAAAAATTACGAGGGTGGTCGTGTGTGTCGACGAATCAGATTTTGATCCTGCTAAATTTAAATTTATTCCTTGTAGAGGGAAAAATCCTACGCACTAGAGCTCCTAGTCCGTCTACGTAGACGCATTCCAGCTGAATGTGAGCTGATGAATCCTGCACCGAATTTGTTAAATTAAGTAAACACCACAATTTAAAGCTGTTGGATTCCCTGTCGCAATCGCTGCTAGTTGCAACCACACGGTCGCTGTTCGCGTCGAATCGAAATCGATAAGCCCGAGTGCGCAGGCAAGGTACCTCTACCGACTCCTCAGCTCGTTTTCCAATGGGATTCGTGCGGCACACAGAATCGTCGAACTCACCAATAGCTAAAGGAAGGTGGCCTCCTGCCCACCCCACACGACCAGAAAAAAAAAAAAAATTATAGATCAAGGAAATTTCGATCTTACTTCACTATACCCCAACCTATTCTCTTTCGAATATTTTTGCCTGAACACGCTTTCGAAATACATCCCCACGCTACCTGAAAAGCGGTGGCAGTGGAACTCCTCCACGGACACTCCATATAGATCACAACACGGCTCACCCAGGTCTTTGGTAAACGAGACACACCACCTGGATAAGCGCTGAAACAACTGACTGGTCGGAGCTGGCTCAGGGTCCCCTATCAAACATCCTAAACTTTCTAATGTGGGACAATATAATCGATGGACTGGAGTTCGCCGCAGGCATGGCCGGTGGGGAAGTCAGTAGACTTCGATCGAAAAGGGTTTTAACTTTGTGGTGTGACGCTTCTCAAAGGAGGCGAACTCGGCTTTATGGTGGCCTAAGAGGCTTGGACCCGAGCTTGAATAAGCACTCGGTCAGAGCAAAAAAGACGATGCAATGATAATTAATGGCAGTTGCAGTTGATCCTGTTAAGACTGGTTCAGGGATCGTGATGCATATGGGTGTCTGCCATTCGCTGGAACTCCTACCGCGGACGCAAGCCGCGGTCGAGCTATGCAATGTCATGCTTCAAGATATATAGGCCGCGTCGTCCACCTTTGATATCGACATTTCGATCGACTCTGTCCTCTACGAAAGTGTGCACGTCTACGTAGTTGGGTGTTCGTACGATTTCTTCTCGTTTCTATATTCTTTTTATTCTTCCTAGAGTTCAAGGATAGCTGCGAAGCTTCAACGGCGTTCTTTTTTCGTTCTGGTTTATATCTTAGTACTGCAGTTACGGTTTAATATCTAGCCTCCTCTCGTTTCAAGGCACGTTTCCACGACGTATCGGTTTTGCGCAAATACTAGTACTATCGATATAGTCCTTTAGCACAATTTGTGGAACTCTTATAGTATTTGCTTCTCTTAATAACTTGGTCGATTGAAAAGATGGCTATCTGCATGGATTCGATGCCCAGCAGCCATACCTATAGCGGGATACCCGAGAGCTCAAGCAGCGACCCCAGGTGTATCTATGATACCTTTGACAGCGACTTCTACAAATGCCTCTGCGAGGATCTTGCCAAAGAGCTCGACTTTCCGGACCAAACTGATCTTCGAAGGATCAGTCAATTGGAGTTATTCGGCTCTTCATGGGAAAGTAAGTTTTCATACCCCAAAACTTCATATATCAAAAACGTTATCCCCCACATTATATTACCCATTTCAAGTCATGTGAGTGGGGGAGATGTATCCCCAGATGTTTCAGCTCCAGTCGCTGACCTAGTGTAACTTCATCCAGCGGACCCATACAAAAAACTTCTCCTACGATGCCTTGACCACTCCATCCCTCGCCTTCGCGAGCCAGTAACCCCACGTTCCCGCGGCGGGTCAATTGATTATACCGCCACGAATACGACCCTACCCTTCGAATATGAGGAAGAAGAAGCAACGACCATTCCAACAAACCCACCGCCTTCGCCCGCGTTATCGGCGAGGAATTATGTGCTATCGAGCGGAGGTAGTTATACCACCGCGGACCAGATCCGCGACGAGGACCGGTTGGAACACCTGTTCTTTGACAAACTTCATTTACTTTCACCGATGGAAGCCGGTGATGGGTATGACGGCGACAATGACGACGACGAAGAGGACTCAGTCTGCGATAATAGGCTCCCTGCGGGTGAAATCACCGGGGAACGGCGCATAAGGCGACAGCAACCTAATATGCAGACTAAGCATCAATATCACCCTCGAGGTGCGTCCACGGGTCTGCTGGCAACAGTGGTGACGAGCGACGGGTCGATCATTTGGCACTTCAAGGAGTTTTCTTGAGTATAAGATTGGTCGTTTACTGTGGAGAGGCAACATAAGGCGAAAAAACTTCACTCACGGATGTGATAACGTGCGCTTTGTTGGATAAACGTGCAGTGATGGTGGAATACGAGCTGTTCTCCGGGGTATAAAACTTAAATCCGGACACCAGGGGTTTCTGGCATTCATCACGTCACGAGACCATGCATTTCAATCGATCTTATTCCTTTTTTTTTTTTTTTTTTCCCATGGATAATTTTTCTTCTTCTCTAACTCGGCTTTGCGTCTTCGCTTTGGGCATGAACTTCGGATGTTTTAGGGATACGAACGGGAAACATATTGAAACAAGTAAAAAAATTCTGGTGGGCTGTTGATCGGAGTCGGGATTGAAATTCTGTATTAACCAATGGCGCTTGAGGGCAACCGAACATCTCAGTTGCAAGTGGGCTTGATTATATTATATCCTTTTGTATTATAAATCGACACGAGCTTTTCGTGACATACGAATGGATATGGCGATTACCCTGAGAGTCCGCAAAAAAAAAAAAAAACCCCCAGGTGGCGGGAAATTATCCACTTTAGAAGAAACGTGATCTGTGCAACGGCTAACAAACTGGGCTCCGCTTCGAAGGCGCACAGCATTTTTGACATGCCGTGTGCGATCTTTAACATTGAGCGGAAGCGGCCGTTGTATCCGTCGGCCGTTTTCTGGCTTCACAAGTCAACTTTAGATTATTTAAAATCCGCAAACGTTTGGCGGGAGATTTGATGCGATTTAAGAAGCTGCCTATAATGAAATACTTATATATCGGCGTCACTCTATCCGGGTTTGGAAAATAAAACGTTAGGCCGCGATTACCATGCCTTTGTTCATCGAAGCGTCTTCGTTTTCCATCTGGGCTTCCCGACCATCGGTTAAAAGGTTCGAATTCAGGAACCCTTCTGCGGGTAAAGCGGCACAATGGATGCCGGATCCCTGCCCGCTTTTTGGAGTCCCTGAGAGAACTTCTATGGCCACCCCCAGATTCGTGGGCGAAAAACCTTAAGACATACAAGGCAACGGGAGCCTTTCGACGACCCGATCCCAGGCGTTTGCTCTGCATACACATGCACATCGTATGTATGCGACCTAAAAGCTGTCAAGGTGTGGCAAGAAAAAAAAATGCTGCCTTCTCTGCTGCAGGGTGGATTCGATTATGGGGATCAGGAGAAAGTAGTCGACAAAAAACTTCAAGGATCTCGCCGAGGGACAACTTCGACGCCGCTTACAGTGGGAATGTCTCTCTTTCCCCATCAATGTCTCTCGTTTAGACGGCTAAGCAGAGTGGGCTGACACTTCCTCTTCCGGGATAGTCAACTGGCGCGGAAGATGGGATAATCGACGAAGATGGAGAAAGAACATCGACGTGACAAAGAGTAATAACCTTATCTGCACAGAAGTTTTCTTCGCTAGGGGTGGGGAACCCACTCGCCCGTGATTTACCCATGGCAAAGAGGCGTTGGGCAATTGCCTTGAGCCGAAAGATTCACAATCAAGAAAAAAGGTGGGGACGCCGGCCGGATAAGAACGTTGACCTTGGCTCCGCAGCGGGAGGAATTCGCCATCAAGATTACGAACCACTCAGCTAACCGAAATTACTGCAGCGAAGGGGAAGGGTGAGAAGGAAAGGCCCGCTCTTCGGCAAGTCCGTTGTGCACGGCTGAGGCCGGTGGCAGAGAAGAAAAAAAGGGAATAGTCTGGAGCCCGGGCCAGGACTTCTCGCTCCGAGCCGCAGCAATGAACCTTCACCAAAAGCGTCGATGGAGTGCGCGAAGGTAAGGTAAGGGCAAGGGACACCCTAATTCCTGATATATTATGCGCACCAACGGCACAGTGAAAAAGGATCAACAAGAGATCGAGAAAGTTGGGCAAAGAAAATTTTTATAACTTGTTGAGCTTGAGTTCGGCAGACATCGTATCATTCCAAGTAGGATACTCCTCACCTCAGGTGTGGGTGTGTATGGGTCCGGTCCAGGTGCCCGAGCGGCGCCCGTGATTACTATCCAGCCCATATTTAACATGCCTTGTGCACTGCATGGCAGGCACTGCGTCCAGAACCACTTGTAAACCATACTGCGGCTGAATTAATTCTTCCGATGACAGTGCGGATCAGCACCGCTAACCTAGTTTCTTTGCCCCTTCAGCCAGTTCGAAGCAATTTAAAACTGACGATACAGATATCAATTACATTCTTTCTTTTCTTTTCAAGACGTCGGGTCGTACAATCACAGTCTGGACCGTGCATGCTCCGTCCTCGAGAGGCATATTCACAAACCACTGTTCGAGGAGACGAGAGATGATGGGCAATCATTTCCCCATTGATATTAAAAAAAAAAAAGAATCCAAGCATGCACTTGGGCCTCGCTGGAGAAACTTTTGCAGCTATCCCGCTCCCGCGCCGCCCCACTAGCGAGAAACGGGGTCTCGAATGATCCCTCTACCGAAAGATCATGTCTCAGTCCGATGTGGTCAAGTTCCGAGGAATCAATCCACTCTCTCTGAAATCCAATTCAATTCCGATTCACAGTTGCCGGTTTGAACGTTTGTGTCAAAATCGAATATATTTTGTGAATTGGAAATAAGGGGATGATGCATCGATCCAAAGTCTTAGCGGTAGCCTGTCGGACGAGACACGGCTCAGGTTATACACATTCCAGACCGGGCCATTGACGCACCTCTTTGGGAATCATATCACGGACTTGCAAACAAGTTGGCAACCCCACGATTCTTATATTGATTAATTGATTACTAGATACAGTATACCCATTGCAACAATATCGAAAGGAACTTTTGCTCCTGTTCGTGGTGCGGGGTTTAATATTTTTCTTCTTCTTGTTCTTGTCAACTGCACCTTCCTTCAACATGGTCCATGAGAAGTTACATGGTGAACCATGTCAGCCAACTGCGGCCGAGTTTAATATCAACGATGATGCTATAGAACCCGCCCCATGTATTAGCTCTATAGGCGATGCAATATTAATATAAAGTACGGCTTCGATTGGCACTAACCATCTAACAAGCTAAAAGCCTTTAAACTCTAATATGTGGACATTCAATCGTGAAGACAAAAAAACCAAGCTAGGTCGTCTTGTCCTGTTGGGAATATATGGACGAAAAAAACGAACCATGCAGAGAGGACACCCCACGAAATATGCACATGCTCTGACGTTGCATTCGAAACCTGGGAATACCAATCCCCTGGGACGAATGGGGTGTACACAGGCATTTCATGTAGGGCCAAATAGAACTCGACGAACACGAGGCCAGGTGATCTACCGTTGTTAACTTCCCTTGAAACCAAGAAAACATAAACCCACCCCGTCGGCCCCACGCCGTCCTGCGACCAAGGTTCGAAAGGGGAAGAAATTTGCGACGAAAAGAAGTCCACCAACTGACATGATACGTATGGCAACATCGGGGAGGAAACGTTCGAATTGGCTCGTAGTTAAGCATTCCGATATACCCTGTTAGATCCGCAATTCAGTTGCAAATTTCGCAAGCTAGAAGGTCATACTCGCCAATGTTAAGGCCCTCTGCCGTCTCCCCCTCTGTGCAACCTTGGAGCTTGCCGTCCTTGCTCAACTGCACAAGTACCCCCGTTGGGGTTGTACGTAAATCCCACTTGACAAGGTTGAAGGGAGATACAAATTGCCTACCCATATGGAACTTACCCGATGACGCACGTTGTTCACGAAAGGAATGTGGTTAACGGCAGTTGGGTCCTCCCAATCGGCCCAAGAACCGAAACTGGATCAGAAAGAAACCTTTTAGATAGAGCCCAGCTTCGATTTCAAATCCGAACGTGTGAGGAGATCCCACACGGAGCATAACATATTGCCTCCGGTTGGCTTTTTCGGAGATCAATGCAGCAGTTAGCTTTCGCACTAACGTGGCATAAGGACGATACACACAAGCTCTTTGGGTTAAGAAATCTACTAGAACGTCTCGAAATATACCCACCCTGTCGGACTATCGGTTTCTTTGGTCGTTCAAAGCTCCCACCATCCATTCCCCTTGCGTAAAATTTTGTGTAGCTTGTGAATACTATTCACACCTTGGACAGGACCAGGATATTTTCAAAGAAAAGCCCCAAAAAAGGACGTCCTGCAAATACATGGGTCCACGGATGGCCCTGTGGCCATTCCGATTCGTAAAATCCCAATTAAGAGTGCATGGTGTGGTGGAGTTTTTTGAGGGGACCCAAGGACAAGTTCTCTGCAGGTGCAGTTGGAAGTTTGTGAACCAAAAAGTTGGCTACGTATACCTACCGGGTGGCTTTCTTGGGCCACAAGAAATGCTCGAAGTCGTCGTCTATTCAGCGACTACCAACCGCAACCCTATCCCAACGGAAATGAAAACTCATTCGCAAAACGGCCCTCTTTTCGGCGAAATCGATGGCGTTCGGGTATTCGGATCCTTTATAACTTTCTTTTTCACTTACATGCACGTAGATATGCTTCACCGGAAAATAAAATGGCGAGTTCAAGCTTCGTTTTGCGTACGTATCTCCGACGCTGAACGGGAATGGCTTCGACGTTACCTAAACCATCATCTATGAAGGGAAAGCGTAGAGGCGAAATGGAAAAGGTCGCTGAATGTATCGATACTTACAACGCCTCAAGTTATGCTTTCGTATGTCATGTTCATGCATTCACAGTAATGTAGGAGCATATATGTCCCATGTTTGAAATGCAATCATCTCCACATTTTGCAACTGGCCCGAATCGTAAACGAAGCTGTGAAAGGCAGGGATAACGTTTCCTTGGGGTTCGCCAAACCAACCTAACTGGCGTTGAGGCCCCCGACTTGTTCCCGAAGGTTCAAGTGGTGCCTACTTCGGCTGGGCGCCATCTACACCTTCAACGGGAACCTCCAGCGTAAAGACGTACCACCTCGAACCCGTCGCTACCGTAGCATGCGTCCAATCGAAAGAAAAAAAAAACCCCCCTCCTGTAAAAGCATGATATCTGTCTTGTGCAACTTTATGTCAGGAACCACTTTAACGGCCTTACCTATTAACCGTCTGCCCCCAGTATATATCCTTCCCCTTGTGAAAGAAGGGAGCGGGTTGAGATCGTAGCGTTCTTCGGCTGGTTAAAAAACGCCATTTTCGTAATATATTTTAACTTGGAGCTCTCGAAAAAGGTGGGACCCGGACCTTGCTCCGACCGGGGAATGGCAAGAAAAAGTCACTCAATTGATCAATACCATAGCCCCCTCATACGTACGGGCGAGTTTTTGAGTTATCGAGACATGGCCCAGGGTAGGATAATCAGGAACAAGGCTGGCCGTCCGCGTTCCGTTAAGGCTCAGGCACCACAGCGAGACATCACGAGCCGAAAAGTCTCACCGTTCGGAGCTGCTCGACAGGGTATAAGATCGCTCTGGAGTTTCATGCCTTTCCGCGAAGCTCAATATATTTTAATAACTTTTTTGATTGAATTGTAATGAATGCTATGTAGGATGGCTAAGCTAGAAAAAAAAAAAATAAAAAATAAAAAATAAAAACTCCGCTTTGTCGAATAAGTTTTCCCCCAGTCTCTAATATAGAAGCCCATAAGGAAAATGGTTAAAAAGGAAGAATGTGGCTAGATGAAGGTAAATGAGTCCCTGCCGCTATGATCCCGCTGTGTGAGAGAGATGGATGTGGACTGAACAAGATGTAATGCTATGAACGAATGTAATTATTTCCCAAGATGTTTTTTCCGCCCCGCCGAGATCCCAAGGAAAATTAGAAATCCAATCATGGAGATAACGCAAATTGCAAGGAAAAGAAAGAAGAAAAAACTCCGTGAGGGTATTCAGATGGGTATTACAGTTTGCAGAAAAAAGCGGGAGAACGATAAGACGAGGGGTTGAGAGATACAAGGAGACACGTGTGAATGGTCGACAGAAAAGGGAATTCGTCATATGGTTTAGCGAGGATAATATGAAAAAAGGAATTGATAACTGCGCGCCCTCGAGTCGTGAAGAGCGCGCAGCGCATGAGGAGACGGGGAGGAACTTCGTTATACAGAGTATAGGAAAGCACAATGGCCGACCCCGAAAACGATAATAAAAAAAAGAATATCGAAAACTCCTGCAAAGAAACAAAAATTAGGTGAAGAAACGGGTATATGGTAAAGTAAATATGTACAAGAAAAGTAAAGTTGGTTTGTGCTGGGGTTGCTTTGATGAGGTTTAGAGGAGGAGGAGATCCCAGTTGTGTGCGTTCATAACAGTTCTCCATGGAACATATGTGCCGGCGGCGTCAGCTTCCCTCCATACGAGGTTGACCAACTCGTACATGTCGGAGAAGCTACCGAATCGGAATTCCCGAGGAAGGGACTCGAAGCGGTTTTGCAACAGAGTGCGGAAAGCTGATCCAGGAGTAGCAACAGATCCCGCGATGAGGTAGACCCAGGACAGGGAACGATCAAAGCCATCTTCGCCAGTTGGGATGAGCTCGAGGACTGTGGTGAGCTTGTCAACGAGTTCGATGACGGCTGGGACGTTGTGGTTGAAGGGGACGCCCTGGTAGGCAGGGACGAGGGTGGTGAGGTAGATTCTAGCAGCGTATCTATAAGCGGCAGTAATGAGACCAGAAAGGATGGTCGGGTCCATTGGACCGTTTTGAGCTGCGGCAACAGGATCGAACTCGGTTTCGGTAGAAGTGATAGAGGCGCTCAAGGATGTGATGTGGTCAAGGAGGGTCGCGTCGGGGAGGTTTTCGAAAAGCTTGTGGTATTCGAGACATGTGATCTCGGAGATCAGATACATGACCCTATCATCACACCCCATCAACTCCTTGAAGCCAGCGCTCTTTCCTTCTTTGAAGTTCTGGCAGTATTCATGGGCGAAAGCCGGGAATTGGCCTTGCATAGTGGATCCCAGGATATCGATCCAGGCCGCCAAAGTCATGTTGAAGGCGGAGCTGGTCGAAGATTGTGTGAGTTCCTGGAATTGGGAGGTCAGATTCATCTGTTGAATCATGGTTATGGCGGCCTCGAAATGCTGGTGCCATGGGACATCCGGCAGGTTATCGTGAACCGAGGCAACGAAGGCTCTCAGTGCGATAACGCTGAGGATCGCCTCCAATGGCTGCACCTGGTCGACGTTGAGGTTCATGGCCTCGCACAGCCTTTCAACTGTGGATTTTCTGTGTCTCATGATATCCTCATCGACGGCGGAAGTGTCGATGTTTTGTTCGGTAGCCTTGATATGCATCGCGGCGACTGCCAGGCAGGAATGCAAGTAGGCTGGATTATTGCCCAGAGCCGGTGCAATGAAATTGCTCTGCGAGTATGGAACTGTCAAGTCGAGGATTGGGAAGATCATTGGGAGGACGTTGATAACGAAGTGGTTGAGAAGCTGCTGGTCCTGATCATCGTCGACAACGTGATTAATTGGTACTGACTCTGGGCAATTGTTGAAATCAACGAAGTTGAAGTCAACCATGTCCTCTCCAGGAGTCATGTTTTGCGAGGGGAGGATGACGGCGGGGTGTAGAGGAGGAGTGGGTAGGTCGTTCGCCGGATATATTTCGGCTGGCATCGACGGAAGGATGGCATTGCTAATTGTGCTATAGTTCGAATCCTTTCTCTGGGTGCTGCAGAACGATGCCATGCTCTCTCTTCTATCCACCATTGGCATTGTGTTCAGGTAGGACTGCGACTTGTTCTCGAGGATATTCGGGTAGGCGGGATTGTAGGAGTAACCGGAAGCGTCGTAGGTCTCGACGAAATTCACCTGCGTCGGATGGGCCATTTGCATCTTGTCGAAGCTGGAGTCCTGCTGTTCGTAATCACACTCTAACGAGTATCCAGAGTCGACAGAATGAGATCGTACAGGCCGGACCATGCCGTCGAAGTAGTACTCCGGAGTGGGCAGCGTCGACTGGGACACCGAAGACGGATATGCTGTCACGCTCATCGATGCCATAGCGTTATTCGCTGCCTTCTCGGTCACCTTGGTCTTCTTGATTTGCAGCTTGATGACCTCCTTCTGCCGCCGTCTATGCTCGACATTTCCCCACCAGGAGGGTCTCTTGTAGTCGCAGCTTAATCCCAAATGCTTGCATGCCCTGCACACAGGCTTTCCTTCGTCACACTTCTTCCTGCGAAGGCGACATGTGAAGCAACCTTGAATGCAAAAACTTAGTGTGAACTCACGATGGCCAATTAGTATATAAGATGACTTACCAGTTCTCGACCGCTTGTGGGTCTTCGAAGCTGTCTTCTGAGCCTTCGGTTGCATCTTGAAAGGAGGGTTAAGCGACGGGAGAGGGGTATGAAAGTTGAAGGAAGGCGTCAAGCTACTTGCTCTCCAACTTCTACACAACTGCCTCTGTGGTAAAGAACTGTGTATCTTTCGATGAAAGGAAGGTGGTAAGTCTTCGGACTCAAAAAGGTATCAGACAGAAAAATTATTAGAACCAAACAAGTGGCCGAAGAATCGAATGAATCCAAGAGCAGGCGCCGGAGGAAAATAGGCGGGCGACTAAAGCAACGCGATATATAAAATGGAAACAAGGGAAACGGGAACAGGGCAGAGCGTCAACGTCGTCCTGTTAGAATTGAAGATGGGGCGATTATATGGGATGGCTATGGAAACAGAAAGCAGGACAGGCGAAGGTTGTATGGGGAGCGTATAAGTTATAAAGACATACCAGATGTTCGAAGATGGAAGCTTTCTTTCTTTTTCCCCTGTCAAAAGATAATGGGCACGAACTCTTTTTTGGGACTTCCCTCTTGGTGGATATTGGATCTATCGGGTGGTTTATTCTTAGTAACAGTGTATCTTGGGTCGGCCGTCCGTCTGTCAAGTTTTTCTGGTTGCGTGAGCTGGCAGGTAGGTAAGTAGTAAGGAAAGAACGGTCGTATGTGTGCTCTGGCAGCTTTCCTGCTCGACTTTCCTGCTATTTCCTGCTATTCTGGAGAGAGAGAGACCTTTTGGCGCCCGGAGCTTGCATGAAAGCATGCCGGTCCTGCCTGTGTACTTATATTTGGTACGCGCCTACATGGGTGCACCAGAAGCCCCACAGACCACCCTGGTCGTGCTGGCCCGAATGGGGACAGGCCCAGATACTTTATCTTAACTCTCCAGCCAGTCGCTCCTATCAGTTCAACCAAACATGCATCTGCAGGCTCGCAGATGCGAATAAAAAGAAATTGTGTTTTCCTGAGAGAATTCACAGAAAACAGACGAGGTTCATGCGGGCTTTCATTGGCTGCTGCAGCCCTTGCGAGCTAGACAGGGGTTGACTTTTGGCCAGGGTGGGACTGGTCGTTCCCTTCTGCTATTCGACATGGGAGAGCCCACCCCAGGCTTGGATCATGGAGCCTTGCCCAAGGAAAAGAGAGCGACGGCTTGTGGAGGACGAGGTGAGAGAGAACCCTCCCCACGTGCACAAGGGTCAAGTGCGAAATTTCTGTCCAACTCTGCACGGTCTGCGGAAAAAGCATACACAGAGTGAGACCTTCGGGTCACGATGAACTCCGTGGCCTGCGAGATCATGGCTTTCCCTTTTGCTTCTTTCCTGAGCTGACCTTCTTCTTTTTCTTTTTATTCCCCTTACCTAAGGTGAGCTCGAAAAGAGGCCGGTATGTATTTAGGCTCGCGAGAAAAGCAAATGAACCGAAAAGAAGGTTATGTGCGGACGGGATTGCTCCTCGTCCCTGCACTTACGACTTACGGAGGAGGAACGCCATTGCATCTTTCCAATTTACGATAATCAGAGGACCGAAAAAGTTATTTTTGGCTACCGGCGGCCATCTTGATCAGAAAAAATCCCGATCTCCGAATCCTTGACTCTTGACAATTTTTTTATTTTTTTATCTCGTCTTACTATACTTCGCGGTAGTCAGTCATAAGAGTTACCGCTTGTGAACTGCCCATTGCTGAGACTTTCCCTTCCGAGCAGTCGTCCAGACCAAATATTGTAATTCAGCGAATAGACGAAGGAAGCTGTCGGTCCAATCTTCGCTTCACCGCTCTGCATTCCATCCGCACCCGATCCCAGATGCAGGGGCTCCGCTGGCGTCGCATGGCTACAATAGAAGCTTGCGTTCGCGAAGTTCCACACGCGAGCAATTGGGCCTAAACATGTCCTTTTTGGCAGTCCGGCTGAGGTCCAAAATGAAACGGCTCTACCGTAGACGCGAATGTTTGCCCTTTCCCACGCATGCATTGCATGGCCACATGGCGAATGCCCCCCCTCATCATCAAATCTCATTAACATATGTCAAAACTGTATCTCGGAAATGGCCTTTGGCACGAGGCGAAGAACCATCATCCCGGCAGATACGATATAAACCGTGATGAATTCGCCTTAGTGTGATTGTATAATGCTCCTTCGCCTTGATTGTTTAATCCCATTTGCATGACAAACCAACCACACTTGCAGTGGGAATCATTCGCCTTCAGCCCCGTTTAAGATTCTCTGACAACGAGCAATCAACATCCAATCCCCGGGCCCTTCCTGCTGAATTGAAGTCACCGATCCCGAGCTCACACCATAACTCCATTCTAATATTCATAGCAAAACCTGATATCACATTCTTTCCAAGTAATTCCTTATGCATCCGGAAAACCAACCGGGATATCATAACAATCCACGGTATCAAAAATAATTCAGCCTCTTTCTCGGTTCCTGCGTTAGTCCGGTCGACAGTTTGTCAAAAACTGACATGAAACGATAGCGCAAAATATCAACTGCTCCGCAATAATGCCATGCACGTAACGTATGTATGTACGTATCAACGAGCAACTCTGCTGTCAAATTCTGTTATTCTGTTAGAACCCCCCACTCATCTGCGTCATCCATTATCTATGCATGAGCAGCAGATCTTCCAATATCAAATTAAACCATCAATCGATCAGTTATACATGGATGCCTGTGCCTCAAACGTCGCAACCCGCAATCTGGACAGAGTATCTTGAATCAGATATCATTTGATAACTCTTTTCCAACTAGTATATCAAACTCGGTCTACGTAAAGACACACGTTTGCTTAGCGTGTAGAACTAGACCGTCTTCAGGTTGGACTACAGTTCAGGAATGTCTACTCAAGCATCTACAACCCGCAGGAAACAACAAACTAGCAACTCAACAGGTACAGCTAATTAATTAATACCTCAGGTTGAAGTTAAACTTTACTAGTCTTTTTTTACAAATCCAACGGGTGAAACGTCTATTCTGGCCCTTACCGAATTCCAGCTGGTCCTTATTTGGGTCCGAGGATGTGTACCAAGAGCACGCATATGGAAATTGTTTTACCATGTTAACGTGATCCAACTGTTTTCAACTTTCGAATTGTAGTTCATCACCGAATTTGAGATACCGTCAGGTACAGTTTTCGATAGATTGGGTAAGGGGCTGAAATATGCATATGTGCCTTGATGCAGATGTACCACAGCTTCCAGACCTGCAGATTCTACACCGGTATAACTTTCTTGAAACTGTTGAATGATATTGTAGATAGTCGGAGTATCTGTCTCGATACCACGATTAGACTGAGGCCAGACTTCAGACGAACAGATTTCTTCCATGGATTCCATGGAGTTCCTTCACAAGACAAGAGTTCCTCGTATCCTTTGACAACCATAGCTCTTATTCGCCAGATCATATCAACGGTTGTGATACAACAAAGGAATAAATGAAGTCTAACTTCATGCATATACATCATCTAACGGGTACACAGTTGCGGATCTAACCCAGAACTCTTCGACTTGCCAGATAATCATATCAAAATCCCACAAAGGCCGATAGGTTCTCAATCCGGGTTTCGAATCTAGACCAACATACATCATTATCATCCGCACGTGAACCCGGCCATCGGTGCACCTCTACACCAAAAGGATGCGATGCCAGTCCGCATGCTCATTGAGGAAACAGTGCTCCGATTGGTGCTTTAAGCGTAGAGGTCCCTCCGACGGTGCGATTATTAAGCTATAGCCTCGTGGCCAGCTTGTTGATACGATGTCCGGGAAGGGTCAATCCGATATTCGTTTAAATGAAGCGACCCGAGCCCAGAATTTGTCTGTCTCAGGATGATCCAACGGTCGACTATAGAAAGTCCCATCTCGACACGAAAAACGAAACGAGAAGAATATGGTCATGACTATCGATCACCAGAGCGGCGGGCTTACCGTCCCGCTTAAACGATCCATTTGTCTCTGAAGAAATATTGCGCATGTGATGTCTGCATCAGGTCAATGCGAAAGCTAGAAAAAAAAATAAAAGCCGACTATAAAGCCAATGGTCTGGAGCTGAGCTCCACATTGGAAACGTTCGCCCAATGCCCGTTCATGCAGCTGCAGACCTATGATGTCGCTGCTCACCTGGGAAGTAATATCGAAATGCAAAATTTCCGCCGCACATTAAAAATCGAATACGAAATCGAAACTTATTCCAATTCGGCCAAAGCGTGCGGTGCGGGCGATATATTCCAGGGAAATGTTTAAGACCGTCCCGTTGCGTGACCAGATTCACCCGGGATATTGGATTTTCTATCCAATTGCAACAGTTTGGAAGCGAAGCGGCCGAGAGCGAGCTACCCAAAAGTCTATGCAGAGTTAAATCGTTACGAGCTTGAAGAGTTGATTGATATATGGGGGTGGTCCTGAAACGAGAAACTTTTGTCTTGCACGGGAACTCGGTGGATCTCCACTTGCAAGGGTAGCTCCTTCAGCGATTCGTCCTTAACTTCGAAATTTCAAAAGAACCTCAAAAGGGTAGCATTTAGAAAATTAGGAACCGTTTTTTCTGCAAAATTTGCCCCACATGACTGTCTTCTCAAGATGCATGTTTAAGCGGAAGGAGGATGCCGTTGCGTCACCTCATCGCAGAAGCTTTCCAACCTGCCAAGCCAAGTGGCCTGCCGGATTCTTGCTGTCGGCTGGATTCAATTCAGCTCCCAACTTGATCTTTTGATCAGAATTATTTGTGCAACCGTGGCCGAGCTCTCCGTTTTCGCCTCTTGCAAATGAAATATTTTGATGCCTCGTAAGCTGGATTGATCAAATGCGGATATCCGTGAAGAGCAACTGATCATGATATCGACCCTGGGCCAGCTGAGCCGGCTGTGCAAAAAGATTTCGAACTCGGCTCTCCGCGGGTGAAACGGGAATGCAAAAGCAAGAGCGGAAGCACGCGAAGACTGCACGGAATAGCTATGATCTCAAATGTTACCAGTCATATTCGGAAGCATAAAAAAAAAAAAAGAAATAAAAGAAAATCTGCGATGTTTAAATTTTCAGGGATTATTCTGATAAATGGGTAACTTGTACCTGTACATCTGGTACAAACCTATCAAACTTTTTTGGGAAAACCCTTTTTTGCATATCAAGATATCTTGGTCTTTTCGTCAAGGACCATTCTCGAACGAGGCAATAATTCACATGCTTGGCTATATCTGACAGTTGCATAGACGGCTTAAGCTTCTATACGAAAAGGATGAATCCTGTGCCAGTCTACCGAGCTCAAACCCACAGACCGACACCAAGTTTTTAGCGTCCTGCACGACATCCCTGACCTCAAGTCCCGTGACCGAGGTGTGGTAGCTGCTAAAAATCATGATTGGGTAGACGTTCTGTAATACCGACACATGGCTTATAGAAGCTCGAGACCTGAGGTTTAAGAAGCTGACCGGGCTTCGCAGCCAGTCAATTGTTTCCGCCCTCACAAAATCTCAGCGAACCAAAGGAATTTTATTTCTTATGTGATTGCGCAATGGGGGGTTTTGTGGTATCGCTCCGGTACTTCGCACTCTCTCCGCTGTGCCCCTCCACATCCCTTGTCTCGAATGTCTGTCTGATATGATCAGACTTTTTGAAATCTAGGTCGAATGAAAATCTAGCCAATGGAAGTCCAAAAGCTAAAGTGACTCCTGAGGGATTTAATAATCATTTTAGATCCTCATTTTTTCTTCGAATACGACGCCCTGTTCGACGATAGCATGATGACTTGACAGGAAGTACTGGATCCGAATAACCAGATTTTCACCCGCACCGAATATACCTGTTTTGGGTGCTCCCAGAAAACCGGAAGACGAATTCCTGGACTCTGAGCTCAAGAGCTCGGTAATAAATTAATTTTCTTAAACTCCATTATATTAAAAGACCCAGAAAGGCGTATTCCCTAGGATTTTCTTATGCTTGAGCATGAGCTCAAGTGACAAGGCAATTACAAGTGCAGGAGTAGACCAGTGGAGGAACATGCTAACATTTGGTCAACGCAACATTCTACCACACTACCAATAGAACGACGAGGGCTTCACTTCTGCAAGATGCAATGCACTATTGAAAGGAAAAAACATGGTACGATCATCATTATCACAAGAACACCATTCATGCATCTAATACGGGCTATTTCCGCAAACCCTTTCTTTTTGGGGTGACTTCCTGTGGCTTGATTGCCTTGTTTTCCTTTCATTTAGGCGTTACCTCACGAAGGGGAGGAGAAGCTAGAATAGTTTTCCCATCTGATTCGATTGATTTTTTGACCCTTGCCGTTGGGAGGAATCCATGAGACAAGCAAGCCATAAATTATTGAAGCGTCCGTTCGAATATTACCAAGACACTAGTAACTGCATAGACGGGGGTCCTTGCGACGAAGTGTAGCCTTGGAAACATATTAGTTCGCTCAGTAGTCGATAAATGGCTTCGGTGATGTATCGGCGAAGTTTGTTGAAGGATACCTCGGTGGATATGGGATCGTGTAGTTGGAGTAGGCCTGTACACTTGGAAATGTAAAGATGATTATTAGTCTGAACGTTAATGTGGAAGTGAGGTGGGATTGGGCTTACTCGTTAACCCGTCTGTCTACCTGTTCGGTTTCGATGCCCTAGGCCCCATGTCTTGAACTTATTCTCCCTCCGTAAACAACTTAGTCTGTAGTTGCATCGAATCTCCAAACGTCACAGTAGTCCATATTGGTTTCAAAGAGTATTCATCTTTTCAAGATGGATACTCTTGAATCTCCAACCAAGTCCGCTTCTATTGCTGGTTTCGAAAAATTTGAACTCGTTTGATGGTAATTTCAGGTAGGTGACCTTCTCCGCTCTGTATCTTGTCAGAGCAGCAGCCTGTAGGAAGGCACCCGGTCTTCCATGGATTCGAAACCGTCACGGCTTGCTCCTGCCGATGCTGCATCCTCTTTCTGTATACCGGCGGATCCGGTGGTTTTCATTGGGCTTCGAGGCCACGAAAATCCGCCTTTCCTTCCGGTTGGCTGAAGTATTGATTGCCTCTGACTGTTCAAGTCATCCCAATGTTTTCGTTCCCCCCTCAAAACACTTTCGCTGAATGAAAGTGCCTCCCTGTTCGGGTCAGAGTATCACCAAGTCCAGCTCGAGCGTCCTGTTCTTGAGGACCTTAAGCTGGCCTCAGGGCTGAGTCTTTCGCCAGATCTCGAGGTTTCCACCGTCGAGACTATCCCCTCTTTCTAATCATAACGGATACCTGCGACCGCTTTCGAAAGGCCTCTCTGGATTGACGATGGAATTTATACGTATCTCTTCTATCACCAGAGTTGAATTCCATTTTCGAGAGGTTCCCGATCGATCGGTTATGGTCGAGGCCCCGTCTTCAAGTCCGTTGAACCGATATGGTATCGGGTAATCCCATCCTTCATGCCAGTTCTCTCATGGTGGATTTGGATTATCGACCTATCGTCCACCTCATGAGTATCGCTCACCGATTTCGAACCGCTCCCTTCGACGCTCTATGCAGGCTTCAACCTCATGGCTTAGGTGTCCTCTCCTGCATCATCTCTTCCCATAACACGTTAGCCATGTCATCTTTCTTTGACGGAAAAGTAAGCCTTTCCCGTTAATTCTCAGGAATTCCTACATTTGGAATCATGCCGACCGATGGCTCGTTTCACGCCGACCGCAAAAGTTAGCCATTTTGACAGATCTATCGCGTTTCCCGCCCGATCAAAGTAAGCCCGCCTGCTTTTCTCCCCTCTGTTGCATTTTGCGTTCTGTTGTTCCGGCCTCAATCCGTCACTGTTGACATGTTACCGACCGCTGACACCGCCAAACTCCACCCAAAAGGCCGCCTCGGATGAAATCTTTCAGAGAATGAAACAATTCATCTGTCTCAGAGGGGAGCTTCGAGATGACGTTCTAGTAAACTTTTACAATCTCCTTAATTCAAATTTTAATACGGCTATTCTTTACAGCGGGAGCGGGTTGCACGTCATTATGCACCTGTGCGTTGGCAACCTCGAAAAGTTATCACCATGCAGGTAAGCTACCAAATAGGCTGAACGAACAACTCAGCAAAGGCCGTTGCCCCACTTTCTCTGCTGGCTTGGGGAGGTTGGTTCTAGGGTCTAATCCGGTCTTTTAGGTTCTGTGCGGGGTGGTTTCTATTACCTACGGCTTTTTTCAAAGCTCGGTCGAGTCGTTTTGGACGGGCTATTCCGTCGGTCAGAAGAGGTCTCACGATCCAATTATTCGCGAACTATCTCATGGGATTTGCCAGCATGTGATGCCCGAATCACACTTGGTAGTGGAAATCGAGGCTTCATTGGAGGCTAGAGACCAGAGACTAGAGACTCACGAGCTACTCGAGGCAGCAGAGACAGAGGCTGCACTGTCCTTTGTGAAGAGACACTGTTTAGCTTGCAGCTTGAAGTTTGGCTATCTCTCAAGGACGCTTCCTCTGCCTCTGTCGAGAGCTGTGGTGGCTTGGCGATTCGCTGGTACTCGGGGTACTAGTACTTCCATCCCATCCTCCGGGGACGACCAACCCAGCTTACCCCTTGCTCAAAATCCCATCCTCGAGCTCGCCGGGGACCTCAGGTACCAGACCCCCACAGTTGTCCCCACATCCCGGTGTTGCTATTCTAAGTAACAAAGAGATCGAAGATTCCGCAATTCTGCCCTACCTACGCGCCCGGCTGCTCCCACAGCATAAGCGCCTGTCAAACCGTACCAAAAAGGTGTCATTCCCTACCCGAGGCCATGATTCTGCTCAGGAACTCTCCAGCTTAGCCTGCGACCGAACCACCGGATTTAGGATGGGAAGAGCTCTAGTGGCAGTGGTAGTCGGAATATGGTAGGTTGAGGCAGAGCCGTCGAGTTAGACGGAATGTATCAGTCGTAGCTCTCCTCAACTTCCAGATATGGAGAGCGCTCCTCATGGACTTCCCCTCGCCTCGTCGTCGCAGAATCAATGCATTCAGCTTCGGCCTGAATCCAAAGACCAGATGACGAACGGACGAAAGAAAGAAAGAAAAAAAAGTGGAGTTGGCGAACGCGAACGACTCTCGCGCGGGAAGGGCCCGGAACTGGGATTACCCATGAACGCACCTGCAGAACTTCCCGGATCACTGTTCTGTGCCCCCGAAGATGCAGCCTGCCTTTTGGAGAACCATCCCGGTCGATCCCTGCGTGCGTGAAAGACTCTGCTTTGCAGCGGCATCGGGACGACCAAGCGACGCCCGCTCACGGCAAGAACGCGCGCAATGCTGCAGCTGGTCAGAATTGGATGGGATGGATCCCTCGCTCGGGAATGGCCTTTATTCCGAGTCACGTGGACCCACTTTGGCCATAAGCAGGTTTATGGGACGGAACGGTAGACGCTGAAGGCGGTACCAGAGGGCAGGTAAACCGCAGCAAAAAAGAGCTTCGATTTGTGGCACAAAATCGAGCCTGCATGCTGTGCCGACCATGGCACAGCATGAGCGAAGGTACAGACGGAGGAGGTATACGGACCTGCCGCGGATGTATTGCTCTCTCGGTGACTCTAATCCGAATAAGTCAGTGGGGGTGAAGCTTAATCTTTTTTTGTTTTACACCCCTTGCAGTAGCCAGAATTAATTAATAGACCATCTGATATAGGACGACATGATTTGAGCATAAGAGAAGTACCAACTGGGATCTCTTGGTAGTTCTGGAGACGAATCTTCTGGTCTGCTAACTGCAACTGGAGCACAAGATGGGAAAACTTTCGGCTCTCGAGCTTGTCGTCACACAAGGAATCCCGGATCAGCTTGGTAGCACAAACCGCTGTGCGACACGGCCCAAAGCAGTTCGGAGCGACAACACATTTCCAAGCAGGTCGGAAATCGAGTTGCGGGATCTCGAAGGATCACATGAGTGACATCGACGTGCATGAAAATGTGTATGTTGGGGGTTTGTATTATTGAGGTAAGTTCCAGAGAAAGAAATCAAGTCATTTGAAGCCTCAGGGCACTACCTTGTATGCCGTCCGAGCGTTGATGTCGGGTTGTTTGCTTGACGTCTCAGGTTTGGCCATCGTGCATTTAGAAGTGTCCTGCATCTGTTTGCTCTATGCAAGGTGACATTAGGCTTCCGAACCTCGTGGTTTCGCCTGGAAGGAAAAAAAAACGTGGCCTCGCATGTTAACCGATTTTGACGTCAAAGAGGCCTGTGATTCTGCAGTTTCGCGTTCTTTGAACGAAATAGGATTGCATCGACGAGGTTCAGGGTTATAATATTCTGAAACGGCCGTGGTTTGCGAATATCCAGTTACTTACCCCGCTGTCAAGCTTGCATTCAACGATCATGACGGTGATATCCGTGCATATGCCCGTTTTATGCATAATTTAGTTTGCTAAAGATTGTTTGCTCTTGTTTTCCTGGTATTCTTTTTGTCTATGTTGTTACAAGTCGTAGATATACCATTCTCTTCATGTACGTTTTGTATATCTAAAGATCGTCATCTCCCGTCATATGCATGAATATGAAACTGAGATCTGGAGACTGCTATTCATAGCATGCCATCGACACGTCAGTTTCAAGGTTTGTTACGGCAAACACTGGAGCCTACGTCGATATTTTCTTCAGATTTATGCTATATTATCGTTTAGGATAGCAAAGGATTTGCAAATTCAATTTCACAAAAGTCAGCCCTGACTCGGCCCTATTGAGAACAGGGCTAGACCAGGCCTTTTCCAGGCTCTCTCCGGGAATCGAAGGAGAAAGACGAGGATTGGCATCAAGGTTCCCGATATATGCCTTGATTAATCCATACATCACGAGGCAAGGGCGGGCTGGTCTGCCTTTTTTGCCTCCACAAGCTGAATAAAATATTCCTGCCGTTGGAGCATGAGCGATCGGGACGGCCGGCGCGAACGCCTTCTGCTTGCATGACTGTACCATTCCGTAAGAAAAAAGCGGCAAAGGCAAATGACCAGGCGGAGGAACCATAGCCCGAGAAACTGTACGTGCCGTCTTCAAGCATTTAGTGCCTGTAATTGGGGATTCGGCATTCCGGGAAGGGGTAAGATTTGAGCCTTCGCAACTTTTGATATTATGCCATATAGTTTTGAATATTGTGATCAGAAATGTTGCTGATCTCCCATGGGGGTCCGGGAGAGGGTGCACATTGTCGATAGGAATCGATTTTCTAACCGTTGTTGATATTTGTTAAGGAGATATCTGGGCGCTTATGGGAACTCGCCTCGTACGCGTAGTCATCACATCGCCTGTAGAGGGACTTGGCGGGTTAACCGGTTTTGAACGAGCAAGGCCCGATTCGTCTGAAACGATGAAAAGAAAAAAATAAAATAATAAAATAAACTCTGCATGAGGGCCTTCTTCTGGGCCTTTTTCTGTTGTGGGCACAGACTCGTACTCGTCTAAGTGCGGAGTTTCCAAAGTGGTGAGATAGTCATGTCTGAATTAATTGTATCTGCGTTGCAGGGCGGTTCTGTCCCCTCAATATCCAACAAACTCTGGTTGTGGGTGCGCGAGAATATTCCCAATTCGCCAACAGGCCTGCCGCCCCAAAAGTACATTTACCAGACTGTAACATCCTGTCATCACATGAAAGCTAGTGGATGGTTTCATGGTCTTTTATTCCTATCATGGTGTAGAATTCTTCATCTGTCGAGAGTGTAGAGCGTTTCTGTTGTATATATGTGACGTATACGGATGTATCAGTCCCACTGGGCTAGTGAGCCGAATACTGACAGATACGGCCCGGGAAGCGCCTCAAGCTCTCGCTCGGATGATAGTGCTAATTGAAAATATTGAACTAGAATAGGCTAGGTGTATCCTCGAAGTCAAATACCGCTCGTCTGTAGACGCAGGTTAGAGCTCCTGAGCTCTGGAAGTACCTGTACAAGTACTCAAGTGACTACTATGAAAAGCCACTGAGCCATCCTCGGAGGCAAGTCCATGAAGTGGAGACTCAATTAGCTTATTTTCAGGGAATGGTGCGTAGAAATAAAGCATATTATTTTAGTGTGTGCGCCTGAGAACCTGGTCCTGAGACATCTCGACTACCATTTGGTAGTATCGCCAAAATGTGCTATTGGATGAATTTCTGGAGAACCGGCCTGGGTACGAGCGAGCAAGAACAACCGATATATTTTTGTAATAAGATTTGCACTAGTATAGCCTCCTCTTTTTAGCTGATCATAGGTTAGTAGGTTCGGACGGGAGGGGGGAAGTGGGAGAATTGTCTGTCAGGGTGCAGCCATCTTTTGCGAAATCCTAGACATTTCACAACCATACTTTGAGGCTATCCATGTTTGAGTTTAGTTGGACGTTCGAGTATTCTTCGCGGTGCGGTGCGGAGAAGTCGCCGGCCTGTATGTGTAGATACAATCTGTAAATCTTAGCGTCGGAATTTCGAATCTGCTGCCTTAATTAAGTCATTAAGACCAATCCTGATTGCAGATTTCTGTTCATGTGGTCGAAAGCCGGTTCCTCAGCTCAACGTTTCTCGACACGAGACATTGAATGCTCGAGTTTATTGTGAATTAAATTAACCGTCGGCGTAATTTGTTCAGATGAGGGGTCGACTATAGGTGGTAAAACACATATTGTATGGACATTTTAATATGTGAGGGACTGGCCAACCTTCGGTGGGTAAGTCGAGGAGAGATGATAGAGGGCCTGAAGAAACAGTAATTCCCGGTATCTAAAGTTGTCTCGGGCTGATACTTGTAGTCATTGATAATGAGTACCTAGATATGGGCAAGTACTGAGGCGATATATCGAAATCGCACTTATCGAGTTAAGTTTAGCATCCCCACGAACAACTAGTCCGATTAGCGTGAACGCCATATAATTCGGCTTGATATGACCTAGTTGCCTCAAACAAGTTCGATAGAACCCGTATCCGAGAGTCTCACTAGTCGCTCGCCATGTGTTAACTGAGGGCCCCTCTGGACGATTTCTTGTTCCGGTCACGACGTCGACCGACGTTAGGCCATCCTGACTATTCCAGATGCAGCGACAGTACAGGATAGGATCAGGGACCGAAGAGATCCACCTGCTGCTGTGGGAGGGGCTTCCGAATCAAAACCAAGATCTGCTAAATCTATGATTTCCTCGTCGAAAACATGTTATAGCCTGTCGGAAACTAGTGTCAGAAGTTAACAGTTACCTAGCATTACTGCGGCAGGCATCTTATCGTCGGAGAAGTTGCAATGTTGTAACCTGCTTTGTGTTGGGCGGCCCTTTTTCGTCTCCAATTCGGACAGCCGTTCGCCGACACGTTGAGACCGCAAGTTCAAGGCAGCACACTCCAATCCAGCCTCATTATAACGAAGGGGCACAACATTCTCAAATCGTCACGAATGCCTCGATTGAGCGGTGCCTCAATCGAATCGAGATCCTCTCAATTGGCGAGGTCATCGTATGATTTGTGGCCTAGGGCCCCAGGGTGCAATTGCAAGGCATCTGAGGCCGTGGCCGTTCCGTTTTATCACTAAAGCACAGCGCCCACAAATGAAATCGCAGGAAGTCATTATCAACCGAAACATCCCGGCGACCCGCATTTCAAATACCCAGGTCGGGCAATTGGGATGACATTATAAACGATAATGCACGATCAGGAACCCCACGAATCTTGCAACTGTTCTGTTTGGTCGGCGGATGCGGGATAACTTTACTGAACCGGGGCCTCGATAAAGCCCAAGATGCCCATCTGGACGGACAAAGAGAGTTTTTTCTCTCTTTCGACAAGGTTGATTTCTACACCGTAGAAATCGAATGATGATGTGAGTGGGAAAAGGATGAAGACGGTTTCAGATTCTCGCCTAATGGGAGAACGTGCAGGTCTGGGTATCGTATTTCTCTGACCGACGCAGAAATATTCTCTCTGAACTTGTGAGAAAACCTGCCGTCTCTCTTGAGACGGCTTGAAGGTGTGGCAGCACGAGAAATCACTTACGGCCGCCTGTTTTAGGATCTTGCGATTGGGTGATGCGCCTTTCTTTTGCGGTTCGATTGCGGGAGAGCTACAGCCTGATATCTATCAAACCTCTTGTCACAGATGGGGCGCGCGGGCTCCACCTCTTCCCGCGGAAGATTTCGCAATTGACCAGACTTTGAAGCGAAATGAGAGGAGCTATGGTTGTCCTTCAAAGCTTCAGAAAACGAAAACCCGTGATGATAACGATCTCAATTGGCACGGTGGACCGGGTCATTGATGACGGCACTCTCTGGGCTCGTTTAATAACGAGCCGATCACGCCGAATTGCTACGGCATATTGCGCGTAGCAAATTGATGCTTCGAGTCCGGCTTTCCCGTTCCGCAATGCAAGCAACAAACGGGCGTGCGCGCACTGACATCTGAACGAAGGGCAATTGCCCCTCCTTTAGCGAATGCAAAGAGTCGAGAACCGGACCAGCCATGAAAAAGAAAGAGTCTTAAGATTCGAGATATTATACCGACAAGATAGTCGATTGTTCCACTCGCCTCCAAAGAACAAAGTATCGACGGCGACGCAAGATATTTTGTGGTTGGGGCACCCTCGAGACAAAAAAAGAAATCGAACAGAACCTTGGGGGTGAGCGGACAAGGTTGGATTTCTTTACCCCTCGGAAGGGGTGACCTGGGCAGGGTGTCTGGCTTGGGGGATTCAAGAGAAGTCAAGGCGAGGTCTACCAGCATGGAATTACAACCTCTCCTTCGATGCAGTGCGGTTGTATCCATGCTTTCTTTTTGACGGTCACAGCATTCAAAATCTGCGGGCAAGGATTAAAACATTGCTCGATCCAATTGGGAGGCCGAGGCTGGGATATGCAGGTGAAAACATGCCCCCCAGCGCCTAAGCTAAAGGTTCCCCACCATCATTATTATGCTGTCCAATCCAATACTATCGATTCTGCAGAGGGACATCTCAGACACGCAACAGAAAAGAGAGCGTGATTAGCCTGCCTTGGGGACTACTAACTTTCTTTTCTTTTCCCAGTTCTTTCCCAGTATAGAACCAGGCATGAGCAGAGCTCGAACCAAACGAGAGGACAGGACGCCAACCCGTGATTGCTTTGGGTCTGAACGGTTCGTGCTCCGATGAGGGTCGGTAGGTACTTGTACAGTGACCTGCCAGGTACTGAAGCATGGAGCTGCGACCCGTTGACTGGCAGCCAGGAGCAGAAAGACCAGATATAGAACCAATTCCAAGGCGCCAACCAGAACCTCGAATCGAATCTCAACCTGCTTTAGATGGTCTTTCCAGGAGATGACCTAAAGCCCATGTCCACCAGTCCGCTCCGATCCTAACTGTCATCCGTCTATTTCGGGCTCTGAGCGTTCGACGACTGCTGCTCTTCATATCCTTCCTTGCTCCTGCTCCCATATCGCACTAGACAAGTGGGAAGGTATTTTGCCGTTCCATTTTGCTATTTCCCGCCTTTAACAGGGTCCGGCCACACTCTAGCTTCGGGCGAAGCAGGAGAACGACCACCACCCATGACACTGGAGTTTCGAGCGTCGAGTTTCATCTTTGAACCCCTCGTGAGGAAAAAAAAGGAATGAGAAGGAAGCGGTGAGAAAAAAAACGACGACGCAAAAAGCTTAAGCCGGCCTACCGCAAAGAGAAGATTACAAAATAGCTTGAAGCCCTCACCCACACGCGAGACGCAGCCTCCTCTATTCCTTTTTCTCTCCCACTTCCCTGGTTTGTTACTTGGGATATATCTCTTCACCTCTGTCATCATCCTGCACCTCGTACCTGCGGGTGCCTTGGAACTTGCCCCATTTCAGTCGTCCTTTCATACGCATCACGCCTCGGGTGCAGCATTAATTACAGACTGTCAGACAGCAACGTGGACGGGTGGTGACAGCTGTTAGATAACGGCCGATTCAACTGAGACTATAACACATAACCAACAGCATAGACGCACCTTCGGCCGACCTTGTTGCCAGTTGTAACAGATCTGATATATCTCCAGATATAGATATCGATATCCTATATATCGGCTCGCCACTGTCCGCAGTGGCTCGACTTCCTTAGGGAAGCGGCATTAACGCCAGCAGCTTTCAAGACCCAAATTCACAGTCCTTACAGAACTCCAAGATGTCGTACCACCCCCAGCACCAATACCTCCACTCATCCATCTTACCTCCTCTGGTAAACATGGAGAGTAGGAGGGCCCCGCGCCCGCTATCCGAGGCGACTTCGATCGCATCGTCCGTAGACTTCGAGGATCCTCTGGTACTCCAGATGTCGCACGCCAGATTATCTAAGGCGCCGAGTTATCGATACTCCTCATACGACAACATGGAGCTTCCGGAAGACGCGGAAGAGGAAGGGGATTACATAATTGATGATATTCGGGAAGAAGACGAGGATGATGACGAATACGAGGCCGGAAGGGGTGTACCGGAAGATAGTTTATACAATAAAGCACTTAGGATGAACAATTGGTTGTCGGATGGTGCCAGGGACTCCGTTGGATCTGTGAGTGCTTTTCTGGGCCTCTTCTCTCTCTTAAACTCCGCCTAAAGCTAATGATAATATGGAAATCACAGGATGGGATGAAAACCGCTTCTTCATGCGACGAGGCAAAGACTCCGACGACCCCTCCATTCGATTTCGGAGCGCCGCAGTCGATGCAGATGAGCATGAAGAGGACGACCGTTGGCCCTCGTGGGCCTCACTTGTTCAGCACGCTGTTTTTGCAGCCGCATCATAGCGAAGAACATTTGGATGACGACTATCTGTCGCCGATTTCTCCTGTTCGCGAGCCTTCGTATCCGAGCCCGGGCCCTTACTCTAGGAAGTCACCGGTTGGATCCCAGCACAGTCTACTCCAGGTCCCACAGGCCCTTCCTAGTAGGCAGCATCTTCCCGTCGAAGTCAACGTCAACGAGAGACCTGTCAGTGCTATGTCAATGGCATTGCACGACGTCGAGGAGTACGAGATTGAGAACTGGTCCCCAATGCAGGTTTGCAACTGGATGTCCGACCTTGGATTCGAAGATTCCCTCATCGAGAAGTTCCGCCAGAACGACATCTCCGGTGCCATTCTTATGCAACTGAAGTGGGAGGACTTGAAGGAATTGGATATCCAATCTTTCGGCAAGCGCATTGAACTCTGGTCCGAACTCAACCACCTACGGAAATCACCAGTAGTATCAAGCACATCTCCCAAGAGGGATCTCAGCTTTGAGACGAGTTCCGTTCACTCTCCACCCCTTCTCTCGAGGCATGCGTCTCGAAAATCGCGAGAGTCCAAATTCCGTCACTCTCCCAACCTCTCGACGGTGTCGCCCTCATCTTATACATCGAGCCCCTCTACTGTCACCCGCTCCAATACTGTCGCAACGAGCCGTCCGTCCGCTCCAAGTCCTCGAAAGCATGCTCCTGTTCTTAGGATTAGCACAGACGTCGCGTCCCTTCAACATCGCCCAAGGCTCCAAGTTTCCGCTCCACCAGAACCTGAGAGCGAGGATGAGATCGAGGAAGTCGATGACTTTAGCGATCATGATGCGTATTCCCCGCCTCCAATGGAGGAGAAACGCCGGCCAACTGGTCTTTCCATCATTATTCCTGATTCTGCACTGGCGATCCCCAAAGCCTTGAACTCGGCCGAATCCAAATCATCTCATACACCTTCTCATGAAGGTCGCAGGCATAAACACGCGCCCCGTTTCACCGCGCCCCATCCTGCCAAGAGGAGGGTTAGCAAGCGTCTTTCGACCCCGATTTCACCCGTTTCCGCCTCCATTGAAATATTCGCCGCGCCTTCCGTTCTTGGACTAACGAAGGGTAAGCGTGTTTCAATGCTCGAGGCTGAATCACCAAGGTGGGACAATGACGATATCCACGCTAAGAGCCCGTGGGCTCCTTCAATTTGCGCTTCAAGCGACGTATTGAGCCCATCCGACAGAGGGGACATGAGGTTGAAGGCAGATGAACTCCGCAAAGTCAGCGCCTTGACTGCTCAAGAACAGGTGAACAAGTTCATCACACTTCAGCACTTGCAGAGATTGGAGGAACGAGCTCCCTCGAACTTGAAGAATGAGATGACACGTGACAATGAGAGCCCTGTCTCACCGCATGGCACTTATTCGATCAAGTCTCAGCCTCCAATGACGAAGGCGGTTCAGAGGAGCACCTCTCTTCGAACCTTCGACCGACATAAGCCTCGTGCATTACAGCTATCAACCGAAGCAGTTGCACCAGGTCCAGCAAGCGCCGGTTTCACCCCTCGCAATACCGAAGATGTTCGGAATTATCACCCCCCAGAGGTTGCGCAACCACAGCAGCCACCCGTCGCTAACAGAGCTGCTCCCCCACTTCTGCGATCTTCGACTGTCCCAAGCCCACCTATTGGAACTCATAATGCTCCTCCACCTCCTCAATTAGTCCGATCCGCATCTGTGGCAAGCCCCAAGCCTTCTCAGAATAGCAGCGTCTTCCGCTCGAACTCCATCTCGGGTCTCAACCGAAAGCCTTCTTTCAGCAGTAGCAGTAAGAAGCCACCAAGTCTTGGGAAGTCTTTGATCGATACCGTCAACGAGGAGGCGGAATGGGAAGATACTTCCAGCCATGGCTCTGCTCCCGCATCCCCAAGCGAACGCGTCTTTACCGGTGAAATGAAGAAGCGGACCAATCACTTCTTGCGCAACGAATGGGTTACCCATCGCGTTGAGCTTCGTGGTACTAAGCTTACCGTCTACAAGTCCACGACTAGCCGTGACGTCCTCACGACAATCGAAATCGATGACTACAGCGTCACCTGCACCACCTCTGGGTCAAACAAGTTCAAGGGCCTCAAGACCGGATCCAAGAAGGACTCTGATGGAATGTATCACTTCCAACTCGTTGCCAACCAAGAGACGAAGAAGACTGGCGAGCAAAAGAAGGAACATCATTTTGCCGTCTCCAGCCGAGAGGAGCGTATCGATTGGATGAGGGAGCTTATGCTCGCCAAAGCCATCAAGCAGAAGAAGTCCGGATTTCAAGTCGAAGTCAACGGAAAGATGATGTAAACCGACGGCAGTACTTTTCAACCCTTTCATACCCCATCTCTACTTCTATTTTTCACTTGTTCATATTCTACGTCCCCATTGCACATACCGGCCAAACCCTATCCTACACAGATTTCCCTTTCTAACTTTAGCATTTACTTTTGGTGGCGTTATGACCCTATTGCATTGTCGATGTCTGTTTTCGTAACTCTGTCATGCATTTTCAGCGAGCTATATCTCCTTTTCTTTGGCCTTGCCACTTTATTAGCCTCGAAGTTTCAGTATAATTGACCGTCTCCTTTTCTTTCCTTGTTTATGACCAATCTTCTATGGGTTTTCTTTCTATGCACTGGCGGCCTGGAATAAGATACCACAGCTACAACGACCACCAAAATCAACTAAAAAGGGCAGTTGCGATATCTAGGTAATTAGCGGTATATACAGCGGGATTCAAAAAAAAGATTACGACACCCAACGGAGGGACGTCGGGAATAGCGCGAGCTACAAAGGGTGTTTCTCTTTCGTCATTTTGTTTCATTTCAGATGCGCGTCCTCTTTGAAATGCGATTTGGGCTTTGCTTTTTGGGTTCGCTATACCGATGGATCTTCTTTTTCTCTTTCTTGATACTCCGTTACTTGCTCTGTCTTTTTTGCCCCACAATACCACTCTGTTTTCCACCGACTTCTTGATATCATACCTGTTTTTTTGCCAGCCTTTGCATAGCACTTCTACTTTTGTATATATTATGGACCAAATCTGATAGTGCTCCGTCTACCTTGCAGTCTTCCAACTTTTACGTTTACCATACCCCGTGGCACTTGAACACATGATAAGATGGTTACATAAAAGCATCCCATTGGATTAGAGCAATCCAACTCCAACAAGGAATCCAAGCTTTCGAAATTTCACGAGCTTGATAATCAGACCGTCGGCTTTCTAATGATACACCCCTGTATCATGAGGTATAGATACGGAACAACTTAATCCGTCAAAGGAGAATCCCGATACGTGGCCATCATAAGGGACCGGTCGTTTCTCCAGATCCCCGCGTTCGCTGTTCGCTATCTAATACGATGCCAGGCCGTTCCCCCACACCGAGGCCCCGAAGGACTAGATATTATTCACTGATAATTAACAGATTTATCACGGATATTCCCAGGATGTTTTCTCCACGTCCTCCCTCCGAACTCATTGATGCGGCGCGGCAGCTATGGCCCTGCGCACGGTCCACATATTCTGTGCATTTTTTCACGGTTATATCTGAGATTCAATAGCGCAATATAATACTAGTATCTGATATTACGCAGGTGTTTGTTAATAGTCGGTTGATTTCAGGGTTTTTAGGCTAGATATGTTTGGCTTCCCGTACAATCGATTAATCCATGGATCAGATCCTTGTGATACGAGATTTTCTTTGCATTATTCTGTGCAGCTGCCGCGAGTACCTTTATGAGAAAAGGAATACGGAATAGACGATATCTGAGGAAGACCTGTGCTATTATATTGTTCGGGTGTAATCAGATTATATTGATCCACAATATGAAGATTAATTGAGCATCCAGGTACGGTTTATAATTTACAACGGGTCTGACCATGATCGATATCCAGCACAGCCGCAACGGCCAGATTATAGTTAAAGGATCAATGCCTGTCGCGGAACGGCTACGTTTACCGGGGAAAAACAATTAAGGGGATTGATTCTATTCGGTTGGGGCAAGCAAACATTTTCGAGCTATTTCCAAAATACTTGGCGATATAAACGGCTCGAACGGGTAAATATCAAAAAATCTTGAACTCGAAATATATCACGCAGTTGTTACTTAGGTTCACAGCCGTCGGCGACACGTTCGACCGATTGGATATTGCATTATTGTTGGAGTCGCACGGTTGGCTTTGGCCGCTTTGAACAGTTTCAAGTGTAATGCGATCCTTACGGGGTCACTACTAGGTCACGGCCGGATGTCATTTAGCGACGACTCGCAAAGCTGCTGGTCGTAATAATATTAATTTGCTACCGGAAAAAGCTTGAGACCTCGAGGGTTTTTTGACAGGTCGCACTCGGTAACTCGTCAAACGAGACTGCCAATGCGAAGTACAGCTTCGAACAGAACGTTGGAAAGTCTTACATGTATGCACGTATGCATGTCTTAGGCTCTTGAAGCTCGAAAATCTATACAGCCCACCGTACACCCCTACTTGGGTATTCCTGGCCGTCGATCCGGCCGTTCTGTGGTCACCCGTACATACGTGGGTATAACCGTGCGACGATAAGACGGCGGGGCATGTTTTTGATCTCGTGGGTGAATCTTACCGACGTCCGGTCGGTTTTACAACCGACAAGAAAAAAATGCACTTTCCGGGTTACCTTGGGCTGCATGCATGCGCACAATATCAGCTGATTGAAGCCAAAAACGAGGTGGTCGGGCTCTCCGGTGAGAGAAATGTTGGAAACTTCGGTGTTGGATTTCGTTCAACCATTCACATCGTTCTTGGAAGATTTATTTGCAATTGGTGCATACATGTGGTGGTGGTGGTTACCATTCCCGATCGATCGTGAGATCTATTTGTGACGTCTCCAATTTAAGAAAACCGAGTCATCAATTGCCTCGTGTCAATGCATCAATTGATGGCGGATTATGGCGTCTATGCACCGATACGAATCCGATCAAATCTTAGATCTCCTTTTGGCGACGCAGCGCTATCAGCTCCTCACAATCGAATCACCAGAGAAAAAAAAGGAAATACAAAACCGCCTGTGTCACCGTAGACGCCCGTATGGAATACCAGCGAGAATTTGTGGAGGCCCTGCATGCATGCAAACGCTGAGCGCTGCATTCAGCTACTTCTCTCAAACGAAATTAATTACTCTGGCTCGACCCTTGAGGGTTTCGCCGTCGATCACGGAGAGGAAAGCTAGGCTGGTGGTGGTGGTCCGAAGCTTCCCTCGGTTTGACGAACATAGGCAATACGTCCTGTTCTATAGAACATGATGCCGAATAAAACATACAAGGATAGCATCGGACGTAATATATTGCGTGCACATATATTTGCCAAATGGAGGATGCCTTCAAATAGCGAATACGAGGATTACCTATGTGAATTGCGGGGCTCAAACATCCCGAGCTTCTCGAAGGGAACTCAACAGTTATCGAATCGAGCGCTTATTGAGGCTTGAAGGCTTCGCACTATACCCGGGGAAGATCTTACCGTCCGGAATAGAAACTCCTTCCTGTGCAACCTTCGAAAAAAAAATTGGCCCGGGAGAAACCGTTAAAACTGTCATTCAGACGACAAACCCAAAAGGAATATGGACGGAGATGGGAGACAAAGACTGGGATATTTCAAAAAAAATTTTTTTGCGGTATGTGCAATTGAAACGGCTGAACCTAACTGTCGGTACCTGAAAGCCAATAGCAATAATTATGGGATCACATGTTGCTGACAGAAGTGGGAATCTCGGATTGAGTAAGCCAGAAATACACACAACCTTATAACAAGATGGATGCATAATTGGAGCCACTTGCAATATAATAATATCTAGAATCCTTCTGATTCGTACAGCTGAAGCGAGAAGAGATGGATCATGGCGATGCAAGCAGTTAGTTAAGAACATCACCGAAAACCTCACAAGCCGTCATTGCGTCGAGCGTCCGTTCGTCCTCGAGTCGGGCGCGAACAATGGGGATTGTTTGTCGGGCGGTAAACCAGACCTTCTCATTCGTCCAGGACCCAAGTCGTCTACCAACCTTCAGACTGCGTTGTCGGCGGGCTGCATTTGGCCGTGGTTGGTTCCTGGACGGCCTGGCCTGATGTCGGGAAGATAGCGGATAGATTGGACGAACTGTTAGGTTGAAGTAGGGAAAGAAGCTTCCCCTGCCCTGGCTCTTCGGTTGACAGTTTGTGGTGCGAATGCGAGGCACTACATACATGCTGTAGACGACAGGGCTAGGTTCCTGACAGGTTTGTGCATCGATGCGTCGAACGTGGGATGGAAGTTATCCCGGCGCCTTGATAAGGGACACGCATTGAGCAGGAAGTTAAGTAATTCGTAGGTTAACGTTATGTGCCCGTGGGGGCGCTGTTGCGGGCCTGCTCGTTGTCGCAGTGCGGTAGATGGTAAAAAGCGGCAGCGCTGCAGCGACGTATCCCATTTATATACTCCAAGTTGGCCTTACCTCTACTAGATCTCGATAGGTAGGTGAGGGGGAGGCTGACCGAAGTGCTCTAAGGACTTGGGTCCGTCATTGCATATTATTGTACGATATGTCACTACATGGCAAACCTATATCACAGCCTCCACTAATCACGACTGCATCAGCTACGGTCGAATCTCAGGCTTTTCGTCTCCAATCTTTATATTCATCGTTGCTCAAATATCTCGGAGCCAGAGAGGACGCCAATGACCCCTTCCTTTACAAAGCCAAAACTCTAGGCCGGTTATCAAAACCCGCCCGAATCTCGACTCTCCAAAAGGTGAAAAGCCAAATAGCTGTACCCCCAAGTCCCTTTCTAAATACATTTATATATGTGTGTGTGAAGTTCATTTACTTCACAGAAGGAGCGTGACGAAGTTCGAAAACGAAATCTTCAAAACCAAAAAACCAGAACAGTAAAACATTTTGCTTGCTAAGTGACACCAAAAGGGAAAAGGAGATAATAAATTAATGATAGGATGTATTAGAAGAAAGCGACCACATGACCCAGATCGAGCGAGCTCAGAGTGTCTGGATCAAGTGGTCGGAGGAATTAAAAAAAAGTTCAAGGTCTGACCTTATATGCGTACATCAAACCGCTACCAAAGGAGAGAAACAACAGGCAATCCTATACACACTAGGTATGGAGATGAGAGGACGTGACTCGTGGTTATCCGGGTCGCCATATAACTTTAGGTAAATGGAGACATGAAAGTTAACAACAAAAAGCAGAAAAGGCATTTGGGTATCCACCGGTGTAATATAAATTTAAGGAAATCTGGCTATGTTCAAGAAAAGGGAAAAGGAACTCGTGAATCCTCATGGAGTATTAAGGGGACCAACGGTGAAAGCGTGGGAAAACGAAAAGCTTTGATCAAAGTCATCAAACAGGTTTACTTGCTTGGTGGCTTGGTGGCTTCACCGGTGTGAGGATTGATAGCCAACCCCGAATTGGGGTCGATGATTGGGGCACCGACGGCGACGGTGGTGGTCTGGATGTACATTGAGTATCCGCGCTCGGCGAGGTTAACATCGGTGGTGGTCTTCATCTCGTGCTCGGTTGGGCGGTAGACATCATCGTCACCGTTGGCAAGCTTGCGGAGGTAGAGCTCGTGACGGGCCTGGTCACGGAGATCCATTGACTTGCGGAGCTTGGACTTGGAGGCGTAGCGCCAGAAAGCGGCGACGTAGAGGATGATGGCGAGCGATTCGATGACAATCTCGATGATTGAGCAGACAAGGGTCCAATCCTATAAGTATAAGGTCAGATATTTGTACCTAGTTGAGACTGATATCGAGGTAGTTGGAACTTACCAATTGCTTGCAAACGAGGTCGTAGTCAATGTCATCCTTGAAGAGTTCCTTTCGCTGGTTGTCCTTGCATGACCATGCCCACATATCATTGCCGTTGCTATTGTTCTTTGCGCTGGTGATGGTGCCGGCAATGACAGCCCAGAGAATGATCATGAAGAGGAAGCCGAAGACAGAGAAAGCGGTAAACCAGACACTAGCAGACTCAGCCTTTTCGTGACCGCCTCTCCAGTACGAAATGAGGATGCCGATAGCCAGGAGGAGCGAGATGCAAGCGATGGCAAGAGTAGCATATGTAGGCCAGAGAACGGTTTGAGGAGCCCATGGAGGAAGGTTGTTACGGTTGGCCAAGTGCTTCGTTGCGAAGAAGATTGCGAAGCTGGATGCGGCGAGGGACAAGACGACGAGGGAGCAGCCGAAGTTAAGGAATCGTAGGAAAAGCTTAGCTGCCCTGATTCTGAACTTGATCCTCATGTCCTTTTCCATGACATCCTTGACATGCGCCTCACGTTCCTGAATCCTCTGCTGCTTGGCTTCGGCGTCCTCATTGTCGTCTTCTGGGAGAGCAAACGTGGCGGTCTTTGGTCTCTTATTACCCGCATTGCTGCTGATAGTGCTCAAAGATGTTCCGGGTCTGCTGCTGTCGGATGAGCCTTTCTTTTCAGAAAGCTTGGCCTCGGTCGAAGCCATAGCGTTGATTCTGCTTTCTCTGAAGCCACTCATTCCTGCTGACGACGAGGAAAAGTCCACGTTAACTGATTCTCTTTGATGGATGCGTAGTGGAGTTGCTGGGCGTTTGGAGTCCATATGGTAGGTATTAATTTAATTCCTCGAGGAGGAAGTCTGGCTGTATTTAAAAGGCTCGGAACGTTTGGGATCTTGGGCGGCTATAAAGTGCGCAAGATCGAACCTGTTGAAACAGTCAAGGTAATAGGATGCGCGGTCTTCTCTGAAGCTCGCTATGGAATATAAAAATTCACTGCAGTGAATAGACAAAGACAAGCTATCCTTTTCGGAGAGGTTGGTATATAACTTCGATCCGAAAGACTGTCCCGCAATATTTCTTCCTGAAGTATCTTTCGATTTTCGTGAGGCCTCGAAAAGACGATAGCAGAATAGAAGAGCGAAGGTGTTGGCCAAAGTTCAGGTCGTCAAGAGGAACTTCGAATTGTCAGTGTATGCTTTGAAGTCAGATCGGTACGTTCGAGGGGAAAAAGAGAAGAAGAGAGATCAAGAAGTCACAGGAGCGGACGACGAGGAGTATATGGGCAAGTTATTTTTGGAGCCAGGCATCTACCATATTATAAGCGACGAGGTTCATGGACTGGATGAGAAGAGTACTAACGGACTAAAAGGCAATTTCGTACCTGGTTCCTTGCCGTAGCTTTCTTTCCTGCGAGCCCGTTGACTGGCCCATTGTGCCGGCGAGCATGAAGAGCCATATGTCTTCTCAGGCGGAGTGGTGGCCCATTGGATTTTCCGGCGCCAACATGAAAGCTACGGTTGGCTCGCAGAGCACACAGGCCCACTCGGAGCAAACCGTTCATTGGCCAGGCTCTCACGCAGCCTGCAGATGACCATTGTGTCTTTCTTCCATGTCTCTCGTGGGCGCAAAGGGCCCGACTAAAAACTCGCGCTGTGGAGGGATGCGCCCGGGTCAGAGTGCACCATCCTGACGAATGAGGGGTGCTGGAGGGCTTCTGATAAGATGGCCGAAAAGCGCTTTAAGCCTGAAAAGGGCAAGCGACAGGGAACGGGCTTTTGGAGGCCATCCTGGCTCTTCGGTTCGTGAATCGTGATTCGCTGGACGGCCGTCTTGCCAACCTCTCCACCCTTGCAGGCAGACATCGTCTGTGGTTGGCTGGCGGGCCCTGTACTTTGAGATGCTGCCCGTGCGAACCGAAGAAAGGTGGGTCCTTAGCCTGGCTGTGGGGAATTGTCCCTCTGGCCAAGGCTGCTCCTCCCGTCCAGAGAGCCTTTCTTATTCGTCGAGGAAGTTTGGCTCTTTTTTGCGAGTTTCTTTTTCTCTCTTTCCTCTCTCAGAGAACGTGACCGATGCCGATATCGTGCTTGCTTCGAGAAAGATGTGTGGAAATTGTCAAGCCATGATTATAACGCCGCGTCGGTCGTCTATCTGTTGTATCCCGTCGATGGACACGGCTCATACATATTTTCCAGGCGCTCGCTCATGTCATCGCCCGTCGCAATTGGAGTAGCATTGAAATGGTGGTGTCATGATTTCTTGGGCGACAATCTGGCATCATAGCTGCAGAGTTTTTCAACATTCGGGATCGAGAACTCTCGGCTGCATTGTGATATCTGTTGCATGTACAGCTGCCTTCTCCGCACACATCATCGAGCTCATGTTAGTTTCTTCTGGGCGTATGTACATGTACGTTGGAAGTAAAAAAAAAAAAAAAAAAAACTTCCAACTGCCTCAATTGATCCAGCAAAGGTATCCAGAATGTTGGTTACCAAATCCCAGCCTCCCTCGCTGTCACTGATCTCTACATATTAAAAAACCCCGTCCGGAGCGCTGGAATAACGGGAACAAGGTACTAAATATAGTCTAGCAGGCCACGCTACACACGCCATTGCTTTGGAATTGATCTTCAAGTCCATAGAAACTCTGAACTGTGGTCCCAAGTCTCTTGAGAGGAACGGTCGTTTCATATGCAAGCAGCGTGGATGCTTTACAATGCCGGGTGGAGAAATACAAATATTTCCCTCTAGACTTTGTAGACCCGCCCGCGTTCGACCGGGGATTCGTTACACTACATAGCATGCTTCTTTTCCTGACTCGCACGCACATACTCCCATACAGACATCGCAGGTAAGTGCAGATATTACCGGCATATGAGCGGGGCTTCTAAGTTTAAAGCGAAATCTGGCGAGACTGCGGGCGCATGAACAAATTCATGCGAAGGCCGGTCATCCGCTGCCGAAGATGCGGGGCCTCGAAGCATAAGCCGTAGACGACCGGAATATCTACCTGGCCTTGGATCAGAATGTTCTTTGCCACCGTTCTCGATCCTAATCTCCTAAGTATCTTTTCCCTCTAGCATGTATAGGATCGTCAGGAGGCTTCCTTTTTATCCGTCTACGAAACTGGATTTTCGAGATTTAAGCTTAACTCCAAGAATAGCACCAATCACCAAAGCTTGTTCACGGTGAAAAAGATGGACTGGGCAAAAGTGGAGCCTTCGACTTGATTAACCGGCTTTCGGACTGCATCCTTGAATCCGATCCCTGTACGATTCTTCACTCTTTTCATTCTTCGCCAGTAGAACCTCGCAGCGCCTGTTGACACAACGCAATTTGTGACATCTCGTGAGATTGGCAACGTAGGCGCCTTGTTCTTTTTGGCTTGGTACTTCTAGAAGGCGAGTTCTTTGAAGAAACATTTTTTTTTTATATTTTTTTTAATGACTGTGATGAAATTGATTCATCAAAAGTGACCGCCAATATCCGCTGTTGAGAAACACTTCGGATTGATTTGTGAAGGAGGGAAAGTGCCTATTGTTCGACCTCGCCAGAGCTCTGTGCCCGCACAAGCTGAATTAAAGTCGCCCCACAAGTTAACATGACAATATAATTCGCTTGCCCGAAAGGACTTCGCCACTCCCCGCCACAACCTTCAACGACTCCATTAAAGCCCTTTTATTGAATAAAATGGCGAAGCCAAAGGTTACGTACACCGCCGTACATTGACAGCTGGGGAAAAGTGGAATTGCCACGAATTCCGACGTTTGCCTAGTAGTTTAGCATTGACTGACAGCTGTGACCCTGACCTCGCTAGTTGATAGGCGTATAGCACGAACAACGGATGCTTCAATATCGGAACCTCGTATCAATATCGGACCCATGAGGTCTCACGATCTACGAAAAAAATTTTGCCTTGCTCCTTTCTTCATTCCTCATTGGCGAAAAAATTGGACATGATTCGTATTGATAACTCGTGCATTTGCGTAGAAACAATTGGTTTTGACCTTTTTAGCGCCGAAGCATCTGGGTCCGGTCTAAGAGTGCCTTGAGCCATCGAATGAAACGGCCGGCCCAACAAGGGTATGTAGCTCGGGTCGTGTGAAAATCAGATGTTTAAGCAAAATGTATGACTCGGGGGGCGGTCTCATGATCTCGATATCGCCCACTCCATAGGACCTTCGGGTGGCAGACGCATGTGCATGTGGAGAATTACTTAGGATTTGAAATCGAAATACATATATGACATCACAGCGGGGCCGCGCCAGCTCACCATGTGAGTTCGATGAAACACGGGAGCTATAAATGTCATATTGGGCCGTTGAGGCTAAGAATAGAGGAGCATTTGGTCCTTTCGGAGTTAATAGTACTAGTCTGGAGCTTTGACAACTTGAGATACATATAGCTCACTTTTGTCCTATAGGTGCAAATGTAAGGCTCACCCGTGAGGTTTCCTCTAAATTAATCGCGTCGGCGCCGCATGCGGTACTGTACTGTGCACATACATTCGTCCATCCAGTCACGATCGAGAAACTTCTGAGAAGTCCGGGTATACGTCGTAAGCCTCTGAAACTCAGCTCGTTGCAGCAAATGTAAAGGCCTGGATACAGAAGAACTCCATCGGACCCCCTTCATTCAGTGCTCTGCAATATGCACACGCTGTCATCGTGGCCCCGGTATCAGATCAACGAAACAATTACTCTCTCGGGACTAACATGTTACAGGTCATATGTCATCTAATCCGTGTATCGATACTTCTGGGTCTCATCCCAACTTACAGGGTGACCTGGTGTTTACTGTTCTGTTTCGTTGGTTGTAGATACTCTAGAGGCTTGATATGAGAGGGGGTATAACATCCAACCTATAGAACAGTTTTGTATGGGGACGTAGAAGCATAGAAGCACGGAAGGAAACAAACTTGATAGTTCGGCTCAGCCACCTTAATGTATGTTTGGTATGCATGTTGGATATCAAGTTTCGAGTTTGAGTGTGCGCACGTGTGTATATACTAGCTAGTCGGAGTGATTGATACGCTACAATTAACATCTATCGCTGTGAGGGAATCGAGGAGGCGTGTTCGCAACGAGGCCTTGTATTATAACAGAAAGAGTACATTTGGCTTCGTCTGTGATATCATCGAATCTGCACCAACATGGTAAAGGAAGCTAGCTTCTAGCCAGAAAGTGACAGGTTACTCCACACTCTCGCCTTCTACAACAATTCCTTTGGTACCGATGGCGAACCAACATGTGGCGGCCACCCCGAACGTTGGCTAGAACAAAAAAAAACAATCAAATTTATTCCCAACGGGACGGTTCATGTTAGCCTGTTAGCACTTTAGCTCGTTGTAAACCGTATATATTGAGAAAGAACGTGCATATTTGTTGGATTTTGTTTGATGCACGGTGTTGTGGGCTAATAAGTTGGATGGCACTTGTACGGCTGCATCCGTTATGCCCAATTTACATGTTCGGGATTCGGAATCGGGGTAAATTGTGTTTAGATTGGTCTGGGTCCTTCTCTTTTCTTATTCTCGTTTCGTTTTTTTGTTTCTTTCCTTTTTGTTGATATACGGTAGTTGGTCACGAACGGTTAGAGGTGAGAGATAACATCTATAACATTTCTCGATATGTTCTAGAGTCTGAGGACTCGGAGCTGGTCCTGTAATTTCATTACTATGTTATATCGCAAGATCATGACAGGTAAACTCGTTATAACGTTAGTTCCGTTGCCAACTCTTTGATCTCTGGAATTATATGAAACGAAGTGTGATCATGCGGCGGTCTAGAGTTTGAACATTCGACCCTGATTACGCTCCTCCTGTTTCGGTAACCGTTGTTACTTTTTGCATTTTACGTAAGTTTACTTGTTAGAATTTAATTGATTGCGATCAATTTAGTATGTTATGGTAAGATTATATCGTTTCGTCCTATGAGCGATACGGTGCACGATCGATCTCACCGTGATTATGCATTCTGGCGATTTAATCCGTATCCAAATTCTACCCGGCTGACATTTAATCTTCCTCGATAGATCGATCTAATTATACGGTTAATCTATTTTATATCTCCAAATGTTAATCCGAATTAGCTCTTCGTATTGAACCTAGCATCGGCATCCTCTAAAACCCCTAAACCTTTCACACACAGGGCACCGTCGTAACTATATCAGCTTACCCCGTCACTAACAAACCGGTTTAACTATCCACCGACACCACTTCCCAAAAATACAACAAAATCAACGAGAGACATAAAAAAACAAACCTCATCCCGCTGTGCCACCAAGGTACGGCTTCCTAATCCCAGGCAGTGCAGGTTTCGTACTTCCCCGCACCTAGGTGTGCGTGTGTGTATGTGCATGCATTCATGCATGCGGGTGAGTATGCATATAAAGAAGTACATATTAAGTAATTCGCGAAAACGAGGATTGAGAAAATAATGATGTGAATGTATGTACATATGTATGCATCGGCTAATATGCTGCGTGCCGTTTTTACCCAGATTCCTTTTCCTACCTGCACCTCGTATAGCTAACAATCTGAGGAGTTTTGCCGAGGTGCATGAGGTCAAGGATTTTTTCGGAGTTTTGATTGGGGGGTAATTCGGAAGTGGGTGGGTAATGCAAGATGTGAAACGATACAATGCTGTAGATGTATAGCTGGGGGTTCTATAGATGGGGTCTTTGATGTGCGGCGGGGGAGGTAGGGTGGATACTTTATTTTTGGTGGGGGAGGGTGGGGGATTTCATGGACGTATTTTTGGGGTATACTTCTTTTGCTGGTCATTGTGCTAGCTGTGCCGTAGAGGTGCGTGGGAGTGGCTTACTATATGTGCATTATATGCTGTGATCCTGCTGTATCTTTAGCAATTGGGTGACTGTGAATAGGTCTTGAGGAATGCGTCAATGTGAGGGTCAGATAGAGGGGTTGAGGGGGTGATATTGATATAGTATGGGATGATATGATGCGGTCGAGGTCACGCTTGGGGAGTTAGTTGAGGATGAGCATTGATGCTGTGATATCTTATTGCTGTAGATGCATGTTCGACCGGGATTTGGGCTTATCACACTAGTACTTTCGAATATCTCCCTGTTCAGAAAGAGGGGTATTGTGATTGGATGCAGATAATGCACCGTCTACGTTCCTCGAACTGGTACGGTTGAGTACCTGCAATGTGGCTGGTGAGAACGAGGCTTGAAACGTGGCTGGTGAGAAGAGGGGAAATGTGTTGACGTGTTGCGACGCCATTCGGCCGGGTTTCTGCCGAGGCTCAGAAGACGCTGTCCCGTGACGTCTCTCGTGAACCGGCCGACTCGGACGTCAACATTCACCTTCAACTTCAACTCCAAGCTTCAGTTTTCGCGATACCGGTTACGGAATGGTCACTATATCGATAGAGATAGAGATAGAGATTCGATAAACTATTACTAACGATGCCTTCACCACGCCATATACCCTTCCTAACAACCCCTCGCCGGGCACTATCAACCGTCTTCCTCCGCCCCACCACCCCGCAACCCCTCCTCCCGTTCTTATACCCCACCACCACGGCCACCAGAAGCTTCAGCAGCACCCCACCGCTCCGTCGCGAGCATCACTTCGACACCCTCAAGCTCGTCGAACGGCTCAAAGCCGAGGGTTTTACGGAGACCCAATCCGTAGCCATAATGCGGGTGCTGAGCGACGCAATCGAGGAGAGCATACAGAACCTCAGTCAGGCGATGGTGCTGAAGGAAGAGCAGGAGAAGGTTACCTATGCTCGTTAGTAATCCCCATCCCCTCTAAACCATATCTACCCATTCAATTGTCAAAGCCCAGTAACTAATATCCAAACCAATATCATACAGAAAAAGTCGACTTCGCAAAACTCCGCCACGACCTCTCCACAACCTCCTCAACAGAACTCCTCCAAACCTCCACACAGTACGAACACCTCACCTCCGAGATCGATAAACTCCGCTCCCGTCTTCGCGAGGAAATAAACCGTACCCAAGCCAACGTCAGACTAGACCTAAACCTCGAGAAAGGCAGGATAAGAGAGGAAAGTAGCGTTCATGAGTTAAAGATCAAGGAAACGGATACTAGAATCGAAACGGAGCTGAGCCAGGCTCGTGCTCAGCTTGAAGCTGTGAAGTTTAGTACTTTGCAGTGGTTGATCGGTGTCACTACCGGTACTAGCGCTATCATTCTCGGTGTGTGGAGGTTGTTGATGTGATGTACAAACGTGCGGTTTGTGGTATTTTGGGAGATGAACACTCTGCTTTTTGTGGGCTTTTATTTGGGATCATTGGCATATATAGACGGAGTTAGAGCGTGCTTTATGTGGATATAATTGAATCTAATGAATGTTTACGAGATTCTTTGGTTTTACACAGGAATTCAGCGGGAAAAGCGTGATAGAGAAACGGTACTAATATCAAGCATTGGTATGCGAAGATATCACTGAAACGGGACAGCAAGATTCGGTGGTTCAAGATAGGAAACATGACCGGATGTCGACTTAAGAATACAGGACTCTCGAATCATGTCCGTACTCAGCGAACGTGCTTTCGTTCATTCAATCGATGGAATAATCTTTAGCTTGCCTCGACTCCGCACTTGGAAAAATGGAGGGGCGTGGAATTTCTTGGTAAGCCTCGCTACTAGCCTGTCCTTCTCTGGCTTGCATCTGGCCTGCGTCTGGCGTGCATTGATATCGTGATAGATGCTTCACATTGCGAGTCTGATTACTGAATATTCTGAGAAAGCTGACGTATACGTTCCGGGTGGTACGGTGGCAGAAGGTGTATAAATACCCAAAGTTCGATCCTCAAGGATGGAGAGTCTCTGACTAACAGTCTGCACCTTCAATAACAACCACATTGAAAAGAAACCCAAACACCTTCGGAACTATATATAGTTTTCCCGTGGCTAGACTTAATCGGCCTGACAATAGTAAGTTGACCTTCGAGAGCAAAAGAAGAAAAAAGACAAACTATATCATTCCGCTACTAAGATATCAAAATATGAAGTACTAATATAATATGTGCGATGTCTATAGTGAAAGAAATCAAAGTCCAAAACAGCACCAGCGGAGAGCTCAAAAGAGCCTTCTCGAGCGGCGGTTGGAACACCACTCCAAAGGATATAAATGCCAGTGGTCACCAGGAACTCAAATATTCTGACACATCCGAGGTCGGATACCATTTCATCATCGATGGCGAGAATAAGGATACTGTGCGAGTGTTTGTCAGGACCGACGGGGATTCAGATGAGATCAATAACGATAATCGAGATTATCAGATTATGCCGTCGTCTAAGGAAGCCGGTACGTGGGTTTATTCGAGGGCTGGCCATAAGGAGTGATTGTTTGGAAAGTCTGTTGTGACGGTGGAATTTGGTACGGGTTTGGGGGTGATGTGTGCATCGTAGTCAGGGCTTGCGGTTTACTTGTGCTGTGTATCTTGTATTAATTACTGAGCCAGAAGGGGGGTGTTTTTGAATACCATCCCAATCCAAATTATATGGCAACTTTCGCTCTCAATACCATTGTAATACCGTATTATGGCCAATACCGTATTGATACCGTATCAATCTACTGCCCTTTTCTGACACAGTACGTACTTGTTTTTGTAAGTATATATCAATTACGAGATTTTCAAATCTATAGAGATACGTCGAGGGATTGAGTCGACGAAATGGACGTAAAAGAGGTATAGATTGTATATGTACACACGCAGACGCACATGAGCACTTGATGGCCTAGCAGCGACCCGAAAGCCACTCGACTCTCATTGCTGGAAATACGGAACCCACGGAAATAGAGCAAAAGACCCAGAAGCAATAGTAAAAGATGCTAGGAAACCTTTGGTCCCTCGACGACAACGTTCACGCCCTCCCCTTCCCTAACTTCCAAAACAGTAACATCGAGCGGCAGCTTCTCGCCCAGCCAGACGGCGCCGACGGTGTGGTCGTGCAGCTCGTTGCCGGTGTTCGGGTGGACCAAGACGCTGAGGGGGCCACGGTGGAGCATGAGCCAGGGGATGAATGCTCCGAACTGGGCGGGGGTGAAGAGGTTTACCTTTGGGGTGTTAGAGAGCTTTCTTTCTACATGAATGAGTACAGGTATAGGAGATACTTACTTCGAACATAGCGGTTCTTTAGGATTGGAGGATGGGATTAGTGAGGGTGATATAGTGTGGTATAAGATATACTTACAGATGAGGTCCTAAGAGATACAAATTGGAGAATCAGCGGGAGGCCTATACACCTATAACGTTGATGCATAATATGTGTTTAAAAGCTGGTAACATACCGATTGGACGTTCCCAGAACCTGTAGACCCTCAACTCGGGAACTACGAATATTCACACCATGCATTAGTAATCCCCTCTGTCCGGTATCAATTCTCGAAGAGATTAATCGAACAAGTCGAATATCCCGCCGTTGAGGATCCTGAAACAAAATAAGCACGCGGGATCCCCGCGTCCTTATTTCGAACTTCAACATACACCACCACCACCACCACCACAGGATATTGATATATTTTGATAGAAGGAATACATACACTCATACCGAATCCTCTCCCACAAACTCCTCGCAAACGCCTTTTGTTTCCTATTAGGCTCATGGTAATAAACATGCACATCGAACGCCGCCTTCCCAGGTCTCTTGTCCAAGGGGTCTGGGAATTCACCGTAGGCGGCTGAATGAGACCCCGACGGCGGGTTTTGGAGGGATTTCCCGTCCGGATTGATAGTTGTCGATAACGGTGGAGCGTTTGCGTAGGGTGTGCCCTCGATCAGAGGGGGGTAAGTTATGGGGAATTGGATGAAGGACATGGCTGTTTGAAGTTATGGGTGTGTCCGGGTGTGGATGCGGGTGTAGATGTATGATGTAGACGTCTATGCTAACTACAGCTAATTGCATTACGAGTTATTGCGTGACGGCCTACCGGTACCGGTCAACACAATGGTATCGGATCCGACCGATCGATTGATCCGTGGAAAGAGTATCCACCTGCCCGAAGCGGATGGTTCGGACCCGGCGAGAGATCTGGCGTGCGCATGCCGGGAACATCTTCCGAGAGGGCCTGGGTCGCGGCGTAAAAGCGACTGAGATTATGAACGAGGATCAATTGGTATATTTTAAAGTAGAACGAGCATACTTTTATGCACTAGAAGGGTATAGATAACAAAGCCAGAAAAACGAAAGTTTGCTGTTGTATATGCAGCTATATCTCGAGATGGCTGGATATATGTAGCCTCGTAAGATCTTAAGAAGGGGCGGATGCGAAGAGTCTTGTACTTTATATATATACCGTATACCATGATATCAGAGTATTGCTGTTAACTATTGGTCTGCTTCTCTACATATACAACGATGTTATTACCTAGGCATGTTTCTCTATCTATTGAGCGAGTGTATACGACAAGAGTCGGTTCAGGTATGGGAACTTGACTAGTTTCGCGGGGATCCGGATGAGGAGAACCTGGGCACGAGACCAAGTAGAACCGTATTTAGATACAACATCCATACCACTTAAGTAGTTATTTTGTTTCTTCTTTTAGGCCACATGGTTGATAGGTTGTGTGAGCTAAGTATAGTGGGAATGAGCGTGATCAATAATCAGGATAAACTCAATGAGGCGGTACTGAATATATATATAGCTTAGCTTAGTCTGGAAATATAACCACCCCCATCATGTATTGATTCATCACCATCGCGATATCACTATCAGCTCCCGAAGATGAATGATGATCGACTTTGCCGTCGCTCGCTTTGGGGCATCAAGATACATTTCAGTAACTGTCAAGGAATTTGCCCACACAATATTGTGGCTGGTTTCGTCTGTTGCGAGGGTTTCATCGTTTCCGCTAGCACCATCTTCGAAGATTTGAAGATCGTATACCCGAGTTTGAAGGATTGCCCCGATGGATATGAGTTGACTCTGTGGAGGGAACGTGATGACGGATCCGTCGACTTCACCGGCGCCGCCGATGGGGATAAGGAATTCACGAGGGCCACAGATGACCCCGCTATCTTCCTGGGGCTTATCTTCCACAATGCGAGCCACCCTTCATGCAAACTTTTGTGCGACGGTAATAAGAAAGTCGACGACCATTTAAATGGTAAGCCGCCCTTCTAGACAAATAAACCGTCTCATACCTAGTCCTGGCACATGCTCACAAAGATTCCATCGCTCAGAAGGATGCGCCATAGTACCGACCCCGAAGCTTGACCCAGCAAGCAACGGTTACTTAGCTGATAATGAGATGTATCATGTCTCGCGTGTTCCTTCATTAAGACGCAGACGCTCTCCGGCGTCGAGAAAACGTAAATGGGAGGAATTGATGGACTCTTTCAACGATCGTTCGGTGGTCTCTATACTGCGGCACCGAGACCGAAAGTTCCGAGACGTTGCCAGGAGCCTCCGTATAAATACGTTTGACTTCGAGGCATCTGTTAAAATACGCGACAAGAAATGCGTCATCACCGGGACTAGTAGCGGGTGGGATGGACAAAGATGTGGTCCCGGGTACGTTTCTACCCATATCGTCCCACCAAGGCTTTGCTTCTCGTACCCGGATTCACAAAGGCTTCTCGATTATTGTCAGCGTTATCCGTTCAACGTTACCCCATCCCATGAAGCCGACAAGAATACCTTAATTAGGAGGATGGCGAGTACTTGGAGCACGGACAACGGCTTGCTCCTACGGGCCGACATCTATGAGATGTTCGATCGGCGACTGATTGCGATCCACCCGGTATGCATAGAAAATTCTTTGCTTGTTTAGTAAACTAGCCAGCCGGCCTACATCTGCTGGTTGTCGCGGGGGTATAAGAACCAGCAATTGACGTCTTTTAGGTTACCCAGCGTGTACGATTATTTGCGCCGATGCCCGTCGCCATGGAGTACCATGGCAAAGAGGCGGTGTGGGAATGGTTTAGGCCGAATCTGGGTGCATTAGCCCATCATTACAACCAATGTGTGATCGAAAACGTTGCCGATGGTGTAGTTTCCCGCTCAGCATCCTCGGTTCCGGAAAACTGGAAACCAGCGATCGAGTCGATTTTGCAAGAAGGTTAGAATTCGATATCTCCTATGTTGAAACCCGCAACTTCCAATCCTATCCCGGAGACCGGCCGTGCACTTGGAATGATACCCAGTCTGGGTCTACATTGCTGATATCTTGGTATTTTATTTTTCTTTTCAGCCAGGGAGCGGAATTCTGGGGGCCTGGTAGAATCGGAAGATGGTGGTGAGGGCGGGGTCTTCGACGACCCGGAGCGTGCCTTGCTACAGAGCGCGGAGATAGGAGAGGTGTGCCTCGATGAAGCTATGTCGTACTTGTGGCCGTAAATGGAGCCGTCACCCATAAGTAAATATCCCGATGGATGGGTAGCTGAGGTCTTGAGGAAGAGATCGCTACAGTCGTGGTCAGAAGGACGATTGAGAACATGCAAATGCAAAATGGAGCGCGGAATGTTGGATTCGAGGCTAGATGAAAGATATTTAACCTGGATGTGAACATAAATATTATGAATGTAGGATAGTATCTATCTACCTGCGCACTATGACCGTGCAATTATCTATTAGAATCTTGATTTATGCAGCAAGTGTCGACGTGCAGGTTAGCAATTTAACCCAGCTCGCTCGACGCCGTTGGAGAACAGGCTCCACGGTACATTATTGATACTCCTGTTGATGTATGAAGAGCGGGGCGAACGTAGCTTTACTGCCAGGCGATGCCGTATAAATTCAACTGCTTACGAAACAAGAACGAGGCTGATGAGATGCGCTTCAATATCTGCTTCTGCTAGAAGCGTGATAGTGTCGTCGCTGCCTGGCCAAAACCTCCAGGTAACGTTGTAGCTGGACAGATAAAGCATGATTTGTCTTGGCGCGGGACTTTGGCAAATCACGTGACTTCTCTGAGCCTTCAAGATGCAACAGACTCAACAATAGCGACCCCAGACTACTCAACAATAAACAAGAAAGCATCAATGCGCATCAACTGCAACCGCCAGCGTACAAGGCCAAGGTTTGGGGTACTCCTTGCCTGCAGAGCTATCTCGCTCTCTCACAAACCGTCTGACAGCGGTACGAAAATGAATTCAATCAACTCTGAACATCGAAAGTCGGTGTGGACCGTCAGGGTACACACAGAGGTGTCAATGAACCCCAATGAAGTGGGAACTGAGGCCATAATCGCCGGCTTCATAGGCCACGGGAAGTTAGTCGTCACCGTTGCTACTATTTTCGAGGACTTGGAGGTCATATATCCTGACCTCCGGCACAGTTGTCCGGATGGATCTGACCTGGCTCTATGGTGGGAGGATAAAGATGGCCGCCTAAAATTCATCAGTGCCTCTGACAAGGGCAATGAATCTGAGAAGTTCAGGGGCAGGAAATAAACCACCTTAGGGCTCATATTCCACAAGAGGAATCGTTATCAGTGCAAGGCCTGGCACTCCCATGCGGGTATCGACGAACATATCAATAGTAAGTGAGCCGGTTGAACGTTTCCTGCACAACCCCGGAGGAATATGCTTACAGGAATGCGCCGTTAAACTGTCCGTCAAGTTTGATCCTGAGGTGAACGGATACTTGCCTGATAGACAAGACTACGACATCCCAAACGCTTGTTCGTCGAGGCCAGTTTCACCCTCTCCCTCTTCGAGCTCACAAAAGCAAGATCTAGCGACCTACAACTTCATCAAGCGGTTTGCGTTCGATACGACCACCTTCGGTGAAGAAGCTCGGACCAGATTTAGTGAATGCCCGATTACTAAAACCAATAACCGATAGGGTAGCCTCAACTGGGGTCCCGGCTACATCGAAACCCATATCGTACCTCAAAAATTCTGGTTCACGTTTCCGGATCCCTGGCATTCTCCCGATTTTGCTCGGTATCCGTTCAACGCTACTCCGTCACATCGAGTCGGCGAGAAGACCTTGAGAAACAGATTGGCTTCGACTTGGGCATCGTTCAACGGCTTGATGCTACGCTCCGACATACATGAACTATTTATCCGACGACTCATTGCAATTCACCCGGTACGTACGGGCGTTCCGAAGCTGTGTGCTAAACGGGATAGTAAGCTGATACTAATCCCCTCGTTTAGATCACCCATCAAGTCCGGTTATTTGCGCCGATGCAAGGGGTTATCGACTTTGGTGGAAGCTTCGTTCAATGGCCAGAGTGGAGGGGACCGGCTACGTCAGCGTTGGCGTATCATTACAACCAATGCGTTATTGAAAATGTTTCGGCTTCCAAGACTTACTGGAGCCATTATGAAGTCATAGAGAAGTGGAGAGAGGCCGTTGACACGATCTCGCAGAGTTCAGGCTAGGATTCGATGATGATATCCCTGTGTCATAAAACTTACTTTCAAGTATACGTCGTTCGTATTTTGAACCTTTCAGCTGTTCCATCAAGGGTACAGGAGGGAAGGAGAGAGCAGAAAGCAAGGATTGAAGAATGGCTCGCAAAGTACAACAATTAAGAATAGGGCCGTGCTCCTTTTCGTTCTAGGTCATAGCCTAGGAGGCGGTACCATTCTAGCCCAAGTATTCGACTGAAAGGAGAGAGCTTTGGTACCTTGGAGCGGTTGAGGGGGTTCTCGAAATCCTCGGAACGCAGGTGCCTGGCTATAAAAGAAATATTCTATCCAGGGATAGTGTGGCTCTTACCGCCTAGTTAGGGGCTGATAAGCTGGTCCTCAGTGGTATCATATCGAGAAGATAAACGTTTGCTGGTAATGAGACTCATTCAATTCTTCTTATCTCACAGGAGTTTATATATTCTGGTTTGAAGTGAACAGATTCTCTTCCTCCGTGTGTATTTAATAAAGTCGATGGACTCTATCAGTGTATCACTTGTAATCATTTTTTTTTTCGTGAACCGTGCCGAGGTGTCGCGTCGAGGTGCGGCAGCGGAGGAAGCCTGCCAGATGGGTTCCTCCTCTCCGAATGTGACCCGACTTGCGGGTTTACCGAGCAAGAGAACCCCTTCGGGCCAGCTTGACAATTCATCCTCTCTCTTCAATATATTCTCGATCGCACCTTTCTGTCGATTGTAAATCGTCTTATTCTCCACCGGCACCAGCGAGAACAATTTGAAGTCCTCCTTCGGAAAGGCGTCTTTGTGGATCGGAAGGACGATACTCGCGATGATGTTCGCCGAGGCCCCACAGCGATAGGCGTCTTCGGCTGAGACTACACCGGACAGCTCTCTGAACGTTCCGGGCTTATAGTTTCCCTTGACGAACCGCTTTAACCGATAATCGTGGCCTTCCTGGCACTCAAATTTGATGCTCTTGTTATTACTGTCCCGGGGTAACTGGAACCCGGGGCCAGCGCGCAGCGTGACTCGGTACACGGAGGTTTCTTTCTTCACCGGTTCTTTGTTCTTGATCCGGGCCATCTCCATGGGCTCCCTGTCCACAGGGCTGAAGACATCCAACAGCTCGAACTCGGCTGTCAGATTCGTGAGGGTGAGTCCCTCCTTTTCACGCTTCAATTTCTCGTACTCCCATTTGATGATGGGCTGCCAGATGCAGTCGAATTCTTTACCACTCTTCCACCACTGCGTGAGTACCCTCTGTTTGACGTTGACATCTGCCCTTCTTTGAAAAGAGAACAGGAAATTGTAGAGTCTTCAGTCGGGGACGAAGACGAGAGTCAGACAGGCCGGGGGACCAGGCGGTTTGAACTCTTACAGCTGCGACGGCGTCAACGATCCGACAGTTGATGGGATCGGGGTTCACACGGTCTACCATCGGCGGAGGCACGTATTCCACGCCTTGAAAGTAGACGATGACTCTGAGCCAGGTAGGCTTTAAGCCACGGGAGGACATGTACCCCTGCAGAGGTTCGCCGCTCTCAGGCGTGGTGAAAGCGTCTGATAATCCGGGGTGTATATAACCCGTGTGAAGATACTGCTGGGTTATTTCTGACAGAACGGGGGGCTTTGCGAGGGAGGCGTGCACACGCCGTCCCGGCAGAGGATTGGACGGTCCGGCATCTCCATCGGACTCCTGGAGGAAGCGAAAAGCGGTATCATCTGCCATTGCAAGAGCTGGACACGGCCCAGCCAAACAGCAAAGTTTGGTCTGAGCTGCGTAGCCAAACTGGCGATATTGGACGCTAATATTAGAGCATTAGTTTATTGACGAATAGAAAAAGTCAACTACTCAGGGATCGAGCTTACGAGGGGATGGCCGGGGAACGAGCCAGAAGCAGACGAGCCAGAGACGAGCAAGCCAGATACGAACAACCGAGAGCAGGGTCTGGCCTGGGCTGATTGGCCTGCAAACTGGCGATGTTGGCTGATGAAGGGATGGGGGTTAACAGTTGTAGATGGGTGGATGTGGTTTGCGAGACAAGGTAGATGGGTGGGAGAGAAGGAAGGCACTGATTTTTTTGTCTTTTAGAAAATTTACTTGGCGGCTGTTGAAGCTATCGTTGGATCCGCCAGTTGATATTGTTGATCAGTCTCGGCCTTTGTCAATTTGAATAGTATCTACAGACATGTATATCAACAATGCACATGACAAAAGAATGGAACGGTCGGTGGGCTCCAGAGATATATGTTAGTAGAACATAGTCTCGCGTAGGGCATACTTAAGTACTACTTAATGGAAATATCTAGTACTTACTTACTTAGTACCTATCTTGGCCTACTTAGTAGGTATACGTAGTAGCCAAAGGATGGTTTTGTTCTGAGCAGATAAGTATATCTCGGCCTCGATACGGGGCTCGGCCTCAATAGCCATGCCAACGACGACACTGCAAAAATTCCAACAAGCCCAACGCAACGGGCAAAATAAAATCGGCTTCCTCCAATCAACACCATAAATCACCCAGCATCAACCCGCCATCGACCCGCCATCGACCCGCCATCGACCCACCATTAACTCATCATCAACCCATCATCAATTTATTATCAACCTACTATCAATCTGTTATTAACCCACCATCAACCCATTACTGATTATTATCAACTATCATCAACCCATCATCAATCCATTGTTCAGCCGCTATCGACCTGCTGTTGGCCTGATTACAAGATTATTATCGACCCGTCATCGACTGCTATCAATTGTTATCCATTCACCGCTAGTTCACTACCTACCGACCGCGAGCCCATACCATCAACATGAGCTTGATTACGAAGTCTGAGCGCTCCGACCTCTGGAGCATTTTGATCCACTCCCAGCCTTCAGCCAAACGTCTAGCTCGGAGGATCACCTATCCAGAAATCAAAGCTGGTTTCGTTCGTCGCGAAGGCCTGAGCATCTCCACCAAAACAATCTTCGAAGATCTAAAGATCTTGTATCCGAGTTTGCACGACTGCCCCCCTGGATTCACGTTAACCTTGTGGCGAGAGCTCGACGACGGGACCCCCGAGTTTATACCTGAAACCGATAAGGAAGATGACTTTGTAGCATCTATGGACAGCAAACTGCTCATTTTGGGACTCACATTCCATCATCCAAACCCCGGTTCGTGCACGAATGTCACCGAGAAAGCCACGATCACCGAGCACATCGAAGGTAGGCGATCTAGGTTCCGTTCCCTATGTAATCCCAAGGGACCACGCTTACAAGGGACTTAATATTTAGCCGGATGCGCCAGAATACCAGCACTCACCTTGGATGCTAACAAGAATGGATATCTATCAAATCATGCTCTTTATCACATCCCAATCCCTCTTTCGCCAAAGAGGTGTAAATTCATCCACGAGGAACTCAATCCGGAATCTTGGCCGCCACCATCACAATCACAAATACAAGACCAAAAGTGCCGCGAGTTCGCTGAAGGCCTTGATATCGATACAAGTGGCTTTGAAGATTCCATATACGAGGCATACAACGATTGCGTGGTGGCCGAAACAAATAGCAAGTGGGGAACCATGAAATGCGGCCCTGGCTATGTCGCCGCCTACATCGTCCCCCCAAGACTCTGGTTCTCTTATCCAGCCATGCGTGCGGCGGATGACTACCTCAAATACCCTTTCAATGTGGTCCCGTCATCTGCAGTTGAGAGCAACGACGAGGCGACTTTGAGGGCAAGAATCCAATCGACTTGGAGTGAGGCCAATGGCCTCCTCCTGAGGAAAGACATCCAGCTGGTGTTTGACCAGCGAATTCTTGCGATCCACCCGGTAGGTCGTTAGCGGTATACCCAACAATCATCTAAGCTCAAAGTTGACATCGATTCCTTTCCTCTAGGTTACTTCGCGAGTCCGATTGTTCGTACCTAGCCCGGCTTACATCAAATACCATGGGAAAGAAGTCCACTGGGGGAAAACAATCCCAGATAGGGGAGCGTTAGCTCACCATTACACCCAATGCGTACTCGAAAATGTCGCCGCGGGCCTCAACTTCGCTGGAGAATCCCAGATTCCCCGCAACTGGAAACGGGCAATCACTTGAATAACCCCCTTCCTACCATCCCATCTATAGCTCTACCGTTCCCTCCCGTTCCCTCCCTGCCTTGTCTTCCCTCTTTTTTCTTTTCCTTTTTCTCTTCTTCTCTCTTGAGTTATGCGCCGTGAGAGGCCGTTTATAAAGAACTGGAAATCAATCTTACATTCCCGAGCAGGAACGTGGAGTCCGCTCCAACCCTAAGTCTTGGTCAATTTGTCGTGGTCTCGTACCCAGTGGAATTAGTCGTAATAATTGTCAAAATGATTCTCGAATGGGTCGGTGTACATTCGAAGAGGAACGATGTCAAGAAATGTGACTGGTGCAGATTAGATATTCTGGTTGTAGGGGATGTAGGAGGGTGGCGGCTCTGTGGAGCTTACGGGTGTGACTGGGCATATATTATAATCGTAATAAGGTTCATGTGCTGGTTCTGTGAGGATGTAATCTAGTGGAAGTGGAAAGGGGAAGAATATCGGAGGTAGCTCTTCCTTCGGGCGTCAGTTTCATTATTCCGGGGTGCGAGTGCCGGACGTATAATTGGTGCGAAATATTTGTCACACAAAGTTGTCTGCTTGAATTCCTCGTTCCAAAGTCAAGTTGTAAAATTGTGAGAGAAGTTTCTTCATTGATCTCTCTATCTCATCTTTCCGCTGGACCGAGGTCCCGGCTTCTCTAAATAAGTGCTACAAACACTAAAAATAAGCTTTTCTTGGGTCCGTCGGTTGCTGTTGCCGAAGCTATGACAAGGGGGTGTTTGAAAACCTGGGGTTGACCAACTAGCCTCGTCCTTCGATACAAATACGCCTTGGCCATAGCTTTTGACTCTTTTTGATCAAAATCTAGCGAACGAGTTGCCAGCGCGAAATTCGTTTAATATATACTGTGGGGATCGCAGAACCTGGGGTAAACGGCGAAATAATCTTCCTCGGACAATTAGACCATGGTTGCGCAATTGTCTGAAATGGTGTTCTGCTCACTTTGGACTGCCTCCGTAAACTCTTAGGGAGGCAGCGAGACTTGATACACAGTGGAGATTTAGTATGAAAAATTGGGCGTATATATAATATGCACGTGTAGGTCGATAGGGAAGACTCTCTCCAGTCACTATACTATCGGCCATCGATCGAAGCCAATTCATTTGATATCTTAGCCTCGATACGATGAGAACCTTCGTCATCCTCTCGTCGCTCTTTGCAGCCGTGTTTGCAGCGTCTAGAACATCACCACCATCTGGTGCACTAGTCGTGAGCAAGAATCCAACATCTGGGCAATATGGAACGGTACATCCTTCGCAAGTGTCGTGAAACCGAAATATAGTTTCCACGAATGCTGAGGCTTTCACATAGATCCAAGCCGCCGTCAATGCACTGAGCACCACCTCAACATCTGCGCAGTCTATTTTCATATACCAGGGAACATATAACGAACAAGTCAAAATCCCCGCGCGCAAGGCGGTTCTTTCGATCTATGGCTACACCGCGGATACGTCATCTTATTCTGGGAATACCGTAACTATCTCGTACTCTATGGGTGCAGATGTTGCGGGCAACAATGAGTTGTCAGGTCCGTACCCGTAGATATTTTCGAGTATGTGGGCCATGGGGGGTAAGAACGAGCCGATGCATGCTAACGATGAATTATGGCATGGTTAATCAACAGCAACCGTTCAATCTCGCTCCGTGGGGTTGAAGATGTATAATATAATCGTCAAGAACACCAGAGGTAAAGGTACGCAGGCTCTCGCTGTGAGCGCCTATGCGGACAAGCAAGGTAGGACAATTTTTTTTGAGTATAGCCCTTTGGATTGGGGTTCAGATCTGACAGATTGCGATCGTAGGTTTCTATGGGTGCACATTTATCGGATATCAAGGTAAAATATTGGGTAACCAGATTATTCTGAGTCGGGCGAAGCTGTGACTGACCAGTGGTTTCAAGATACCGTTCTCGCGAATGTAGGGTACCAGGTTTACGGAAAATGTTATATTGAGGGCGCGACGTAAGTTATTGCCGATACAATATAATGGCCCCCTTATGCAAGCAAATACTAAAGAACAGGAACCTATAAATCAGCGACTTCATATTCGGTCAAACAGCGAGGGCGCTTTTCAGCCAAGTATTAACCTCTCCTCTAATACCATACCTCTATTAGATACACACGCTAATTTCCCCATGCGAAAACCACAGTGCGTGATCCGCATCAGCGGCGACGGTTGGATTACGGCCAACGGGAGGGACTCTAGCTCGAACCCTTCTTACTACCTAATAGATAAATCCTCCATCGCCGCAGCCTCCGGCTACACCGGAGTTGGAAAGAGTTATCTCGGTCGACCTTGGCGGAATTATGCTCGAGTCGTTGTGCAGAGAACAGTTATTTCCAATGTTATCAACGGTGCAGGATGGTCGCAGTGGAGCTCAAGCACGCCGAACACCGACCATGTGTCTTTTCAAGAGTACGGGAATACCGGTGACGGAGCGGGCGGTACTCGGGCTTCTTTCTCTTCAAAGTTGAGTGGTGCTGTTACACCAAGCTCGATCCTGGACGGTAACACGGGCTGGGTCGACATGAGCTATGTATATCAATAATTTATGGGTTATGATCGTCAGATATAGCTATATACTCTATAGTAGGTATCTATATGGACCATCAATATATAGAACCGTTAATGTCGACTTTTGGGTCTTCAGCTTCGACGTTAAATTCGGGGAACAGAAAGCATCGGCAAATAGCGGAGTTGAGTTCCTATAGAGCGTCTACAGCAGTTTCTCGGTCTTGTTCTTCAGAAGGACACGGCCGACGCAAGTATGGAATATCTATTTCGTCAAACCGATAGAAGAGTTTCGCACGGCATATATATAGAGGAACCTGTATCCGCGACTGATAAATTTAAAGACTCCCCCATAATATTTTGTTGCCGGAGCGGGTTCATACCATCCGGCAAGCAAGATACGGCGGAGAATGAACCATGGAAAGTGACCCCTATGGACTTCTCCTTCATGATTTCTTGCAAATTTGCAATTCAAAACGGCTTCCTGGTGACTAATAAGCCGGGAACCGACACAGAAGTTGAATATATCCCCTTCTCTAGCCCCGAGCGCTCAAGATAAACTATACGCAAAACCTATGAGAAAGCCATCTGCTGTGGGATCGGAATTGACCATCGCGATAACCCAACAGAAAGACACAATTGCGGAGTTGGGCCTTGAAAAGGACCCGCCTTTACCTATATGGCGAAAGATGGAGCCAATTATGAAACCTGTATCTTCCGCTCTATGGGGTAAATTTAAGTTTCAACCTGTGATATCACGATCTTGCATCATTATCAGCGCAATCTCTAAACGGCTCTAAAGGTTCAATAAACCATATGATGGGTGTCACCGTGTCACAGCTAGAAACAGTTACACCTGTAGACGCGATCAAAGAGTTCGATGTACTCAAGACAATGGCCCAAACGGCTGCAACCGCATATTGGCCCGCTAACACTGAACAAAAGGGCACATGGTCGCCAAAGCCGGAGGGTGAAACTACCCTGAAGGACGTGTCGAGTGCCTGGCTCTCGGCTCCAATGAGCTCGCAAACGTTGATTGATAGGTGGGCAAGTTTAAATTGCTTTCAATGGGATTTGAAGAAAGCGGCAGGCCTCGGAACTGTCGCTGCGCGTTTGATAGAGAAATTGGAGGATCATTATGTTGCGGCACCAAGGATTTCCGTTGGTTAGCGTCGTGGTAAATATGTCAGAATAGATTAGAGATCAGTTCAGGCTGTAATATCGAGGGCCTAAAGACTCTTAACTTTAGTTTACGGTGAACGGACTATGTTTTAATCAAAGAGACGTCACACTAACCTTCATAGAGGAATATTTGGTCCGATACTTCAAAAGGGACTTGATGATAAATAGCTACCGCATACTTCAGAAAATTACGAAGTTCGACGTTGATTGACTCCGTCTATCGCAGCTTTTAGCAAGTGATCTCAGCACCCGTCTTATTTCTAGACTAGCAAGTGATTAGATGTTTCGGACGAAACTGGTCTCGGCACCCAGACTAACGAAGTGTGTTAATTGAAACGAAGCTGTGTTTTTTGACAAGAGCGATACTTCGACGGGCGTAGCGGGGTAGCTCGGGGGCGAAAATTTTTAGAAAGGGTCGGAGAACTTCGCTTGAGTGCTCGAGTGTGCAAGATTCAGTGTACTACAAATGTGGGCTGGGACTTCGTCCCCGCTTAGATCATTCAGTTGTAGAGGAAATTCTCCGTTGCCTGCACTGCGGACGTATATTGAAGCTACGGCCAAGATGCAAAATAGGAAGGTAAAATCTGCCTCTCAATATTAGCAGCTTGACGAGCCATAAGACCGACCTTAAGTCGAGAGCTTCCCCAAAGATAGACCTCCAGATAACTACACTCCAATTCGAACAATCTATAGCCTCAAGGTCCTAACTAAAGCCAAGTATATCTCGGCCACAATCCGAAAATAGTAGAGCTAATTTCTTTTTGTGGGACCTCCCAATCCAGCTGAAGCTCTGCTGATAGGGTATCCAGGTTCAGCCCCAAGGTGTAAATCCTTCCATCGGGACGCTCTGCAATAAGAAATCCATTATTATTGCACACGTAGTACTTCTGCGGCCGATACGATGGTGGAATCCAAAGTATTCGGTGGCTCCCGAACCAAAGCCAGTCGTGTTTAAAAAATAGGTATGGTACATGCTCATGGGTGCCGACGCTATGAGCACCAAACCGTCGCAAAGAGATGTAATGCCGGTCTTGTCCTCTTTCGATCGAAAACCGGGCGTCCCCGACTTCTAGACAGCAAGACTTTGGGCAGAAAGAGATCCGATGAGGTATCACTTTTGAATCCAACTGAGTGCTATAGAGCACGTTCCCACTAGTATCATACACCCGCACGCTTTCACGACGAGCGAAAGCAATAAGATCGCCTTCTGGTGAGTAAGAGCCGATTAAAGGTGAGTCTAGCTGTGGGAAGTTTGAATTGGACCAAGCCGACTCTACCCCCGGGAAGGATATAAATATCGAATTTTCTTGGCAGGTCGGATTGCCAGTGGAGGCTTTTGTAGATAGTTTGATATACCCGATAGAACTTGGGCTTGAGTATGCCACGGTCGAATTGTCCGGCGAGATGGCCATCGCCGTGACAGCGGTACTTACCCGTATGTGGGGGTCCAGTTGTGACAGCCATGCTTTTGACACCTCGGTTGATCCCCCGTTGCTCCGTATAGCGTAGACATGGAACCAAACACCCCGGTGACGCCGCCGGAGATCTTGTGAGCAAGCGTATAGATATCTCCCGCAGCGCGAGAATAGAACGCATGTTACTGTTCTGTCTCCAAGAAACCCTCCCCTCAAAAAAACTGTTTCCTGAGCGAACTGGGTTTTGAGATCCCATATGCATATCTTGGACGCTTTTGCAGTTGCTACTTTGTTATTATCGGCGGAGAAGGTCAATGCGGATATTTTCAGGTCGTCGGCACGCCTCTCGAATAGTTGGTTCTCTGTGTCCCTCCGTATTTTGTTGCCACCCATGTCCAAATTAGAAGCTTTCTCTAGTAGTTCCGATAAACCAAGGTAGTTCGCAAAGTCGAATACGATCAAAGGAAGATGGTAAAGGATCGAGTTATCCCCGGGACGACCCAGCTGCAGAGACCTTAGGGCGGTAACGGTGGGTATCCGCATAGATTGAGGGTGTATCGGGATATCACCAGGCGGCCCGCGATAATCCTTTATGCTCCACAGACTGAGGCTGTGTTTAGAGAGCAGAGCTAGGGTGTTCCCACATCCCGATACATCCATCGCAAGAGATGGGGTACCAAACATTGATATTCTTAACGGAACAAGACGGCCAGTCAGAATATCCCAAACAAAGGGATGATTATATCCGTAGAGTCGACCTACAACGCGGTGATCGGAGAGCTTTGCATCGAACGATACTCCGGGTATCTCCTGCCACAGGCTGATGTGGCCGTTCTCGCTGACATGGTATATCGATGTCCTCCGTCGAGTTGGTGAGTCCGGGCTCATTGAACAAATGAGGATGTTACTCTTCCCTAAGAGTGACCAATTTCCTATATGTTCGGAAAATTCTATCTGGCTCACGCATTCACCAGTAGAGAGTTTCCGTATCTCAATAATACTAAACGATCGGAGAGTATATCTAGTATTAGTTATTGTAACCGCTATGAACCCCCCTTCGTGCAGGAAACAGACAGAAGCTGTGACCAACTCTGAGGGGTGTAGAAAGCTCCTAGGGAAGTAACGACGACGCCTGCGAAACCGGTCCCTATGCCGCCGTTGTGTGAACCCCCTAACAGTATGTAATAAGGTTGCTGGCGTTGACTGTGCGCACCATACACGAACCTCAGCGCAGGTTTCGCGATCTGGCTCGTTCTGAAAAGGGTACTCGCGCTGTAAAAAGTTATTTGAAACCGTTGCAAAGACCTTACCGTCATCAGAGAAGGCAAGGCTGTCGACTTTTGTCGGGTGCCCATGAGGGAGCTCGAGATAACTTGACTCGCGACCCGATCCGTGGTCCAATTTGAAATAAAAAAGGTTATTTCCGCTGACTCCGATGAGGTACTCCCGATTAGGGGATTCCGATAGACAATAACGTCGAGGACTGCCAAGACGGCAAATACCCCCATAGTCATACTCCCCGGAACAGATGTACCCGGTGTCGTTGTCATCACTTTGGACCCGGGATACGACCTCCCAGTCGCCGGTGGCGATATCCAGACCACAAAGAATTGCCCCGCACTTCCACTCTCCATCTTCTAGATTTCTAAGAACGGCAAATTGGCAGCCAAAGGCAACCACGGCCCGCTGGTCCCCTTGAATAAACTGAAAACTCTGAGGGGATAACTTATGGACCTCGCGCCCTAAGGAATCGCTGACTAATCTAAAGGCATCTTCACAGTCGACGGCGAGGATACAAGCTCTAGAGTCCACGTCCCATATCTGAACGCCGCCACTACGAGACGTCCCAGTCTCCATAAAAACGGCTGCGACAGTTTTAGTGTTTGCGGAAAGAACTACTAATTTCGGCTGGGACCAGTTGGACGGAAAATCCTCAAAGCTATAGAGGCAACGATCCCAATCATCCACGAAAGGCTTCGTGCCGACCCACTGCGGAATTTTCGACGAATATAACGCTCTGATAGAACTGTCTTCTGGGCTAAATAGAACACCCGAGTGAATAAGGAAAGGGTATGATTCGAGAAGCGACTGATGGTCCGATAGAAAACGCTGAAATTCAGGTATTAGTTGTAGAATATTGTCGTCTGAGTTCTGATGATACAAACGAAAAATGATTAGAAAAAATTTACGTGAGTTTATACGCATCGCAGCGGGCGCCAGGCTACGGGATGTTAAGGAAGACGATGTAGCTTCGTAACCAGTATAAATACGTACCGAGTGCAGGGCGACAAATTTGTGGAGAGACTCCAGCTGAACTGTCCCTTCTCCAACCCTCCCGAGAACGCCTAGGCTTATCAGCCAATCGATATAATCTTCAGAGAGGAATCTCGATATTTGTGAATTTACTTCCATGTCGGCTTTCAACTCGTCAGCTTCAGCCGAACATGTTGCGTATACCAGAATATGACCTGCCCAATGACAGCATGCATATTCCAAAGGGGATATCGGTAAGTATTTTTTTCCGCAGCGGCAGCAGAAACGGCCTTTAGATCCTTCTGGAATATCCGAAAACAGGTTGAATAGAGCTGCTTGTGTCTTAACATTAAAGAAGGCTGATTTTGAAGGTATTCTTTCGCGGAATGGTGAATGAAATATATGGATTCGCCTTGAAGTGTTAAAAGGCAACTGTATTGAATGAGTCTCTTGATAAACTCCATTCTTCTAGATAGAGTAGCCGATACCGTCGACATGGCTTGATCCAGCTCGAGAAACGTCAGCAGCTCCTCTAACCGTAGAGGACGAAATGCAACCACGGCAGTTGACAAAACCAGAAATATAATATCCCAATGCCTGTCCTCGTATAGTGTATTAAGAGTTCTCTCGTACATCTCAGCTAGGTTAGTCGGTATTTGGTCCAATTGGTCGACTCTGGTTGTTGGTTTGAGATGGAGTGTCTTGCAGGCAATATTTATCCAGAGGTATGTCCCATGAGCCTTGCTCTTTAGGAATTCGAAAATAAGACCTTTGCCTTCTTCGTCGTAGTAGTCTTCATCCAGCGCAGATATCTTTCTTGATATATACTCCGATATGCCACGGTCTATCGTCAGAGGTTGGTCATCGAACCTGATAACCGGTTGAGGGTCGGCCCCACCCCTTTCTCGGTCCATCGTGTGAAAGAATTCTTCGATTTTAGAGATTTCGCGGCTACAAACGAGCCAGTGGACTTTCCTACTAGATGCAGTAGTATTTTTGATGAAGTCTAGCAGGATATCCAGATCATTGTTGCATTCGTCCAGGCCATCTATAAGGAAGTAGAACTCCCTGTTTTCCCCATTGGTTATGACCTCTATCAGGATCCTCTGTAGGATGAAAACGGAATTTTTCCCTTCGAAAATCTTTGGTCCTCTTTCTTTGTAGAGCTCCTCGAGATAGTGCTGCAAATCTTTATTCTGCTCGAGTACTTGGTGTAGGAGGGACCTGATAATTCCAGAGGGACTGCTTAGTCGTTCGTCGGTACCCTGGCATATAAAGTAAGATATATGCATGTCAGGTGATTTCGTTATCGCCAGATGGTTTATTATCCCGATCATTGTCATGGTCTTGCCTTTGCCTGGACCGGCAGTGATACGAAGGATCTGGCACCCTCCTCGGAGCCATTCGTTGAAAGCGTCATCGTCAAAGACCCACAAGAAGGTCTCTTCGATTAGGCCGGCTTCGGACTCCAGTCGTGATTTTATGGCGGAAGGGTCGCGGTGGACCGAGTAAAGGTCTTTCAGACATTGACTTCCGTCTGTATATTAAGAGTTCAAAGCCGGCGAAGTGCGTGAGCGGGATCAGTTAGCATATGATATTTATAATTTCCGCCCCTTCGGCATGATGCATGACGACTATATGTGTCTGGGATAACTTACCAGGCCCCGCGGTGTTTGATGAGCCTATGTTAATATTCTGGGCTTGGAAAGTCTGGTTTCCGACGAAGATGTTGCCGCCGCCGTGGGTCGAGATGTTTCCCACCTCAATCTCCGCCATCGCCTTGATCGAGACCTCGACACCCCTCAGCAACACGTTAACACCAAAATCGGTAGCTCGCGAAAAGGCAAGTAGCTAGCTAGCTGGGCGCGACAGAGCGGGAAGCGGAAGCATCGCGATATCGATGAAAGGAAGCTTTATGGGCTGCGCAGAGATCAGGCTGGGTTACAGAATATTATCAAAGATACCAGCCTTATGATACCCTCTTGGCCCCACCACGGCCGCCAATGGCGCACTCCAGCCGCAGGCATCTCATTCGATGGACGACATGGAAATGAATGCATCCAATCATGTAGCGTTTCGGCTCATGCATTTAGAGGATGTACTCGAATACTTGGGTTCACGTCTAAGGCGACAGATGTCGACAACGAAAAGTAAGGTCCTTGAAAATGTTTATCCTTCATTTGGATCCAACGTTAACAGCTAGTGCAGTGATAACTAGCCTGGTCATTGATCCCATCTAATCGAGATAGTAAGACCGGCATCCTGAAATTAAACGGATGACCATGGGGGTCGCTCACCTACGCCTTGAGCGAATGACCTGCCCCGAACCGTCTCCATTTGGTAGGATCCTTCAGTACTTCTTAAGATCTTACTTAAGCAGCCGTGACCCGGCTTGAGGACGGTATTTATACAGCGCATCCCGCAGCGACGACTGGCCGACGGGAACACGTCCGGCATGTGAAGACTGCGGCCCAAGCTGCCCAGAATATGGCGTCTTCCTTCAGGCTGTTATTTCAGGCAGGTCAGTGGAGCCCGCCAGAAAGTATTACAGGGTTCCGCAACCCTCGCATTCACCGAGTGCGACTTATCGAAATGCATACGACAACCTATGCGAAATGAGCATTCTCCGCCAATCCCATGCATGTCAACTGTGATCAAGACGTTCAAGAAACCCAAGGCGAGACTTATCCGTATCGTTTGATATGATAACCTAACCTGGTAGGTAGCCGGGCACTGTACGTCATGCACCATTCCCCACTCAGCTGGAACTAGCGATTGAGGTCAATTAGCTCCAACTTTCAGCTCGAAACTGGCCTCCCTCGGGTAGGGCTATTCCGGGTGGGAACATCCAAAACCTCACGGACTGATCAGACAATCTTGAGGCTTTGGCCTTGAGAATGACCTCGGGGTGTCGCCTTTCGCCATTCATTGTCGAATGAATGCAGACCGGAATCCACCTTTCGGACATCGCGGTCCTCGAACGTGACCTGACCTCGGAACCACCAAGCCCTTCAGGGAGCTAAGGCCTGACAAGCTTCCGGTTCCAATCGGACGGTTTCGTGAACGGACCCACTTCAGCCCGTTTCTGGCTGAGTCTCGCGACTGACGGCCAATTGACACCCAGCCATCCCTTTTAGCTCCTCCTTCGCCCACAGCTGTCCTCAACAACCTCTTTTTTTTTTGGATCTCACGATTTTCCTTTCTTCCTTTTACCATCCATTCATCACATCTAATTTTTTCTCTCGAAGAGGCTTGACCATAGAGTTTTTGCCTCGTCGGTGAGGCGTCAAACGACGCCTGCTGACTTCCCTCAAGCAAGGGGGGCGCGTGCCCCGAAATTTCAAGACTATCATCAACAATCACAATCACCGATCCGTTGTATCATCGAAATCCCAAACCCGAATCACACCCAGGAATAGTTTGGTTTATTCGGTAAAGAGCAGGAGAGCTCGAACTCTCCACCGCCGCAGCAATGCGTGGACTCGCGGGTGACATCATCCGTTTCTCCAATAACACTGGTACGCATGTTCTCCACAATCGGTTCAACCCATGTCCCCAATAAATCATAAGTCCGCCGTAGGGGAAACTACCAAAATAGAAACGAAGGAAAATAAAGTGAAGAAAATGGATCCGCTAATTTGATATCAATTTGCAAACTACAGCGGGCATGGAAAAGATCCTTAAATGTCTTCTTGGCCTTCTTCTCATCCCCGGAACCCCGTCATTCAGATCATTCGCCCCGTTCCCCCACGGTGCTAGATGTAAAGTCGACAAGGCGTCCAAGGAACTCGGCATTGCCCGGAAAGTTGTCAAATTCCTCTACGTTCTCGATGCGGGTCTCAAAGCACTCGAGGCACGGAAAGGTGCCAAGGGTGGGCCATTGAAGTGGTTAATTGTCGGCAAATGGGCGTGTGCGTTCGTCTACGCCGCCAGTGAGGCCATAACAATAGTATGTGCACTTAGAAAACCCCCCATATTGGATTTTTTTCTCCCTCACAACATGCATGAAACTAATGCATGAAACCTCATGGAAAACAGTTACACACAATGCGGGTTCTCAGCTCGGTGAAGTCAAAGTGGGCCCATGGCGCCACCCGCAAGGGTAATAAGTTCTACTTTTTCTCCATCCTCTTCTCCGTCTTCGCCTCTGCCTATCAGCTGTATGAGATCACTATAGCAGAGCATCAATTGAAGAAGGAGAAGAGACGAGCCAAGCACCAAAAGATCGCTATGGCGGCCTCGGTCGGCGTCGCTACTCCATATGCTGCACGTATCCGCCATAGCGACAGCAGCAGCAGTAGCAGTGACAGCAGTAGCAGCGACTCTTCTAGTTCCTCTTCGGATGAAGGGCGCGGCCGTCGCCGCCCTTCCCATGGGATGCCTGCCGCATCGTCTCCCGTTTCTTCTGGTTCATCAGCGGCTTCTCCAACTCTCAATCCTTCCGTTCTTGCCGCCGAGGCCCGTCTCGCCAACGCCGCCGAATGGGAGCGTAAGAAGCTTTTCATCGACGCCGCCCGAACAACCGGCACCCGCAACGAGGACACCCCCAAAACTGGTCCGATCGTGACCCAGCTCATGGCTGATGCCTGCGATCTTGTTATCCCCGCCAGCAAAGTTGGCTGGTACAAAAACAAGGAAGTTATCAGTCTTGCCTATATCCTCAGCAGCGTTCTAGCCGGTTCCGTCATCTGGGGCAGAGTTAACGCCACGACTAGTACTACGTCGTCTTCCTCAAGCCACTCCAGGAAGTCAAGCCATCAGATTACCATGATAAGAAATGAGCACGACGTTACAATTAGCGAGGAAGAGAGGAGAAGGTATGAGGCTAGAATCGAGGAAGAAAGGCTAAAGGCTAGCAGCAGCAGCGGCTACGGCCATGGGCATTTGGCTGCGGCGGCTGGTGTCGGTCTTGCAGCCGGATTGGCAGCTGGTAAGGTTCATGAACACAAAAGTGCCAAGTCAAAGTACGAGGCGAGCTCTAGCTCCACGCATTATGAAGAGTCAAAGCATTCTAGCGGGCGATCGAAATCCGAGATTGGGCATGACTCAGTTCATATCGAGGATGATAGAAGGAGGAGCAGTAGCCAGGGAAACGGACACGGACATATGGCTGCCGCCGCTGGTGTAGGACTCGCGGCTGGTCTTGCGGCTGGTGCGATCGCCGGAAGCAGCAGCTCGCGTCATGAACGATCCAAATCCGAGGCCGGTTTCTCAGGCTCTACCCACGTAAGCTCCAGTACACATCTAAGCTCTACTCACCTCGAGGACGAAAGAAGGAGGAAGAGCTCTAGCTCTGGCAGGACCAATGTGGCTGCGGCTGTTGGAGCCGGAGCGGCAGCTGGATACGTAGCCGGGACTATCACAGAGGGCCATAGCAGCAGTTCTAAAATTGACCAATCCCACCAATCCCAATCCGAATTCTCCAGCTCCACGCGAATCGAGGAGGAGAGGAGAAGAAGGAAGAGCAGCTCAGGAAAGACCAACATGGCCGCGGCCGTTGGAGCCGGAGCTGCAGCCGGGTATGTAGCCGGGGTTATCACTGAGGGTGGTAGCAGCGGTTCCAGAATCGACCAGTCTCATCAATCTCAGTCCCAGTCCGAATGCCAGTCTCAGTCCCAGTCCCAATCTCAATCTCATGCCCAGTCCCAGTTCTCAAGCTCCACACGCATCGAAGAAGAGGAGAGAAGAAAACAGAGCTCTGGCTATGGCAGCGCTGCTGCTACCGCCGGGCTCGCCGCTGGAGCCGGAATCGCAGCCGGATATGCTGCCGGAGCCATCGCAGAGGGCAATAATAGTTCGCAAATCGGCTACTCCCATCAATCCCAGTCACAGTCCCAGTCCCAATCTCAGTCCCAGTTCTCAAGCACCACCCACCTCGAGGAAACCAGCAGCAGCTATGCACACGGAGCGAGTGGCTATGCGCAGGGTAGCAGCTACGGACAAGAGTACGCTGGTTATGGACAAGGAAACAACTCCTACACCCAAGGATCCAGCGGCTACGGACAACAAGGCTATTCCATCGGAGCCAGCGTTGGAGCCGGATTATCCACCGGGGCCATTACCGAATCCACCAGCTATTCGACAGCCGAAGGGCGTTCTCACAGCGTCGCTGGCAGAATCGAAGAGTCCTCCTACCAACGTGAACTAGACCAACAGCGTGAACTAGACCACGAGCGCCTCAGCCGCGCAGCTAGCACCGCAGACATCAGCAGCACTATCGTCGATGTCGACGTCACCGCGTCAATGACAGAAGCTACCGGAACCCCAATTGCTAAAAAGAAGAGAACCGGATACGGCGGTTGGTCCTACGAGGACACTGGCAGTGGTGTTGGCGGACTTAACGAGACGCACTGGAGCCAGAACGGAGCCACCGGAGGCAACTTGACCAACTTACCAAAGGCAGAGGTAAAGAACCCCGGTATCCTTGAAGGAAGGACAGGAGAAATTGTTAGAACTTTGGGCATCGTTACTGACTCGGCGACACAGGAGGACGAACATGCGCTGAGAGCCAGGATCCAAGGGGCGAAGGACGCGAGCGATATGGACTACGCATCAGGTGGGACGGGACAGTTGAAGACGTCGAGTTCTAGTTACTCAACGATGTCGTATGCGAAGGTTACAAGGGAAGGTGATAGGGATGGATCCACGGTTGATATTTAGTTATGAAGAGCTGGAGGTGGGGGGTATGTGTTTGGGGGGCTTTTCAGTACATATATAGAACATCTTCCGACGTCAGTCATTCCCGTATTTTATCCTTTTTATCCACCTACTTTTCCCTTCGCAGTATCTTCTTTTGTCTGTCTCTACTTTTTTTTTATTTTCATTTAAGTCTTTGTTATCCTTATCACGGCATTGCATGCATCTCGGTCTTTTTTCTTGGAGCGGTCTGGGTTTTATCGGGTTGGGAAGCTTCTACCATTTCAGAAAAGTATGTTGGGTAATCTGGAACGGAGGGGAAGACAATGGGAGGAAGAGGAGGACGGAAGAAGAGGTATTTAGTGTCTAGTGTCTAGTGGCCACTTGGGATATCACGATGGAAATTTACTTGCGAGTACCTCAGCGGATTGAACGTCTATCTTCCCATTTGATCTCTCTAAATTACATACATAAAGTGCGAATAGTGAATATGACCCACAATCTCGAAAGGGGAAATCCTTCGCTGATGACGCAAGGAATATTATCAAACAGCCTTCTAGTAGACCCATCAACGAGCTCGGAAATGATGTTTGCTGGACGATAAGGTCGGTCACAACCTTCGTGGCGATGTTGTGAATGCATATGCATATGCAGAATATAATATGCCACCGAACGGCCAACATAGGCGTGTGGTGGTTGATCAGGCGATATAACATGGATCCGGCCGATGGAACCAGACTCTGCAGCATAAATCGCGGATATCGTCCGTCCACCTTGACTTGTTAGCCGGAGAGCAGCGCTACCCAAATAGTCGCCAAGCTCTATATCTATGATATATCAATTATATGTACTGAGTATGTACCTAGTAGGTAATCAAGTAAGTAACTGTGACTGTAATTCGTGCGCCGGTCCCCAACGGTGTGGCGTCGTTTAATTATAGATGAAATTCAATCGCCGTCAAGATGACCATTAACCAAGTCTTTTCCGCTTTAGGTTCAGTAATATATATTGTTCATGACGCGACGGATGAGAGGTTGGAACAGCCGAGGGGTCCTGCTTCAAGACCCATCAGAAGCAGCTGGTACCACGTATAACCCCCGGGTTCTTCTAGGTACTATCCCAGCTTAGTGCGTTTTGGCCTTTATGGTCTGGTTTATCTTAGATATGGCACACGATAAAAAGCATCCAGGAGAGATAGCTTTGTTTGTATGATCGAGTCCATAGTTTAGGAGGTTGAAGCAACCTAACATTTCTGGAATTCGAAATAATAGTGTATATGCCGCGGCCGTATGGGGGTCGGCCAGCTCCACGGTGGGATCCGGTGGGAGTTTCAGCCCGATTGACCTGTAAGTATATCTTTGTTGACTGCGCAGCTGCTCGAATCATGACGGATGCTTCGAGTTCGTTCAAGCGTGAGCGTTCCAAGATCTTAGATATTCCTGATCGTGATAGGTAAGATGGCACCGTACTTATGTAGAAATCCCGACCTCGTCCTAGCCTCGAATCCAGGCGCTCGAGGCAGTGAAAGATGATAAGGACTTGGCAAATATCGATGTTTGAAACAGGAATTGGTTAACAAACATAGATTGGTTGCGGCGGGGCCTCAAAATAATTGTTTTTCCGACTCCACATATCAAAGCTAACCAGCATATTATAAATCTAGCTGTAGCTTATAATAGCTTTGTGAACAGTAGATAGATAGCTAAATAGATAGATGATTCGATGATAAACAAAAACAATGAACAAATAGGCTGTTCGAATATAGCTATATATATAAATTATATTATATAATTATATAAACCTAGTTAGATTACATAAGCTTGGCTGATTATGCTGGCTTTAAAATTTTAAAATTTAACATTTTTTTTTATTTAAGTATTGTTTATAGGTTAAGTATTTGTTTTTAAGTTTGAAACCATGAATAAAACAAATAAAATAAATGAAGATATAAATAAATGAAATAAATTTATTATTAGATATTTATAAAATTATAGAATTATGTAAATTTAATATGTTTAAATAGTTTTATAAATAGGTTAGTTATATTATTATTTGTGCTTATTTTTTTGATGTTAATAGTTTTGTTAGTTATGTGTTAGTAGAGGAAATGATAATGAATAACTATATGCTTTGTTTGTAATATTGTGTTCATATGAATAGTTGTTAATTGTTATATAATTGTGTTGTTATAGTATAGTGTAATTGATAGTAAATTTAATAAGTTTTTAAATTATAGAACTTTTTTTATTATATAAACTAGAGTTATATATTCAGTTTTAGTAGATGATTGGATTATTGGCTTTTGTTTTTATAAATATTAAGATATTAGGCTGTTATTTAGTATAAAAATATAATTAGTATATAATTATCTATTATTTTTATTCTAAATATAAAATATATTAATATAATTTTTAAAGTTTATTGCTATATTTTTGTAAATAATATTCTTAATTAAATATTTAGAATAATAGATATATAAATATTTTAATTATTCAAAATATATATTTTTAGGGTTATTGGTGTATTTAACTAAATCCAATATAATTAATATGATATCCAGTTATAATATAATAATTAAATATTATATTACACCCAACTAACTAATATACAACATTTTATTTGTTACTAAATAATTAAGTTCAGATATTTACTTATCTATAATCATAGATATAAGAATAACAACCCTATATAAGCCATTTAAATAATATTTTAAAACAATACAATTAATATAAACCACCTAATCCAAAAACAACATTGTGCTAAATTTTAATTTTTTTTTATAAATAATCTGTTACGACCTTCATACATCTGGTATGAGAAGTAAATATGTAACAAACATCCTTACTCTTCTTACTTCTTGTTTTGTATTTTTATTATTCCACAAAATCATTCTTTCTATAATATTTTGGATTATTGTTTATTTTGAGTATTAATTTACACTTTCTAACTTATTATATTTACTTAGTATGTTTATTTTTTTTAATCAAATAATCTAATATTGAGAATTCCTAATTATTTAAATTGTTATTTATAATACATTAAATATAATTACACTTTATTAAAATTAATATAAAAAAACATAATTTTTATAATACTTATAATAATCTATATTGTGTTAAAAATAACACAAAAAGTATAAATATTTATATCATATTTATATAATATATATTATTTCTATATATTTAAACTTCATATACTTAAAAATATTTTTAAATAATAATATTCTAATTTATTTTTAAATTTCATTAATTAATTTATTTTTTAAACTTATTATTATAACAATATTATTTTATAATTTTTACTTTTAAATTTTTTATTTTTATAAAAAAAGTTATATTTTTAATTTAGTTTTTTAATCCAATTTATAAATACTTTTTCTTTAAAATAATAAATAAAATAAAAAATTAAAAAAAGATTAATTAAATAAAATTAATTATTTTAAAAAATCAAAAATTTTAATAATTTAAAATAAATATAATACTTTGACTAATCTTTTTATTTTAAATTAAAAAGAAAATTTATATATATTAAATAAAAATAATTATAAAAATATAATAAATATAAATTTATCACAAAAATATAAAAATATAGAAAAAATATTTTTTTTATTAAAAAAAAAATATTAATACAATATTTATTATAAATATTATATTAAACATATTAATAAATTAACAAAATTTAGTCTTTATCCTAAAAATTTATAAAATATATTATAAAAAAAAAATATATTGGGTGTAAAAAATATTATAAATAGTAAAAACAAATTTATATATAAATTATTAAATAATTTTTATATTATTTTAAAAAATAATAGTAAAAAAATAGAAATTATTAATAATATTATATAAATAAGATTTTATTTTAAGAAATTATAAAAAAAATATTTTTTGTTTATTAAAATTATATATAAAATTATTAAATTATTAGTAGAAGTATAATTAATAAGTTAAAGATTTAAAAATTTTATAAATTTTTGAATAGAAATTAAAATAGTATTAAAATTATTATTATATTATTATACAGATAATCTATTTTTAGAAATTTTTGATATTATTGATATAGTTATTATTATTATTTTTAAATATATTATGGAAGGAATGATTGTTGATAAATAAAAATTTAGTTTAAATATAAATATTATTTATTTTATTTTTTTATTAGAATTAATAAATAAAAAAAAATAATTAAAAAATTTATTTAAAGGTTTAAATGTTTTAAGAAGATTAAAAATCCCAAAAAATTTAGATTTTTTTGAAGGGTTAAAATTTTTAAAAAATTTAAATAATAAATTAAAAAATCTAAATAATAATAATAATAATGAAAATTTTTATAAAAAGATTAATTGTTTATTTATTAATAAATTTTTTAAAGTTGTAGATTTTAATAAATTTTGTGGAAAATTAGAAAAATTTGATTAATTTTTTTATTAATTTTTAGTATAATTTATTTTTTAAGGAAATTAATTTTTTAATAATATTATTAAGGTAATATATATGGGATTGTTTTTTGAAGGATTAATTTTTTAATTTTATATTATTTATTATTATTATTATTATGATAATAATAATAAGGAGGAATTTTATGATAAAAATATTTGGGAAGTTATTAATATTTATAGTAAATTTATTAAATTTCTTTGATAATTTTGTGGAAAAGATGATAAATATTTTTATATATAAAAAAAATTTAATATTTTTAAATAGATTAGTTTTGTTTAAAATTATTTTTATTGATTTAATTAATTTATTGTTTTTATTAAATAAAATAGGATTAATTTTTACTATAAAATTAAAAAAAATTTTAAAAAAGATTTTAAATTTTAAATTATTTTAAAAAAATATTATAAAAAAAATAATAAAAATTTTTTTAATTGTATAGAAATGTAATAAATTATTATCAAAATTAATAACTTAATTTTTAAAAATTTTAAAAAATAATTTTATTAATTTAATAATAAATTTTTTAAAAATTTGAATTATTAAAAAAATCATTTTTAAAATAAATTTTTTAAATTTAAGAAATTTATTTTTTTTACTCCAAACAATAACAAATTAAATTGGTAAAAAAAAGCTAATAAATATTTTTATTTTAATAAAATATTTAAACCAATATTTATAGAATTAAATATTATTTATATTTATTTTTATAATTGTTTATTATATGGATTAAAATTTAATATATTTTTATATTTTAATTATAATAAATTAGGATATTTTAAAAATTGTTATTTAGAATTTTAAAAAAATACCATATAACATAAAAATTAATAACAAATTTGTAATATTTAATATAAAAAAAAAAAATTAATATATTATTTATAAATAATTTATTATTTTATTTTTAAAAATTTTAAATGAATTTAATAAAAAATTTTTAATATTATTAAATTATTACCTAATTTTTTTAAAATTATTTTATAAAAAAACATTACATAAATAAAATTATTTATTTAAATTATTTTTAATTTATAAAAAGAAATAAAAATTAAAATAAAAATAAAATTTATCTTAAATAAAAAAATATTAATCTCAAAATTAAAAATAATAGAAAATAAAAAAATAATCTCATATTCTATTTATTCAAATAAATTAAATTAAATTAAATATTATTAATTTTAGAATAATTTATATCTTAAAATATATTAATATTATATACACCTATTTAATAAAATATTATTTTAATATTATTTATAAAAAAATTAATAAATTTATTAATAAATTTATATTAATATTTAAAAATTAATTTTATATTTTTATATTATTATCTTATATCTAATCCCAAAATTTTTTAAAATATTTTAAATATCTAAAAAAAAATATAAACTTTATTATTAAATTATTAAAAAAATATTTTTTTTTAAAAAAAATGAATTTTTTTTGTATACTTATAAAAATTATTTTAAATATAAATTTA